>OW026368.1:3630606-4235707 GCA_932273885.2 Leucozona laternaria
TGTTTCTATTGATGCAATTTTTGAAACGATCTTGGTTATAATTCCCAAATAATAGTTTTGCCTGTTAAGCTGGGGGAGTTCGTTCCAATTTGTTTGATCTTTTTAATTTTGTTTTTAATCACATTTTCTCCGCAATAAAGCTTAAGTCCCACTAAGAGGAGGTTGTTGCCAGGGTTGGCCGAATCAACTACACTACTTTTTCTACATCATTAACCACGCGTAGTAAATTGAATAACTTACAAGCCTCATTTAATACAATTTATTACGTCTACTACATACGTGGTAAATACAGAAAAATAATATAATTTCAAAAACGAAATACAAGAGTTTTAAAATATAAAATAACATATAAATCCGATTTTCTCCTTTATTTGCATCGGAATTTTCACTACGCTTCGATGTATATAAATCTTAAAAGAACAACTGAACATTTGAGCTCAAAGTTCAAGCTTCAAAGTGACAGCTGACAGATCATTTTACATTTGAAACAACGTCTGCTCCAATATGTTTCATTAACTACGCTAACGTAACAAATGTAGTTATTTCGAAAAAGTGACAGTTTGGCCAACCCTGGTTGTTGCATCTGTTTTTGCTAGAGAGTCTGCTTCCTCATTACCGTGGACCCCGACATGGCCAGGCCATCAGGTACTTAATAGAGTGAGAAATTGTTGTAACGGGTATTTTTTTCTAAGAGATATAGAATTTTAAGTTGGCAACGCTATTTTGTCAGCTGTCAAGTGATTTATTTTCAGTTTGGTTTGGCATTTTAACATGAATATAGACTGATGCCTGAACAACGCTTCCAAATTGTGCCCAAATGGGCCTAAAAAAAGATTGCCGTCTATCCCACTTTTCATAAGCGAATTTCGTTTAGCGATGAAGCTCACTTTTGGTTGAATGGAAACGTCAATACACAAGACTGCCGTATTTGGAGTGATTATAATCCTCAAGTGTATGTTGAGACACCGTTACATCTACAAAGACTGACTATTTGGTGTGCTTTATGGTTTGGTGGAATAATTGGTCCGGTCTTCTTTAAAAACGATGCTAGCCAGAACGTTACAGTCAATGGTGACCGCTATAGAGCCATGATTACTGACTTTTTCGTTTATCAACTGAACAACCGTGATGTGCAGGAGCTGTGTTTTCAACAAGACGGCGCAACATGTCACACACCTCGTGCCACAATTGATTTATTGAAGGAAATGCTTGGTAACCGCATAGCTTCACGTTACGGACCCGTGAATTGGCCTCCAAGATCGTGCGATTTAACGCTGCTTGACTATTTTCTGTGGGAATATGTGAAGTCGCTAGTCTACGCCGATAAGCCCGAAACGATTGACCACTTGGAGGACAACATTCACCGCGTTATTGCCGATACATGGCCACAAATGTTCGAAAAAGGCATCGAAAATTGGAATTCCAGATTAGACTACGTCCGAGCCAGCCGTTGTGGTTATATGACAGAAATCATATTTAAATTACAAGACTATCTTTTGAATAAGGTAAATTTCCTGTCAATTTTAAAAAAAAAATAATCTTTGTCTTATTCCATTTCACAGTTTTATACCTCTAAAAAAAACACCCTTTACAATAATCAGTTATGTATTAATTTCCAGCGCCAAATTGATCCTACTCCCGCTGGTATTAAGTGGCATAGCTATAAACTTACCGAAAAATATATGCGTAGTTTCCCAAACTGAACGTAATAAATTTTGATTAACTAATTGAGAAACTTCCTCCAGTCAAATTGACAATCAATTATCATCACCAAATCAGAATAATTCTTTTGCAAAAACAAAAAAAAATATAAAATAAAAATTAAAAATTATAGTCATCCATCAAACTGCCAAAAAATATTCCATTTGCTTTATTACCAGCTGGATTTCTTTCATTTCCATGTCGGAAATAGTCGATACCATGTTTCATTTCTGCATCCTGCTTCAGCATAAAACTTCCATTTAAGATAACCGAATTTCCGCTACATCCATGTGGATGCAACCATCGTCATGGTCCTGGTGCTGGTCCTGGTCCTCGCCCCCCATCATTCAATCCTCCTACTCACTCACTCACTTCGCATCGGAGAAGACAAAATCCAATTTTTGCAACAACCGTAAATATCACTTATCGTAACAAAAACATACAGGCAGACTCACGAGTGGTTATTTTGTTGCTCAGCATAGTACGAGTATATATACGGTAGGTATACCATTCACTTTGAATTTGGGTGAAACAGTAGTTGTATTTGCATAAAGTTGCATGTTGCATCGCATCGCACACTAAATCCAGATGCCTGGTGTCATTTCCAATATGCATAGCAATTGTTCAACTAAAAATTCCATTAGTAAGTGCTACACTTCATTTGGAATTTGGAGCAAGCACTCATCGCCATGCATCCACAAGTAGCAGAGATGTTGCTTCATACACACCCAGCCTCTCTGCTGGTTGCCACATGCCGATGATGCAGATGCAATATTGGAAAGGTGACATTTAACTTTGGGAATGAGTCTATATGGAATGAGATTGGGGTATGGAATGGGAGCTCAACCTCAATTGAGGTAGATTTCAATTTCTGTTATTTTTTCGGATTATACTATCTCCTGAGAGAGATTTTTAAAAGCAACAAAATGAAGTTGAATTAATTTGGCATGCAGTTCAAAGGTTGGAGTTATAAGGGTGATCTTTATTTTCATCCACCATAACGACGGTTAAGTGGGTCGCATCGTGATTTCTTATGACGTTTTCCATTGGATGCCTGGAAGCGTCCGGAATCAAAAAGAACTCTTCCGAAAATTTTATACATTGGCAACAAAAAAAAACAGAAAACCGACGTTTTTGAAAAGAAAATTTTGCTTCCCGATTTCAAATCAGAATCCACTCAAGAAGCACTTACACATTTAAGCTCTAACGTCAAAACAAACTCAATCAAATGTCGACGCCATAGGTACTTCTCTTGCCGTCAAATATCAAAAAATTAATCATAATGGGCGCGTTCAAAGCATTACGTTTTACATCTGAATTTTCAGATTTCTGAAGTTTTAGAGCTTCTGAATGGCCAGCTGCCATAAAAAGTTAGATGACTTTTAGTGACTGTTATTTACGTTTGCTTACGTTTTATCTGAATGTTCAGCCAAAAATTCTCATCTGAAAATTCAGAATAAAGTGATAGTGGTGGGGGAAATGTTGAAGTACTCTACATAGAAGTTGAACTTTATGATTTTCGCTCTGGTTAGTGGTTGATTTGTTGTGATTAATTTTCATCACGAAAAAATTAATACTTTATCACAAAGAAGAACTAATTGCTTATGGTTAAGTGAGTTTTTAAATCAAAAGATTGACTATTCTTAGAAAAATGTTCCTAGAATTCTCCATCGCAATATTGTGGAATTATTTTTTTCATTGAACTTTGCAGTCTTGCCGTATTTTGTTGCTGATTAAGTTACATATATCATAACCCGAACTACGGACGCTTAATTTTTGGCTTGAAGAATAAAATGAAAGTTCTATTTTATTTCGTTTCAATGTAAATACTTTAGGTAAAAGCTAGCATTTGACACAACAACTTTCAACTGAAAATTCAGATTTTTTGTGCGTTCAACAACATAAATTCAGATCTGAATTTTGAGATTTTGTGATTGAACGTGCCCAATAACTGTATAACTTGCAGTGCATTTCACCGACACGACGGTTCACCAATGCAATGACGAAATTTCTAAGTGAAGTAGAAGAAGTTAGCACTGTTCCATTGGATCTTAGAACAAGTGAATCCCTGAGTGAAACCAATGGAAAATGACATTAGTTATCTCTTGAAAAAAATAAGATAAAATCAATTCATGATTTGTCGTATGAAGCTTATAATCACAGATACTATCAGATCAAACAGAAAAAATCACTTATCAATCGTGAGATGCAATAATACGTCCCATTTAGATCAAAATAATGTGGGGTGGGCCATATAATACGAGGCAAGTCCAGAAAGTAAGGTGCCAGTTAAAGCTTTCATTGAAACTCATCATTGAAAGTTTAATGCCCAATTTCATAAAAAAACACTAAAAACCCTTTTATCTAAAGTCCTCTTAAATTTTATCAAACCTTTAAATATTTCCAGTTTCATCAATCTTAAAAAAGGAAATTTAAGGGAAATTTTAGTTAAAATTGGATTTGCCTCACATCCCTGGATATAAAAATAGGTTGTTTCTCTCTCACATTCAAAATGCATGTGAAAAAGCATTACATGTAGAACAAAATGCTACAAAAAAAAATATTCGGAGAACGGATTCCTATAAACTCGGAATATTAGGCGTGTTTTTTTTGCAAGTCCATATGGATTTGTCGAAAAAACGACATCGGGACTAATAGTTTTACACGTAAATACAACAACAACTTAAATCCATATAGACTTAGCTAAGTCCAGATAATTATCGGGACTTACGTACTGTAAGTAAGAAGTTCCTAAGTCCCGATGTCGTTTTTTTCGACAAATCCATATGGACTTGCAAAAAAACACGCCTATTCTTGGACTTCTTACTATCTCTTCATTCTCAGATGAAGATGATTAATCAATTATTCTAAAAACAAAATCAAAAAAGATTATTATTTACACACAAGCAATATTTTTGTATCGACCTATTCATAATTTGTATTAGCAAGAAATTAAATAAAAAGTGACTGTAAAATATTATCAAATATCATCTACAACTTCCTTACTCGTTGGCCGACATCTGACATTCCACTTCACAAATGCGACTTTTAAAATTTATAGAGACCAAAATGAGCTTTTAGTTTTAAAAGCACTTGGTGAAACCCAAAAACCCCATTTTAACACTAAGTGGACTTTTAGATGTTTAAAAGTCCTTTATGAAATTGGGCATAAGTGTTTGGTTTTGAGGGACTTAAAAAGCAAAATCTGTTTTTATTTTGATGCCAACATGAAGGTGGTGACTTAATTATTAATTATTGTTTAAAAAAAAATTCATTTTTGATTAACCGTTCACAATAAAATGAATTTTATTATTCCAATGATTGAACTACCTTACCAATGATCATTGCAAAATTAAACGTCGTTTTATGGCGAAGTTTGGGTTCGAATTAATTTTGTTTTTTTACTTAACTAATTATTCAAGCCATCAGCTGTATTGTTGCATCAAAACAAATACTGATTTTACTTTCTAAAAGTCTCAAAATTAGTCATTAAAATTTTCAATGACGGTTTTCAATGAAAGCTATTATAATTGCCATCTAAGAGTACTGTTGTTCTCTTGGGCTGTAAGATATATTTTGCGCAAGGTTGGCAATACTGTGGGGTTCTTCTTAACGCAGCGAGCGCCAGTGGTTATCTTTAATACGAAAAATCTTCTTGCGGTGTCCGTTTTTGCAAAAGATATTGGGCATTTTTCTTTTTTAGTTCAGAGTAGAGCTCTGAACAGAGTCTGAACACTCCGAACATATTCTGAGCGTGCTCTGCTCTGAGAGTTCTTAGTTCCTTCTTTTTCCACTTTTCAAATTTGTGTTCGGCTATTCGACTCCGTCTGCTCTATCAATTTATTCTGAGCTCATAGAGCGCGCTCTGAACCTGCTCTGAACATGCTCAGAGCGAAAAAAGAAACACAAAATTGGAGCTCTGAATGCTCTGAGCTAAAAAAGAAACACGATTTTTTTTGGCAGTTCAGACTCTGCTCTGAACTAAAAAAGAAAAACGCCCATTGATAATAAATCCCGCCAATTGTGAGGTGCGCGCAGTCATGGAATCGAATTTGAAGGAAACGATGCAGCACGCTACTGTGACAACTCAAAAAAGCTAAAGAGAGCATTTCAATACAAACGGTCAACGGTAGACATTTAGATCAAGAGAGTGTGATTGTGGCATGGCAACGCTCGCCCGCAATCGGTCGATTTCACCAAATTGCTTTTGGAATTCGGTTGGGACATTTTGAACAACCACCGAGGATATTCCCCTGACTTGGCGCCTTCAGAATTTGTTCTTATTAATAGTTAAAACTTCGCATTGCCTTTTCAATACTTGTATGTAGATACTTATCTTTAAAAGGTGTATAGGAGTGTGAGTTTTCTTTAAAAGGTTAATCAACAATTACATAAACAGCCCTGAATATGTATCATCATTTCCATACTAATGTTTTATTCAAGGAACTAACCAAAAAATCTGAATACAATCCCTTCCAATATTCTCTCAAAAACTAAAATGCAATTTACATTTTAACAAATAAAAAACCAAATTTCAACAGAGAAACACAATTTTTTTCTACACAAACCAGATACTCTACCCACTTGTCAACACACAGTTGTGGCGTCAGAGCTTCGACCGACGCGACGCTTCGAACCCATACCCGTACCCTTTTTCATAGGCTTTATTTGAAAAACATGAAATTTCAATTACCACCGGACATAGGAACCAACTTGTCCAGCAGGATTATCCCAACTCAAGTGCACCTGAGAGGGTATGACTTCTGTGGGAGTGCGGGTGGCGTGTTTGGTGGGTTGGATCAAATTCGAGCTGTCAGATGCTTCTGGCAACAATGTCCTTCACCTGCTTGGATTGACATAAAGTGCCATGATGCCGTTAGCTACGAGAATGGAAAGCCAATCATTGTACCCATTGAGAATTATCGGGATGCTGATGCTTCAAAATCTTCTCCGTTCCTCATCTGTCCGAGTCCGATTATGCCACACATATGCCTGACATTGCTGGATGTGGGCTTTCGTGCTCCTTGTTTTCTACCTTATCTTTATACCATTCTCCGGTTGACACATGAATTTGTGTTTTTTTCTTAACATTAATACCTCCCAAGGGGAAACCCAGACAAAGATAAAAAAAAAAAATTGTAATTCCAAGTGATATAGCCTATGACCTATGCGAGGACTGAATGGGGATAAGAATTTGGGACACATTCTGCTCTGACATGAAGTTATACCTATATCGGATACTTGAAGAGGCAGTTTGGCAATCGATTGATAAAAATAAAGGCTTAATGCTGCATGGTTTATGTAAATTCATTTATTTTTTTTAGGGAAAAAATTATGTATTTAAGTGAGTTTTTTAAATTGTCTATTAAAATGAAATTGGAATATTAAAAGAAAAATCAAAATTATTAATATTGAGTTGCGAACGTCATGAAAAGAGTTTTCGAAAGGTTTATATGTTTGTGTTGTAATGGGTTCTCTTTCTGTTGCTTCGCTTTAAAATCGCTTAATTATAATATTTTAATATCATGGCTAGGGCACTTCTCCAATTAATTAATTTATATAACTAAAGATTCTTTTATTAATAGAATTATAACTGATTCACTGATTTTTATTTTTAAGGAATTAAAAAAAATAAATCTAACAGTAAAAAGCGCAGAAAATAGTCGTAAAAGGTCACCCAGGCTGGAATTGGAATAGCTGGAAAAAAGTATCGTACGTGCTGTTTTTTACATGCCCACCACTCAGAATCCCAGATGTATGCAGATTTGTGTCTATTTTTAAACAAAAACGACCAAGATGGTGGTGCACGTGCACGGGCACTGGACCTGAAGCCGCAATAGCTGTCAATTGAATACACACAAATTTAAAATATGAACGCAACCTAGGTACAATCGGAGCTGGAATAGTTCACCAACTTTTAACTTTTCACGAACTTTTGACGTTTCAGATTGTTAAAAGAAAAACAAAATTACAAAACAATCGGCCAAACCGATTTGTGTCGCAAGAACTAATTACCAAAAAGAAAAAAATATCGGAAATAAAAAACTTGGATAACTAAGCCTGTGCCGTGCAGCGCACCTCCATCTTGAATTTCAATCACAAAACATCTGCAATGATACTTAAAAATATCGAAACAACAGTAGAGGTATGGGGAGAAATGTAACGATTTCCAAGACGATGAAAATCTCCGATTCTTTCGAATTTTCTTCCACTTGTTCACCATTCTTTCACCGGTTTAATTTTTTTTTATTTCATTTAAAATATAAATTAAATATCATGGATACATTGTCAATGAAATTTTTTTCCCGAAGAAATGGAAGAAAAAAAGTTATTAGGTTTACTTCCGTTCTTTTTATTTGTTTGAAATATTCCGCTTTATCTTGCTTCCCAAAACGGAAGAGTCCTTTTGTACATAGCTAAATAAAAAAGGGCAAGTTAGGGATTTATAAAGAACCCAATAGCTTAATGAGCTTATCTTTTTATAAATATGTATATGTATTTTAGTGTATGAGGCACTACAATGATCAAAATGTGTGAGTGCCGGGACTCACGGTTAATATGTGTAAACATCAACGTGCGCGGATCCAAAACGGACTTGTTTTTGATTGAAGGGGATCTTAAGATTTTTTCACTGAACGCACCCATCCTAGTATGGAGATCGCAACGTTGCACGACGTAACGTTCACGTTTTTTTTCACTCTACCTCCAGCATAGATGTTTACACATCAAAAAGGGGCAACTATTTGACGTTTCTTTTTCCTCTTGTCTGTTTTTTTTTACTATTCTGCTTCATACGATTTCATTGTGCGGGGAGTAAATTTCGATGAAAGGCACAGAAATATTTTTTTTATTGCTTCTATAGGCATTTTAAAGAGCACAGACAAAGACCAACACCGAATTGAAAAATAAAGAGAACTGTCAAATTGGATTCATGAATTTTGTTTCAACGTGTATAATCTATAATAGCGCTTGAATTATCGAACGAAATACAAAGAGAAATTCGGAGAAGGGGCATAAATCTAGATTAATCGTGTAAAGCACTCCATAGTCCATACACGGTTCAATTTGGTTTTCAACTCAATTGTCAACTAAATTGATGCCTCGCCACACACTACATAAACTAAGCTGAGAGACTTCTGCTTCTACTGTCAAAAACATTAAACGACAGCGGCCGACCGATGAGACATGATCACAGACTACACTACAAGTAATTGAGACTATTAACTTCCTCAAATTGAATGAGGATTGAAGGTAGGTTGAACTACATATCGATCGCCTTGTAAATTTGGCGTTGAGTTAAAATGCCTTTGGCTTGACAGTAAATCAAATAATTTGTCTACACACAGCTCAGCAAAGTTGAAAACATTCACATCAACTCGAAAAAATTAAAAATCTTTTGATTTTCTTCCAACTCAATCGTCAACCTTCAAATAAATCAAATGACAAGCCCATACCCCATACACACGAGTTGATTTGATGAACTTCACATTAATTGACAACGAAGTTTAACCGTGTATGGAGTGCTTAATAGCACACTTAGAACCGTTTGCTGATACGAAACTTAAATATTTATGTTCAACTTACAACGCTTATGTTCTAGTTTTTCCTCAGCGTAAACTGTCACATAAGATCTTATGCTGAATATAAATTCTTAAGTTTCGTTTCAGCAAATGGCCCTTGATAATCTGCTTTTTTAATTACCACTTTTTATATATACCTTATTTTAAATAAAAAGAAATCAATTTATCACTTAAAATTAAAAGAAAAGGAAAAGAATGGTTCGCGGCCCGGCCATAGTTTGAGATGAATGAAGAGATAAACTATCGAGTTGACAAGGCAAATCAAACATTGCACTGAATTTTTATATCGTATATCTGAGTTTTTAGAATTCTGCATTTTTGAAGCTTCTGATTGGCCAGCTGTCATGAAAAAATCTGAAAAATCAGATGACATAAACTTTTTATGACAGAAGCTCCAAAAATTCAGACATGCGTTGAACGCGCATATTAAAAGTGCATTCTAAATGAACACACGTTTACACTATGTAGTGTGTTATAAAGGGTTTTCCAATAAGAGATGTTATTTTGATATTCAAAGAAAAATGGCATTTTTTGAGATAAATGATCGGATGTTTATGTCATTATAAAGAGTAAGGTATACCGTTAATAATGGAACACAACATCAGCCAAATAGCCGCCACGACCACGCTTACAGGACCATATCCTTTTCATGAAATTTTCCATAACCAAATCGCAAAGTGGCTGCCCTATGTCCTCGATAGCCTCACGAATTCCATCTTTGAGGTCTTGAATCGGCGATGGGCTGTTGGCGTAGACCTTATCTTTCACGTGGCCCCAAAGGAAGAAGTCGCAAGGTGTTAAATCACAAGATCTCGGTGGCCAATTGTGATCAGCTCTTCGAGAGATAACACGGTCCGGAAACTTTTCCCGTAAAAGATCGATGGTTTCATTGCTTGTGTGGCACGTAGCGCCGTCTTGTTGAAAGTAAACGTTGTCCAGATCAATACCATCCAATTCCGGCTATAAAAAATCATTAATCATCACTCGATAGCGCAATCCATTGACCGCAACTGTTGCTCCAGCCTCATTTTCGAAAAAGTAAGGTCCAATGACCCCGCCGGACCATAAACCGCACCAAACAGTCACGCGTTGAGGATGGAGAGGCTTTTCAACAATAACTCTTGGGTTTTCCGAGCCCCAGATGCGACAGTTTTGCTTGTTGACGTAGCCTCCGAGGTGGAAATGGGCCTCATCAGTCAAGATGATTTTTCGATGAAATTCCGGATCATTTTCATGCATTTCAAGGACCCAATCAGCAAAGACACGAAGTTGTTGATGATCAGCCGGCTTGAGTTCTTGTGTTAACTGAACTTTATAAGCCTTAAGACCCAAGTCATTATGCAAAATACGGTGTAATGACGTTTGTGGAATGCCTAATTCCAAAGAACGACGAGGAATGGACAAACCTGGGTTTTCTTCAACACTTTGGGCTACAATAGCAATATTCTCAGTTGTTCTTGAGCGACGTGCACGGGTTTTATTCTTCACATCACTAACTTGTCCCAACAGCTCGAATTTGTCCACCAATTTCTGTATTGCGGTCCGACAAGGTGCTTCACGACGACCCAAAAATGTTTTAGTTTTACGAACCGTCTCTGCCAAATTTTCACCATTTTTATAGTGAATTTTAATAATTTCAATGCGTTGTTGAAGCGTGTATCGTTCCATTTTTATTAATGGCGTAGTTTCTACTTGTCAAATGTCAAAAAATGACAGCTTCAAAAGTGACAGCTACCGAAATAGCGGGCTATTCAAAATAACACCTCTTATTGGAAAACCCTTTATTTACACTGCACGGCTACATTTACTTTTACTGCTTATTTGTTTTAGTTAGTTTTATTGTTTTATCCACCACATAGGGTTCTTATGATTTGATAGTAGGTATAGAGGTTCATTCCCCGAAAGGAGAATCCAACTCATACATTCTTTTGGAAAAACTAAGCGCTTTGCAATTTAAAAACAAAACAAGTAGACGCGTGCAACCTAGTCGTGAGCCTTATTTTGACATCGATTATTACAATTTCATTATAGGTAAAGAAAGTAAAAGATACTTTTGTACGAGTATCTACGATAATAAGAAGACATGAAACGAGAAAATTGAATTTGAGATACATAGTCGCTTCATCGTTTTGTTGTTATTATTTATTCGGAGGATTAAGGATTATGCTTGAGTTCAAAAAGATGAATAGAAATGTCGAGGAGATTAAAATACAGAAAAAAAATATTCTTTTACTAGTAAAAAAAAAATAAAAAATTCAATTGAAAGGGATTTTTCATTTAATACTTTGAATAATGTATTTTAATTTAAATGAGCGCACAATACATAAATATTATTTCGGTTAAATAACATTTGTTCAAATTTTAATAGGTCCATTCAGAGAATCAAATTATCAAACACAGAAGGAATACCATTTCATATTTTTTTTTAGATTTTACAAATATTATAGGACCTCTTTCCTACACTATTATATAACGGCCGCCCTATGAATCTTCTTAACAAAGAGTTTTTTGTTGGAATTCTTCAATCTCAAGATATATCTATAGGTTATTTGACGTAAGAGATCTTTGTAAATTCTTTGACCTTTTGAATTAATAATAATGAATATTCAGTGATTTGTATTTCTTTTGTCAATTTTTTTTAGGAACAAGATATCTATACAGTAGGGACCTCCCATACCAAATGTTTAGCGGTTTAGGAAAATCTTATTTTTCTCAAAAAACGTATGCCTAGGTGCCCGCAGATTTAAAAGCTAAAATTCAGTTTTTTTCAATAGGTATCTAAGTAATGGCAATCTTTAAGTAAGAAACAATTCCGTCCAATGGTTATAAAAGGCACGTTTCAATTAATTTGTATTAATTTTCTTATGGAGAATTTTTGTTAGTATCTTTATATGTACGAGGCTAGGTCAATAAGTCCCTGCAAATTAAATTAAATGGCGTCACCACCTCAAATTTATCATTTTTTTGCCATGAAAGCATCTGTCAAAAGAACGCACCTAAATTATCAGACAGATCTGTCAAATAGTTTTGTTCTGGCAGCCATTTTATACAGACGCCTACGAGCATTTTCGTTAAAATGGAAAAAAAAGTGAATTTCGAAGTGACCACACGCCACAGGCTTATCACCTGGCTCAGTTATTTATATTTTACATATGTAAATATTTAGACATGAAAAAGCTTTCCGCAAGATGGGTGCCGCGTTTGCTCACAATCGACAATAAACGCAATCGTTTGACAATTTCGAAGGAGTGTTAGGCGGCGGCGTTGTTCAATCAAAATTTGACCGAATTTTTGCGTCGTTTCGTAACTGTGGATGAATCCTGAATTCACCACAACACACCAGAGACTAAGGAACAGTCGAAATTGTGAATCGAAGCCGAAGAAGGCCAAGGTGGGTTTGTCGGCAAACAAGGTGATGGCGACAGTTTGTTTTCTGGGATGCGCGTGGTGTTATTCATATCGATTGACTTGAAAAGGGTAAAACGATCACCAGCGCCTATTTTGCAGAGCTGCTGGATCGATTCCACGCCGATTTGAGGCAATAACGGCCGCATTTGGCGAAGAAAAAGTTCTTTTCCACCAGGACAACGCACCAGCGCGCGGCCGGCGCCGCACAGTGGCCCGTATTGACTTTTTTGGTTGCAAAAATCATATCTCTTAAACGAATAAAGATATCGCCAACATTTTTTTTTGGTTTTGAAGGAAATTTCCAAGGCTATAAAGTTTGTGAATTTTAAGAAAAAATATTCACAGGGTGTTTCAGAATCTGCTGCTGAAATAAGAAGTTTTTGTTAAGGTGGTTAACATAATTTGTATTTAATTCTAAAAATGTCGAAAGTCTATTTATGAAGTAATTTGAGTGTAATTTAATTGAAACAGTGGGGAAAGAAGAAAATAAACCAATTTGAGAGAAACAGTGGGGAAAAAAATCAGTTTTTGTTTTTTTTTTTTTATTTATTGATTTTTTTATTTTTTTTATAAGAGAGTACATTTATAAAGTATTTTATTGATAGATTAGAACTCAAAAAGAAGAAAAACAAAATAAAAGGAACAAAAATTTACATACAAACATCAAAATTTCTTGGAAACCATCATCTAAGTCCAGGGTAATGCGTAATAAACTTATAATATCGGGTGTTCTTTCAGATATTTTTGGTTTCTTACATGCCTTAAGGAAGAAATAAGTGGATCGGATGAGATTGCTAGCATGTTAAATAGCTCTTCATTCTGCCGAATTCCAGAAACGTACGCACGTATTTTGAAATCTGTATTTCTTGTAGTCTTTATTTTTGGACTCCTGGGCTTCTTCTGATAATTCTCCAAGTGGTAGTGATTGGTATTCGATATTGTATTTTGACTATGAACCAAAATTTTTTGAAGAGTAGGTGTGAGTTGTTTTTCAGGGTACTTTTGTTTCAATAACTCTGTGGTTTTTTTGGTGTACTCTCCAAATTTAACTGTTTTCACTACTTCCCTGCTTTCAAAACATTAATTATTATTTTGATACTGGTTATAACCTCTTCTTTGACTTTCAGATTGTTCAAAAATCTCCTTGAAGTGTTTCCATCATTGCTATTTCCAAATCGTTGCTTTGGTTTATCTACATCAAGTCCAAGCTCATCTGTCCGGTTTTGATATAAAGAGATGAAGAAAGCTATTCTTCATTTTTGTTTATGAAATTTAATCTCGATCTATGGGCTGCTACCCATTTTGTATTAATGTTGTAATAAAAGCTTTTTAATTTTGCTTCATTTTCCGGTAAATTTTTCGGATAGTTGGTATTCACTTATTTTAGCAAAAAGCAATTCTTCAAGACACTTATCCCTGACAAAAAGTTCAAACAAAATATTGTATGATATATCTATTTTAAATAATTTTTCATCATACAACTGCTCGTTCAAGTTTTCAATGATAATTTCATCCCAATGTTTCATCTTTTTATACCATAAAACTAAATACCTGCACTAAAAATATTCAATTTTATGACATCCTAATAAGGTAATCTGCTTACCTATAAGATTTAAATCTTAAAAAAAAATCGAGTTAAAAACTGTTATCCATCAAACTACCTGACAATAATTAATCATACCCGAAATCAAAAACATTCATACTTAAAAGTTTTATTAGGGGTCACAAGAAATATAAGCTATAAAACCGGTTTAAAAAACTTAGGTAAGTTTTTCCTTCTAAATCACAAAAACATTTTATTTCAAACCAACACTCATACCTGCACAACAGAGAAAAATTTTTTGCATGATTTTTTTTCTGCACCTGACCAAAAAGAAACCTAGAAAAAATTACTGACTTCATTTAAACAAATCGCTCTAGCTCATCTCTATGTCGATCTTGGCTTGATTATTTTTGAACCTTTTTTTTCTACTCAGTGTAAAAAAAAGCGTGCAAAAATGTGAGTTTCAAAAAACATTAAATTTAGCAGTTTAAAAAGTTTTACCATTTTTGTTTTTTGTTATAAATATTAAGTAAAAATAAAAAAAAAAATTTATTTACACCTTTTTCCTTGTTTTTACACTCAAAATTAAAAAAAAAATTTAAAACAATTGTTTTTTCTGACCATAAAAATTTGTCAACTTCGACTCGTTCTACAAGTCAAACAATTCATACAAATGAAATAATTTTTTTGATTACTAGAGCTCCAAACATTTGTTAATTCAAAAATAGTAAATGTTTTGCATTATAAACCCACTCGAAAAATGAACTTCGCAAGCACTTTTGCCTAAACGGGCCACTGTGCGCCGGCCGGCGCACAAGTCAGCAGTCGCAATGACAAAATTGTATGAATTAGGTTACGAACTCCTCCCCCATCCAGCTTACTCCCAAGATTTAGCCCCCTGCTACGATTTCTTGTTTCAAAACATGAAAAAATGTCTCGGAGGCAAGATATTTGGGTCAAATGAAGAGGTCATCGGTGAAACAATCGCTAATTTTGAGATGCTCGAGAAATCGTATTATTTTGAGGGAATCAAAAAATTGGAGAAACGTTGGATGAAGTGTATCGAGCTAAAAGGAGACTATGTTGAGAAATAAAATGTTTTTATATCGAACAGAGTGTTCCTTATTTCATTTTTCAGGGACTTATTTACCCACCTCGTATGTATACCAAAATTGAAAGAAAATATATTAACTTAGAATACAATCTTGAAGATTTTACCTGGGAAATAACTGTTGAAAAACCAAATAGAAATTTATTTCACTTCCTTAAAAACGGTACATAAACTACATACAAAGATTAGCAAAAAAACACCCTATTTTTAGCTTTCGTATAGTATTTTTTGTAATATGACAAAAAACATCGATTTAATGCTAAGCTCCTCTTTTCAGGTGTTAAACTGGCTATGCTCATTTATAAAACTCATTTATAAAGACGATTCAGAGAGATGGTACGGCAAAGTATTTTTTTTTTTGGAGAAAATGGGGCGGAACTCATTTGTCATATCCACTCAAACATTCAGAATGTGATTGTGTTTATCTCAAAAACTCTCATTCATAAAAACAATACACACAAGTATGCAAAAGACATTAACCACATAACATCCAAAGTAATTCTCTTCTAAAGTGTTATACCTACGATTAGAAATTGCATCTTAAAACCAAATTAAAATGCATAAATTAATTCTAATTCTCAGAAGTGGTGTGGTGTTAAATCTGACAGCATGCAGATGATGCAACTATATTTGGCTAGCATCCAAAGACGATAAGATGGTCCCACCTAACATATTAAATGATCCCCATAGATGTGCCATCAGAAAACAAATAAGAGAAGACATAGAAATCCAGTGGCTGTGCCGCAAAACAAAACATGAACATCGAAATCCCTTAAGCCTCACAAAATATTTATCCCTTTCCATAGAATTTATATGTGCCCTGTCTGCACAAATGTTGGGGATTTCTATTTTGTGTATAGGAACCTTGATTCGATTCTAGGAGCAGTGTTATCTCCATATCTATAGAAATGCAAAATAGAGAAAGGACTCAATCAATAATGTGAACAGAGTAGGTACAATTGGTTATGGCAACCAATTTGCCACCTGATACGGCAAACTGAGAATATATATTGGTATAGAAGTCCTTGTTGGCGTGAGGGAGTAGGTTAAAATGAGGATGAGGATGGTGGGGTTGTAGTGTTGAGTGTATTAGTTCTATTGCGGTAATCCAATCAGGTGTTGGTTGCTTGGCTGCAACAAATACTCTACATCTACAGCACTGTACTCTGATATATTCTCTTCTGCCATTACTCTCAAGCCCTATTAATCATTTGTCAGTTGTTTGGTTTAACAGTGGGGTTGAGAAAAGTATTATTGATTTTAAAGGATTGCTAATTTATATTTTCAATCCTTCTACATCCTTGTTTTTTTCTGGTTTCTGGTCCCGGATTGGGTTCCTTTTTTTTTAGTAACTAATTAAATAAGTATACAGCTCTTTAAACCTATACTTTAGAAACATTACGATAGGTAGGTATCTAAGAAAACGATAATTTTGACATAAACCGATTGCGGCATAAGTCTAACTGAACTGGAGTCTAAAGTTAACACCCAGGTTAGACACACCTGCTTTTCATAGAAAATTTGGCAGCTCTGTTTAATTAGAAACATATCTAAGGTATATTCTATTACAATTCCACAACAATTCTACTACAATTTTCTTTCAATTGAAACTAAAACAGCTGTTGCATTGTATTGTTTGTTTGACTCATGTTAAATATGTGAAAAAATCAACGTTAGTGTTTACCTACTGTCACGGCCAGCTCTTTAGCTCCCCTTAAGAAACCCGAAAATTCGCACTGTCCAGAATTTTAGTACGTCTGATCGAAAAACAGAGTACAACCAATCGATTAAGGAGGTTGATATTACCTAATGTCACGCTTGACATTCTGGGTCTTCTAGAATATTTTTAGTTTGACAGGTGTCAAAATGTGGCAAAATTATTTGTACGGCGGATCTATAAACAGATTACGCCAATGGATTTAGGAGGTGGAAATTACCGGTGCAGGGAAATAACTTCACGGTGAAATAACTTCACATATGCGAAAAAACTTCACACCAAGTAGGAAATAATTTCACTTTTTTGGAGTAAAATTTTTTAGTATATCCCACTTTGTTTGGAAACTGGAAGTGAACTTGTTAGTAAACCGAAAAATTGTAAGTCCTCGAACAGCAATTAAAAGAAAAAAAAACCATCTAGTCTTACGTTCATTGGTTTGAGCTGTATGAATAGATTACAAAAAAAACAACAATCATATTTTTTTTTATTTTTTTTTTTCAACCGCACTGTGCACTTATAGAACAACTTGGAGAATTCCCTACAGCCATCATGCAGTGTATACATCAGTAGTTTTATTGAAAGGACCTCGTAGAGTCTAACAGAACTCTGAAAAGG
Organism: Leucozona laternaria; assembly: GCA_932273885.2. Lineage (NCBI taxonomy): Eukaryota > Metazoa > Arthropoda > Insecta > Diptera > Syrphidae > Leucozona > Leucozona laternaria. Next base: position 3,648,282 of record OW026368.1, read on the forward strand.
ATTAATGTGTACTGTGTATTTCTGTTTCCGGATGCAATAACTCTTGAAGATTCATCTTTCCTACAAAATGGTACCAATACCCTATGATGGTCCTGTCCTAGGTACCTACCTTCACAATAACTGTTTCAAGAAATGTTTCCACATTGTTGCATTGAATTGAAATCCTCTTTCCCACGCTCCCTTTTTTGTCTACCAGTGAGACAAAAAAAAAAAAACAAAGCTCTTATCCTGCAAATAGTTGCATGATTGGTACTATTCATCGTCGGTAGTGTGTCCTTGAAAAGAACTCTCCAACCCAGGCCAACAATTGTTTAGAAAGTAGAAGCAAACAAAAAAAAACTAAAATACACAGCCCCATTTCTTATGCATTTTACGTACGCATGAAAATATATAGGATAACAATATAACAGAGGCAATAAGGATCTCAAGCTAAACTGCGATACAACACAGCATGAGACCGTACACGATGACAATTTTAATTAACCTCTTTTTTTTGCAAGTAAATATTTATAACTTAGGAAAAAGGCAGTATGTGGCTTTTGTAATTGAGATTTTAGCTGACAACATGAAGATGAAGAGTTAGTTGGAATTACAATGGGAGTGGGAGACCAAAGAATGTAAGGGTGTAAATTTTAAAGGATCCAATTCAGTCTGATACCTACATACATACATACATATGTATATCTATAAAGAAAAACAATCAGATTAGCTCTAATGAAATGCGTTTTTGATTCACCATATTAATAATTGTGTAACATACAGGGTCATTCATTTCGTGGTTTCAAGTTGTTAGCGCTGAAATTTTGACACCTGTCAAACTCAACTGTCATTTGAAGTTTCGTAATATTAGTTGAATGTTTAACATTTACGATAATCGCTCGCTTAACAATTAAAATTATTAAATCTTACTAAAGGGTGTTTTTTTAGACGTGTGGTTTTCAAGAAGAAATAAAACGCATATAATTGAATCTTATGGTCAATAATTTAGCTTTATTATAAAGATAAAGGTTTCCCATTATGTTTTAAAAATGATTTCGGGCAAGTGGCCACCGCGGCTGGCTCGAATAAATTCCAGCCGAGAGGCCCAATTTTCGACAGGTCCAATTGTTGTGCGCGATGGCGGATGGACTCATTCGGGTCTTCTTCGATACTCTGCTCCTCAGCAGCAATAGCGTCTTCAGTGCGCACTGTACGGCGTCTCTGAGGATGCGCATTATACACTAGAGTAAACGTGGTGCGAAACCGATATATATGGTTGCTCGAATTTATGCGATTTTGCGATTATGTCGACCGAATATCGGACGCAGCGCCCGATGCGTCGTGTGAACCGAACCATTATTTTGGTAATAAATTTGTACGATTTGCAAACGTTGGTCAGGAGTAAGGCTGTTAATTGTAAAATGGCAAACCAAACTGAGCATAAATCAAGTGACAGCTGTCAAAAAGACCAACTCCGAAAAAAGTATTGCCAGATTGAAAACCATGCGTCTGAAAAAAACACCCTTTACAAAAGTTGTGATTTGAACGTAACTACTTTTCGCGCAGTACGCGATGATTATGGTCGTCATAATCGACTGACTACGCAAGCAAATCGGTTAAATTGTGAGTAAAAATTTTAAGAGAATGGAAGCGTTGCTGATGTGCATCATCGTAAGCACGCTCAGTCGAAAATATTGCTGCTGCGGCAAGTGCAAGTGTTGCTGATGATCCATGGGTCCAGGACCCATATCGATAAAAATAGTCGAGAAATGATGACTTTATCGCATTATCGGGTTTCTATAACTTTTACGGACGATAACTTTATCGAGTGAAACACGTGGAATAGAAATACTGGAAGAATGTGATAAAATGGGTTTCTGTATTTTTGAGAATCGATAAATTTTTCATTTTAAACGTCAAAACTTATCACCTACCCAGAAGTAGGCGATAATAAATAAATAAATTAAAAGAATTGCAAACAAGAGGAAATCAAATAAATTTTATTAGACTGAAAAAAAAATTGGATATTTATTTGTGTGTTTTTAGTTTTATTTTTGGATGCATTTGGCTTGATCTTAGAAACCGATCGAATATTTTAAACTAATTGCTCTTGTTGCAGAGTTTCTTTTTTCGTCCACGCTCGGATGTTTGTTCGTGTGTTTTTGCCACTGTGGGTGGGTCTGCTAATCGCATTTTGAATTTCGGGAGTATAGTTATCTTTATCTACAGTCATCATTGATATCTTCTTAGCCGATGCAGCCTTTTGTTTTGTTTGCCATTGACCATTTAAGAACTTTATTAACTTTTAAGTTTTTTACTGCATAACTTGAATTTACATCTAACATCACAACCGAGTAGCATCAAATTCTAAATTCTTTTATATGTAGATAAAAATATATCACAAATTCACAAAACAAATTGTAATTTAAACCTAAATTCACTTTCCTTTTATTGTTTTTATTTTTAAATGTCAATATGACACTTCAACTTATCGCCTTCCAATTAAATTCCAGTCAAAATAGATTGAAAATTGAACTTATCGCATCGACTGACAGAAACCCATATTTTTCCAGATGCAATAAGTGTGGAATGAATTGTTTAATTTTTTAACGATTCGAAAAGTTATCGCCTGAGTTACAGAACATGGGTCCTGGTCTCGTAATTTAACGTTTTGGTGACGCAACGTCACTTGGCCACCAAGGTCATACGATTTGACACCGTTAGATTTTAGTTTGTGGGGCTACGCAAAAGACCGTTTCTACGCGAATAGTCACCGAACCAATATTACTCAAGTTATGGCCGAGATACCGATACCAATGATAAGCAAACCCCCTGTACTTAGATTATACGATGTAAACGATGACGTAAGACTTCAAGTCGATGCTATTTCAACACCACTGGGTGCAGTTCTGCTACAAAAAGAAGAACCCGTTGCATTCGCATCACAATTCGAAGTCCTTCATATACGTTGTTGACTACGTGCACGGATCCAAAACGGATCCAAAACGGACTAGTTTTCTAGAAGGGGATCTTCAGATTTTTGCATTGAACGGACCCAATATCCTACTATGCCGATTTTCGTAATGTAATTTGCTACATCTTAAAGTGTGTGATTTCGTATCGCATTACAGGGGAAAACCCACAATTTTAATTTACCCTATCGCCGGCATAATAAAACAGTATTTTAAATAAAAATGCAATAATTATATTTTTTTAAGTATACATATTCAATCAATTTATTTGTGTTTGTTTATTTTCTTTTGTTATGAATACAATATAGAGATATTCTTCTTACATAAATATACATACAGTAGGTAGGTATTTGTATAATATTTGTTTTCTTGTTTTTGTATTTTGCATCTATATGTAGATTTGTATATAGATTTCTAATATCCAATAATTTGTTTAAGTTTTATTTTTATTTTTGTTTAATCTTGATTTCTATAAGTAAAAATCAATTTAAAAATTATTCAACAATTTTTTTTTGTTTTATCTTTATAAAATTAATTAAGCATTAAACATAGATATTTCTTATTATTAAAACATCTGTCCAAATGAACAAATGCATAAACAAAGTTATTTAAAGTAGTTCTCTTTTCTTTTTTTTTTTGTTAACAAAATTCAAATTCAAATACTAAGCTACCAATTAATTTACAAAAATTTATCTTAGCAAATATAGATGCTTTTTGTGTTAGTTTAGTTTTATAAATTTCTTTTTGTTTTAATGAAGAACTAGAAAAGACTTCTCATTTATTTGTAATCGAAATAGACAAATCAGTCAGATAAGTTTGGTTTTCTTTTGATAAAAAGAACGTCAAATCATTAACAATCATCTTTTTCATTACTTCTAAAATTATGTCATATTTTATATAAATATTTGTTTCTATTACATTAATGTTAGCTTTGTTTACTTTGTCTTTAAATTTATGAAAAAATTCATATTTTTACATCAATGACGATGGAGCACATAGAATGTTAATTTTTGCTTAAACATTAAATTATTGCATGTTGAATTGAAAAAAAAAACAAATTTTTAATCTACGATAAAGTGTTCATTTTATTTTTTTGACAAAGTGTAAGGAACCGATACTTTAATTTTACTTTATTTTGGTACAAAATATTTAAAAAAAAAATCAATTTAAGTTCGGACTAGTAGAAGATCCTTAAAATACGGTTTAAGGAAGACATTTTCACATTCATGGATACATAAAAACACATAAAAACAATATAGGAATCTATTTTTTGTATTTGATTTATTTTCTTTCTACATATTTGTATTTATTCATCTGATTTGTGTTTAATTTTTCTTTGTGTTTATTTGTTTGTGTGGTGCAGTGTTCATACATACATTTAAGAATGATTTATTTTGTATTACAAAATTATATACTGTTGCCATTTTTTGGCTGTGTACTTAGCCTATTTAACACAATTTCAATAATATAATTTGATACTTTGAATCTATAGCGATAGTTAACAATTTTTTTGCAATAAATAGAAAAATAAGTAAGCCTACAGATAAGATGGCAAATTTCTATCATGGATAATTAAAGGAAAAAAATATTTTAATTAAAACAAAAATTACTTCAGTACTTCAAAGTAGTTTGAAGAACATGAAATGAAATATTTTTCAAACCAACGCCAATGCAAGATTTCTGTTGAAGACCTGTATTCTCTCGTAACCCTTCTTCAGTTCTAATTAGTGACGTGCAATCTAGGTTGTATTTAAAAAAATATCGTAAAACTAATGTATGGCTATTCTAACACCATCCTTCTCTGAACTTTGGTTTCAAATATTTCTTTACTTTTATTTTGGGCCACACTAAGAAGTTCGACATATTTATTAACAAATCTCGTAAAAAAAACAGCAAACAATTTTTGCTGCATTTTGTAAATATCGGAACAGTTAGTTTTAAGATACAAATCTTCTTATAACTTTGTCCAAGTTTTAAAAAAATCTAACAGGTAGCACAGTTAATTGTTGTTGCTTGATTCATAACAATCAATTTGACAGAATTCATGGTTTTGTTGCCACAAAGAATAGTTCATGTTTGTGAAAATTCGTAAGAGTTCAAAGTGCCCAAAATAATTCTTTTTTATAAAATAATTCTAACGAATTGGTCGCATAACAAAACTACAACTGCAACATTAAGACTATACCACACTTCATCTTACTATCCCGTATTCATTGCCTTAACTATTGATAACCATTCTTGTATCAATTTTATAACAAATCCTTAAGTAATGGTTGGAAATTTGGAAACAGCAGACTAATGCATTCTTTTTTTGAGTTCAGTGATTAGATCATTTCCAATAAAAATTCATTCGTTAACTGTTTAAAATTATCTCGTCATAGAAAGTTTCAGGAAAAAAACTTACTACATTTTTTGTAATATCTCAAATGCGTGATTACATCCTATTGAAGCTAAAATAAAACCAATGTCAGACATTTTAGTCAAAGGGCCTTTGAAAATAGATACAAGTGCTTGCGAAAGATACACGACTTTTGTCGCAAATCGATAACCGAAAATTTAAGTTAAAATTGCCTCAGATACCAACCAGCTGTAGTATCACAAGTGGTTACAAGTTACAACCAACATTAACCTATCCAGATAGCTATGGATACAAATTTTAACGCACCCAACGTTTTAGTACGACCGACTTTTTTCGAATCGAAGGTTGAACGAGATACGAGACTTGCGATCTGAAGTGGCGTTGAATTTTAGCAGACATTCTCACAACATCTATTATTTTTTGGGAAATGTTTGAAAAAATTCCAACGTAGATTGTCAGGGTAGTTTTCTAGGACAAAATAAATTCTATATGACCACATTCTGCTTGAACCGCATATCGCACGGATTAAATAATTGTATTCATTCATAGTAAAAGAAAACAAGGACCATAGATGCCGCTTGTGTGAAATCCCCATAAAAGAGTATACCTTAACAGTTTAAGAGAATTTCAATTCTAAGAATCAGAAAACTTGTAGTATGAAAAAGCAAAGTATAGACTTGCGCTAAAAGGAGTGATGATCGTCACCTGGCAGCTATAACTCAATTCCGGGTAGCTCACTGAAGTGTTTGTTGAATCATTCGAAACCTTCTATAAAATTAGAAGTTGGCCGTTTTCGAAAACGTCATCTGAGTCAAAAATGCGTTTGCAGAATGTTCTTAAACGCAAACTGCAAAAGTCTTCTAATCGAAAACACAAATAAAAATTCTACTGCATTAGCATATTGTGTTGGATAATGCAGTTTTCTAAAGTCACGTGTTCGAAAACATCATCTGCGTTGCAGCTATGCAGTAAATAAATGGAAGTGACGAAAGAGACAGACATGGTGGTCCGAGAGATTGTTGGCTATTTAAAATGTCTGGATGTCAGTCAGGGAGTCAATAAAACGGTTAACACGTGCGTCGCGGCTGAAAAGGAAGAGCGAAATTGAATTTGAAAACTCTGATGAAATTGGCTTCTCTTCGAAAACGTCAACTGCGCTTGCAAAAAAATCATTTGAGGTTCATAAAAAAAAGACATGTGTGCAAGCAGGACGATTGCATATTTGACAATTGCAACTTTTGTGTCATAAATCACCATCAATTGAAGGCCAAATTGACTTTGATTTGACGTTTTCGAAAACGGCCTAAAATGCTGGATATCAAATCTGCGAAGAAACATAATGAAACATACACCAGAAAAAGCTCTTATTCCTACAATAAAACTCCAAAGGCTCGTTCTTTAATCATCTGCTGAACCTTCTCATTCTACACTACTTAAAACTACAATCAGCCCTAATCTGCTATTCACGTGAATCGTAAATTCGATTCACCCATTCGATTCCCTTTCACTCTACCTTTCCATTCTGCTATCCATCGGGTGAATTACATTATCCCAAACGCAAACAGCTGTTCATGCGAAAATCTTGGGAAAATTGGATAAATTGTCTTATGTCGTTTTCGAGTGGACGTTCGGGGCTACTCCTTTTTCACTCCTTTTACTCCAAATTTCCCGGTTTCGATAGGAATGGAACAGATCCGAAATCCAAACGAAAACGGCTTAAGTTACATTTTAAATTAAAAAACAAAAATAGAAACAGGTATTGGACTTATTTTCCACCTTCAAACAGTGGAATAAGAGAAACAAACAGAGAACTTGTTTTTAGCAATATGTATCTGGATATAATTTCATTGCAAATATGAGTGTTTTGAATTGATTTCTATGTATTTGTTAGTTCTATCCCGAAAAATGTTAATAGTCTATTATTTACAAATAAATATTCTAAATTAAGCAATAAAAAAGATTTTACTTACATTTTACTAATCACTTCCCAGACAATCTATTCAAAATGAAAAAAAAAAAACAACTACATTTCATAAGTGGATCTGAATTCTATAGAATGAATGCGTTCATGGGAATAAGAGAATACCGCGCAGTATTACCGACTTTACCTACCAAACCCAGATTCACTTCGAATGAATAGCAGAATAGTGATAATTGATAAGTGAAAGTTCAAGAACAATTCTCCCCGATGAGTAGCAGAAAAGGTCTAAATATGTAATGATATTTTGATACAGCCGAATTAACTTGTTTGTATCAACTACAGTTCAATATGAGAACAATGTCAATGTAAAATTTCTTATTTCGATGTTCATTTGACTCGAAATACATATTTAAATTGTTTAAATTAAAAATGGATTTCTAAAGAAATAGAAGCGAGTCGAAAACGAAGAAACGCCACAGACTTAAGTCTAGCGGAACTACTTTCAACAGTACCTAATTCAGACTCCTAAATTCTTGAAAATGCAAATTCTGATAGAAACTTTTTTTTTCTAAACCAAAAGTAAAAAGGCAAAAACTATTGTCGTTCATTTTGGCATTCCAATGACTTGGTAGTGAAATTTCAAATTTCCAATCAATTCTACCTGTCAAATATCAGGGGTCGAATCGCCGCATACGTTAACGTGTAGAAACTATGTATTCGGCATGATGCCATAAGTGAACGAAAGCCACAATACGTAATTTGGCATTACTTTTACGTTCACGTATTCAGCTGAACGAATTATCATTCGATTAGTTTGAGGCATTCGTATCCCCAACCAAACCGCAATAAAAAGAAAACGAATGCCGTGAAAGTGAACGTGAACGTGAACAGATGCGGCGATTCGACCTCAGATTAGGTTTATCATAACACTTAAGAACAAAAATATAAAAATGGTTACTTTCAACAGTTCTCAATGGTTAAAGTACATTCAGGAACTTTCCTCTTTTTGTATACCTTCAGATTCTATCCAAGTAACACTGTTTATGCAAAAACTAAAAAGTTAACACCTGCTCAAAAGAGGAAAAAGTTTTCAAAATTCAGCATTACGGGTTTTCTATTTATGGCTAATATTGAATCCGAAGCAATTTTTGAGTGTAAGATCTTTTCAATGCTTTAAGCGAGACAAATAAAAACAGTTATGTAAATGGGAACAACAAAATTCGTTAAATTCATTAAGCAATGTCGACCGTTAAAACGACTTTAAAACTTCTATCATTTTTGTTCTTCTAGGTGTCTCTCTCTCTCTCTCTCTCTCTCTCTCTCTCTCTACCATGTGTAACTACTTTATGACCAAAATAAAAATTAATTCCTGAAACCATTTTTGTATTTGATTATTTCACATGTAACAAATACGTAAGAGTATATGTATGTTACAATTAACCAAATATAATGGAAATTTAAACAATATTCTGTATTTAAACTTAAAGCGTTATAATAATTAAATTAAAACCTTATAATACACTGTTATAACATTGTCAAATTTTATTCATTCGATTAACAAATATATTTGCTATTTATTACATGTTAGACATATCTATTCTTTTTTTTTCTTATTTATTTTTTAAATTAAAGGTACTTGTTATATAAAACTAAAATTAAATTTAAAAAAAAAAATATAAAACAAAATACATATATACAATATTCTTTTGGACAATTTTTTTGTTTGTATATATAAATATTATATTGCCAATAAAATTACAAAAAACAAAAATAAATCAAAGAATTAATAAATAAAATAGTAACTATCACAGATCAATATATATTTTTTGTATATATTTTATATCTTTATATATTTTTTTGTAAATATTTTACGTGTAAGATACAAATTTGAGATGAATGTTTAAATAAAAAATATATTAATAGTCTGTGGTCTTTTTTTTTTTCTTCAAACATAACAATTTTTTTTTTTTTACAGTTTGAAAAAAAAACTAAATATACTCAGCTGTAAGGCTCAATGTTGTGAACCAGAAACCATTAATATTTTGTTTGCCAATTTTCCTTTAAGAATTAAAAAAAAAAATATAGCAATAAAAAAAGCTTAAAAACAAAATACTGATCGTAATTAAAATTTACAGATTTTTTTGTATCCAATGTTCATTATGCTCATTTACATTTAATAATTGAAGGTTTTCTACAAAACACTTCAATTTGTCCACTCAACAAAATGGTGGAAGGAGCTTTCTCCCATTATAATTCAACTCAATTGTTATTGATGAGAATGGTTAAAAAATTATGAAATATGTAATTAATTCTACTACTTTTCTCACAAGTTCATTGTTTTGTCCAAATAATATTTGAAACCAAAATTAAAAATCATTTTTGTTTAAGCTCCATCCCATCTCAACGCGAGATATGTTTCTTGATTAGAGCTTGCAAGAGACGAGCTTTTGCTTTTGCCTCTTTGTACTGAGCATAGGTGTCTTCGATAGACTTTCTGTCGTTTTTCAACATTTTACGACCATTCTGCTCCTCGAATACCGTTTCGTATTCCCTTAAAGTGCGCTTTAGAAGCTTTTTCTCTTCGCGGGCTTTATCTAAATGTTCCCATAATTTGTCAATGGAAAGTTGATGGATATTTTCGCCAAACAGAGATTCATGTTGATGGCGTTTGAATTGGGGTTGTTGATGTTGTTTTCCGCTGTCTTCTGCTTCATCTCCAACTGTTTTGGTATCCGGAGTTGAATCTGTTGATGCTGCTGAACTGTTGCTTTCGGATACGACTGGAGCAGATGATTCACTTGGACTTGTCGTGCTGTCGGTACTGTTGGAGGAGTTTTGATGGGGAGCTGCTTCGAAAACCATGGCCTCGTGTTCAAGGATTGTCGGAAGTTCGGGTGCTCCTGTGGTGTTTCCCGACAGGGTAACACTCCGTGATACCATTCTCTTTAACAACCGATAGCGGTCGTAGAGGGGGCGAGCTGCATCACGTTCTTCTTTCGTTGAAGGACGACCATATAAAGACTCGTAAAAGAGGAGACCATGCTGGACAGCAGTTTTCTCCTGAACCAGCTGATCGGGTGTTAGCTCATCTAAGGTTTCTGAACGGTTTCCATCTTCTCGCTTGTCAGCTAAATTCTGAAAAAAAATAATAAAAAAATAGTATTAAGTCTAGGTTTTATATTTTTCTATGAGACTTTTGGATAACCTTACAAAATAAAAAAACGGATACAAAAGGCTCTGAAGTGATTTAATTCAAATCAAATATTTTCAAAACAATTACATTTTCAATTATTTTATTATTTTTAATTGAGTGCATGTCTGGCAACATTTCGATAAATACCTACACATATAAAACGTCAATCAATGAGAGGCGAACATTTGAGAAGCCAACTTTTTAGTGCAGATTCTTCAGAGTATTCAATTCCATTCGAAAGCTTTAGTAATGAATTCTTTTACAGCTCTGGAATTAAACTTCAGATTTCCTCCATCACATCAGATTTTCGAGGTGTTTACCCGATTTGAAAAATTGCACACAAAATTGAGGGTAAAACTTTGTTCGTGTAAACCCTGAATAGCATATACCTATAGTAATTTGATGATTTGATTTATTTTAGCTAACCCTTAAATCTGGCTATACACGATCGAGCCATTTGGCTCGTGGATTTCCGACTGGCTGAAAACCCAAATGGATCGATTGAGCCCAATCACACGATGGAATTTGGCCATTTGTCTCGATCGTGTATGGCCAGCTTAAGTTCAATTTATTGCAATCAAGTAAAATTATGCATGTCAAGCGGAAGGTATGCGTTTTCTGATTGCATACAATTAGTTGTCATCTTTGAGTCATGTTCGATAAAAGAAGCTAAAATTCCATCTGTAATATACAAACAATTTGTGAAATGAATTTTTCTTTGAAAATGATTCACAAATATATCGAAAGAATTGACCATATTTAATATATTTATTTGATAAATTCTTTTAAAAGTTTTTAGTTTCATTTCAAATCTCTTACAGCTCGGTAAGTTTAATTGAAAACGTTAAGTTAGAATTTTCAATTTTTCATATTATATAGTTGTTTTATATTTCTCGGTTTGTTTCAAGTATAATTCATTATTACATAATCGTTTAAAAAAAAAAAAAATAGCTTTAAAATCCAACTATGTATATTTATTGTATTTTTAAGTAGGTACTGTGAATCGAAAATTCTGTTCGGATAAACATAATTCAGTAATTGAAAATTGTGTTAATATTTCAAACTTTCTTCAAATGGGTAAGATTTACTCAATCATGTCAAGATTTAAAAAAAAAACCTTTTCACCATATTTTAGGTAACATTGAATAGCAAAGTAATTAATTTTCTTCGCAAAACTCGTGCCTACATCGAAATTTGAAATTTCTTTACTTGAAACCATGCTAAAACTCCAGCATTCTTTACGGACAAAAATATAACATGGAGAAAATATAAAAATGAAGTTTCCAAAATAAGATCAACAATCCGTTTTTAAAATAACAATAGGCACAATATTATTTGAAATTTTTACAAACTATTTCATAAAAAATGTTTAATCAAATAATAGACGGTTGCATTAAGGGAACAGTTACATAACTACGACGACGCAGCGGACCCCATGTTTATTTGAGTGATGGTTAGCAAACTTAATTTTATCTTAAAAAATCTGTGAGTAACTGGTGCAACCAAAATTAATTTATCATACCGATAACTTAATAAAAATTGCGTGTTGACAAGGCCCTCACTAGTCAACTGATGAGTCCAAGTGAGATTGCCGGGACCAAATGCCAATTTTTATGGACTAAAGGCCGTTAAAATCTATTTTGAAAAACCGATTTTAGTGCATTTTGGTCCAACTGGGCATAACTAAATTTAAAGAGCTCTTTTTATGGGTGATTCATTTTTTGTAAATAAAAAAATTATTTTTATCGAGTAATCTTTTATAGTACGAAATATATTTTAAAGATTATTCATTTCAAATATTGACTAACATAAATAATAAACATTGCCCAGTCTGAATTTCCGAATATCTTTAAGAAGATCTAGTGTTTTTCTGGCATAATGGCTTTAAGAGCTTCTTCGTTTGCGGGCTGGTAGAAAAAAAAATAACAGTGAACACACTCATTATCGCTCCTTTCATGCCTGAAATTAAAGCCCGTGATTTCGACCACATTAAGTTCCAAAAAGTGGATAGTAGAAGCTTGGTGATATCCTTGCCACACTGACATAGCCCCTGAAACAGTGGCTTTAATTTTTTTTTATTTTGAAAAAGCACCACTCAATGAATCACTCTTTATACCTACCAACATAGTAGCTAAAAATAGGAACTTTATGAGGTGTGCATTAGACTACCTTCATTAAGTGCTGCTTTAATTTGGAAGAAATATTTTTTTCTCTGAACAAAGTTTTATTTCTTTGAAAAATAAACAAACAAATAAATTCCTCCCTACCACCAGCATCATCAATTATCAATCGATAATTGTTCAATCAAAAATCTACTGCGTAAAGGTACTATCCACTGAATTTAATTTGAGTTTCTTTTCAAATTTTCTTCATATTCTAAATATTTAACCATAAGCTCTAGTTTAATTTTTTTTGTATGCACCTGATTCTGAATTCGTATGTATTTACAATGTATCTACATTTATGTAAATAATTATAAGAATGCGTTTGGAATTTGGATGCTATTTTTGCCGCAGGTTATTTTGTTTGGCTAACATCATTGCAAAAGAGAATACCTACGGTTATTCTCTTTACTAGAAATTTGTGTTATTAGACAAAGCAATGATAGTTGGCTCAGAAATGTGCTATTTCGGTAGCTGTCACTTTTGAAGCTGTCATTTTTTGACATTTGACAAGTAGAAACTACGCCATTAATAAAAATGGAACGAAACACGCTTCAACAACGCATTGAAATTATTAAAATTCACTATAAAAATGGTGAAAATTTGGCTGAGACGGTTCGTAAAACTAAAACATTTTTGGGTCGTCGTGAAGCACCTTGTCGGGCCGCAATACAGAAATTGGTGGACAAATTCGAGCTGTTGGGACAAGTTAGTGATGTGAAGAATAAAACCCGTGCACGTCGCTCAAGAACAACTGAGAATATTGCTGTTGTAGCCCAAAGTGTTGAAGAAAACCCAGGTTTGTCCATTCCTCGTCGTTCTTTGGAATTAGGCATTCCACAAACGTCATTACACCGTATTTTGCATAAAGACTTGGGTCTTAAGGCTTATAAAGTTCAGTTAACACAAGAACTCAAGCCGGCTGATCATCAACAACGTCGTGTCTTTGCTGATTGGGTCCTTGAAATGCATGAAATCATCATCGAAAAATCATCTTGACTGATGAGTCCCATTTCCACCTCGGAGGCTACGTCAACAAGCAAAACTGTCGCATCTGGGGCTCGGAAAACCCAAGAGTTATTGTTGAAAAGCCTCTCCATCCTCAACGGCGGGGTCATTGGATCTTACTTTTTCGAAAATGAGGCTGGAGCAACAGTTACGGTCAATGGATTGCGCTATCGAGAGATGATTAATGATTTTTTTATGGCCGGAATTTTATGGTATTGATCTGGACAACGTTTACTTTCAACAAGACGGCGCTACGTGCCACACAAGCAATGAAACCATCGATCTTTTACGGGAAAAGTTTCCGGACCGTGTTATCTCTCGAAGAGGTGATCACAATTGGCCACCGAGATCTTGTGATTTAACACCTTGCGACTTCTTCCTTTGGGGCCACGTGAAAGATAAGGTCTACGCCAACAGCCCAGCGTCGATTCAAGACCTCAAAGATGGAATTCGTGAGGCTATCGAGGACAAAGGGCAGCCACTTTGCGATTTGGTTATGGAAAATTTCATGAAAAGGATATGGTCTTGTAAGCGTGGTCGTGGCGGCCATTTGGCTGATGTTGTATTCCATTATTAACGGCATACCTTCCTCTTTATAATGAAACAAACATCCGATCATTTATCTCAAAAAATGCCATTTTTCTTTGAATATCAAAATAACACCTCTTATTATTATATGTAAGAGTATCAAAAATAATACATTGCGAACGTTACCTAATATGGTTGATAAAAGTCGTACAACTAATAACTCTGTTGATAAATTTATATTATTGTACAGTGCATCCCTGTCTTATTTTTTACTTCAACTCTCTATTCTTAACATTTCTCTTACAAAACTGGATAAACTAAAACTGTGATAATGTTCTCTTAATTTGATCATCATTTAAATACAACTTCACTTCAGTCATTTTTGAGCACTAAAACAAAGCGGTTAGTTTTATTTAACAAACTTTAAAAAGTGTATTTGTTTAGTAATAAAAGTGATTGAACAGAATATATTATTATTTCGAAATATTGAACTATGTATGTATGTATCCAGTGCGTCAATCGAAGCGGGCTTGTCCTTATAGACATTAGCCTTGACATACCCCCACAAAAAATAATCTAATGGTGTCAAATCGCACGATCTAGGCGGCCAATTGACCGGCCCGAAACGTGAAATTAACTGTTCACCAAACTCGCCTCGCAATTGCGCCATTGTTTCGCGTGCTGTGTGGCATGTGGCACCGTCTTGTTGAAACCACATATCATGCAAGTCGAGAACTTCCATTTCGGGCAAAAAAAAGTTTGTTATCATCGCTCGGTAGCGTTCACCATTGACAGTAACGCTGCGATTCGCATCATCTTTGAAGAAATAGGCCCAATAATGCCGCCGGCCCATAAACCGCACCAAACAGTGGCTTTTTCGGGATGCATTGGTAGCTGTTGCAATGCTTCTGGCTGATCCTCACTCCAAATGCGGCAATTTCGCTTATTTACGTACCCATTCAACCAAAAATGAGCCTCATCGCTGAACACAAGCAGCGCGCGATGAACATTTCGAACCGAGCACGAATTTTGATAGTAAAATTCAATAATTTGCAAGCGTTGTTCATTTGTAAGACGATCCATGGTTAAATTGCAAACCAAACTGAAGCTGTTTGACAGTGACACAAGGTACTAAACACACGTCAGCTGTCAAAACCAGTGTTGCCAAAACCAAACCAGCTTAAAAATCACCCTATATATAGAAAAAGCCAAACGATAACGGATGCCAGCATTAATGCTCAAACATATTTTTTCTTTCAGAACTTTGAAATTATCAAAACAATGTATCATCCTTCTAAATCACTAGAAATTAAGAAGAATCCTTCTACACCAGTGGAAAATAAGGATAAAACTGTAAATAATTCCATTAATACCTATATACATACATATATTTAATGTTTTTATTTGTACTATAGGAAACTGCAAACAAACATCCAAAATTAACGGCCACTGAGAACCGATACCTACAAAAATTGATATCTTATTTAGAAGCTGGCAAGAAAGCCGAATTTTTTAAGGAATATACCACATCACCGTTACTCAAAAATTATAATCACATTCAAATACAACTGCTCACGAAGGCAATATACTATTTTCGGAAGCCAGAGGATAAAAACGTTATCGATTGTATTGTATTTAAAATTACCGACATTACTGACATATACAACGAAAGTGAAAAAAGCAGTGAAATTTCACTAATAGAAGCCGTTTGTTGCAATCAACAATATGACGTCTACTTACAAATTGTTCAGGACAAAGAATTAGATTTACCCAAAAAGAGATATATTGTAGAAACATTAATAAGTTCTTTAAAAGAACACTTATTTGACGAATGGTTTTATAGTCTTTATTATTTGCCGAAAAAAATCGATCTGAACGGGGTTAATAAACAAAAGGAAACACTACTGAGGAAGGCTCTATTGAAACAAAACAAAACAGCGGTTCGAACACTTTTAAAGGAAGGAGCATACATTGGACATGAAAGTTATTTTAATACCGAACATGAATTGCAACCGGAAGATGTTGAAAAATGCTTTGATGTATGTATAAAACGAGGATTTAAATCGAATTCAAAGAGAATAGATTTCGATTTTAAAAATCTTGTTCCCCCGAGGGGAGATGCAGATGATGATATCAACGAAATGTTGCCATTAACGCTTATTTCAAATTCAAACAAATATTTACATCTTCTTAAACATCCACTAATCAGAGGCTTTATGTGTCTTAAATTTCAACGTGTAGCAAAGTTCTTGTACATAAATTTGTTCCTCTATTTCTTCTATCTTGCCTCCATTGCATCATACATAATATTTGTGTGTCAGCAATCCGAATCAGTTAGTTTGTTTGTAATTTTGACTCGCTGGTTTACAATACTTGGTATAACATATCTCATAATTCGAGAAGCAATACAGCTTTTGTCCCCGAAGGAGTACTTAATCAAGCCCGACAATTACCTAGAACTTCTTCTCATAATCTTATCCATATGGATCATCACAATGGAAACATTTAAAGATAAGGAAATTGTTGCTGTTTTCGTGATTTTACTAGCTGGCACGGAATTCTGCCTTCTTGTTGGGAATTTACCAATATTATCAATTTCAACACATATGCTAATGCTTAAAGAGGTTCTAAAGTCTTTTCTTCGAGGCTTCTTGTTGTATTCGATTTTCTTTTTCATGTTTGCCTTAAGTTTTTATGTGCTCTTCAGAAATGATGGAAATGACGGAAATGATCAGGATAAAAATAAGAATAAATTTACAAATATTTTCACATCACTTGTGAAAACGACTGCCATGCTCATTGGAGAAGTGGATCTAGAAGGATTGGAATTTAAAACAAGCATTTTCAGTTACGTTTTGTTTTTTATTTTTGTCATCTGCATGACTGTGGTTCTGATGAATCTGCTCAATGGATTAGCTGTTAATGATATTCAGGTGAGTCAAATAAATTTTATTAAATACAAAATAAATATTTTAACTTTCTTAAAAATTTAAAGACGGTTTCTGAAAATCTTTACTTCATAATTAAGTAATTCACCATAATTCTGTTAGTTATTAAATTGCAAACTGATATTTTTGTGACTCCAATATTTGTGTTCCTAAATTTGGAGATATAGGTACATAAATGATTTTATTTTCCTTTGAAAATGTCTGCCCATCCATAAAATGGATTGGATTTACATTGATACTTCAAATACAGAAGTCCTAATGTCTTATTTTTGTTTAATTGCAGGTGATAAGAAATCAAGCAGAGCTTAACGGAATGATTTGTCGTGCTAATTTCTTAAAAAATCACGATATCAAATTTTTTCCTCAGCATCATTTAGAGTATTACAAAAATTATGTGTTTGGCATTGAACTAGATAATAACAATTCAACAAAAAAGATAATTCCTCCCACTAAATGTTTATCTCTGACTGACTCTGATACCAAAATATATAGAAGACAGTGGGTTTGGTATAGATTTTTTGAAGAAGAAAATATTGTGCAGATGCTTGATCTGTACTTCAAAAATACTCCTTCGATGGAATTATCTATTTTAGAAGCAGCAACAGATATTCTAAAAAATAGATTGAAATCGGAAAACGCTGAAAATCAATTCAAAAACATTGAGGACAAATTAAAAATGATTGAAAAAAATGAAACAGATGTTTTGAACCAAATAACTAAGATTCATAAAATTGTATTGAATCAGATTGAGGAAAACAAAAATATGATTGAAAATAATGTTGAGAAAGATTTAAAAAAAGAACAAAAATAGAAGTGTTTCTAAGCGGCAGTGTCATCTTTCAGAAGGTAGATGAAACTTTAAGCTTCCGAACTATCACTTCAACTTGCCATTCCTTTAAATCAATTCCACAGAGCTTTATATTTGTTTCATCAAAGCAAAAACCACTGAAAGCTTAATTTAAATTATGCGCGCTGGATTTTTCTATGCACTTTTGGATTAAATCTATTACAATAAATAAAATTATAAACTAATAAACTCAATAGTTTGCATAATTTTGAAATAATTTTCCCTGAAATATCTATGTTAAAATACTTTGTACTTACCCAGAACAAATTGGGCAAGTTAGTTAATTATATCGTTAGTTATTAATCTCTTCTTTAAAAGCATTTAAGATAGTTATAAGTTAAATGGAAAATAAAATTCAATTTGCTTATTAAATAAATTGAAATTTAAATTAAATTAAAATTAAAATTAAAATTAAAATTAAAATTAAAATTAAAATTAAAATGGAAAAATATGTATTTTCCACGCTTTATGAATATGAATTCATGAAGCACAAAAACCTTGCTTCTTGCTCGAGACTCTTAAATATATTTTTAAAAATCTTAAAAAAATGCAAATATCTCTGGGAATCAGGGAAACATATTGGATTGCCAAGAATCACTAACCATTATAGAGGGTTTTGCAATTGGAGCGGGTAAATTTTAGCTACCTGTGGTGGCCATGTTGTTTTGGTGACATCTTTCAAATCTGGTTGTTTTTTTTTTATTAAAAAACATCCAATACTAAAAATAAATTCACGATATGGTTCACAAGTTTGTTAGTTAGTTTTTAAATGATTTTTATTTCACAGTATAATTTACAAATTTTTGGGTTTCCATTCATTACATGACATGGCATACACCGTCTGCCAGTTGGCGAATAATATTTTATCTATTTAAATATAATTTGTACTAAAGTTTTTTAAGTGTTTTTATTTTAAAAAAGTTCCTCAATAATTCGTTTTCTGTAAGCAAGTGCTATCTTTATATATTTATACAAAATATCCCAATCTGTCTCCCCGTTAAGAATATTAATCATTTCAGCATCGCTCAGATAACGCTTTCCTATAGTACTTCTTCTAGTTTCTACAAGAATCGGACATCTCACCAGAAAGTGAAATACATCCTCCTTCTCCTGTATAACTTCTATTCGGCAAGTAATTCTCCTCGTGTTTTTAAAATGAGTGTCTACTGACCTCATCAGTAGAATAGTCCGCCCTGAAGTAATTGTTAGCTGCTAGGTTGTAGTTAAGTTGCGCATATATGCACCTATGATTCGAGCTTCTGAGTTTCACTACATAATCTTCCCGTTTCTTTTCGCTTTTCCACGTGTCCATCCTATCATCTTAGAGTGAAAGTGAAAGTCCACAGTACTCAGCTAAATTTCTCCAAGATTCGAACCATCATGTTTTTTTGTCGTATTACCAACATTGTTATTTTTTATGGTAACCAACTGTCATCCATTTCTATTGTTCTGAGTATGTAGTCAATCTGCATTTTGAGTGTTGATACGAACAAAGGAGAAAGACCCGTCTCTAGCAAAAGAATGTGGTTAGCCGTACTGTTGGGTAGCCTCAGTGTTCGTTTTAGGAAGTATCTCAAAAGCTGCTCCACTTCTTCAAACTGCTTGTGTCCCCAAACTTGAGCCGCGTAACATATGATCGCTTTCGCTGTTGTTTTGAAAATGCGATATTTCGCTTCGTATTCGAATGCATCACGCACCGCCAAGTTGCATTCAGGGCAGTTTTGGATTTTGCAAGTTTGTCTACCATATGGTTTTTCAGGTTTAAATTTCGGGAGATCCTTACTCCGAGATTTTGTATTGTACTCATTGACGACCTTGATAAATTTTTCACCGAATTTCCAGGTTTCATTGCGACAGTTGCGAACTCCACCGTTGCGAAAGATCATTATTTTTGACTTGGCGAGATTTACCTGGAGCCTCCATTAGTTGCAGCACTCGAACAATCTATTGATCATCAATTGGAGACTTCCAGGCGACTCAGCCAAGACAACGATGTCATCTGCAAACATTAGGACTTTGATTAAAAGATCAGCTGACATACGTGCTCCCCCTTGCAAAACCTCTTCTATGTCATCTATAAACAAAGCAAACAATAGAGGACTTAAGCTGCAGCCTTGTCTCAATCCTATTTCTATTCGAAATTGTTCCGAAAGTTCGTTTCCATATACAATTGTAGAAGTTGTTGATTCGTACAGCTGTTCTAAAACATTTCCAAACTTTTTAGAGATTCCTTTGTTGTACAGAAGAAAGCTTAAAGCTTCTTCTTGTTACATACAAATATTTCAGCTATGTTGGTGAGATTCCTTTGTTGTACAGAAGAAAGCTTAAAGCTTCTTCTTGTTACATACAAATATTTCAGCTTTGTTGGTGAGTGAATAAATTTGGTCAATTGTCGAATAATTTTTTCCGAAAACCAGCTTGTGACTCACTCAGCAAGTTGTTACTCTGCACCCATTTGTAAAGCCGTTTAGAGAGTATTTTTGTAAGGATTTTCATAGAAGAATTCAACAATGATACGCCCCTTTAATTAGCCGGAACTCTGTTGTCACCTTTTTTGAATATGGGACAGGTAATAGCCTCTCTAAAACTATCTGGTTAACAGGCACTATCATATGCTTGGTTTAAGGCTTTGGTTAAACTTTCTATGAAGAGGAAAGTGCTGAATTTATAGAACTCTTGGGGCATTCCATTCGATCCCGGAGACTTATTGTTTTGGAGCTCATTGAACACCATTTGTATCTCTAAGCAAGAAAATGGTTCATCGAGCTCGTCATTCTGGATGTAAGGTCTAGCAAATTGAAACGATGAAGAGAAATTTTCTTGCGTTAGTGTTCTGAAGTGTTCTGCCAATTCATCCATTTTAAGTAATCCAGCAACTTGTTTATTTGGTTGGTTGTTTATTACCCGGACAGTCTTCCAGAATTCCCCAGTGTTTTTACAGCCTGCAAGGTAGCGAGCAATTTTATTTGAGTATATTTCCCTTTTATCTCTTAATACTTGTTATAAAGTAAGCATTATTTGGATATCTCCTTAATAATCTTAACCAAGCGAATGATTTCCTTCGGGCATCTCTGCAATCTTTATCAAACCATTTTTGTTGATATAGTATTGTGCTATTGGTACTTGGCTTACACTGCAGAGGTATTGAATTCTTGACCATTTCATCAAGATCAGCCAAAATGGGCTCGTGTTCCAAGGAATTTCTTTCTTGTAGGAGAATTGCGTTATTTAGCGCTTCTGCGTATTTTTCAGCAAATGCATTTTTCCACTTGTATTTAATTCGTATAGGTGGTTCTTCTGATTGCCTTTGATTGTTAAAATAAACTGTCATTTGTATGGGTAAATGATCGGATTATAATGCAGTAAGAATTTCAAATTCGTCCATCACGCTATTACATTCGCCTGACACCATTGCGTAATCTATTATTGAGTTACCTTGTGATCCTATAAATGTGAAGTCACCTGATTCATCTCCGTCCGTAATTCCATTGCAAATGCTTAGTCCGAAGGAGTTACAAAAATCCACAACTCTTCTTCCTTCCCTGTTAACCACGGCATCTCTCGAACAACGATCCCTTTCCATTAGCTTATTTTCACTTTCTAATACACCTGTTCGTGCATTGAAGTCACAAATCAGCAAAATGTTGGATAAGTTACTAACAAATAGATTATCTTCAAGCTTAATGAAATCTCTTTCCCAGTTATTGCAATTCAAGTATACCGGGGTTAAATTGAGTACGTGTCCATCCATTTTGATTTCCATTGAACTCAGATCTCCTCTTTGCTTATAAGAGCAGCTAATGCCTTTCAGGTTATGTTTGTATCCCATGAGAATTCCCCCACTTGCCCGACCCTTTCTATATATTTTACTTGCTGGTATCCACATTAAGTTATATTCTGAGAAACTTAGTTCGATTTTTTTATAATTTTCAATAGTTAGGTACATGTGTTTCAATTAATATAAAAATTTCATATTGATTAATAAAATGTATAAATTCGGTAACTTCTAACTTATTACTTAAACCTCCAATATTATAGCTTAAAATTCTAATTTTAATAAAAACATAATTTTGGCAGACGGCTTTTACCTAATTATAATTCTTAACATTGAAATGTGCTAGAGTGTTAACACCTGAATTTTTCTCCATATCTAGTCATTGTAGTAGATTTCGATTTTGCTGATGTTGATGAACCGCAGCTAACTTCATCTGACGTCTTTTGCTGACTTTTGGCATTGACATTGACAAGTTTTTATGTACTAGTCTTTAAGCTCTTGATGTAAATTGAACGGTAAGACGACGCAATTAATTTTTTTTTCCGCTTTGTATGGGAAAAGTATGCCTTTAGAGGCCATACTTTGGAAAACACATTTGATTAAAAAAAATGAGTTTGGGAAATATTGGACACTGAAATGATGAAATACTGATTACTTGTCTTATCAAGCCCAAAATATTTAAACAGCCAGACGATACGTCGGTATTATTAAGTAGTATAGGTATTAGCATGAGACTACTCAACAATTTTCTAACAATAAAGCTCTTTCCTAAAATGTTCTTCTGGCCTTTTCGATTGGAGTCAGAATGACAGTTCTTCTTCTGAAAAGAAGAGAAATTTGCTTCTGATTTTGTTTTCAGAATTGTTCCAGAAGGGTTCACACGTATCAAATAGTTCTCCCGGATTACCAATCGAAAAGGCCATTAGTTTTAAACAATTTTTAACTAATGTCATAATAATTCTTTCTTAATAAATTCCAGCTGAAAACACCTTAGACAGTGACAGTTCGTGCAAAAAAGTAAGCAAACATACCTTTTTCACATTTGTTGTTAATGTCAAAGTGACATAATAGAGTAAGCATAATAATCAAAAGACAAAATAGGCATTTGGTGATTTTGACTTAAATTAAATGAATCTTAAATAATTAAGTTTAACATAAGAGCTTATGTGACAGTTAATGCTGAAGAAAAAGTATTTAAGTTTCGTATCAGCAAACGGCACTTAAAGTTTGAAAATTCCTCTTCTTAACCTAATATCGTACTATGTAAACCATATAAAATTTTGCGCCATACATTTTAAGGCGGCGTGATAAGTCCATAGTTCAATAGTGTTATGTAATTTGTGGATACATAAACAATTTGATAGTCCCGATATAATTGTAAATTTTGTCATTTTATGATACTGCGCCAATCGAATAACAAATCGGAACTTAACACATTGTCAAACAAGCCCTCAGTCGAAGAGAACAAAATATTTGTTCCGATAAATTTTTACTTTATTTTGTGATGTTTGTTTACATTAAAATAAATCATGCAATTTATTTCATAAACAGACTGAATTTTTTCAATAAAAATAGACCGGTCTATATCTATACAGCATTTATGTAGGTTGCCAAAAATGTTCTGCCAATTTGCGCCATCAACAAATTATGATACAAAATGTCAGTGTCAAATTTAAATTGCACTATAAGCTATAACGCAATCAATGATTTCCGTATGCGATTTGTCTGCGTTTTTATTCAAAAAATAACATTTAAATAAAAGGTCTATTATTGCCAAACTGTTACGAAAAATATATAAATAACCATTACACACATTATTATAATATTTGGCCAAGTCAAGACGAAAAACATATTTATTTAAAATTAAATTAAAGTCTTCCTCATCTATTAAAGTTCCTTATTTATGATTCTTCTAGGAGAGATCATACGATTTGTGATTTCGGCCTTGATTTTTTTTGTTTATAGAGGTTTGTATGTCAGAAAAGCTGTTTCTGTTTTTAAAAAGGCTGCTTATATGGTATCATTGAGTGCAGACACACGCTAAATTTCAATAATATCTATTAAAGAAAAACAAATACAAAGACAAAGTATTTTTAGAAAAAACCATCAGACATAATGTTAATTTTATTTTAAATTTGACTTTTTTTTTCTAAGCGAGACATCCACGTGTGTCAATATTTAAAATGTGTTTTTTCACCGTTAAGTTTTTTTATTTCGTTATTTATAAATCTAGGAACAATTTGCAATATCAAATTTTGTTTTGTTTACTAATTCTAGTATAAGGCTAACATATTTGGAGTATTTTTGGACACCTAAATTTTCTAGCACTTATTGTTAGAGAATAACAAAGTTTTTTTTGGTCGATTTGATTGGCATGTTTTATATTCAAAATATGAATGTAGGCGATAGGAATTCGGAGGATCTATACGTGTGCCCAATAACACCCACCTGAAATGATTTATGTGGGACTTATGACGCAGACGTTGCTTTTAATTTTTTCGTTCACTTAAAAGTAAATTTATTAAAAGTTTTATGACGAATTCCTTTCAACAAAGAAATCGAATTTTTTTCTAAACAGAATCGAATTTTTTCTAAGCATAATCGAAATTTTTCTGTCAATTGAAAAGAATTCGTATTTCGTAAAAGAATCGGTTTTTTTTTGTGTGATTGTGTTTGTGTTACTTGATAGCTGCAATTGACGTAAAACGTGAAGAAATTTTTCACGAAACTAATAAGGTTGGGGGAAAAATGTTTTACCAATAGAATAAAATGCTTATACGGGGGCAATTTGTTGGTGCATTTCATTTGTTTGAACTTCTACTTGCAAATATGTATATTTTTAAAGAAAATTGTTATTAAAAAGTTTTCATTTGCACTGAAAGTTCTTATCACGTCTTTCACTCGCGAAAGATATTTTGATAATGAACAACGCACAATAAATTATTTGTATAGCCACATATATTGCCTGAATATATTTTTGAATATTTTGTTGAATTATGTAGAATTCGTTGCAACAAAAAAAAAACAACTCGTCTTCCAAACATTCTGCGATTTTCAATTTGACGTATAAGAAATGTAAAGTCTTCATAGTGTGTGTGCAAATCAGTGTGAAATCTTGCTAAAAACGCAAGATTTTTTTTAAAAGAAAAGAATCGATTTTGTTTAGAAAAAAATTCTGAACAGAATCGATTCTTTTGTTGAAAGGAATTCGCCATTAAATATGCCATAGAGATACATATGTCTATATTTTTTTTAGAAACACGGTTATGATCATATGCTTTCTGAGTAAGGAACTTAAGGTTTCTATGTTAATGTCAGAAATATAAAACAGGTGAATAGATAAGCCACATTATGCGAAACAGTCCAAACATAATGTTTCACAATTTTTATTGATCAAAGTAACTAGCTGTAGTGAATTACAATTTTTTCAAAAACTATATAAGACACAGATCTGTAGGGGCCGAATTACCGCATCAGTTTTCGAGTAATACGCGACTGAGTTTGGCATTACCGCTCACGTTATTGAGTACCATAGTTTGATATTTTCTCATCCGATAGATGGACAGCCGACTGACAGGGTGTAATGGATGCGAATTCTAAAGGAGAAATGAAAGAACTATTGTTTTTATTATTTTTTCATTTTAATTTTATTTTTATTGAATCTCTCTATCTTTTTTAGGTCAAATTTAAACAAAATTAATGAACAACATAAAATGTAATGGCGGAATTCATTTCAAGGCACCACGATTTGGCCAAAAACAAATTGCCAAATTGTCGTTGGACAATTTGAACTCAATACGGTCACGAATTAAGGATGCCAAAGGGTGGAGATAGGTATATACAGCCATGGCCAAAATAATAGCAACACTTCTTACTTTTAAGTAATACTGTATGTTGCACTTTAGATAGGTGGATGAGTGAAAAAATGTCTGCATTATACCAACGGTAATTATATCATCAATCTATTCTACGTATAATCTTCCGAGTAAACAAAAGGCATTAGTCATATTCTGCACTAAGTTGGTTGCAAATACAAAATTAGCTGGCAAAAAAATAGCAACATATTAAAAAAATCTTACAAAAGTTAGCTTGTTGATTGAAAAAGACAACATTTTGGTGAGATTTTAGTCTTAGAATAGTTTTGAAATTTTTAGTAGTTTTTTGTTTTTAAATTACACTTCGCAATGGTTAGTGCGAAACACTGAACTGAAGATCAACGTGAAGCCATTTTATCCATGCATAACAGGGAGAATCTGTTAGAAAAATAGCAAACATTAATTGGAAGCTCTGCAAGATTAGTGTTTAATGCTATAAACTCCAGAAAAACCAAAGAAACCAGAGGGCGCTAATCTAAAATGACTGGAAGAGATAGAGTCACTTTAGTAAGAAAAGCTAAGGTGAAACCTTTCATGTCCTCTAAAGATCTGCAGCGCGAAATAGAAACGCAAATCAGTGCCAGAGGTGGCAGCATAATGCTATGGGGTTGTTTTTCTTGGTGGGGCGTTGTTCTAATATTTGTTATAGATGGTATAATGACAACGGTGTCGTATGTGGACATACTGCAGACTGTTATGCTGCCGTGGGACAATAAATTTGAGCCCTTTAAATCGCGTTTCCAACAGGAAAAAAAACCCCCAAGCACAGGACAAAGTCAACAAAGCTCTGGTTTCAACGAAACAAAATGGCCGTTATTGAGTGGCCTTCGCAATCTTCGGACCTTAATCCTATTGACAACCTCTGAAATGAGCTGAAGATTGTTATTAGTAAATAAAACCCTTCCAACAAAGCCGATTTCTGGAGAATTGTCCAAGAAATGTGGTATTCGATCCCCCAGGAAAAGTTCCAGAAGTTGGTAGGCTCTTTGCCGAATCAAAAACATGCAGTTTTAAAAAATGAAGGTTTTTTTAACTAAATATTAAAATTTTTCTGCTAACAAATAAAAAAAAGTGACATTGGTTATCAGAAATTCTTGTTTTTTGTTAAATAAATCAAGTGTTGCTATTTTTATGACCAGCTTGTGACAAAGATTACTGCAGACGGACTTGGAAATTTTGAAAAACCCCTTTAAGTTTTCAAAAAATTTTACATAAACAAAATTAACAAAGTACTTACCACAAATATACAACATAAACATTTTTGAATATTTGCCTAATATAAGTACTACATAAAATATTACTGACAATTAGGGAGTGTTGCTATTATTTTGGCCATGGCTGTAGGTGCGTATATATTATTTCCGCACTCAATCTTTTATTTTCTTTGGTTTTTGGACATTTGCAGCTCAAAAATACGAAGTAAAAAGCAAATTGCAACTGGAATTGATGTTGCTGTGGAAGGCATTGCAGTGAAAAAATTTGGAGCATTCACTCCGGCGCGGCGGGGCCATGCACTGTAACCGCAATTGCCTTCGACTCCAACTTCCGCAATTTCATTCGATTTTATAATCTATTATTAATGTGATTCTGTAGGAATTTCTTCAAGTTCTTGTCTTCGCAGAGGAGCAGTCCAACAAAAAGATCTAGTAAATTTAATGCGTGGGTTCTTGTTTCTCAACAGAATCACGTGCTTTATGTTTTGATGTTTATTAAAACTGAAGGGCTCACAAAAACTTGATATTTTTACGAAAGAAGAAATACAGATGCCATCTGTCAAACAATAAAGACTCGATGAAAATCAATAGAGACTCGATGTACAAGAATATAACTACTACAATTTTAAAAAATCAAACGATACGTTAAACTACGAATGCCATCATCCCAAAGGTGTTGGATTTACACGACTGACAAATTGGGAGTATTCTGGCAATTAACTGTCAAAAAACTAGCAGAATAATGGAAAAATTCTTTCTTTTGGCAGTATACTGACAGAAAACTGCCAATTTGTCAGTCGTGTAAATCCATACACGTTACATTCGATCACTGATGACACTCACTCAGTCACTGAAGCGGAAATTTGGCCCCAGGTTTTCAGCATTCAGCTACTAATTAATACCCCCGATTTAATTAACTTGTATGTTCTATTAATTCTAATCGATATTAACTTGAGAGCCTTTTGAATCTTAAAACATACAAAATCGAACGTAAAATCACAAATTCTTACCTGTTCAATTTCATTCAGCGTCGATTGGATCTTCTCGAGCTTCTTTTCGACATCCATGCCCCCGCTAACTTTGAGTCCCAAAGCTGCCATTGGATCAGCCTTCAATTCGTGTTTCTCCTTCTTCAGCTTACTGATTTCAGCTAAAATATTTTTAATATGCTTATCGTTCAGCTTCTCTGCCTGCGATGGCCGATAGCCATTCTTCTTCTCGAATTGCTCTTCCAGCTGAACGGCTTTCTTTTTGAGCGATACCAATCGCTTGTTAACTTGCTTCAAGCGCTCTTCGGGCGTTTGAAATGACATTATCGATGGAATAACCTGCTGCATAACTTGGCGGGTCTTGGCGTTTTCCATGTGATTTAGGGCCCAATAAGGGTTTATTGTTGGTTCGATGGCATCATCGTCTGCCATCATTGAATTGGGTGACTTATGAAATTGTTGCGGGTAAGGCATGATCTTGGACAACTTTGCAGCGATGTCGATAGAATCGGGATGACGAACAGCCGCAAAACGACGACTCAGTACAGGTGTCTGATCCTCAGGTATGGAACAGTCCCATGGCAGTGCTTCAGCTGTTGTTTTTGTTGTTGAAATGTTAGATTCTGGTTGTGGTTGTTGTTGTGTTTGTTGTTGCTGCTGCGGTAACGATGGAGATGGAGATGTTGCTGTGGTTGTGTTATTGCCATACTCGCTGCGAATTATATGGAAATCGATTAAGTTATTGTCGTTGTAATCATTGCGCTGTCCGTCGGCAGCCTCTTCCTTGCGCTGAAGGCGTTCTTCGACTTTAATTTTGCTGACGAAGCCCCGACGCTCGTATTTCATGGCGGACAGGTCGTATTTGTAGGTGTTTTCGTCGCCGCGCATCTTTGTTGGCAGAAACTTTCCAGATTTCTTCATGACACCCGATTTTCGGCCAGGCGGTGCCCGAGACTTGCAGAAACGCTCACTTGAACGTCGGCGCTCATGCTCCAGCTCACATTCGTCACCGTTGTTCTTAATGCGGACCTCGCGGTTTGGCGAGACACGATTCGACCGTGACGGACTACTTTCCAAACGAGCCCTACGTGCTATATCCTTAGCACCGGGAGAGAAAAACAACTCAGAGTGTGGTTTATTGGCCAGCAACGAATCATTTTCATCGCTGACAAACGCTTTCACTGAGCTCTCCTGATAATCCTCATAGTTCGGGGATCTTTTGAAGTCCTCCGAGGACACTCGCCGTATGGCCTCACGGACTACTATTTCTACGCCATCGGCTTTCTTCAAGTTTTTTATTTCGTCGCCATTTTCTTCCACTGGCGGAATGATTTCTTCGCTATTGGAACGCACAAATTTACGGTCTTGCGTTATCGATGAAGTGCTATCGAGCCTTTCCTTACGCTTACGAGACTTCTGCCATTCTAATGGATCAATAAACTCCGGGAGGTATGATGAATTAAAGACAACAGATGGCGCATTGTTTTTAAGATTATAAACGTGCTCATTTGGTGTTTCTGATGCTGAAGATGCATCGGAATTAAGAAGCTTCAATGGTGAAGATAAGTTGATTTCAGCTCTTGTGATTGTTGTTGATGATTCTGAATCACCATCACCATTAATAATAGATGTTGTCGGGGAACAAAATTTTGTTGTTGTGGTTGTTTTTTGATGGCCATGATTATTGTTTGGCTGATCATGTGAAGGAGTGGTCGATGCTGATGATGAGGAGGAGGATGATGAACTTGATGAACCGTTGGTAAGACGACTTAGGTCGTCTTCGCTCAGGCCAGTGGTGGGATGGCGCATGCCGCACTAAGAAAATAAAAAAAGAATACAAATTTTAATAAAAATTTTATTGTAAACTTTAGATATATTAAAAAAATCTGTTCAATAATTCAGCGTTCGATAAATCTGTGTAGACAGAAAGATGGCCAAATAGCAAAAATTAAATTAAAAATTTTAATTTCAGTTCAACTTATTGGATTCCCTATTTTAAGTCAAAAGAAAAAGATGCGATGAAACCCGTTATAACTATCAACAAGAAAGTCTTAATGGATTACTGAATTATTTACATTTTTTGTACTAAAATTGGAACAATCAGTAGAGAATTTAAGATTTAATTTAATTTTTCAGAATATGGTTATAATGGGTCTCCTATACTGACAAAAATGTCATTCTTTGTGCCACATTCTTGCCATTTATACGTTTTTTATGACGAACAATTGGCAATTTACCAGTTGTGTCAAACTGAGCTGCGTGGCTGGGTTTAGAAGCTAATGTTCCACTTGGCCTTCGTAAAACAACTATAATTCCAGTTTTGTCAATTCTGGCTTTGTGAAAAATTAAACCAAACGTCAAAAACTTTCATATGAATAATTTGTTTTCACACCCTCATTTTAAAATGAATATTCAACGAACAAACTGTGAAAAAATCAACCATATCACCTTCTCCCTCCAATCCATGATAAAAAATATTTCTATCCCTCGCGTTTTTCATCAGCAAAAATGAGAGAATTGAGCTGCGGGAGACATGGTTAGGTAGTTCGGGGATCGATAACAAAGGTTATCGGAAGAATTCACTCATGAATTGAGCGTGACAGCGAATGTGAAGTGAAAATCATTTATTCGATTCACTTTTTCACCGAACCAGTGGCCAAATTACCGCATTAGTGACTGATCGAGTGAGTGCGATCAGTGATCGAAAGAACGAGAAAAACCTATGGGGATGATGGCTCCATAATGTGAGTAGTAATGCCAAACTTACATAATTCAGTCACGTATTAGGTACTCGATAAACTGATGCGGTAATTCGGCCCCAAAATTGACCTCCACTGTAAAACTTAGTGGTAGATTAAGTTATTGTTGTGTCATTCACTTCAATATTAATTTCTGGTGCCAATATTTTGTAGCCTATACTACACGTAGCCTATACCACACAAAATTTTCTTTCAATTCTTATCACAGAATTATGTTTGGATTAAAGATAAATTCAATATTTCAAAATGGATGATTTTTTTATAGCTCTTCTTTAAATGATATTGATGAAAAATTAATTTTCTTTAAAACCGGCTGGGACTCTAGTGATTTTTCAGTTTATTTTTTAAATTTTATTTTAATTTGTTAATATTTATCTTAGTAATTCTTAGGCCAATCGAGGTATAATAACAAGTAAAAGCCACATAGTCGTGCACTTTGTTCCAATTTGTTTTCAAATTACATTTAAAAAAAAAAAAAACAAACTAAAAAAATGTTGTACGAATTTTTATAAATTTCGCAAATTTGTAACTCCTTTCTCAATTTCGGAGCAAACATTGTAAATTGTATTTGAACTTGATAAGAAAAAATTACTTTTTTATTTAAGCTTCTAATTTAAATTCAGAAAATATTTTTCAATTTCATTTGAAGAATTTCATGATTGTTTCATTAAGTGAAACTATTAATTATAAAAATCAAAAACTAGTTGTTTTTTTTTTCGTTAAATAGGAAGATAAAAGTTGATTTAAAAAGCCAACAAATCATTGTTATATTTATTTAAAATTAAAATTAGTATTAAAAAAAAGTTATGAGTAAATTAAAATGTTTAAAATCACTTTAAATATTTCTATATAAGAAAATAATTACACTTTTTTTTTTTTTGTTAAATATTTAATCAAACTTTAACAAAAATAAAAATCATCAACATACCAATAAATAATTTATAATCCTTGGAGTCATTCAAAAGTGGACTCTTCCTGATACTTTCAGATATATTGAATCCGTATCTTCACTTAATTGAGATAAACACTTTAATTATATTCGAATTAAAGAAAAAAAAACAACAACGGATGTTTGTAATCTATCAAGTTATAAGGGAAGAAAAAGTAATTCGAAACTAAATAAAACTGGTTAGCACAAGGGTAATTTAGCCTATTGAATGCAACTATACTAAGTAGCAAACTAAATTGTCCCTAACAAGTTCAATTAAATTGAAATAAACTCTACGAAAGAAACAATGAGAATTTTACCATTAATTCACTGTAAAATTCCATGCACGCGGTTATGATTTTCTTAAACGTTTTGATAAATGTCACTTTTCAGTTTTGATTTGAATTTTTTTTCTAATTTATTTTATTTTTACTTTAAACTATAGGTTGGTACTTTTGCCATAAAACAATAAAATATAAATATTTTTAAAAGCAAATTTAGAGACACTTTTCAAGGTGGTTTTGCTCCGTCAAAACACGTCTGGCTATTGAGCTCATTTCTCGTAAGGGGTGGAAAATATATAAAACAAAAATATTGTAAATATTTCTTGTCACTCGCTGCCGTGATGCGTCGCGTCGCTGCCGGTCGGGCAACAAGATTTTGAATTTTAATTGCCGGCATGAGTGGAGAGATAGAGCGGACGACAAAAAATTTCAAACTATTCATACAAATCGTAATCTTATGAAAACATTTGGAGAGATAGAGAGGCAAACAGCTGAGACATAAAGTCTTTAAGTTTCAAACTGAATCATGCTTTATAGTTCAAAAGCCAACAGTAAATTAATAAAATTGTCAAGTGGTTGTAAACTATCAAGACAATAGAAAGATGAATGTTCATTAATACAAATATCACACTACCACCTGATTATGAGGAAATGAGTTGTTGAGATTGTTATAATATGGTGTATAGGGTGTTATATTTTTTAATTATATTTATGCTTCAAATACTATCTGTATTAATAAACCACATTCAATTTTACAACCAATTATGTGTCGTTGATTGTTGTCAATGTTGGCGGTGTCGATCAGCGTTGTATAACATCTAGCTAGTCCATTACAGATAAGAACCCATTATTCTGTCCTCAATGTAATTTAAAAAAAATATTAAATATTTGTAATTAGTATTTTTTTAATTACCTAATAGGTAATGTAATTAAAATGCAATTGAATTACAATAATTGTAATTAACTATTTACAACCCTGTTGTGGATGCTCACTAACGTTTGTTTATCGCAGTAAGTATATAGTCTTTCCTGCACAAAATGACAGGACAAAACACACAGCTGTCAAAAATGATATTTGATATAATGTCGTTTTCGTTTGGATTTCGGAACTGTTCCATTCCCATCTAAAATGGGAAATTTGGAGTAAAAGGAGTGAAAAAAGAGTAGCTCCGAACTTCCACTCGAAAACGACATAAGTAATAGCCATCGTTGTGATTATAACCTGAACGTGAAGGCAAACAAACTTGTGACAAAGATGAAAGTATGTAATATTATTGTGATCCATACATTGTGATATTTATGTTTTATGATTTTATAGTCAAACATAGCTTTAGGGATGAACTCGACAAAAAAAAAAAAACAACTATTTTATAATTGTTACAAAAAGTTAACTTAAGTCGTGTTTTATTGGTAATTGAAACACCCTATAATAACTTAAATGAAACGATCTAAAGACATGACAACAAAAATGAGTATATTCTAGAACTGTTAGAGACTTTTGGAGAGTCGTCTTATCAAAATAGAGAACATATAAGAGAGTTGATTTTTGTTCTAATCAAAATAGAGTGACATTTGCCAAATCACGATCAACCGATTGACGCGACCACATCATCGACGAGATTGAGAGGAAGCTTAACTAAAAACAAGTAAATATACGAGTATGCGTGCTTGCGGAGAGGCGGCCGGTGGCATGGCGATGGCGGCCGGCTGTAATGGTTTGACCAACAGTGATTAATTAGTTTTGAACTTACTTCCCCACCACCAGTGAACTAAATATCATAAATGACGGCATTTATTTGCGGTTTATGAGCACACGACATGCAATCGCCACCGCGCCGATCAAGTGAAACTCATTAAGATATTTTAAAGTTCAATGCTTGACATGACAGCTATAATATAATATTTTACACACTCATTATTATAGGAATGGCTTTTTTATTTGTTTTGTTTTATTCATGTGACATATTGCACATTTTAAGAGATGTCTGAGTATGACGTTTCATCATTTTCATCATTTTACAATTATTGCCAAATAATGTTTCTCGGAATGTGGTTCTATATATATTTTTTGAGAGACAGTTTGAATGTTTTGAATCATTTAGCATTTTAGTTTGAAATTCTCTTAGTTGTAGGAAGATATAGTGAACAAAAAAATGGTGATGCAATTTTTTTTTTTATTGTGAGGTGCAAATAAAAAAAAAGAAAAGTTACGCCAGCCAAGCCTCTAAAATTGGCTATCCGCAACTGGCTTTATTTAAATTTATTCAAATATGAACAATGCCCGATAAAAAGAAAATAAAAATAAAAATAAAAATAAAAACATTTCCTAATGGCTATTCTGACACATATTTATAAGACTGATAAAATTGATAAGATATTTATCACACAAAGATATTTTTTTCAAAAGACTGAACAAAGTTCGAAGACAATGAGTCAGCAGTTAAAATTTGATATTACCAGGTATTCATTACAAAATTTTCGAGAAAAAAAGAAATACTAAGTTTATTTTAAGTTGCGATAAACAAAAGGGTGATAACACTTGATATAATTATTATATTTGACAGCTGCTTCCAAGGAAATAAATATATTTTTACTAAACATTTTCATGATTAATTTACCTATGTTAAGAAAAAATTTAGAACAATTATGCTACGTGCCACTTCAAGATACTAACAATAAGTTATGTAATTGTAATGTAGACTCAAAACTTCATTTTTTTAAGGCGTTTGTAAAATCTACTAACGCTAAGAACTATTTAAAAACAGAATAAAAAAAAAATAGCGTATTTTCTGGTAGCTATGTTAGAATAGTTAGAAAAAATTTATCAAATGACATTGCTTAAAAGAGAAAAAAGTCAAAAGTACA
Organism: Leucozona laternaria; assembly: GCA_932273885.2. Lineage (NCBI taxonomy): Eukaryota > Metazoa > Arthropoda > Insecta > Diptera > Syrphidae > Leucozona > Leucozona laternaria. The sequence continues at coordinate 3,682,888 of OW026368.1, forward strand.
AAGTGCTAAGTGCAAAGAAATTTCACAAAATCAAACTTCCAACAGTTTTCGAATTTTCAAAAAATTACATTGAAATTTTTTAAACATTTATATATGAGAGGTAACGTTATTTTTGGTTATAAGAATATTTTTTGTCTATAATCTTTTAGATAATGTTAAAAAAAAGTTTTTTTGCAAATTTTAATGAACATCGACAAAAATTACAAGGTTTTTTTTTTAAATCCAAAAATCTCTTCTATCATTTTGAAAATTTTGGTAAACAATGTTATTTAAAATGTATAAATTATTCTTGAAAAATAAAGTGATCAAGATCAGTTGAACAATTTTCGAGAAAAGCGGAAATCAAAAAAATTGTTCTTTGGGAGTTGCCATTAATAACCATTTTTCTGAATCATTTGACGTAAAGTTGGACACACAATTTGTCTGAATCCGAAAGTGCGATAAATTTTGTTTTGCATAACGAATTAGCAACTAAATACCAGCTAATCTTCTATTTATTTTTTATATACATAAAAATGGCTCGTGGTGTGTTCGGATGCTTAAAACTTGAAAACGACTGGACTAAATTGGATACTTTCTTCAGCGGGTTTATTCGTAACTGCTCCGCGAAGGTTAAGGAAAAAACAAAAACGGAAAAGTAAAAGGCTTTAGGGATATTTTTGCAAATTGTGTTATTTATAGGGTGAAATGGGGTAAAAATAAAAGAAAATCTGTTTATAATTCATAATTAATAATTCATAATCAAGTTGCAAACAGCCCGATGATGGAATTATAATTCCGAAACGCGTAGCGAAAAATTAAAAAAAGTTAAAATTAGTTGTGATTTAAAAACCAAAAGTTTAAAATAAATAAAACAAAAAAATAAAATATTAAAACATTTTCAATCTATTTTATTTTAATTAATAACATCGTTTTATTTTCACTATTTCAAGAATATCTGATTAAAGAAATTCTTTTGGTGTTTTTTAGTGGATGGCCTTAGGGATTTTTTTCAGAAAATTGACATATGTGTATGGTGAAATGGGGTAAAAACGAAAAGTGGCATCATCAAAGCAAAAAAAAAGTGATTTTTGATTACAAACATTCTTTCTGTGTTGGGGAAATAATAAAGGTTGGAGAGGATCATGTCTTTGAATATTTAGCCATTCCTAACGTGAAGTAGGTTAAAACCCATGAAGTAGTATGGGTTTTAACCTACTTCACATATTTTAAGAGCTTTGTATGACAATAACTTCGCGATGGTGTTGGATAGAAAATATGTTTCGGGAAGAGTTTCCGACAACGATTGGCGTTAGACAGGGATGCATCCTGAGTTCATTACTATTTATTTTATTCATTAATGATATAACGGAAAATATTGGAGGCGGTATCAGAATAAATTCAACACACATTCCTGCACTAATGTACGCAGATGATTTGGCCATCTTTGCAGAGACCGTTAACAGTATGCAGTTATTGATAAATAGACTGGCAAATCATTGTAGAAAATGGAACCTGTCTGTGAATTTGGGAAAGACGAAAATGATGACTTTCCGAAATAGTAGCGGGAGATACTGAAGGAACGAACAGTGGAACTATGAAGGCGATCCCATAAAAGTTGTAAAACAGTTGGGTGTTATTATCACAGCTAACCTCAATATGAAAATGCATATTGAATCTAAACTATCGGAGGCAAAACGTGCAATCGGCTCAGTTTGAGGAAGATGTATCGGTAACAAATATGTTAACCACTGCTCAAAGCAAAAAAACATTCGTGCAACGGCAACATCTATCATGTTACATGGAGCCCAAGTATGGGGATATCGCTCGTACGGTCCTGTTGAAGTTTTTAATCGATACTGCGTCAAAAGAATTTTCAAACTTCCAAATAGCACTCCCAATTACATGATCCATCTAGAGACAGGGATGCCGCCACTCTTTTTGGATACACTTAAACTGCACTTCGATTATGTAAATAAAGTTATGATGATGGATGAGCAAATATAGCCAAAAATAATACTCTCCTACCAAGTGTTGACAAAAAGTAACTGTGTGCAAGAGTGGGAAACACTAGCTCCCAACGGTGGATTGAGTGGAAACTTTGAAAACCTCCAACAAAGCACTCTTTATAAAAGTAGATTCTATGAAATATTTACTAGAAAAAAACAGGTAACTGTCTATACGACTCTTTTGTCGAAGAAGCTCAGTCATCGCAATATAGAATGTACTACAGTAAACTCAACTACAACCTACACGAAAAGTCAAATTTCGTTAACGCAAATTCTACAAAGAAAATTAATATTATATTAAAAATTCGAGGTGAACTATCCAACTTAAATTATATACCACACCGATCTGATCTTCCAATTGAATACAACCTAAAGAGAAAGAAGATGTGTACCATTTTATCGCAAAATGCTCTGTTCTGTGTGAATTACGTCGGATATACTTTGGAGCCAATCAACTGGAGATAAAGGATGGGTTGTGTATTTTAAATGGAAATCACGGATGGGACAATCTATACAAATATACTGTACTTGCGCTGCGTTACAGAACACGTATCATTGAACATCAAAACTATTTTTCTTTATTCAATTTTAAACTAACTTTTTACTATATTGGAACAAATATATACATGTCAATCTGGTAGACGGCAATATGCCAAAACCAATTAGACTTTAAGCAAATTATTTAAAATTCGATTCCAAAAATATGCTTAACATGCCGTGCGAAGCCTTGCGAAGCCGTGCGAAGCCGTGCGAAGCCGTGCGAAGCCGTGCGAAGCCGTGCGAAGCCGTGCGGGCCAGCTAGTTACTACATACTTTTTAGTCCGAATGGTGAAAAGTGTCCTGCTTACTTTAAACACCTCTTTTTTCTTTCACCCAGAAAAAAATCGAAAACCCCCAGTATAGCTTTAAGGATAAGAGCTAAGGTATAAAAACGACTTTAGTTAGCCAAATTGCAACACCAATCTTATCACACTGAAACAAGGATGATTCATATGAGATAACCACTCTGCAATTAAATAATTGAACACATAAATATTTAAGAATCTACTACTATAGTAATGATTTCATTTGAGCTAACAAAGACACAAAACAAATATAAGAATAAAAATAAATCATTCACTTGTGAAATAAACTCTAACTCATCTACACAGAAATAACTGGCTTACACAGACATCTCGCCTCGATCACGTACATTAAAAATGACCTTGATCCATAATTCGATTGAAATAAATGAATGAATTTAATTTTTCGCGGCTTCTGTAAACACTTTAATCAATCAATTAATAATACTAGAAATTTAGCAAATTAAAAAAAAAAAAATTAAAAAATTCAACGAGCGACTGTGTGTGGCTGTGGTCTGGGACTTATGATTTAATTTTTTTTTTTATTTTTTTGATCGATCGATTGATAAACAAAGTCTTTGTCATAATTTATCTACGAAAATTATGAATTTAACGTTACAATGATGGAGGCGTTTTGTTATTTTTTATTCTTTGATCTTTTTCCTAAAAATTTCTTGACATTTCTTGACATTTAACGTTGAATTATTATACTCTTACGTAAACAATGAAAATGCGTCAGAATCTTGTTGATCTTTTAGTCTGTAAGTCTCATGCCAATATGTCAGAAATTATAATATACGGAAACAAATGTCAATGCTCATTGTTTGAAGTTTGATTTAATACAAACGCTGCATTTTGGGCAGGACAAGATTACTTTTGTAGGTATGCGTAGGAGGATCAGTGTGAGTATACAAAAATGTATTATCGGGGTTAAAATCACCCTATTTGGGCCCCATTTAACAGAAAATCCCAAAATCAAATTTTAGAACATTTTTTGTCAAGAATTGAATCATCATCAACTTTGATTAAGGAAGTTTTTACCATGAAATTAAAATTAAAAATACACGAACATTTTGAAGAAAAAGATCTTTAACCGTAGACCTACGCTAAAAAAAACGAAAAAACATACGTTAGTGCCTTGTTTTCGACCCTCGTATATTTTATAAGAATATAAATACAAAAATTGACATTTCTTGAGAAAAATCTGGTGTTTTGGTTATAATTAATTGATAAATTAAAAAGAAATGAATACGAGAAGTCTTTGCGATTAGTTAAACATTTTCAAAACATTTGACACACAACACATTCGGGTTGTGTTTTTGATCTTGCAAACATTTTGCTTGCACAAGCAGCACAGATCAACAAAGTTTTGTTCTCTTTGGTTTTTGCTTCTTCGTCTTAACAAATAGCACGCACATCTGTCACGTTTTTTTTTTTTGGTGCTGGTGAAAACAAATCTTGGCCGCTTGACAGGAGGATTGATGGTATCTTCGCTTCCAATGTCGTTCATAATCGCAGTGGACCAGCAAGATAGCATTAATTGAAGCGAAAGTGAGCATGAGACTCGAGGTGCTCTTGATCAGCTGAACATGTAATCTCTATATTGTCCTATTCGACACCTAGATGGATTTTTCTTTATTTTTTCCAGAACGGGTACAACCTACCCTATAACTCAGTACCCGCTTGACGTTGAGTTTTGGGACACCCTGTATGTATGTAAAGGGTGTTTTTTTAGAGGAATAAAACTTTGAAATGGAATAAAACAAAGATTATTTTTTTTTTAAATTATAATTTAAATATGATTTCTGACAGCCACGGCTGGCTTGGACGTAGTCTAATCTAGAGGTCCAATTTTCGATGACTTTTTCCAACATTTGTGTCTGTATAGCGGCAATAATGCAGCGAATTTTGTCCTCCAAGTGGTCAATCGTTTCGGGCTTATCGGCGTAGACTAGCGACTTCACATATCCCCACAGAAAATAGTCAAGCGGTCACAGGTCAAAAACGCGAAATTATGCGTTCACCAAACGCTTCCTTCAACAAAGCAATTGTGGAACCCGCTGTGTGACATGTTGCGCCATTTTGTTGAAACCACAGCTCCCCCACTTCACTTCGCTTATGAAAATTGGGATCAACGGCAATCTTGTTTTGGGCGTCAGTCTATTCATGTTGAAATGCCAAACCAAACTAAAATAAAATCACTTGACAGCTGACAAAATGGCTGCCAGTTAAAATAGTGTTGCCAACTTAAAGTTCTATAGGTACTTAAAAAAAAAAAACACCCTATACATCTCCGTATTTTGTTATTTAAAAAAAAAATATATGAGTGCCTGGACTCACGGTTAAATATGTGTAAACATCAACGGTTGTCCAAGTGCCTGATTTTTGTTACTGAACGTCATCAAAAGAAACATATTGAATAATTAGCACTACATTACCTATCTGTAGGCAGTGCTTAAAAAGCTGTGTTGAAAGAACGGCAGCGAAATACCCAGTGGGGGAACCGCTGTAACGAAATTTCCAAGCACTAAAAGGCTGGTGGTGAAGTGTCCAACGAACGGTGAAGGTTCGGTACTGAAAGGTCCTGCTTCGTAGTTCACTCTCAACTTTAAGATGGCTTCACATTAACCATGGTTATTGTTTATGGTAATCACTCTCTGAGTATCGACAAACAACAACTGTCAGCGGAGAGCACTAAAATCTTGGTTTCAATTGAATGACACCGTACCCAAATTCCAAAGGAACTTAATGGTTTGACTGACAGGGGCCGAATTAAAATATCCAGTTAGAACTGTCAACGAAATGTCAACGAACTTGCAACCCTTATGAAACTCCATCTTTCCATTGAGTAAAACTTACAAAAAGTTCAATCTTAATTTTATACTGAACGAACCTCAAATGAATGTCACTATGAGATAGCCAGCGAATTATATATCTTGAGTTTTTAGAATATTTAGTTGCAGTTGTTGTCAGTGGAAATCACTTAAATCGCAGTTTCAATCGATTGACATCATCAATCGCCTATGGAATTGGACGCTGTGATTTTTAATGAATGTTAACTTTTTGCAAGTACAAAAGTAGCCGATAACTCTGCAATTTGTTCAACCTCAGCTATTTTGTATATCCCAGCATCCTACGTCCCTCGCCTACGTGCCTAAAAATTGCAGGAAGAAATTGCATCGTTTAAAAGCAGTATAATGTAAACGTAGAATTTAAGTTCAGATTTGTATCACTGAACGCACCCGATATCCTACCATACCTACAGCCATTGACCTACCATACCTACGGTCAATTGTCAATCCCTACAGCTGACTATTATTATTTTTGTATTTGTTTTGATTTTGTTTTCTTTTTAGTTACTAGTGTCGCGTTCATTTTGTTCGGGGAATAATTAAAAATTAAAGAAAAAAATATAAAAATATAAGTGTTAAAATGATAAAATCGTCGGTCGCGTTAAAATCAATTTGTTTTGGTTGGGGCAAATCATATTTCGTAACGTAACGTGCTACAACGTAAAGTGCACGGCGTAACGTTGCACACGAACGTTCACTTTTTCTCACTCTACCGCCAGCATACATGTTTACACATCAAAAATTCCTCAGAAATCGCGCTTATAGTAATTCTTTCTGAGAACATATTTGTTTTAATAAATATTTCCGATGTCATATCCCAAAGTATATAAACACCACGTGCGTTATGATACGAAAAATAATAAAATTTTGGAATTCAATTCAAATTTTAAATAGCTAGCGCCCTGCTAGAATATTATTAATTTTTTTTTTCCATTTTTAAATTCTTCCAAGTAATTAATCATCAAAGAGTTCAAGAAAGTTATGTGTACATCTATCTGAATGACTCAATGTTTACATCCATAATTTTTGTTTATCATTCATTTTAAAAGTCACGTCTTCAAGTCGCCAAGGTCTGTTTTGTTTCACATCACGGCAGCGGCAATATATCTAACGTATTTTTTTTTGCTGTAAACATTCTGTTGACATTTTTTTTTTTTTGTCAATACCAAGCTCAATAGCACACTATAAAACATTCATAACATTTTGCGTGAATTCGCATTCGCACGTCGTCATATGATGAAAAACGTAAAATCCGTCTAAATGTGAATGAAAATAGAACAGATATTTGCTAAAAAAAAAAAAAAAAAAAAAAAAAAAAAAAATTATAAAATGTCCCTGGGAATTTATTGAATTAGATTCACGACTACCCGGGGCTATGACTTGCAAAACCAAACAAGATTTTTTGCCAAAAGAGCAAACATGTTTCAAAGCGGAACAAAAAAAAAAATAATTTCGCCTGCAGGTCAATTTTGTTTGACTCGCGCAAAAATTATTGTTTATGCAATCACAATCACGCGGAGAGAATTTATGGCAATTGATGAAATGGCATGCTGCGGTGTGTCGTGTGTGTAAGAAGTATTTTTGTTTTAACTTAAACGACGTGACAGAACAGTAAAAATAATAAATTGAAGAAATAAATAAGAATAACGATCGAATCACTATAATTCATTGTCAATTGATGTGCATGTGATTATAGTTAAAATGTCTTGTGGCTAAAAAGAACTGTAGAATTGATTACTGACACAGCACTTGATCAGTAATGATATGCGTCTTGTGATCGATGCGGTGGTTATGCGAAGTTTTGATTTCAATTGGGAGTTTTTTCTCAGTGAGATTTTGATTTTGTTTTGGTATTTATGGTATCCGTTGTGAAAAGAACACCTTTTCATTCATAAAACAAAGAATGGCTCGTAGAAAATGGAAAACAACTATGTTCCTAAATTCAACTGTTTAAATATTTATTTAAAACACGAATTAGTGTTTTTTGGCTCAATTGATTTCAATAGAGAGTTATGCCCTATTTACACGACTGAAAAATTGGCATTTTTCTATCACTTTACTGCCAAAAGAATGAATTTTTCCATTGTTCTGTCATTTTTTAACAGTTAAATGCCAGAATACTGTCAATTTGTCAGTCGTGTAAATGGGGCATTAAACGACGAATATTTCACTCACTTAACTATTTTTTGGAGAAAGCAGCAGAACATATCTCTGTGTGCACCAAAATTCGTTTACACATCAAATTTTACGATTCTGATAGAGTGAGGTATACCTACATTTTTTTGACAGATAACGCCTATGTATACACGTTATCTGTCAAAAAATGTGTAGGTATATGAAAATTTGGCCAAGCATATATTTTTTGCGTGAATCGGGAGTGTACACGGAGGAATTGGGCCACAGGCCTAGCAAACATTTTTCTGAAATGAAGAAAAATGAAGAATAATACTCGTGAAACCTTCAGTCACGTGAATGAATTATGAATGAAAACAAAGATCCTACAAATTCTTACGGGGGAGATACAAAGAGATTTTTTTTTTCTCTATGTGTAAAACAAAAGAAAAAAAAGAAACAACATTCAGTTTTCATTCATTTTTTTCTTCATAAATGTGAGTGCGCACAAGGAAATCTAAACAAAAAAATGTATACAAACATAGAAGCCTCTTATACATACATTAATTTAAATGAAGAATTTTCGGATCACAAATGAGTCATTAAAATGATTCATATCGCTGTCTTATTGCCCAGGTAAAAGGATTTAATTGAATTCTATCTCGGTTGATTTCTTCACTTTTCTGATCCATTTATGATTCATTTCTGGGTCTCGAATGGAATAAAGGATTCATTCGAATGTATTGCGGCAACGGATTCGTTGACTTTGACAGGTGGGGATAAGGTTGACGCAATCATACTTTCTTTCGACGGATTTAGGATATTATTGTCATTATTAAAAATTCATAAACAAATGTCTATAATTGCCTCAATAAATTATTTTTATCACGAACATATAATTTGCAAACGTCAGACAAAAAAACAACAAAAACTGAAAATTATTATTGACAACTGATGTCAAAAGCCGAAGAGAAAAGTTCAAAGTTCAGCTACTTTTTCCTTTGAGTCATCGCATGAGTTGCTTTAGGATTGCTTCACGTAAAACGTGTGTATATTTAATTGAGCTGTCAGGTGTATACGTCGATGCAACGCATGCAACGGTTTTCACCTAAAAAGTTTCTTTAATTTTAATTCAATATCACTGCTTCAATCTTTTTTTCTCATGTCTGAATACGGAATGATCATGAGTATGTTATTATACACACCAAACCAATGATATTAAGTTACTTCATTTTCAGAACTGTCGATTTTCTATGTATCAATTGGACTAACTCCTCCGACTTTTATGTACTTTATCTCACTCGCACTTTATGGTACCAAGAATGGCAAGATTTTGTCTCTGTCTATAATTTTTCTTTCGAAAATTAAATACTCCAGAAAACAATTTCTTTCATTTGGAACATTAATTTTATAAAATTTTAACTTTTTGTTACAAAAATAACTAATAAATCCTTAATCGTGCACAGATTAGTGTTTTGTGTGAATCATATGTGTTCACATTGGTTTGTGGCTGGACATAATTGAAAACGGATTCACGTCAAAATAAGTCGGTTGAGTTAGACCAATGTGAACATCGTCAATGGTTCGGCTTTTTAATGTGTAAACATCTATGCTGGCGGTAGAGTGAAAACGTGAATGTTCGTGTGCAACGTTACGTCGTGCAACGTTACGGTGTGCAACGTTACGATCTGCATACTAGGATGGGTGCGTTCAGTGAAAAAAATCTTAAGATCCCCTTCAAACAAAAACAAGTCCGTTTTGGATCCGCGCACGTTGATGTTCACACATATTAACCGTGAGTCCCGGCACTCACACAATTTTTTTAAAAGGAATTTTCTCGTAGAGATTGACAGACTGTATATGTCAGTTTTCTTCGTGTGAGTTGTTGTTGGTTATATCGATTAATTATCGATTTCTGTAGACTTTTCACTTCTAACATCCCTAGTAGACAATTATGGGAAGTCATCCAATGACCCAACAGAAGCAATCTTTACCGATGCAATGGGTAAAAAATGAAATGTGGAGTTGGAGCGGGATTCTATTCGGAAACCCTTGACTCAGCCAGCTCCTTTAGACTCCCTGACAAGAGCAGCGTCTTCCAAGCTGAGGTTTTGACAGTAACTAAAGCTGCTTGACGGCTGTCAATGTTGGCGATACCACCAGCTGATATTACCTTCTTCATTGACAGCCAAGCAGCCCTCAAAGCGCTCTGCTAGGCTCTGCTGGGTTCCTGGTCATATAGGAATTCCAGGTAATGAGAAAGCAGACCAGCTAGCACGAATTGGATCATCAATTGATCCTAGCCAGGCTGAACCAAACATCTGCTTCTTCAAGCAGACTGTGGCAATGAAAATTCTTCAATGAAAACGTATGAGATGGACCCGACTCGACTCTTGTGCGAATACCAAAAAACTTTGGCCGTGTTTTGACAAGGAGAAGACAGATAGGATCTTCAATATAAATAAGAAATCACTGTACTCTCTTGTAGGTACCGTTACTGGACAAAACCTCCTGAAGTACCACAAGAAAAAACTGAGGCTGAGCTCGGATGATTTATACAGAGGTTGTGGCGATGAAGAAGCACATGAAGAGTCTTCTCACTTCTTATATCACTGCCCAGCACTCTCACAACAAAGAAATAAACACCTAGGAAGCTACTTTTTCAATAACTTAGAAGAGCCCTCTAACTTATCGGGTGTGAAATTGTCCAAATTCAACTTTGTTTCCCTTCGAAAGAGATACCTACCTAGAGATACACCATTTAATTCATAAATCTTGCATTAAATTGTATATGAGAAAAAAAAATAAAAGTTTTTTTTTAACATACCAATTAGAATAACTATGTTGAATAAATATGCAAGCACACCAACCATGGTGTAAACTCATTCACATCTTTTATTACTTATCTAAAAATAATCTCAAGAACATTTTTGTCCAATCAAACATATTGACTTTGCATGTAAAAATATAAAACAAAAAATATCTAAGTGACCTTGAGCCATATACTATACGTGAGGAATGTCTTAAACAAAAAAAATAAATTGATATGATAAATCAATTTTAATAACATGGCGATAACAATAAAAATAAAATCAACATCAAAAATCTAAGAAAAACACTCGGGCGTATGTGGAACATTTTATTTTGTTCTTCAAATCTTTTAATCTTACTTCCAAGTGCAAATTTATAAACGACTTAATATTTAAATAAATTACAATACAAAAAAGTAAATATTTTAAATCAATCTTCTAATAAAACAAATTAGAACCCCCAACGTCTGGTCTGTTGCATACTTCTAAAGCCCTAATAACTAATTTTGTTTAATCAAACGTTGTATATGTGATGGTGAATTGAAGTGAGGACTATTTTTCTCTCATCACGAGCCATGTATGTGGTTTTAGGCGGATTGTTTTGGTTCAAACTCCTCTGTGACTAATGAACTTAAGACTGCGAGAAGAAAAGTCAAGTACAATAATTGACAACACTTTTTATTTTGTATTGCCATGACAAGGCACGCGAAACTGAAATGATCTAATATACTCAAGATAAGTGCTGCCCTAAGGATTACCAATTTATTTATCCGGGGGAAGGTACTCGTACAGAACACTTTTTTGTCGATGTAGTCATTTTTATGGTGTTTAAATTTCTATTCAATAATTTGTATTGCATTAAAAAGGCTTAAATAAATTGAATAACAGGTTTATTACCCAATACACATTGTTTAGTTTGCTAGATTACAAAACGTAAGCCCTTATTCTTTTCTTGAGTTTTTTTTCGTTTTGCTTTTAAAGGCAACTCACTCGATAGACCGGGTTGTTTACATAACATGGAAGTACAAACATAGCTAACGAGTTTTAATACAAAGTTGCGATGTGTAACGAATGTCTTATTACGTGACTTAAAATTACGTGAATTAAAGTGCACAAAAAATTCTTTTAAAGCTTTTGACGTTGTTTTTTTTTTTTTTTTTTTTTTTTTTTTTTTTTTGTTCAAGGTTAAATTGGAAATGTGTTTTTGTTTTTTTTTATGGCGGAATTGAAATTGTGTAAATAACGTATATACCCATAGGGGAAGATTTTTGTTTAGAACTAAATGCAGGTGGGTAAAGAAATATGCAACTATTATTTTACATCTGATTATATTGATAAACAGAAATATTTTGTTGGTTTTATTTCTGACTTCCTCAATAAAGGCTTAAATATTTTGACTACATGATAGTCAAACGCACCAATCGGTACATCCGATTTGTAATAATTTGTAAAATTGCTCTAAATTTCGTACTCGAATTGTGATCTTGAGCACCCCGAAGCCGACCAATATTTTGATCGAAAAATCATGTTTTTTAAGACAGATCTATATTTGCCCAATGAATTTGTCAGTTCCATTTGGTAGATAAAGCAAATCGCTAAGAGACACGTGAAACTCAATTACATACTCAGTTTATAGATTGGTTAAGTCATCGTAGACCGAAGTTTACTTTGTTATTATTTCCTTAAAAAAAAAAAAAAACATGGTCGACATTGATAGTGCTATACGTGCCATATTTTCCCTACTACTTTTATTTAAAGACAAAACGAAACTGACGAGTGAATTGGCAACTATATATAAGATAGTTCGATTAGACACCCACTTAACTAACTTCCTCTGGGGCTTTTGAAATTCTTTTGTGTCTGCTGATAAACCACAAACTATATTGAAAGCTTTAAAATCTACAAATGCAAAAATTAGTGTATTGGACAATTTAATCGCTTAGATAATCTGAAGCCTTGATTTCTTTTTATTTTTATTATCGGTCGTTTTTATAGCAAAATTAAAGCAAAACAAATATTTATCAGTATAATTATCTATAAATCCAAAAGTGTCTCTCTGTAGTACTAAAGCTACGATTAGACGGTCAACGCAAATGGTCATCGCGCTGACTCTCTGACCTCAGAATGACGTTAAATACACACGACTTAGCAACTTTGGGATAGTATTTAACGTCATTCTTACGCCAGAGAGTCAACGCGTTGACCATTTGCGTGTTGACCGTCTAATCGAAGCTTAAGGGATAACCCGACGTGATGTTAATTCTTTTAGGAATCAATGTTTACAAGTTTACTGAAAATCAGTATTTTGATCAATAGGATTCATATTAAAGGTATAAACTCGTTAGAAAGCTCGCGATACTTCCAAAATGATTTTTTTTTTTTTTTGTAATTTTAAAAATTTTATACTATAGAAAATGCACACAATATGTTAGAGGAAATGGTACAGAAGCATCAAAAACATTCTTTAAAATGCGTAAACAACTCCTAAAAGGGAGATTTAATAATGGAATTCTACACAATCACACAGCGAAGAACAAAATCTAAAATCATTTATGGAAAATGGTCGGTCAATAATTTACACAAATTTACCCCTTTTATGGTGTTCAATTGACAATTATTCGTCCTGAAGTGCCCAAATTTGAGCGATACTGGAACTTTATAGGTATGTGAAAAGTACGGGCAGACCTCGTTATAGACGATCGACTGAAATCACGTTACGAAACTAGCGGGAAATAAACGATACTGAATAAAACGATATCATCAGGACAAAAAGCGATTATGTAAAACAAGAATTCAATCAAGAAAATGTTGCCAGATCAAAATAAAAATCTTCTTTTTTAAGCACATCTTGCTCCACATCAGTGCTAAGGGAACTTTTTTATCAAAAGTCTCATCAACCAATTCGAAAATTCCTTTTTCTTCAGAAAAAAATTTATTTTCTGCCTTTTAATTTCCCATAACATTAAGACCCGAGTGAGCGCATAATTAGATTTATTTTATTACTCCTGGCGCAAGCGGAATGCAAATTGTTTCATTCTGAAATTTGTGTAGCATTGTAAACCTATATGTGAAAACTTTAAATATTGAACACAACGACTGAGATTATTTATATACAAGCACTTGATTTCACTCCAGTTAAAAGATTTTTTTTGCAACGTTATCAATATTAAGTCCGTCCTTATGAACTTTCCACGTGCAAAAAATTACAACTTCAATGTCAAACGAACAGCTGGTATAGATAGGTAAGTAACATTTTTTTTGAAATTAATCCAAAAATATTTCTTTATTGAAATCTCCGAAAAAAATGGAAGTAGATTTTTTAAGGTTATTTTGTTCCACTCAAAAATCCCAGAGATTACGCCTTTTTTCTCCTACTCAATTTCTATCTTATAGAATAACATTTCATTTTTGGTAGAAATTCCCACCAAAAAGGAATTTCTTCTATCATCCCCTAGCACTGATGCGTTGCGGCTATTAAGATCTGTCAAAAAATTGGGTTTAGTAAATAAATAATTGTGATTTTTGAAGTTAGTTAAATGTGTAAGGGTATGTTAAAATAAGTCTCTTTATTTCTTTAAAATGTGTTTCCAAAATCTCTTTTTTACAGTGAACATGTTTGAAGCGGAAGAAGGAAACCAAATATCTAACAAGAATTTAATAATTCACCCAAGGAGCTTCGTGCTCCAATTTGTGGTAAGAGAAAACGAGTATCGATAACTAAAACGATCTTCGATATACGTAATCGTGTTTTAACGATAACGAGGATATTTCAACGATGATCGTTTTACAAAATAGGGTTCCAGGTCGTTCGTGAAAGTTTTGCAGCTGGTCTTGAACCATCGACACAATAACGTTCAACACAGTTGGTTATACCGAGTGGCACGGTTTTTAAGAAAAATCTGCACCTGTGTTCTAGCAAAATTCAAATCGGTCCAAAAACTTAACCTTGGTGATCCAGAATATCGTTTAGAGTACTGCAGGCACCATTTACTTAAAAAGGTCTTATTTTGCCCACCGAGATACCGATGCACATTGGTTTTGAAGTTCTGAATTTCAAAATGGCAGGCAAAAATAGAGCCAGGCAATGTATTAAACATTCTATTCTAATACAAATACAAATACTTGACGGTACGTACGAAGTGTGGACTGCTAAGATAAAATAGAGAGAGGCATGATACACGACGGCGGAGGCGGTCTTACAGAGTTGTAATGGTTTCTGTTATACTGCTATCACCTATCATTTTTAAAGCTCTATTTTGAATTATATCCAAGAGATTCAAATGAGTTAAGGGAGAACCTTCCAAGATGTTAGAGTTGTACTCAAGCCTTAGACGGATAAGGGCTTTGTAGAGCACAGCTAGATCAGAAGGGGAGACAAATTTCTTGCATAGCCGAAGAAAACCTAAACATTTAGCAGCGTTTTTGACAACGTTGAATATGTGGTCATTCCACAAAAGGTGGTCGGTCTGGTAAGCACATACCAGGGTTCTTCAATGCAAGTACCGCTAATGGATAGCGGCAAGGGGGTAGGTTCCGCTTCAACGAAAAGAGACAAGCAATGCAATATTATTTTCATTAAAAAAAGGCCACCTGTAAAAGATGTTTGTCGAAGTCGTTCACGAGAAAGTCGAGAAAAAAAAAAAAAAAAAAAAAAAAAAAAAAAAAAAAAAAAAAAAACCTTCTATGGCAGGAACCGTTTTTACCAAAATTAGGAGCTACAATATAAGTACACATCTTTTAGCATCAAAAACGTTAAAGCCGTTTTCTAAATAAATAACCTTTTTCATGACAGTTGTATGGCAGGTACCTATCGTTGTTTTTGGAAATAAAAAAAAATCAAAATTTTGAAAAAAAACGCTGTATGTCCAAAGAACAAGGAATCGCAGACGGATTTACCCATTTTTTTTTTTTGTTTTAGAGCACTTATTAGTTAAATATACGTAGCTTTTTTGACACAAGATGTCGTTAAATTATTTTGGATTAAGTTATTTGTAAAAAGTAATCAATGCAACGCCAACACTGGTCTGCTAGTCTAAATTATCGAACACTCTACTCACAATCAAAAATTGAGATCCAGTCATCGCGTAAATAGATTTGGATGAGGTATCTACCAGTTTTTATTTTATTTTAATTTTCACAATTTTATAGCTCGCGTGATTGATTCGTTTTGATGGTCGTGGGGGTATTGATTATGAAACTTCGGTCAAAGTGTTATAAAATTTACTAGAAAAAGTTTGGTTTGTTTATTACAATGTTACAGCTGCTCATATGCCAAGGACACATTGATTTTATTAGTATTATTGGGTCGATATCGATATCAACACGCGATGGACAGAATAGTTAAACTATCTTCACACACGACACTTTGTATAGTTCTTAGATTCTCAAATATCGAAGAAACCAGATGTGCCACAAAATAAGAAAAAGAGTGGAAACTTTTGAAATAATTAAACATCACTATCCAAATGCCAAAAAAGAATGATTTTTTTTTTTCAATTTTTAAATCATGTCACTAACCCATCCGGCATTTCACAACAAAAGATAATAATTTTATTCAAATTAATCGAAGTCACCTGAGGACATAAAAATTGATTGTTTTGTTCTCGAATAGGTAGTATTCTATTGATGAATCCATTCAAGAAACAAAAACAAAATAATTTTTTTTTAAGAATCTCCACAACCGACAAAAGGCGTACAAATCCTAACCCGAAGGCTTCTTAACAACTGCTAAGGACAGCAGTGGTTTTTGTTTTCTTTCTAATTTAATCAAACACCACTGCGCGCTTCAAATCAAAATTTATATACATGTATGTATGTATGTTTGTATAAATGAATCATAGACCGGAATAATTGAATATTTTTTTTTTTTCTGTTTCGTCTTCGATGTTCGGTGGCGACCAAAGTGGAAAAAAACCAAAGCCAAAACAAAGGCTATAACGATATCGGTTGACTGGCGGCCGCCGGCTACAACTTTGCAACTATCACTAGTTTTATACCATGGAACTATGTGAGCCAACTCTGCGGGAGCCGGCTATAAAGTGTACCCCAATGACACTGATAGATCAGACGCGAACTCATGTTCATGTCATGACGGCGATGATGATGCTTTGGCTTAAACTATGGGTGTGTTTTTTTTTTCTTTTTTTTTTGTATTTTGAAAAGGCCATAACTTTCTATGAACGTTTGCTGCAGGGCCGGGAATCGGTATTGATTTGTGGTGGGACTTTGAAAAAAAAGTCGGGGGAAGGTAGTTGTTTTTCTGAAATTTCTATGGATTCTCTTTCTCATAATAATGGGAAATTTCTTTTTCTTTTCCAATTTTTTTTTTTTTTGGTAGGAATGTAGGTACTTTTTTGAAAGGAGAGCATTATAGGGACACACGTGTGGATAAAATATAATTAAAGGAGGGGATGGCCTGGCACAGAAGATAGGACCAGGTTCTGTTATAATGAAAAATATTCTTTGTCTTTTTTTGTGAGGATAGGTTATGTCTTAAAAACATGAAAGTGTAGCAAAATTATTTTAGTTTTGGATTTTTTAAATACATATAATGTAAATAAAATATGTAAGTAGTAGGGCTGTTTTATAGCAAAAGGATTAGAGCCTAGGGTTGTTCCTATTTGACATAGAAAATTATCGATATAAGTAGTTACACCATTAGAACCGGTGATGTCATGTTTTTTTTAAGCAGAATCCATTTCATTTGTGATATTAGAAAACTGGTGGATTGCGAATTCAATGGCAAATGTTTGTTTGTTGAAAAATAATAAATGGTGACAATTCTTCATTTTCTATTTCAAATAAAGGGTTTTCCAATAAGAGGTGTTATTTTGATATTCAAAGAAAAATGGCATTTTTTGAGATAAATGATCGGATGTTTATTTCATTATAAAGAGGAAGGTATGCCGTTAACAATGAAACACAACATCAGCCAAATGGCCGCCACGACCACGCTTACAGGACCATATCCTTTTCATGAAATTTTCCATAACCAAATCGCAAAGTGGCTGCCCTATGTCCTCGATAGCCTCACGAATTCCATCTTTGAGGTCTTGAATCGACGCTGCGCTGTTGGCGTAGACCTTATCTTTCACGTGGCCCCAAATCAAGAAGTCGCAAGGTGTTAAATCACAAGATCTCGGTGGCCAATTGTGATCACCTCTTCGAGAGATAACACGGTCCGGAAACTCTTCCCGTAAAAGATCGATGGTTTCATTGCTTGTGTGGCACGTATCGCCGTCTTGTTGAAAGTAAACGTTGTCCAGATCAATACCATCCAATTCCGGCCATAAAAAATCATTAATCATCTCTCAATAGCGCAATCCATTGGCCGTAACTGTTGCTCCAGCCTCATTTTCGAAAAAGTAAGGTCCAATGACCCCGCCGGACCATAAACCGCACCAAACAGTCACGCGTAGAGGATGGAGAGGCTTTTCAACAATAACTCTTGGGTTTTCCGAGCCCCAGATGCGACAGTTTTGCTTGTTGACGTAGCCTCCGAGGTGGAAATGGGCCTCATCAGTCAAGATGATTTTTCGATGAAATTCCGGATGATTTTCATGCATTTCAAGGACCCAATCAGCAAAGACACGACGTTGTTGATGATCAGCCGGCTTGAGTTCTTGTGTTAACTGAACTTTATAAGCCTTAAGACCCAAGTCTTTATGCAAAATACGGTGTAATGACGTTTGTGGAATGGCTAATTCCAAAGAACGACGAGGAATGGACAAACCTGGGTTTTCTTCAACACTTTGGGCTACAACAGCAATATTCTCAGTTGTTCTTGAGCGACGTGCACGGGTTTTATTCTTCACATCACTAACTTGTCCCAACAGCTCGAATTTGTCCACCAATTTCTGTATTGCGGTCCGACAAGGTGCTTCACGACGACCCAAAAATGTTTTAGTTTTACGAACCGTCTCTGCCAAATTTTCACCATTTTTATAGTGAATTTTAATAATTTCAATACGTTGTTGAAGCCTGTATCGTTCCATTTCAAAAGTGACAGCTACCGAAATAGCGGGCTATTCAAAATAACACCTCTTATTGGAAAACCCTTTATTTATCTTAAAGTTGGTTTTTAGTGAAAGTTTAGAAATCAAAAACAAAACAGTGGAAAACTGCACAAAATTTTTGTTTGAAATTGTAACGCATGTGACAAGTTAATGCTAAGGGTGTGACCAAGCATTTTACGCAGGATTTTTTAGGCAAGAAACAATCACAATATACATAAAATTCTAATGGAAAATGATTATTATCACAACGATTATCATTTCTCACAATAAGGCCCAGTTAAGGCCCAACTTAAATTAACTTAAGAAATTTGTTGCGTAAACTCTAGATTTACTGATCAGATGCTTTTGTTGATTTATTCTCCTAATTTGTTAGGTCAGGTGCATTTTAATCAACGGAAACAGCTTCTTGAGTTGATTGTAGATTAATTATTGTCCAGATCTATCTATTTCTATTTTATCACTGAAAAACTGGGCCTTAGTGCAATCAGTGCTTTGGGATCGTGGGAAAAATGCCTTTTGTTGGGAATTTCGAGCTGAAAAAGGACAAAGGGAAAACCGACTCATTTTGTGGGAATTTCTTGTTTACACTTACACACAACCGGAAACAGATTACCACAAAAAATGTCAAAATTATTTCTTTGAAAATTGCATGAGAGTACCTGATATGTTACACAATAAAATTTACAAATTTAAAGATGAATGTACCTCTAGCATCAACGTATGCAGTTTTGGAAGATATATTTATATTTAAGGTAGAAAATGTTAAGAATGAATTAAAGACAATTCTTTATTTAGAAAAGTTTTTAAATCTGTTTGTCTTTTTTAAGTTTTTTTTTTCATTATAATCGATGACTTCTAGACAAAAATTGAAGTTTAAGTTTTTTTTTTGTTTTTTATTGAATAACATTTATTTATTTAAGAAATTTATTTTTTAAGAAACATATCTTCAATTACATAAGGTAGGTACGTCGAACTTAATGAAAGAATTTTTATTTTTTCATGGGAAATAAAAAGGCAGATACAAAAAAATTGTGGGAAAGAAGGGAAATTTTCGAACTTGTTGAAGGGATTTCTCCCAAAAATGCCCTCCAGCACGGTTTTTTTTATTGAGAGAACTGCTTTATTTTTGGGTTATTCATTTACATCTTCTAAATGGCTGAACCGATTTTGTTAAAATTTTGCAATATGGTGCTTCTTAATAGTTGAAACATTATTGCGTTAAAATTTTTAACAAATAATTTTGTAATTAACAAACAAAATTTAAGTTTTTGGTTCTTTTGAGTTTTTTGTTGAAGACAACATTTCATTATTGAATCAATGTGTAACTACGCACATGGAAAAATAATCTATTTTTTTTAACGAGGCACTAGAAAGTTTTGAATTGATACAATCTTAGGGCCTAGCAAGGGTAACTAGGGAAATTCTATAGGGCCTCACTAGTGATATAAATCAGCCTTTGCTTCGAGAGTCAACAAAAAACAAAATATTGGTTTCGATCTGACGACCTTCCATTTTCTTATGTAATACGCTCACCTTATTGAAAATGATAGTTTTTAAAGTTTGTGTTGTATACGGGATATGGCTGATAGGATAGCAAAACTTACCCACTAAGTTTTAACTAGGAAGATCCTCACGATTATTTGACATGAATATGGGTTGTAACGAAGCATTACAAATTATTCCCAGATGCATCCACTTTTTGATTTTAAATGTAATTTGAATGAAATCTTAATTTTCATACAAATTTAAATTTCCTCACTTTTCAGTTCACATTCACTTGTGACCAAATATATAACATGAGGAAGTAAAGAAATCACCGAAATTGTCTTTTAATCCAAATATATAACATGATACAGGAAAAAAATCAACGAAATTGTCTTTTAATCTCGTCCAAGTGGTGAGTAGTGACTAGTGAGTCTGAGTACCAATCTAGAGTATACAGACTAGAAGATCTGGTTGACACAGGCCCATAACAGGCGTGACGACTGAAAGAGAGGCACGCTATTGTGCTATTAATACACTACCTAAGAAGCTACACTAAGTTTTTATTTTTTAATATTTTAATTAGGGCCGTTAGGTTATCTAGGTAGGCTTATAGTACTTTCCTTAGGCTACCTCTTCAAGGTTCCTTTGGATAAGGTCTCCTAAGAGGGTTCCGACCTGATCTTTTCTTAGATTACGTACTGGACACAAGTATATGTAGAATTGTTAAAATCTGAAAAGTATTTATATGAAATACTATGGTAGTTATTTTAAGTGAAGGTAACATTGTGAAGGATTGTAACCGAAATAAGAGATAAATAAAGAATTCAATTTTTCGGATTTAGACCCTCCAAGCCCAAGTTAAGTTGCTTCTTTGGGAAGAACACTGGACACCGGCGAGCTTACCTCAGCCTCGGAGAAAAAGCATCACACGACAAAAACCCACTATTCCACAGCGGCAATATTTGGTTTTTAGTATTTAAAAAGTCGTTTTTACTTCCATCCCAAAGAAAAAAGTTCAATCTTCTTCAATACTTAGCCACTTTAAAGCTTGAAACCATAAATAAAAAAAAAACCTAATACCCAACCGTTAATTTAATTTATGTCTATTTTAAATTCAAACAAACTATCAGTATTTTTTGTTTAATATTCACCCCAATTAATAAAAATTCAATGATCATTCTGAAAATGCATAAATTATCATCTCATCAATTATTTTCTCCTCCAACAAGTTGTATTATATATTCTACAACAGTAGTAGACGTGCACAGCACTCAATGTAAATCTCAAGGCAATTAATTTATAAATTGAAATAATAAGCTTAAACCCGAGCGAGAGGCTTCGGAAAATCATCATCGTTCTTGGTTTTATCATATGATAATTGATTTGATTGTTTTGAAAAGATTGAAATCAGAGCAAAATGTTACATAAATCATATTCATTTATACGAAGTCAAAAGTCTACGAATTGTATATGTTTTTGTTCTTATGAAACGAAGTCATAATTTTATAATTTAACACACATCAGCCCAATGACAAGAATGATGAAGAAGACAAAGGATCATGGCACCGCATGCATTGATGGAAATCTCCACACTTCTGACATTTCGTTAGAATAGTCGAATGACACGTCCTGAAAATAGAATATGTAGAATAAAAGGGTGTCAATGGAAATTGGATTCAAAGATGTCTTCACCCACGAAACTGATTTGTATCTACATTCTTTACATACATACATCATTTTCATATCTATATCCCACAGGTGACACCAAGTTATTGGCAGAAGGCGAAAATCAACTTCACATGGAATATAATCAATCCAAGAATGGTGTAGCTGTGTACAGTTTACATATATACGACTTCTAATTTAAAATTAAACTGACACCTCAATATAACAAGCTCCTGGCTGACGTCATCAGGAATTTCATTTCTCGAAATATACAAAATCTATTCAATCTATTTGGAATAAGTAGAATATCTTGAGATATTCTATTTTCATTCAAAAGCTATTCCTGAATCCATTGCAATAAGAAGACAGATGTTGATGCACGCAAGGTGCTCTTCTACAAATAGAAGGTATAGGTAGTCGAAAAGTGAAAACAAATCGAATTAAATGTCGAGAGCATAAATATAGAATCAAATACTTTACAGCGATGAATATTTATTTAATTCTATCACAGAGAAACTGAAATAGGTTATTAAAGCCTATAAATAAACTCAATCGTTATAGGAGGTAAAATTTGCCAACGGCAAATAAATATATGTACATATTATGAATGTAGCTTCTCATAGAATGTTTCTGATACTCTAATTAATGCAAATTTGCGTTTGTATACTGCTTTTGAATTGGCAATTTGAATGAACGACTTGGAACAGAGTGACACCAGATAACAACAAGAAGAAAACACAACACACACACCTGTCACTTAAGAAGAACTATTTAGCATATTCAAAAATTGTTTTACCTTGCATTTTTTTTAACTATAAATGTTTCATTAAAAAATAAACATGGGAAAAATAATTAGATTGATTACTTAAATGGTTTATGATGGCCTCAGACTTGGAGGTCACGGCTAGAATTTTGGGTGTGACAGATTTAAAGAAAAAAAAAACATATATTATATTTATTTATTATAAATCGAAATATTCTACTTCGATGGAAATGTACATTTTATGATAGTCTACTTGTTACTAGTAAATTCATTAATTTACCTTACCGACGTTTGTAGTGTAATGCTACAAGTACTTGTAATACAAGTGAATTTATACAAGTGCATCACATTTCTGCGTAACACAAAATAACTAGTCGACTGGTGATGGCAAATAATTTAAGTGCAAAAATATTTAATTTCCCTAATTTATTTATTATTATTAGTATGAAACCAAATTTGAAAAAATATTAATTTGAAATAATAAAACTCCATTAAAATTAAAAAAATTTAAATAAAAAGAGAAATTTAAACTAAAAGAAATATCATCATCATCACTACACATCAGATATCTTCAAGTACTCCTTGAGTTTCATCATAATAGTAAATTCGATTTTCCTTATATTTACATAGATCGGGAAGAGAATTTCACAACGTATCGAGTATTGAGTTTATAAAAAAAATTGTCGCTCAGATATGAGGAAGGCGTAACGCACTGGCACAAGGTTTATTTATATAACTCGACTAAGAATACTAACCCCCTGAGCGCAAACCTCATCAAGAACATCTTTTGCACCTGTTCTAGTCTAGTTTTATGACAGGCATAATTGGGTGGCCAGACTTGCAAACGTATTTGAGAATGGGTTGAATGAATGTTATAAAAAGCTGCGTTATTACAAAAGGATCGGAAAATTTTTGTTGACTCTCTCTTAATCCAACTAAAAATTGAATTGGCTTTATTAGTTTGTCATCAAATGACACACCAAGGACACACATATCAATTACACGAGATAATGTTACACCGTTAAACAAATAATTAAAAGAAGTAACATAAAGTCTTCTTGTAAAGCTCATAGTTTTACATTTATCGATGTTGAGAAGCAAACATTTACGAACACATCAGTCAAAAAGCGAATTAAAGTCACATTGCAACCCTTCACAATCTCGAGAATTTAAAATAATTTTGAAGATTGTAACATCATCCGCATAAACGAGGCACTTATTGTGCTTCAATACAGACGGTAAGTCATTTATAAATAAAATAAAAAGTATAAGACCTAAATGCCAACCCTGTGGAATTCCAGAATTACTTTAAACTTGTTTGATTCGCAACCGTTGAAAAGTACCTACTGAACCGAGTAAGATCTATCGAATAAATAAGATTGAAGAAACTTTACAAAATGTTCGCTAAATCCCAACTTCCTGAATTTAAAGAGAGTTTGTCGACCGGTTTACTGAAGTCAAAAACACAATCTAATTGTTTTTTTTTTTTTTTTTTTTTAATGAGTCAAGTAAATTTTCTGCCAGTTCCATTAAAAAGGTTACAGAAGAGCGGCCTTTTAAAAACCGTGCTGATTTGGAACAATAATTTATTTAACAAAGAAACATAGCGTTTCACAAATAATAGATTCAAAAGTTTAGGAATCACACATTTATGTAATCTGGCAATAGGCCTATAATTTTTAATTTCGTCTTTCTTACCTTTTTTATGTAAAGAGATTATGAATGAACTTATCCAAATAGATGGTAATACACAAGAAGATATTGAAGAATTAAAAAGGATGAACAAAGGCAACAACAAGTGACTAACACAATTTTTCAAAATAGTAGAGGGTATACCATCAGGACCTGGTATACAACTTTCGTCGAGATTATAGATATAAACTTTGCAAAGTTTTCATTATTAATATTAAAGTCCATAATCAGTGAAGTAAGTAAAAGAATTCAATAGACTAAAGTTTTGGGCTATTTAGTCAGATTTATCACAGTGTAAGGTATCACAGCTTAAAGTATCACAATCGTAAGTAACACAGTTGAAGACACTTTGAACAAAGTCCGAAAAAAGTCGTTACAACCGGTGGATCATGACTTGAATTGTCATTAGACTTGAGAACAGACGGTTAAGGACCTTGCTTTTACAGCTAATATGGTTGAATTTAACTCAATAATTCCATTACGATTTTTATAATAAAGAATGTATTGAACAAAGAGTCCACCTCAAATTTTGTTTTCTGAACCTTATGTTCGCTTTCGGTCAAAATATTAGTATGATGGATCGGTTTTATGATTCCGAATTCTTCACATCAAAAAAGTCAAGACATACATTTGTGTTTCATATTCTGCATTACAGCTCAAGAGAGATAGGAGAAGTCCTTAGATATACTTGCATATGTCTTTTTGTTTGCCTTTTGATTTTTTGTTACATTGGTAACCGAATCAACAACGAATAAAAATGTTTTATGTTGATTTTGAAATAAAATGTTTATTCTTACTCGACTCAAAAACAAATAACCCATAAATCATTTCATTTAATTACGAAAATTAATATAGCCTCCTGTATAAAAAAAAAAAAAAAAAAAACATTACCAATAAAATCCATTTATATTCGAGAAAATAACATCGCAATACACTTGTGACGTTAATAAATTAATGAGATATCAACACATAAAAACGAAACTGGCACGCATTTTATGGGTCGCAGGACATTACCATTGACACGTGAAGAATATAGTATATATTGTGTCAAGTCTATTAAAAATGTCCATGTTTCTACCACTTCTTCTACCTTATCGCAACCATACTGGCCTTGAAACATTCGAACAAAAAATATCTGGAGCATAGCGTTACGCCCAATGAAAACATCCATCCACCCAATTCACACTTAATTGTATTACAAAAATTATTGGTTTGTGATTTTCAGGGCCTATGTCAACAAAACACATACTCTTTCTCATAATAACACCCCCCCCCATCCTACTCTTATACGTATCAATCGAACATTTTGGGCGCCGGGGGTTTAAATTTCGTTTTTGTTTTTAACATTGGTTTTTGTTTCTTTTTTATAAACAAAATATTCAATAATTATCAGTAAAATTGAAAGAACTCACACAATATCTACTGAAAAAGGTCAGAAACGCCATTTCCCTAAGAGATTAACGGATTCTATGAAATAGAAAAAAGTATCTATTTCACGGTTCTATCTTTTGTATCCGAAACATATACATATACAAAAACATACATATACATTGTGTATATATAATCTAAGGGGTAAACAAAAATAAAAATACCTATTTCTCTTTTTGTGTGTACGTGACGTCAAGCACACGTTTGTTGTTCGGCGTAGTATATTTTTGTTATTTTGATCAGGGGGGTTGTGGTTTTTGTCTTGTCTTTCTGTTCTCTCCTGGGATTCAGAAAGGATACACTGGTGGTGTAACACGAAGCACAAAAATGAACTCCAAAATGCAAAAATATTCACTTACGATCATAAAATGTTGTTTTTTGTTTTACGGTGAAAGTAATAAAATATTGACGCGTTTACCAATTAAATAAGTTTTGTTTGCTTCTGTTTTTATTCAGACTATATGGACAAATAACATGGACATTCAGAAGCTAGGGAAAGGTCATTTAAGAGCAATTATCCTGGGATAGGTTCGTCCTCATATTATTTTCGTTGTTAATAGACTTGACTTTTTGAAGGGAGTGGGAGTGCGTGGTCGGTCAAACATTAATAATGCCACAATTATAGGGCTGGAATATATAGATGGCAGTTTGGGTTATGGAATTCAAATTAGATACTCGTGTAGCCCCTTATGCTTTTAGTATAATTTATGAATAAACACAGACAATTTTTATTGAGGTTAATTATAAAAAAAAAAAAACATTGATGATCTCAAGCGGATGGCTTTTGTTTTTTGTTTTACTATTTTCATCTATTCAATTACATAGCTTGAAATTTTACGTTTATACATTTTTTTAGGAAAAAAAGAGTGAAAAAAAAAACCAAGAACAAATCGCCAATGATGTGTTACGTTCAACATTATAACGAGTAAGTGCCTGATTACATGGGTCGTTTTACTGAAGAGCGCATCGCATGAGACAGGTAGATTTTATGTGCGTAAAAAAGAGAAGGTAGATTCCACCTTCTCTTTTTTACGCACATAAAATCTACCTGTCTCACGCGATACGCTCTTCAGTAAAACGACTCATGTAATCAGCCACTAAAACTGTAAATAAAATAGTAAATAAAGGGTGTTTTTTGATCTGTAAACATCTATACTGGCGGTAGAGTGAAAAAAAAAACGCGAACGTTCGTGTGCAACGTTACGGTGTGCAACGTTACGATCTGCATACTAGGATGGGTGCGTTCAGTGAAAAAAATCTTAAGATCCCCTTCAAGCAAAAACAAGTCCGTTTTGGATCCGCGCACGTTGATGTTTACACATATGAACCGTGAGTCCCGGCACTCACACAATTTTTTTTTATAGGTATAGAACTTTTCAGCTATCAAGTGATTTATTTTTAGTTTGGTTTGGAATTTCAACATGAATAAAATGACGCCTGAACAACGCTTTCAATTTGTGCCCAAATAGGCCCAAAACAAGATTGCCGTTGATCCCAATTTTCATAAGCGAATAAACAACACTACCGTATTTGGAGGAATGATAATCCTCAAGTGTATGTTGAGACACCGTTACATCCTCAAAAACTGACTGTTTGGTGTGCTTTATGGTTTGGTGGAATAATTGCTCCGTACTTCATTCAAAACGATGCTGGCCAGAACGTTACAGTCAATGGTGACCGCTACAGAGCCATGATTACTGACTTTTTACCGTTCATTAATTGAACAACCATGATGTGCAGGAGCTTTGGTTTCAATAAGACGGCGCAACATGTAACACAGCTCGTGCCACAATTGATTTATTGAAGGAAATGTTTGGTAACCGCATATAGTTTCACGATACCGACCCGTGAATTGGCCTCCAAGATCGTGCGATTTAACGCTGCTTGACTATTTTCTGTGGGAATATGTGAAGTCGCTAGCCTACGCCGATAAGCCCGAAACGATTGACCGCACTTGAAGGACAACATTCACCGCATTATTGCCGATATACGGCCACAAATGTTGGAAAAAGTCATCTCGGAAATCGGACCTCCAGATTAGACTACTTCCGCGCCAGTCGTGCCAGAATGCCAGAAATTATATTTTAATTATAATGCCAGAAGATTATCTTTCGTATAAAGTAAATTTCATGTCAATTTAAAAAAAATCATCTTTGTTTTATTCCATTTCAAAGTTCTATACCTCCCCTTTACATACTAAAATTATAGTAATAATTTTGCAGAAAATATATTTTTTCCTAGGTTAATTTTCTCGAGTTCATACATCGCATTGTTGGTGTCAAGATCAGGGGCCCTACTCTGTATTTTGTTCCGAAAGTAAAATTTTCCGAAAACGAATATTTTGTACTCTCTATTTCTAAAGCGGAATAAAATCTACTACTTTCGAATTGAGAATTAAGAAAGAGGTATTTTCGTTCCTGGCATTACGTTTACGAATGTCATAAGCATTCAAATATACGGACAATTTATTTCTAGAGCAAACGTGTTAGCGTGACGATCAAGAAATGTGTTAAGATGTAAGTTTTTTTTTGTAATAAAATCTTAGTTATAATAACAAATTAAACAAGTACAATTTATCTACGGGGAATCTTCAAACAAAAATATATTTTGTTTCATTCATTCTGAAGTTTATGTGGTTTGGTTACAATATTTTTTTTCTATCGCATTGCAGACTTCTGCAATAGAACTTGAAGTTGTTTGTTGTGCCATTCCAATGCAATAGTGGTGTCCTATTTGAAGCTGATAGCTTCCTTGGTCGAAGAACTTTAGAGTTACAGCGCAAGTTTTATGATGGCTGGAACTGCAGTTGATCTTAAAGGAGCAAAATGTTCATCTTGTATGGAATTTAAAATATACAAAAAAGCAATTTTCGACAAGCGAAAGTTCTGTACAAAACTAAAATAATAATAATATTATAATAGTGAAATGAATTTTTACCTTTTATCACAAAATTAGCCATCGGGGGCTTAAGTCATCAATTTATCGACAGATGCTATAATTTTTGCAAATAGCGGTTAAATGTCAATTCTTCTTTGACATTTGAAAAGTAAAAGTTTGTTATTTTTTTTATTTCTTGATTTGACAGACCTCAAAAGAAATAATTCGAGACTCGAAAGAAAAACTTCCGTAAGTGAAAAAGGTATAAAGTACTATTTTTTTTTTATTTCGAAAGTATTACAGAGTACATGTTCATAAGCGGAACGAGAATCACTTTAAAATAGGATTGACTATCGAAATAAAAAACAGAGTAGAGTCCCAGGGTTGTGAGATTGTTCAATGTACATACAAGCAAGAACGTACTATCTTTGTTGCTTTCAATTTTAAAAATTACCATAATATTTGTTTCTGATTTAAGAGTCAGATAAAGGGGATCCCCAAAAAATGTTTGCACGGGGCCCCAAAGGGCTAGCTACGTCACTGCACCCTACGACCCTGCACAGTGTGTTAAAGGAAACTATGGAGTGAAATTTACATTTGCTATATTATTGATGAATAATCGATGTACATACATGCATACATTAAAATGGCATCAAAATCACGTTTGGATTTAGAAGAAAACAATATCTCAATTTCATTCATACCAGCTTCTTCTTTTTCCGGTAAAAATATTTTCCTAAGAAATTTCCACTTGAATTTTTCTGCTTCAACTGCATTGTAGGCACGTCGTTAAACGTGTTTTGCGAATAATTTATAGATATACTGGATCATTGATACTAAAAATCATCACACCTATTAAAAGTTCTTAGCGCGTACTTTTAAGAATAATGAATTGGAATGCAAATGTATATATGTACAAATATATTTTTTTTTGTACCCTGGATGATCAAAACTATTACATAATTTCCTTTTTAAAATTAAATTTCAAATCGAAAAGATCCAAAATAAACTAATAAATTGGCTGCAAAAGAGGCATTTACGACTAGTGGAAGTTTAAATGGGATTTTTATTAATTCTTTTGATTTTTCATTCTCATGGTAAATAAAATGCTGTTATCTGGTTTTGTGAGGATAAGTATTTAGTTTGTTTTGAGCTTGGAAAGAGTATTTTTATAGCAAACAAAATTTAGTTCATTACATTTGGTTTAAAGTAAAAAATTAAATGGGGCATATTCATAATCACTTTTAAACTCCAGTTTATCTTAGACCTGGGTTTATCCTATCTAAATAACATTGAATAAACCCCAGTCTAAGATAAACTGGAGTTTAAAATTGACTATGAATATGCCCCGATAACTTTAACGAGTAAATTGCTTAAACTTATAAAATCAACTGATATTTTACGTTTGTTTTACTATGCTAGGTTAGGTGGATGGGCTTACAGTGGATCTTGTTTCCGTCACACTTAGATCAATATTGATCCATTGTGGCACCCTGATGGATTGGACCATCCTTTTAAATATAAAATCTATGAAATCCTATGGAGTATCAAGCCATTTGGAGGCGTTGATGAAGTTCATTAAATTTAAGATGTTATCACCTGTTGACTTTTTGTTTTACTAAAAAGCAGACCATGACAAATACCTGGTGACGTGACAAGGTATCAATATTTTAAAAGCTTTTACCAGGGGCCTATTACACAATAAATAAAGTGTTTGTTGAACAAGTGAAATTCAACAACTGTTTAAAATTTGTGTAACACGTAACAAAAAGTCTTGGGGATCTATAACAATTGTTTTCGCGTATTTCAACAAGTGGGGAATTTCACAAATCCACCATTTCTGTAACGGGAAACAACAAGAGTTAAAAAAAAAGAAAGAATTACATTGTTGAATAGTTGATAAATTTCAACCGAGGATCGGAAACTTGTTCGAATTCAACAAGTTAGAAAAAACACTTGCGAAAGTGTTTATCAAGTAAAAGGTTTAAAATTAATTTATTTAATGTAAAGAAGAAAATTTGAATAGTCTTGCATTGGTTTGGATCTGGATCTGGATCTGGATCTCGACCTATAAAATCAAACACGAGATTATCACACGAGTTAAGTTTCCTGTCTTTACCACCTGCAGAGCTATTTTTTTTGGCATTCTCTTATTTGGCTTTCACAAATATTTTGTTATACTTTTTAGAAATATATTCTTTTAGTCTACACTTACCATGGCATATTTCTTACAATCCCAAAAAAAAAAAACATCCCTTAAGTAGGTCCAATATCTTTTTCATCAGGAACTGTGTTCAAACTCTTTGACAACAAAATTATCTCCCGCTATTTATCACTTTTGTTGGTTTTAGTCAATAATTCAGAGAAAGCACCAAACAGAATATGTTTGTTTTCTCGTATCTTAGACAAAATGCTTACTTTTTTTCTTGCGGAAGTTTACGACTCATCGTGTAACACTTATTCAACTGGTTCAACAAGTCGAGGGAAATTTTTGCTATTGACAATTGTTACGGTTTTCGTTGTTTTACAGAAATGATCTTTACTTGTTGGACAAAAATAGTTGAACAAGGAATTGTTGATTAGTTTACTTGTTGTTCTGTGTTATAGGCCCCAGGTATGGACAGATTCGAGTTCAGAACATCAAAAAACCTTCGGAAACGCGTATTCTGGTGTCCGTTAAAAACAAATATTACATTTTGTAGACTAAATTTCTATAAGCAAAATAAAGTAGTAAAATATAAAAATTATAAGCTAGAAAGTTTTCAAAATAAAATTCATAGCTTGGTCGAACGTATAGGTACATAAGTCAATTGAAATAAAATTGATCTTTCTTTTCACCTTTTTTCCTCTTGAAACGTGAGAAAAATGATTTAATAAAATTAAAATTTCATTTTGCTTTGGATATTTAAACAAGACTAAGTTCAAAAGCCTATTTGAATCTCGTATGTCCACATCATTAGAAGTCATTGTTATTCATAAAAAAAAGGTAACCACCTGCTTGGGTCACACTGTTCTGCTGCAAGCTGGTCGAAAAAAAGCAACATGTTAAATGTAACAACAATTAATCTCCTCGGGGTTTAGCTAAGTCCAGAGATTTCTCGGGTCTTTACTTAGGCACGGAGAAAAACGGTCCTACCAGCGTAAATTACATAATTACATACTTGTTATCGATAGTTTGTATGGAAACTCCGATTTTTTTCTTTAATGGCGTCTCTAATCTCCGATGTCGTTTTTTTTTTTCAACCAAACCCCTCCAGGCTTGCAAAAAACACATAGACTATCACTGATATATCCAAAGATAATTTAAGAGACCCATTTAAGTGAACAAAACTGTCCCAAGTTGGCAGTTACAAGGCTCAAATAAAATCAAAACTTAAAATAAATACTTACAACGCAAGCCTTGACGGACTTCCAAATGTTCCTTGCGAAGACTTCAATTTTGATAGTTTTGTTTAATCGCACGTTCGTTTATGATTTGTTTTAAATTAAACAAAAAAAAAGAAAAAAACTTTCGTTCGTTCCCGGGATTTGAATATTAATTGAACCCACGTACAAATTTTATAAACCGAAAAAATATAAAATAAAAGGAAAAAATAAACCGTTTCCTTTGAAACGGCTTCTCTGCTTTCCGCTTCAAGTATATGTGAATCAGACCTCTTATCCTTTTTAATTTCTGCCTGTCCACTTATTTAAGATTTTTACTTGTTTCGTTTTGTTTTGCAGAACTTCTGTACTCGGATGAGAGCTTCTCCGTCAATCCTTTTCAAGATGATTTTTGGCATAGAAGCCGAGTCGCTTTTGTTGTTGTTGTTCTTATGCTGTTAGTGATTACTTGATGTCGTATCTTTTTTTTGCTTGCCTTTTGTTATAAATTGAGAATGAGTGCAACTTAGATTTTAGATGGACAAAAAAAATACCGTTAATTGATTTTAGACTTTTTATCTCTCTTTTTGCTCTCTTGCCTCACGTTTAATCAACTTTATATATCAAGCTCTTTGCTTGCACTGTAATCTTCCACAAACTCTATTACTCTTCGTCGTCTGTCTCGTCCTTCAATCCTCACTTATCCTGTGTTTGTCTGTTTTGTATCTTTTTCTTATTTAAGTTTGATTTTTTTCTTAACTTTATACTGACGATTGCGTTGATCTATGGCAAATTCATATCGCGATCTCTGCACATTTTCGCTGCTTAAATTTTGATAATCAACGCCGAACAATCGAAAAACTCTTAACGAATACGTTGTGACAGAATTTCTGAA
This sequence comes from Leucozona laternaria, assembly GCA_932273885.2. Taxonomy (NCBI): domain Eukaryota; kingdom Metazoa; phylum Arthropoda; class Insecta; order Diptera; family Syrphidae; genus Leucozona; species Leucozona laternaria. The sequence continues at coordinate 3,715,675 of OW026368.1, forward strand.
ATCCAAATGGAAATTCAATTTACACTCCCTGCAGTGTTGCTATTTGAATTGAATTGAGGAACCAAAGAGCGCTGAGCTTTCTCTTTCGCTGCTCCTGCTCCTGCTGCAACCCTCCAGTTGGACTGTTTATTTTTGTTGTTGTGCAGTGGATTCTCTTAGATAAATGCGATGTGGGTGAGTTGTTTGCTTGATGATGGATTAAACGATGTAGAAAATTAAATTAATATGGCTGTGATTTTTTCTATAATAGCTTTTGACTATATGCACGACGAAAGAAAACTATTGTGAGGGTTCTTAGATCGAAAATTTAGATATTTTTTTTTTTTCGATAATTAATATTATTTTTTCAAAAAACACCAAATACGACAGAAACAACACACATTTAACACTATTTCAAGACAATTTATTGATTTACGGCTGCTTTAAGAAATGGGTTGATACCAGGCGATAGTTAAGCATATGAATGTGTCTTTTGCGAAGGGTGTTTAGTTTTGGTGTTCGATTTTGCTCAAAACTTTGGATGGGGTTTTTTTAGAAACACTATATAAGGTTGGACACTTTTTCCACTTGAATCGTGTTGTTTTTCTTTTTGTATTTTTTCTTCGATTCACCTATCTACTTTACAGAAACGAAGAATCGCACTAGAGATACGTTTTCATTCTGAGAAAAAAAAATGAATTCAAACGAGAGGAAAAGTTGAATTAATTCGATTTAATGATTTTACGATGGAGCTCTTTTGCTCTGGCACATAAACACACAGAGGGATGTAACTATAATATTTATGCTGTGGTGGTGATGGTGCCGGCGCACGAGACTGCTGTTTACATCAAGATGAGTTCCAGCTATAGGTGTATTATGTTTATTGTTGTTGTTATAGCTTTTTCTCAAAAATAAAATAAAAATAAGCTTTGGCACAGTGCTCACTTTCTCACTTTCTCCCTCCCTGTTTCTCTCTCTCTCTCTCTCTTTATCTATTTCGGGGGTGTTCTTTCTATGCGGAATCAGACAGAAAAGCTTTTTTAATATTAACTTTATTTAAACTCAATGAACTACAACGATTGCAAAACTACAGTATCTCGAAATATTTCATAATGTATCTTAGTATCTACGCATAAACTTGCAACATTAGAGATGCAAGCCTGAGCGCCGGCCGCGCCGATGGTGATGTAGAGAGGGTGTGTTTGGTTTTCAAACCACAAAATGTGTGGGTGTGTTTACTTTTTTTTTTTGTTTTAACTTCTGTGAGAGACGATTTTTTTTGTAAATTTCTATCTCTTTGTTTTAATAATTTCAGTTTTTTTGAAATATTTTTATTATCCTTGCTTTTGATCAAATTTATTTATAATTTAACGATGCTTATTGGTCTTGACGATTTGACGTAATTGATGTTGAATCTGAAAATAAAAAAAAAAGATGTTGTTCGATTAATTAATGCGCTACCAAATGTTTTGAAGGATATTGAATGTGTTGATACAAACATATGTAGGTACATATGAAAGTTTTTTAAGGTAACGTTTCAGTTTCAAACATGACATTCGGTTAAAAGGGGAAAATGCATTCAGTTTGGATTCTTATTTTTTAAAGGGAATTTAAATCATCCTGTGGAACTTTGGCCGAGAGTGTACACGAACGAATTCGGTATCAAATGAAAGGTGAAATGAAGCCCGATATATAAGTAAAATATTTTCAAAATCTTTCATGGGAAAGTCGAGATATTTGGGCTTCAAGTTGCCGATTGCAAAATAATGATTTCAGTTTTTTTCCAAATTATTCCATAAGGGGCGAAATAATTGACGTAGAAAAATAATATTGATATCAAATGAAAGGTTTTTTTCTTGTTTTTTTTTTTTTTTAAATAAAGGGTTTTCCAATAAGAGGTGTTATTTTGATATTCAAAGAAAAATGGCATTTTTTGAGATAAATGATCGGATGTTTATTTCATTATAAAGAGGAAGGTATGCCGTTAATAATGGAACACAACATCAGCCAAATGGCCGCCACGACCACGCTTACAGGACCATATCCTTTTCATGAAATTTTCCATAACCAAATCGCAAAGTGGCTGCCCTATGTCCTTGATACCCTCTCGAATTCCATCTTTGAGGTCTTGAATCGACGCTGGGCTGTTGGCGTAGACCTTATCTTTCAAGTGGCCCCAAAGGAAGAAGGCGCAAGGTGTTAAATCACAAGATCTCGGTGGCCAATTGTGATGACCTCTTCGAGAGATAACACGGTCCGGAAACTTTTCCCGTAAAAGATCGATGGTTTCATTGCTTGTGTGGCACGTAGCGCTGTCTTGTTAAAAGTAAACGTTGTCCAGATCAATACCATCCAATTCCGGCCATAAAAAATCATTAATCATCTCTCGATAGCGCAATCCATTGACCGTAACTGTTGCTCCAGCCTCATTTTCAAAAAGTAAGGTCCAATGATCCCGCCGGACCATAAACGCACCAAACAGTCACGCGTTGAGGATGGAGAGGCTTTTCAACAATAACTCTTGGGTTTTCCGAGCCCCACATGCGACAGTTTTGCTTGTTGACGTAGCCTCCGAGGTGGAAATGGGCCTCATCAGTCAAGATGATTTTTCGATGAAATTCCGGATCATTTTCATGCATTTCAAGGACCCAATCAGCAAAGACACGACGTTGTTGATGATCACCTGGCTTGAGTTCTTGTGTTAACTGAACTTTATAAGCCTTAAGACCCAAGTCTTTATGCAAAATACGGTGTAATGACGTTTGTGGAATGCCTAATTCCAAAGAACGACGAGGAATGGACAAACCTGGGTTTTCTTCAACACTTTGGGCTACAACAGCAATATTCTCAGTTGTTCTTGAGCGACGTGCACGGGTTTTATTCTTCACATCACTAACTTGTCCCAACAGCTCGAATTTGTCCACCAATTTCTGTATTGCGGTCCGACAAGGTGCTTCACGACGACCCAAAAATGTTTTAGTTTTACGAACCGTCTCTGCCAAATTTTCACCATTTTTATAGTGAATTTTAATAATTTCAATACGTTGTTGAAGCCTGTATCGTTCCATTTTTATTAATGGCGTAGTTTCTACTTGTCAAATGTCAAAAAATGACAGCTTCAAAAATGACAGCTACCGAAATAGCGGGCTATTCAAAATAACACCTCTTATTGGAAAACCCTTTATCTAGGTAATATCAAAATTATTTTGATATAATAAACAAATTTTGAGATATCTAGTTTTAACTTCTAGAAAAACCACTTTTTTTGCGCGGTCTTTGCCACGCCGATATTTCAAAAATTCAGAGGTGACATATACTTTTTTTGGCTCTAGTGAAAAGCTTTCACATGAACGATTTTGAAAATATTTGACTTATCTATCGGGCTTCACTTCACCTTTCATTTGATACCAAACTCATTCGTGTACTCTCTAGGCCTCATATGGTCAATTTCCTTTGCGTAATATACGTAAATTGAACTACCTATTTGACTTATTCTTCAATAGTTAAAAAGATTCAACTCGAATAATGTTTGTCTTATATAACTTTTTAGGCTTTCGCGGTTAATTTTTGACATCGGTTTGTCTTATCTTCCTATCTATCTGTCTTGTGAAAATCTTCCATTAGAAATTAGCCATTCTTACCTTTTACAACATTTTTGCCCACTCTATTGTAAATGATTTACATGCATGTACACTAACCCTCGACAGTTAACCATTGCACCAGTTTTGGCAAGGAATGCCAAAGAATAAAAAGACTCCACGAGACTATAATCGGTAAAGGCTATATTTAGGTAAAAAAAAAATCCGTCTTATAGAATAATTTGTTTTTATTCTCGCTTTTCTTGAAAACAGTTTCAACTTGATTTGTATTAATTTTTTATAGGCAGATTGTTTTAAAAAAGTGATATAGAATTATACGGAAAAATTTTCTAAAAATATATTTTTTTGATTTTTAAAAAAAGTTTTGAAAAGTTTTGCTTTAAACATGGTAGCGTAGTGTTTTTGTATTTACAACCATAGCTGTTACCCGGCCACTTCGCTGGGCGTAAATTTAACTTTAGCAATGTATGATTTAAAAATTTCCCATATCGGTGATTTTCTGTTAAGCAATTTCTCAGGCCAGTAATTCACAGTTCAGCAAAATGTCTTTCTGAGAGTAAAAGAAGAAGATTCAGATTAGATAATTCAGAATGCTGTGAATTTAATCGTTGCTCTTCTGTCTGTGAGTTTCGATGCAAAAAGTAAAGGGTCGGACTTATGCACAACTCACAGACTGAAATTTCAAGAAAGAATTCGAAGATAAGCCACGACGCAAAATTAGTCGTGTTATGGGGTTTTTCATTGGTAAATTCAGATTTCAATTTGAAAATTGATTTTTTTGCGTTGCGAATGAAATACGATTCTGTGTCAATATTTCAAAAAATCTTCATCCCTTGATGCATTTTAAAAGAGAAAAATAAGCATGATGATGTTACCGATTCATTTGAAACCGCTTCTCTTTTTTATGAACGATTATTTCTCAAATATTTTGGACACAATTTTCACACCCAAAATAAATTAACCGAATCAAAAACCGCTTTGGAAACTGACTGCTGTAAACTATGTTGGTGTTAGTATATGGAAAGGCAAAAATGGCCAAAATCGGCATTTTAACAGAAAAAAATCAAAATAAATTGATTTATTTTACCATTTTTTTTATTAAATTTGTTTTTTTAAAGAAAACAATTCAAACAATAAATAAACAGGCAGATAAATAATTGACGATTTGCAAACCCCAAGTGGCACAACACATACATATCTTTTTTGTCTCCATTAAATTCGCGAATATCACGAAATAACTAAATCAAAATTCAAAAATGAGATTTCGAATATTTTGCTCTGTCAGAAGGAGATTAAGTAAATTAAGGAATCCTTATCCGCTTTTAATTGAGATTTCTGAGATCTCAGTAAAGAGTGATTTGCTTGTAGGTCCAACAGATGGTGCTGTTTTTAGAACCTATAGAAAAACGGGTGCGAATGCGAATGCACCGTTGCGTTGAGTCAAAATTCCAAAGCAATCTATGAAGAACTTTCGGAGATCTTATATTTTGATTGCAAATACGAAATTATACCTTACTTCATACTTCTGTTTGATGGTAATTTATATTCGGTCCGCAGGAAGATCCAAAATGTCATGAAGGTTCACATATGAGCGAAGTCCTCTTATATTCATAAAAAAAAATCGACAGTACAAGTCCCCACAAAAAACCGGTTAGGTTCGGTTAAAAAGTTGTATTTCCAACCAGAATTAGCTGTCAGCTCTGTTATGGTATTTTTTTAAACAATTTTTTGACAATAAAACTCTGAATTTTTCTGATAAATAAAGTTCCTGTATTGCTTATATAGCAGTATAGCGGGTGTTGTTTTCATGCCCAACATATCGCGCTGTATTTTTTCCAAAAAAGAATATATTTATATAAACACGCGCGTATTTGAATGCAATGGTGTGCCAAAATTTCAAAGCAATCGGTTAAGAACTTTCAGAGATTAGCGATAAGAAACAAACCGACATTTACATTTTTATTTATATAGAAGAAGATAAAGAAAATTAAAAAAAAAAACCTATAGAAAATAATTTTTTGAAAATTGGATATTTCAAAAATAAGGTTGATTATTTTTTTGAAATTAAATTTTTAACTGTAAATTAAGAAATATTTAAAATTGGAGTAGAAAACAATTTTTTATTAATTTTTAAAAAAAATATGTTCAAAATATGAACAAAATTAATTTTTTGAAAGACCGTTTCAACAATTTTTAAAAGTGATTTCATATCTTCAATCGATATATTTTCAATTAAGTTGATTTATGTGCAACACGTTCTAAAATGCTCATTTTTTTGTTCCACAAATATGGCAGGTGGCGTAAAATAAAAGTTCCCGTTAGTAATTTATTTCTATTAAAATCAAAATGAATAGCTCTATAATCAGGCTTTAAAACTACAGTATGACCGTACCGGAGAGCGAGTATATGCAACCCAATCGTGCAATTTATTACTAGCGATAGTGCCTTACGAAAATAAAGAACACGAACAAAGTTGTCCCCGCAATTCCGTCAGTCTGTCTGTCTGTACCTCGACTTACAGCCTAAACCACTGAAGAGATATAGATTTAGAGGCGATATTGAATTTTTTTCCCCAGCAACAAAAATTACGGCACCTGCCATAGAACCTTTATGAAAAAGATTAATTATCTCGGAAAAGATTCTAACGATTTTGATAAACAAAAATTAGCGTGGACTATTGTAGGTGTGGTAGGCATTTTGGTATAACAAAATTTGATAAAAAAAACTGTTATTGTTTCGGTAAACTGAATTAATTTTTTCCATTCATTTTTACAGTACCAGTCCAAAGTACGATATTCAAATTACTTGTTAAAAATTAGAGTCATAAATATTCAGCCTTATTGTGAGTTTCACCCGAACAACATTCCACCCGGAAAATTTGACATTTCACTTTTCGCCTATTGTGAGTTTCCCCCGAAATTTCATGATCGAAAAATTCCCCTTATTGTTAGCATTCATTTCGGGCGGAATGTAATGTCATTTCACTTCTTTTTTGTAGGCGAACGAAATTACGTTTGGGCGAAACTCACAATAGCTTTTAAATTTCCGGGCGAACAAAAAAATTTTAAGGTGAAATATTTTTCGGGTGAAACTCACAATAAGTCTGATTTTATTTAACTGGATTTAATTTATTAAAAAATTGATTTAGTGTGATTAAGGTCCAGTTTTTCAGTGCCAGATTAACTGAACAGATACTTTTGATGTGATATTCACCGTGTTTGCTTAGTCGTTCCGCATGCATTCTCCACAGAAAAACTACTTCCTCAGTTCACTGTGGGTTAATTTAATTCTAAAGTTAGCTAACTCTAGTGAGTCACACTATACTGAAGAACTACTACTCACTAATTCGATATTTTCTAATATTAAGGTTATGTAACCAACAAATATCAGTTAAATAAACACAATATCCCCTTGCGTTATGGTGATGTGCACTTGATTCATATTCATTGCATTTAAATTACCGAAGAATAATCATGGTTTATTTTCCAGATGAAAGCACACAAAAAAATCACCATAATAAATGCAAGGCTTTTTTCTCCTCTCAACCATCACACAATAGTCGAAGGATTGAAATCTGATTAGCATAACAAAATAAATAAAAAAAAAAAATTCGCAACGCAAATTTTCGGAATTCTCACGAAATTAAATGGACTGTGATATTGTGTTAAATGGGTGGATAACGTTTATTTATAAACCAAAATATAATTTACGTTTTCTGCTACTAGGGTTATATCTTAGTATGACATGTAGAGGAATAATTAGAGCTTCCGTTGCTAAGGATTTGTTTTTTTTTTTTAGATAGGTTTGTTTATTTATATTTTGAAATTGTAAAGGAAAAAGTGGTAAGCCCTTCAAAGGAGTTACAAAAATAGAAAGTCAATTCAACGTTGTTTCGAATGTTTGGTTACAAATCCATACAAATGTTTCCGAGAAGAAAAACAGAATTTAGTTTTTTTTTTCATTTCTCAGAATAGTGGATATGCAAAATAGGAAGTATGTAGGTACTTGCAAAGTTTTTATTTCTCAAAAATTCAATCAATATTTCTGTCAGCTACGGCCAATGCTAGAACAAAAGTCATGTTACATGAATGTTATGCTGTGTGTTCCGCAAAAAAAAAAAAACAAACTCAGTAGTATTCCTATGTTTAATTCTATTTCAATGTTTTCAATTGCTATATAGTTGTGACAAACAACAATAGAAGCCAACGAACTGTCAAGGTTATACAATTGTGCAGTTTATGTCTAGTTGAGGTGAGTTAAAGCTAACGACATTCTGCTAGATACTTAAGTTTTTTTTTGTGTTTTGTTTCATGTAATAGACAGAGTGTACCGGCTCGTAATAGGGTTGACTGCGTTTGATTTGAGCTGCCAATATTTGTTATGACTGTGCATTATTTGGCAAAAATCAATTTATTCGCTCAAATGGTTGGGTCACCCTGGCGTATGTGGTATATTTATATTATTTTATTTCATATGATATTTTAGAGATTGAAATAATTTGATTTTGTTTTATAATGTCATTCGGCATAAATTTCATATGGTAAGTTTAAATAAAGCCTGACATTACGATGACAGAGAAGACGAAAAAGGAGTACTTTGCAATTCTATCTGTCTGTATCTCGACCTACAGCCAAAACCATTCAAGCGCATTTCTTGAAATTTTTGGACTTAAGGATTTTCAGTAATTCTCTAGGGAGGAAATTGAAATTAGCTTGCTCCAAAAATAACGGTACCTAAAATACTATTATTTTGAAAAGAGTAATTTATCTTGAAAATGACTCTAACAATTTTAATAAGAAAACAATTGTGCGCTTGGTATGCATTTTGGCAAAAAACACTTTACCATATTAACGGTACCTGCCACAGAACTGTTTGTTTTTGTCAAAAAAAATGGTTTGCGTAAAACCATCTGTCAGTCTGTGTGTCCCTGCTTCGGTGAGTCGGTACTTCTGTTCATCAAGTTAGGGCCTAAACGGGTTATTTTGTACAGAGAATTTTTATGTGACTTCCTAGAAGGGAAATTCAAATTTTTGCTTTAGGTCATCAACGACGGGTAACTGCAATTCAACGGTTTTCGATTTTTTTCAAAATTTTCTCAAAAACAGCTTTATACCGAATTTTATTAAATAACCTGACTGGCAATTTCTTATAATAAATCTGCATTTCAAGTAGGGTAGGGTGGAGCACTTTCGACGGTGGGGCGCATTTTACTTTCACAATTGTAAAAAGACAGTTGATTCTAAATAAAACTTTTATTGGAATTATTGGTCACACTATTATCTCGTATCGCATACGAACTTTCCAAGTTATCTTTCAACAGCTGTGGTTTCTAGAGTATTTTTTTTTTATATTTGATTGATTTTGTGTAACTTTACTCATACACGAGGTAAGCGATATTTAAGTTTTCGATAACGGAATTTGAAGTGTTCGAGTGTGTATTATCATAATATTTTTTAACATTGCATTTAGTTATCTTTACAAGTTTTTGTTTTAAATACCATTTTTTTTTGTATAAAAACATAGCATGGGGCACTTTCAACGAAAGCACGTGGGGCACTTACGACGGGTGATATTCTAACCCTACTTTCTTTAAAGGCGTTGACATGAGCCCTAAAAACGTGCAATGAATTCTTTTAAACCAAATTTTTACCTTAACTAAAAAGTCTCGATACTTTTATCGATCATTAATTTTTCTTAGTGATTTTATTTTATATGAATAAAGTCGTATTCAAACTGAATGTGCATTTCTGAAGTTCCTTATTTAATTTTAATTTTTTTTTTAAATAAAGCGTTTTTCAACAGGGACGCTACAAAAGTAGAGCAACAGGGACAGCAAACTACGCCATATTTCTTGCGCTCTTTTGACATTTCTCTTCAGTAAGGTTTGCCATTGGAAATATATACGAGCCAACAACGAGTCAAAATTATTAAAATTTACTACCGAAATTCGGAGTCAGTGGCCTCAACGTTAAGAGCGCTACGTCCAATTTATGGTCGTCATAATCTTCCTAGCAGATCAACAATTGAGCGTCTAGTGGAAAAATTTGAATCCACAGGCACAGTACAAAATGTTCCCGTGCCAGTGAGTCAAAGAAGTGCCCGTAGTGTCGAGAATATTGCTGCCGCTGAGGCTTCAGTTGCAGAAAGCCCAAATGTGTCTCTCACACGTCGTTCTCAAGCGTTGGGCATCTCTGTGACATCTCTGTATATCCTTACAAGATTAAATTGACGCAAGAACTGAAGCCTCTTGACCACTAGAAGCGTCGTATGTTCGTGAATTGGGCTGACCAACAACTTGAAAATGATTCGGATTTTCATCGAAAAATCATCTTCAGCGATGAGGCTCATTTCTGGCTGAATATGGCTTCTTCAATAAACAAAATATGCGGTATTGATCAGGCAGCAATTCACACGTACTCCATGAGTCATCATTGCATCCCGAAAAAATTACGCTTTGGTGTGGTTTATGGGCCGGCGGCGTCATTGGGCCGTACTTCTTCCGTGATGATCAAGGCCGGCACGTTACTGTGAATGGGAATCGCTACCGTTCAATGATAACCGAATATTTTTGCCCCCAATTGGATGATATGGATTGGATGATATGGTTCCAAAAGGAAGGCGCCACAAGCCACACAGCGAATGTCACAATCAATTTATTGGAAACCAAGTTTGGAGAACGTAGTTATCTCACGAAATGGTCCAGTCGCTTGGCCGCCTCGGTCGTGCGATTTGACGCCGTTAGACTATTTCCTGTGGGGCTACGTCAAGTCTATGATCTATGCCAACAAGCCAGTGACGATTGATGAACTTCGTACGAATATCGAACGTGAAATTGCAGCAGTATCGGCCGATTTATGCTTGAAAACCGTCGAAAATTTTTTTACTATTAGGGTTGAGTAAAGTCTTCAAGTTTGTGAATTCCTTTAGTACAATTATTAAAGCTTCAAAAAAAAAAAAAACCTTGATCTAATTTGCGTTTTTATAAAAGTTATAGGGAATCTACAGGAAATGTGTCGAATCTGCCCCACCCTATACCCTACATATTTGGTGTAAAATTAACAAAACGATTATATGGTTTTGATATTTTAAGAAAAAATTGTCTTATTGTTTGTATATTTGAGAAAAATTATTATTTTTTTTTTTTTAATACTTTTGACTTTTGTTCACACTTCTCTGTTCCAATGCGAATTGTATTATTAAACTGTCCCTGATATGCTTAGTAATATCATAGTCACTAACTACAAGAGCAATTTCAAGCGATACAATCGTGGGTTTTATGTTATTTTTCAAATTTAATTTTATTGTATTTTTTTATTATATTTAACTTCAATTTTTGAAGTTGTTTTTAAGGTAATTGTGTTCTCCTTTTTTTATGCACTCTATTGCCTAAAAATTAAAACAATTTCACCACCTTCATAAATGTATGTAGATTGTAGATATGTACATATGTATGTACTCTAAAAAGAACTATCAACTCTTTGTCAGCCTTGACCCAAGGCATCGACTTCTGAATTCAAAACTGAGAACCTGCAACGAAATTCAAGAAATCTTGTCACATGGTTCAACTTAATTTATCCCCCATCGAAATTATATCAAGGGTTTGGAAAACTTTAGTTATCTACTGTCTGCATCTTTGCATATCAATTTTCATGATCAACAATAAACTACACCTTCATACACTTTGTAGCAACACACAATTTTCATTCCCAAGGTTGAGGCAATACACATCATTGAAAATATAGAATAATTTTCCCAAAGAAAAATACTTACACATAATAAACTTTTTTTTTCAGGAAATTCTAGATTCACTTAAACAAAAAAAAACACTCTTCTATACCCATGGGGGTGCAATTTTATTTTTTCTCCACCCTTTTTCCTTTTTTGAAAAAAATATTTGTCAGTTCATATACATTTTACACTTTAAATTCAATTTTATAAAAAACAAATTTCAAGTGAAAAACTTGCAAACTCTCTCAAGGAAACCCCACACGAAACTGAAACTAGAAATCGCTGGTTATGGGAAAGGACAACAATTTTATGAAATTATGAAATTATCAGGCAACGCAAGAGGAATACTTCCATATTCGATGGTGGAAGAAGAGAGAGAGAGAGAAGGGAGCTTCGGGGTCAAATTAGTTCTCTTCTCCAGAATTTCAACTCTCTTTCACAACTGAATTCTTCGAGAGAGAACCAAAAAGTGCAAGCAGAAATGCAATTTAAAAAAAAAAAAAAAAAAACCGAAACTGAGGCAAAGGAAGCATTTGTTTCATCATCATCGCCATCAAATCACCCTTCTCGTTCTTGCCCGACCATTTACAATAACAATAAAAATATTTGCGACGCAATGTATCAAGTTGTGAACGTCCTTGGAGCTCTGTGCAAAAGATACTACCTAGACAAGACAATAGATATTTTTATACTTAATCATTACAGGATGTAAATGTAATGTATGTGTTGGTTTTGGTTGTTAGTTTGCTTGAAGATGATATATACGTACATAGGTAGGTAGATAGGTAGGTAGGATGTTGTTTATTTGATTGTATCTGTACTTGAATGTTGAATAATCCGCTTAGGGGTTTGTTTTATGTATAGGCAATAGGATATGGAAAAGGTTGAGTGTACTGTTGTTCTATATAGAAACACAAAATGTATCCCCTAGAGCCAAACATGGACAGAGACATTTACATGTACATAAGAGTGTATCCATCCACCTGTAGACTCTTTGAGAGTGAACTGCGTAATAAATTTGGCATATAAAGGGTATTTTTTGTTTAGAGGAGGTGAATCTAGACATGGCATGGTAGCCCACAGGGCTAAAGCCCTACATCGGTAGGCATACTTCGGGCACCCAGTTTGTACTTGCGATATACAGTAGTGCCTAGATAATGTGAACTAATTAAAAAAATAAAATAGTGTTAATTAATGTCTAGAAAAATTTTACACTTATCTTTTATCGATAAAAATCGATACTTTTTTTTAAGGTGCCATTACACAAACTGATCATAAATTCACATTATCGGTTATTAACATTATCAAGGCACTACTGTACCTACATGCAGGAACTATATGTATATACATATTAACTTGGCACCTAGCGTTTTTTAGACAATCGCCCAGTACGTTTTTTTATTAAACATAACGGTGCCTGTCCTTTAAAATGTTTGGGACAAAAATGAAAATCGTAAATCAGCTCCGCTTTTCTCGAAAACGGTTCAACTGATATTAATTAGATTTTATATGAAAAATGATTGATATATTTTAAATAATATTCAGCCTTATTGTGATGTCTGAAATTTCACTTTTAGCCTATTGCGAGTTTCACCCGAAAAATGTTAAAAAAAATCCCCTTAAAGGTTAAATCTTCACTTATTTTTTGGAGGCGAACGAAAACGGTAGAAAACATCATCGTTCGGGCTAAGCTATTGCAGCTTTTAAAATTCCGAGCGAACAAAAGAAATAATAAGGTGGAATATTTTTTCGGGTGAAACTCGCAATAAAAAATGTTTTTGGATTTTTAAAAAAAGTTAATTTTTTTTTTAAACTAAATATTTCAATGACGACTCGAGTGATTTTTATTAAACTTGAAAAAAAAGCCGGTTTTTAATATTATCTAGAAGATTTTATACAAATATTATTCTCATAAACAAAAATAACGGTACCTCCTACACAAATATTTAAAAATCGTTAAGGAAAATCTTTTTTTGCTCAAAAACGACTCCTACGATTTTGATAAAATATTTGCTTTGTATCAAAATAAGTACGTTCTTACATTTAGAACTATTGAATTTTATATTTAACAATTATTATTTACAGTACCTCGCATAGAATGATTTTTCTCATTATCTGATTAACCGATTAAAATCAATTTTTTTTATACAGAAACTTGTAATAATTTTTTGGATATTTAAAAAAAAAATTCAAGGCTGTTTATGGCTTTGGCCTTATTGTTAAAGTTAATTTTCTGTCATAAATGTTAAAATTGATTACACGGACATCGCATATGGCTCAAATGTAGCGCAATCTTGACGTCCATTTTTCGACCACTTTATCGAGCAGCTGTATATCGGAAATTTCAATTTTCCAGCGTTGTTCCGCCATAAGTCTATTTGTGGTGAAATGGCAATATATACGGAGCACAAACCATTTGTTAGCTGGTAAATTTACCTTTGCTAAAAACCAAACGTCAATTTAAAAAAAAACACCCTTTATTTGGGTTTCTATACCTTTTTGGTATTAATTTATTGGGATACAATTGAATTATATATTTAACATTAATTCAAACATTTTCGAGCAATTATATTTGTCAACTCCATTCAAATAGGAAATTTGACAATATGTATTTTGTTTCAAAACAGCTAAATTATACCAATTTCGTTTTGCTTGTCTGTGAAATAAATTTTTTGGAAGACAATGGGTGGTATGAATAAAAAGGAGTACCTTCTCAAAACTCAGCTTTTAAGAGCAGGTGCTCCATTTGGTATGAAAAAAACACTTAAGAATGTGCTCAAGGATTGAGTATCTACGTGTTTGATGAGCACCTCCTCAAAATAAGCACCTGCTCCAAAATAAGGTATGAATTAAGCAAAGCACGTACTCCATCGAGAGGAGTAAATGCTCCTATTTGTGAGTTAGCTCATTTGATTGCTCAACGTTGAAGTTAATAGCTCTTTATAATTTGTTTTCCATAAATGGCGGAGTTCATGCCAATTTTAAGCCGCATGGTCAAATTCTATATAAAAGAAGAACAGAAGGATTTTCAAATGATTATGGCGTTCTATACAGATTCAGCAAAGAAAATGTGGATATCTTGGCGAATCATTTTCTTGGGAATAAGTTCAGAAACAAGGTGTGGTGAATTAACAGGCATTGAATTTTCCTTCGCTATATGGGTGATCCAGGTTTTCAACTCCAGGTCCGAGAAACATTGGAGTGCACCAGTCCACGATCTCTAAAACTGTTTCCCTTGCAAGTGCGGCAATAATCCAGAAGTCAATTGGATAAAATTCCCTACAACTACTGAAAAACTGCAGAATCCAAAACACGAATGGCAAGAAAAATACCAGTTGTCCATGGGGACGAGTACGTTAATAGAAATGGATTTCACAGCATTAATGATCAGGCAACATGCAATTCCAGAGATGAATTTAGGGGTGTTGACCTTTCATGGCCACGATCGGAGCATGATTCACAAATTTTGAAAAATTATCGCGTATTTAAAATCATGCACTGGAATGAAGCTATTGCCATTTTACTTGGTGATTGAGGATATGGACTTACTCCCTGACTTTAAACTACGTATGTTCAATTGTACATATCAAAATCCAGATACTCCTGAGAAAAATATAAGTGCCTAACTCGCGAACGAGTTATAATTGAACGATGTTTTGCAAAATTCAAGTAACGTTTTCCCATCCTTCACAATAAAATGCAATTCAAAACAGAAAAATTTCGACGCTTACACTCTTAATTCTAAAAGAAAAACAGATTTTCAATCAAGCCTACGTTGGCTTTTTTTTATAAATCATAGAAATGATTTTCAAATACAAAATAAAAATTGAATTCGACACGGGGTATGAGAGCACCTACTCCGTGTGAAGTAGGAGGTGCTCACTGGTTGGAGTATAATTTTATTCATACGAAACGGTAGCAGGTAATTGTTTTTTGAGCAGCTTCTCTGATTTTTATTGATATGAATCAATTTGATATGAATCACTTGAATTTGCACCTTACTTTATTTTTGTAGTAAATACTCTGAGTACATGCTTCATTTTATTTATATCACCCTATGAAATACAGAGCAATATATGTATATGTACACTGATAGAATTGTCGTACAAGTTCGAGTTTACATTTTCAATTGACTTAAAACTGACAACAAACAAACTCACAGCAACACTTAAGCAAAACTAATTTTATAACTTTTCACTAGCGTATAAGATTTATTATCATATAATAGGTCTGTTCGTGTACTATCCAAATCTTCGAATCATTATATTTATTTATTGTTTGAACTTCTTGGAGTACGCAAACGACCTTGGCCTTAAATTCGTAGAAATTTGAACAGACAAAATTGCGTATAAAAATGCGATGAAATAAATAAAGCTTATCAGAATCTGTACAAAAATATTTCAAATTAATTAATTATGACAATGTGATTTTTCCTTCTTTATTTTTTTTTCTTCAAAATCAATTAAGGTATTACATATACATACAAGCAATGTCAAGATTCCAGAACTGCGCCTGATTTCTTTTGATGAAGCACAATAATAAATTGATTCGATAATATTGTAATACTTCAAACCATATACATATGTATATATACACATTCCGTCCATCATATTATTATACATTGTGTAGATTTGCCTTATTTTATTTTCCATCAAAACAAAGAATCACATGACTGACTAACCTACCGTTAACCGCGTATTTGCGAAATTATTTACAGATTCCAGTTACCTACTGTATATGCAATTTAATTCAATCAAAACTTAGGTGCACATCGGTGCATACGAATCAAACGTAACTTTTTTCTAGCGCACAGCAGTCTAGTGCTGCAAATGACGTTTAACAGAAATTTAATGCATTCAATCATCACGCGGAGGTTTTCGCGATAGATTGCGTAAGTGCAAATAAGGGTAGAAAGATTGAACATTGCATTATGTCAATTCAAACGTCAGCAAGTGGCAGGCTTTTAAGTTCCGTGGTTGACTTAATAAGGTTCGATATATTTTTTGTATTAATTTAAGTGAGCTATATTTGTTTTTCTTTTCTGGTTAAGAAATCTTGTTATACTCGTACAGGGTGTTACAATAATTTACAACGATACTTGTATAGCATTAAGAATAAAATAAACTTCACCATTGTGATTTAAAAATGGTGGAAAATGCTTGGAAAAAAAGGTCAAACATTTGAGTTCGAATGGTTAGAAAAAAACGGTCAAATTTGAAATTGACATTTAAGTAAAATACAAAATTGTGTTTCCTTGTGAATTTGAGTTACATTAGCTGTGTTTTATTGGTAATTTATAGCTAGCGCAATAATCAAGTACCAATAAAACTCTTTGGCTCTGTTAATAAAACGCTTTAGCAACTTTTGGCTGTGTTCGCTACAAATATCATGGATCACATCCATTTTGTCTCCACCAAACTACAAATATCATAGATCACATCCATTTTGTGAGTAAAAAACAACATTAAGGTTCAAGTCATGAATACTTTTCAAGAGCGCCATCTTTATCTTCAAAGTTCTAACTATGTATATCCACTTTTATATCCACTCTTTTACTGGCTAATATATCGACACTCTTTGTTTTTGTTTGCCAAGGGAAATTTTACTGCGCTGGCTATAAAATTACCAATAAAACACGGCTATTGTAAACTTATAAGGAGTGGTAGGAATAGTGATATAAAACTAAAGCAATTATGAAGTTTAAATACAATATTTCAAACGAAATAAACAAATATTTGAAAGATTTCGACCAAAATTAACTCCCAAAACGTCAAACACCACTAAAGAAAAGGTTCTGCGAACCTTTGTCCAAAAGTCTATCAACAAGAAGATGCCAAATCAACCAATTAACTTAGCTTTTAAAAATAAATGCGCTGAAAAAAATTAACAGCAGATTAAATACTTAATTGACAGATATACTCGCCCATATTCTGCATTTCGAACTAAATCGAATTGACATGTTCTACAATTCGTTCGTTTTCGAAAATTTCGCAACTACTTCGAACTGTCAAAATTGAAGCTGCATTTATTTTTAATTGTTTTATGAAGTGAAATTTCCTTGTGGGTGAAAATGGAATTAATATTATTGGCACTTTTAAGGGAAGAAAGGAGGTGTAACTCTAGAGAAAAAATTAGACGAACTATTTTTCGAGAGAAATCTTAATATGAAGTATTGTTTTGATGAATTGTTTTTTTTTTCATTTTTTGTTGAAAGTCTTAAATGTAGTTTCATATTGAACATAGATGATATAAGTATGGAAAATAACAGCAACTGTGTCAATGTCCCAATAATTCACAAAGCATTAACAAAGTGAATTGAATTCGTTCAGGAAACGGAATGAACGGAAATGCAGAACACCAATTTTCATTTTTGAAATTCAAATTCACAATTAGCTTTACCAACGAATTGTGGAACACCCGAATTCACTTTGTTCATGTGAATTCACAATAAGTGAAATGCAGAACATGGGCAGCTAAAACTGTATATCGTCACCTTTTTTATATCGAAAGCGAGGATTTGTCGGCACCTTAGGTTGTCTATAGAAGACTCCCTCGATTAAAACCTGAACCCGATGTGCAGTAAAAATGCCTTCATCGCTGCATATACAGCAATGCACTTTGAGTAAAGGCTTTATTTTTTACATTTTATTATAATTTTGGGTCTTATGTATTATATTTATTGATTGCATGCAAGAGTTCTCGCATGACCAAGTATTTTAATTTTTCAAATGTATTTTTCTGCATAGACACACGATTATATTTCAGCGCCCAATAAGTTTCCGGTTTCCTGGGACACCCTTTATTTTAATACATTTATGTCAATTAGAAAGAACGTTTTTTTAAAAATATTAAACTCAGTGAAAACAGAGATATTTAAATAAATTTTATTCTAGAAGATTTTATTAATATAAAATGTATGGATATACATATGTACTGTGCCTACATATAAAACCAAAATTGAAAAATAAATTGAAGGTCAACCGCGCGATGGTTACATTTGACAAATTGCTCATTCATTGGAATTTATATCTTGCCTTTAAATTCATTATATTTTATGGCAGATTTATTTTGCAGAATCATATTTAAATCTAACAGGGTCATTAATTTTAAGAACTGAGATTTTTATATAATAATTGTCACTCTAATTTATTAATGGAATAATATTATTTTTATTTCGATAGTAAAAACCCACGTTTGGGTATTGTTTTAATGAAACACGCCAACAACAAAAAAAAATATTAAACTCATAGACTCTATGAAAGCAAATATAATTTGTGAACTGAAATTAAATTAAAAAAATATATTGTATTACGCAATCTATTCGAAATTAAATACTTTATTACCTGAAATACGAAGTTATTACATTTTAAGAACAAGCTGATGGCAGACTATATGAATCTATGAGAAGGAGCACGCCTGATGCGTTACTATAATCGGAGGTTTACAAGAGTCGATGATCTGATTATGAACGAGTCAACAAAATGCCTAGTCTGCCTCAATCTAGACTGGTTCAGATGTAAATGATCATAAGCATAACTTAATTGTTACACATTGAATTTCTGAATGAAGTATCCTACACAACTACCTACATTAATCTTGGTGATTAAACGCAGATATCCAGCTTTTTGATCGAGTGTGGCATCTATCATAGACCGTAAGTCATGCCTATTGAGTATTATCAAGGGTAGGGTTGAATCGACCAACTAACTGAGGGTGTATTTTTTTCTACCACTCATGAATCAATCATCATCTTTTGAACGTTACAAATAAACCATATACATATGTCACTTTATCAGTCTAACTCAAGAACAAACAATGGTTTTTGAATTGCTTTTTAAAAAATATATTTTGTGCAAAGAAGAAAATTATTTATTTTCTTCAAAAATGTTTATTTTTAAGCCCCAACCAGCATGGCTTTAGAGCAAAAAAATCGGCAGAGAATGCTCTCCTAAGCATCTGTTCAGAAGAACATGATAGTCTTAGAAGAACGAAATCACTGCTTCCATTTTTGTTGACATAACTATTAACTAAGGCGTTTGCTATCGTCGACCATAGTATTCTTTTACATAAATAAAAAAAAAAAAACTAGCTTCAGAAGATTTCAGCTCAGAGTTGGAATAGGAGGTTTCTTTGTCTAAAAATTAATACTGCCGTGCCTCAAGGTTCTGTTTTTAATTTACATAAATTCACTTTTTTCAACCTTTAAGAAGCCACCGCTTGCGTTTTTCCAACCTTTTCCAGTTTAGATTTGGTGGCGAATGTGACCTTGAAATACTAAATTACTGTTTTAAAATACACAAGCTTATGATTTTAAGCCCAAGCCCTGTTTCTAAAGCCTTTATAGTTGTGTGTGTAACAAAATGCTAACTAGCTCAAATACGTGTAACTCAAACTTTTGCGATACTATTTTGAATAGTTATCTTACATAGCGAATATAACAGAATTCTTAAACTTTTTTTCAGTATAGGCCCCCTCCCCTAGATTCAAATTTTGCGAAATTCGATGGTCTGCAAAATACATATTCCCAAAATTATAATCTTCCAAAAGATCATCGAACGAATCTGGACTCAGGATCTGAAGAACTTATGGCTAACTCAAATTTGATTGCAGAGGAAATTGATGTAGAACTTCAAAGGCCAAGAACAGAGAACCGTCAAAAAATCGCTCCAATCACCCTTCACCAACTACAGTTTAATTTTGGCAGAGATCCCTCTTTATTCCATATTAAGATTCCTTGATTGTAGCACTTGAACGTAGTTTCACAGATGAAAACCTACCAGCATATTATTCTCTATTTCTTTTGCATCCATCAGCGAATATGTTGAAAATGAATATAAACGCATTCAAAGAAAAATCTAAGACTTTTTGCAGCTTCTACGCTCTACAAAGTTTTATCGGAGAAGCTGTATTGTGGTACAATCTTTGGAAAAACAAAAAAATGCCCGCTGATGATCTTTTTCGACTAGAATTATTCGATGTTCTACAAGAACCATAGGTTGCACTTCATATTGCCCTAGCGTTATCTTGTACTACCAGTTCGCTTGAAAGGACCTTTAGTACCTTAAGAAAGGTCAAAGCTTGCCTTCGTTCAAGATATGTAAGTGCTTGAATGCTTATATTTACAGGATTATGTATATGCTGAGTTTTCACAGGAAAAAAATAAAAGAAGTATTGAAAAGATTCGCTGAAAATCCACGCGCGCCGCCGTTTGGCGTTAATTTAGATTAGGACACACACTTCTTATTAAAAAAAGCAAATTCATTAATGGAATTTGTAATCTTAAAAAAATACGGATTAGCTAATCTGAAAATAACTAAACTTTTTGAAGTAACACAATCTGTTTTCAATTAAACTAAATTAAATTAATCGAATCCAAACTAAACTGAAGCCTAAGATTTAATTTATAAAACTTGTGCTTAAATTGGCTATATTTTTATAACACAAAGTTCAAAAAGAATTACCTATTTTAAAAATCTAAAAGTCACATACGGAACTTCCTCAACTTATTTATTTATTTTTAATTATTTGTTCATACTGAAAATTGTTTTTTTTAAGTTTTATAATAACAAAAAAAAATTAATTAATAAATAAAACAAATTAAATTTGGTGACTTACAACTTTCAACAATTTTTGTGTGCGTGGTTTTTTGTTTTTGCAAGAATAGAGGGGCCGACAATTATCTGCTGACTCCGAACGGCTAAGGTGGGAGGCAAATATTCATGACAAGAGATACTCTTGGAGGAGATTTGTCAGGCAGTAGCCGGTTTTTTTGTATTAAGGTAGATGCCCACCCGCTACTACAAATAAATAAAATATAAACAAGTGCAAAATTCAAAACAAGATAGAAATGGACTTAGAGAGTTTTCATTCAACGACAGTGGTTATTTTTAAATCATGTTTGAAGCGTAAAAAAAATTAACAGATATATTTTCCTGTATGTATTTTTTTTTTCTTTACCATTGATTGGAGAGATCATTAGAATATTGGCACTTTGTTTGATTAACTAATGTTGTGTATCTAAGAAATTAACATCGTCAATAGATAATCGTAACCCTAATTACTTTTCGTATGGATCTATTCACAGTGGACTACAAGCATTCACATTTTTACGCTATGGGCAGGGTTATAGTTTATTTATATAAATTAATGGGCAGTCAATGTCCATTTACTAGCTAAATATACTGAATTAATGAAACGATACAAATATGTACTTTTATAATCAATATATGTAACGGGTAATTTTTTAAGAGGTTTAGAACTTTTTTTTTAAAAAAAACACATAAAATTCGAAAAAATTTATGAAATATTTATTTGAATCGATAGTTTGAACCTTGCAATTTAATGTTTAAAGATAATTTCATGCAAATGTTGACCGCGGCTGCGTCTCAGGTAGCCCATCCGCTGAGTCCAATTTTGGCATACTCTTTCACACATATCGGCCGGTATCTCACGAATGAATGCATGGATGTTGGCTTCCAGTGCGTCAATCGAAGCGGGCTTGTCCCTATAGACATAAGCCTTGACATACCCCCACAAAAAATAATCTAATGGTGTCAAATCGCACGATCTAGGCGGCCAATTGACCGGCCCGAAACGTGAAATTAACTGTTCACCAAACTCGCCTCGCAATTGCGCCATTGTTTCGCGTGCTGTGTGGCATGTGGCACCGTCTTGTTGAAACCACATATCATGCAAGTCAAGAACTTCCATTTCGGGCAAAAAAAAGTTTGTTATCATCGCTCGGTAGCGTTCACCATTGACAGTAACGCTGCGATTCGCATCATCTTTGAAGAAATAGGCCCAATAATGCCGCCGGCCCATAAACCGCACCAAACAGTGGCTTTTTCGGGATGCATTGGTAGCTGTTGCAATGCTTCTGGCTGATCTTCACTCCAAATGCGGCAATTTTGCTTATTTACGTACCCATTCAACCAAAAATGAGCCTCATCGCTGAACACAAGCAGCGCGCGATGAACATTTCGAACCGAGCACGAATTTTGATAGTAAAATTCAATAATTTGCAAGCGTTGTTCATTTGTAAGACGATCCATGGTTAAATTGCAAACCAAACTGAAGCTGTTTGACAGTGACACAAGGTACTAAACACACGTCAGCTGTCAAAACCAGTGTTGCCAAAACCAAACCAGCTTAAAAATCACCCGTTATATGAAATCAATATGAAGTAAATAATGCAGGAAACATGGACTATTTAGTAGAACGAAATACACAGGCTGAGGGTTTTTAGAAAAGCTTAAGTCCAGTTTTTCGGGACGCCATGACTCTGGCAAAATCAGCCAAATATTTCCCAAAAACTTAATACTTCAGCCTTTCTTATATCTAGCCCTCTGCCAGGTATAAAAATGTTCGTCCCACAAAATGGGTGATTTTATGCAACTTCGTTTATAAACACTGCATTAACCTCCAAAAACTTAATAAAAACAGACAGATTAGGTTAAAATCATGTTATGTCAAAAACAAAATGACTTTATACCTTTTTTACAATCGCACTTATAAGGTTCAAATGCTAACCTTGCTTCTTAAATTTACCAATAACAATTTGCTTGCTTGGAGCAGCAGCAAGACATAATATAATCAGTTCAAGTACTTATGTATTTTCATTTTCTCTATCAAGTGCACATAGTTTCAATAATTGTCCTTGCCATAATGCAATTAATAGTGTTCCCATTTTCAGCCTTGAGACAAAGTAATGTAACGGAACAGCAAAAACTACTTTTTGAACTGCAAACCGTGATCTTTCAACTCTTTTGTTCGAAAATGAAAAACAGATTCATTTGGCACCGGATGATATTTGATTGCCTCCTTTTCGTGCCAAGGTTTTTGCATTTAAAGCTTTTTTTTATTGCTTATCCTTTTGAATCGAATCATAAGAACTTTCTCCTTTTGACAGGGCTCAAGAATATTTTATAAATGATGAATTTATGACAAAGCCAATAAAGAACTACACAACGACATCTCTCTACCTTTATCCAAACCCCATAGCGACCTCAAACCAAAAAAAAAATAATAATAACACGAATATCGTTGTAAAATCGATAAATTCAGCGCATGTGTACAACAGAATGGCGCCATTCACCAAATATGCTCATCAAACGGTAAGAGAACTTGTAGTATCCAAGATATGGAATACAGGTAAGTACATGTGTTAAGGACTCTTTCTTCTTTTTTTTTCTCAATGACTTTGCAAAATAAGTGCCCAACGAAAACGACGTACATATACCGTACAATGTAAACAAGGACACGAAATGAATATTGGAAGGGCGTGAATAAAATTTTAAGGCGCAATAATTTGTTAAGTTTAAGGAACACAAAGTAAACATGTCACGCCTCACACCTATGTTTTGATTTTACGTAACATACATAATAAGGACGAATTTTAAATTATTGTTTGAATAAAGGAAGACTAATTTCTTTTGTGGAAAATTCCGAAAATAAACCGACACTGTAACCTTCAGAGTCCTATATAGCCACGGAAGGTAAGTGTGAGACTGCAAATTGATAGCATTAAACCGTTAGTTCACTGGGAGCTTAAAAACCAAGAGATGCTTCTTTATTTTCAAATTGGGAGTTGTGATTTCGAAATTTGTTGCTTCTTTCTCTCAAACAACGCACGAACATGTGGATGCAGCCTGGTGATGATTATAGGGAATGGTATACCTGTATCTGTTATCCTTGACGTCTGCATTTTGAAAGTGAAAGCACTTCTTTTCACTGGTGCAAATAAATCCTTTGCAAATTTTAGCTCCTGAAGAAGTTAACGCATGGTGGTGGGGGTGATGGTGAAAAGCTTTCTCGCCAACCAACGTGCTCTGAATTTTAAATGTTACCAAGTTTTTGTGAAAAGGGCTTTAGTTCCATAACATAGTTGTGTCTGGTTAGTTTTTTTTTTCATGGCCAAATGGAGACTGCAAAACAGGGTTAATAAAGAAACAATTTTCAATAAACCCATAGCCAATGTGTGTCTCAGCACTTGCATCTTAAATCCCTTACTCGATTCTCTTTCAAAATAAGATCTTATGGACTAAGTATTCTTCAGATATGAAACCTGACTTATTTAGTTTTTGCAAAGTTCTAATATTTGTCATTACAAGGTTCTGAAGTATCTATAAATTGACCAAATTAAATTGAAATAATGTCTCCAAATTTAGAGTGCAATTTCTCTAGGCATCTTCATACAAGCTATCGATAACAGAGAGTAGATAATGTGCAGTATTGCAAGACTAATTATTTTCGCCTTTCTGCAATTGTTATATAATATTTGATTAAAATCTCAACTTTAAGTTGTGTTAACGAATACAAAAACATGTATTTTTGTACAGAAGTTAAAATATGCGTTTAATCTGATTTTTAATCTGATTTTTGAAAGAAAAAAAACCCGTGTTGGCTATATTTGCGTAAACATCATATATATTAAGAGATATTTTTAAACATCTTAACTATTTCACCGTTAAACCTAGGTATAAGATAGGTCATCTATGTATTTTAAAATGTTCTCATTTCATTTGTGTATAATTTATCATTTTATGTGTGCACATATATTTTTTTTTTTCATTTTATAGTCAACCTACATATAACGGGTGATTTTTTGGCTGGTTTGGTTTTGGCAACACTGGTTTTGACAGCTGACGTGTGTTTAGTACCTTGTGTCACTGTCAAACAGCTTCAGTTTGGTTTGCAATTTAACCATGGATCGTCTTACAAATGAACAACGCTTGCAAATTATTGAATTTTACTATCAAAATTCGTGCTCGGTTCGAAATGTTCATCGCGCGCTGCTTGTGTTCAGCGATGAGGCTCATTTTTGGTTGAATGGGTACGTAAATAAGCAAAATTGCCGCATTTGGAGTGAAGATCAGCCAGAAGCATTGCAACAGCTACCAATGCATCCCGAAAAAGCCACTGTTTGGTGCGGTTTATGGGCCGGCGGCATTATTGGGCCATATTGGGCGAATCGCAGCGTTACTGTCAATGGTGAACGCTACCGAGCGGTGATAACAAACTTTTTTTTGCCCGAAATGGAAGTTCTTGACTTGCATGATATGTGGTTTCAACAAGACGGTGCCACATGCCACACAGCACGCGAAACAATGGCGCAATTGCGAGGCGAGTTTGGTGAACAGTTAATTTCACGTTTCGGGCCGGTCAATTGGCCGCCTAGATCGTGCGATTTGACACCATTAGATTATTTTTTGTGGGGGTATGTCAAGGCTAATGTCTATAGGGACAAGCCCGCTTCGATTGACGCACTGGAAGCCAACATCCATGCATTCATTCGTGAGATACCGGCCGATATGTGTGAAAGAGTATGCCAAAATTGGAC
Source organism: Leucozona laternaria (assembly GCA_932273885.2). NCBI lineage: Eukaryota > Metazoa > Arthropoda > Insecta > Diptera > Syrphidae > Leucozona > Leucozona laternaria. Next base: position 3,741,319 of record OW026368.1, read on the forward strand.
TCAGCGGATGGCGGGCTACCTGAGACGCAGCCGCGGTCAACATGTGCATGAAATTATCTTTAAACATTAAATTGCAAGGTTCAAACTATCGATTCAAATAAATATTTCATTCATTTTTTTCGAATTTTTTGTGTTTTTTTTTTAAAAAAAAGTTCTAAACCTCTTAAAAAATCACCCATTATTTGTAATTCCCATATCAATTGCAGCAATAATAATTATCTTATCATATTAATTGCACAAAAAAAATTTGCACGGAAAAATAATGATTAAATTATATAGTCTACACGGGTAAATAAAAACTCAATATGCTGCCGTGAACTTAAACTAGAACGGAGTTAATGAAGCGTGAAAATGTTAGGTAATTTTTTAGTTACAGCTTCGATTTTTATATGGCGAATTAATTCTATTAGAATGATTAACGTGTTAACGCCCTTATTTGCTTATGATTATATCATTTAATTAGATTTATATAAACTTAAATAACCACGATCGTTCTTTATGGCCTTCTGGGATACATAATCTTCAAACAGGCAGAGAATAGACACCAAGCTTTGAGGAAATTTTAACAGATTTTTTTTCCTAACTTGAGATCCATCAAGACCAAATGGAAAAGTAGTGTTAAAAAAAAAAAATAGGTGACAAATAAACAAACATAAGGAAAAAAGAAATAGCTATACAATACTGTTGTGACGATGATTCATATCGTTTTAATTCCATGGAATGATCTACCTATATAGATCATTTTATCACTAGCGATAATAAATTGAGGCTATTATAACAATTCATCCGAAAGACAAAAATTGTCAAATCACCCAAACAAAACTTTGGAACATTCAAATTGTTTGTATGAAAAATGTCCTTTGAAAAAAATAGGGACACACCTCGCCCACGCCAAGATTAACAGCTAAACTGTATGCTGATTAGGTGTGGGACGGCACTATCAGCTGCTTCCGTTCGAAGCGAAAATAGATAATTTCATTTCGTTTGATTGTTTTTATTTTATTTTCTATTTTTATAGTTCTTATACTACGTTTTCACCAAGCACCGCGATTTAAGTGGATTTACCATAAATCCTCTTCAAATCTCGAAGATCTACCATACAAATTTAAATCTTTTCAATTGAAGATTTAAAATAAATCTCACTGAAATTTTCTTGCAAGCATAAGATTTTCAAATCAAACAATCCTTAATTTGTGAAACACACCCATTTAAACGTCAGTTTTTCCATTGATAATAAAAAAAAAAAAACTGTCAAACATTTTTCACTTGAACTTCGCGCGTTGTCTGTCTGGGAGCAAAAATATAAGAATTTACAATAAACTTTATATATTTATAATAATATTTCACTAAATAAAATAAATTCCAGATAATGGAATAAGCAAAACAAAAAACAACGGAAAACCTGGGCACTGGAGGATGAGGAGCATCTCATTGAAGTGTGGGACGATAAATTGCCCAAATTACGAGGGTTCTCCAATTCAATGTACCAATTAGCACTGTTACTTACACTGTGTTATTTTGAAGAATCAAAAATTGTTTTTTCCGTTTGCTATACGTTTTCAAATTAAATTTGTTTTACTCTTGTCAAATTGACAATTGAATGACAATTCAGACTGAAAACGTCAAGTTAATCTCCTTTTCTCTGATGAAAACATTCAAGAATAATTTTATCTCTCGGTGAAAACGTAGTACCTATTAGATACTATTTAAAAATAATGGCGCATAATTGTAAGCGATTTAGTATCGTGTTAAAGCAATTTTAGTATGATACTTAGTTAAAAAGTCAATTTTCCAAATTTTAAATGAGTTTTACTTAGATTAAAACCACCAAACGCCTATTTTATCTTTTTAGTATTATACTAACTCCATATGTCACTTTGACAGTAAGAAATGTGGGAAAGGTATGTTTGCTTACTTTTTTGCATGAACTATCACTGTTTTAAATGTGTTCAGCTGGAGTTTATTTAGAAAGTAGACTTAGTATGATACTAGTTAAAAATTGTTGAAAAAACTAAGAACATTTTGGTAAGGAGTTAGAAAATTGTAAAGTAATGATACTAAACGTGTTTTTTTTGCAAGTCCATATGGATTTGTCGAAAAAAACGACATCGGGACTAGTAGTTTTACACGTAAATACAACAACAACTTAAATCCATATGGACTTAGCTAAGTCCAGATAATTATCGGGACTTACGTACTGTAAGTAAGAAGTTCCTAAGTCCCGATGTCGTTTTTTTCGACAAATCCATATGGACTTGCAAAAAAACACGCCTACTAATACCTTAACATCAGGCTGTTTAAAATTGTGTGCCAATTTGTTTAAATGCGAAATTCACAAAACATGAAATTGTGTGGCTCCATTGAACTTTTTATGATCTGATTTTTAATTGAGTACATTTTAGAACTAATTTTGACAGCTGTTTATCATGTTAGAGAATAGCATAATGGCTGATTCACAATGCGACGAGGAAACGGGATGTGAGCGTGACGAGAACTCGTTGTAGTTGTTAAACCAGTTTTGTTTTACAAAAATGAGTTTGTTCGTAAAAACACTAGCTGCATTGTGAATTGGGCAACGATTTTGTGACTAGAAAAAGATGACAGCGTTTTTCGCCACGCTCACGTCTCGTTTCCTCGTCGCATTTTGAAACAGGCTTTAGGCTGTGAATTTGTTGTTAACCCCAAAAAAGAACATTTAAATTACAACTTAAATAATTTCTAACTTATCTATTTTATTTATAAACTATTCCAAAGTCACTTACAATTAGTATAACTTTAGACAGCTGTCTAACTCCAAAATATTATTTACAAACATTTCTTATTGACACTGCATTTGGCTGTCCAAACCTCTACTTAAGTAGGTACGTTCAATTAACAAGATAAGGCAAGTTTCTAGATAACGAATTGAATACTTATCTTGAAATTAATGAATTTTTCATCAAACATATCCAAATGATCACTCAAATTCATTAATTCATTATAAATTGACAGATTACAGGTATATGTCAGTGAATATAACTACATATTTAAACAACTGTTGAAATGAGTTTATATACCTACCTATAAGGAGCTGTCTATTTATTTAAACAATGGCTAGCTGGAAAACGCTTTTAAGGAAGTCGAATGAATGCAATAGAATTATATTGGGTGCTTTCATAAATGCATGGTTGCTTTGTTTACATGCGATCAATTGCAATCATATTAACTTCATACAAAATACTTGCGCATGTGTTTTACGCTGCATTTATGAACACTTTTTCTGATTTGCGTCATATGTCCCCTTTCACACGAGGAAACAAGTTGCTGGAGATTTTTTTGACGTTTTCTTTTAATTTCCTTAAAAATCTCCTGTACCTTTCACACGAAGAAACAAAATCGTGGAAACTTTCTGTATTTGCCTTTTAAAATAGCTTGGTTGAACACACTCTACTGTGTGTGTGAAGAGGAATGTCAAAAAAATCTCCTCGAATCGTTGACCGGGGAGATTTCATTTTCCCCTCTTACTTCTTGCCCTTCTCACCAACAAACTGATTGTTGCTGGCAACTCAGTTTCCTCGTGTGAAAGGGGACTATGTAATAGGTCATAGGTTAGTCTGATCTCGGATCCTAAACGTTTTTACCAATTCATTAATATTAAGAAAAAATCTGATGGCTTCCCTTCTACACTCAAATATTTAAATACTTCTTCTGCAGACCCTAAAATAATCAGTAACCTTTTTGCCTCTTTCTTCAGCCAATCATACATTGATAATACATACGAACCCGACCGCGTGTTCTTTAGTTACTTGAAGAACTGCCCTCAAACCTCTCTAGTCTCTATTGACTTTGAGAATGATATTGTAACCAACAAAATATGTATGCTTAAAGATGACTTCTCTCCCGGTCCCGATGGTTTACCCGCCATTTTACTTAAGAAATGTGTTAGTTCGCTTTGTAAGCCCCTAACAGCTTTATTTCGTCTTTCTCTCTCTCAAGCTATCTTCCCAAAATTATGGAAGGATTCCTTTATTTTCCCTATCCACAAAGAAGGTTGTAAGAACGACATATCCAACTACCGGCCTATAGCCAAACTTTCTTCTATCCCGAAGCTCTTTGAAAGCATTGTTTATGACTCTCTTTACTTTCACTGCAAGTCTATCTTCTCTCCCCAGCAGCATGGTTTCCTAAAGGGTAGATCGACTACAACTAACCTAACTGAATTTGTCTCTAGGACACTTAATGCATTAGAGAATGGTAAAGAAGTCGATGTCATAACCACAGATTTTAGTAAAGCCTTTGATAAAATCTGTCACCAAACTATATACCTTAAACTCAATGCCCTTGGGTTCCCTCCCTTTTTCATTTCATGGCTGAGATCGTACCTAGAACAACGTCAATACAGGGTTCTCTTCAGGTCCTCAATCTCCGATCCTATTAACGCCACTTCTGGCGTTCCTCAAGGCAGTCACCTGGGCCCTCTTATCTTTGTCCTTACAATAAACGATGTTGTAAGTATAATTAATGACTCTTATCTGTCTATTTACGCAGATGATATGAAAATCATTAAGGTCATTTCTTCCCCCACTGACCCTTACTTGCTCCAAAACGACCTAAACTTATTCCAAACTTGGTGCGATAAAAATTTCTTAGAACTCAACGTTGCTAAATGTCAATCAATAACCTTCTCCCGTAAACGGTTACCCTCAACCCCCAGAACTTATTACTTTCGTAATGAAGCCATTCCTATTGTGTGTTCCATTCGAGACCTTGGGATTATTTGTGACACTGAGCTTAACTTCCGCTCTCATATCGATCAAATAATTAACAAGGCCAATTCCTCTCTCGGCTTCATAAAACGTTGGTCTAAAGAATTCTCTAACCCTTACGTCACTAAGTCCCTTTACATTACTTTTGTTAGACCCCTCCTTGAATACGCTAGCCAAGTTTGGTCGCCACATCAGAACTCTCACTCCCAAAGAATTGAGTCCGTGCAACGTAGATTTCTTCGGTTCGCCCTCCGCGGCCTTCTGTGGTCCGATAATATCATCTTGCCTCCCTATGAAGATCGATTAAAATTGATACACTTGCAAACTCTAAAAAAACGGCGAGAAGTAGCTGATATACTCTTCGTGTACCAACTTTTAACGGGGACAATCGATTCACCCATTCTGTTGGAAATGATCCCGATCTATACTAACCCGCGTAACCTCAGATGCGCTCCTCTCTTCCGCCCTCCTCACCATAGAACAAACTATGGCTTCTTTGAACCGTTATCTAGAATGTTGCGTTTGGCAAATACCTCACTGTACACCCTTGACTTTCACATTAGTATATCCACGCTTAGAAACTCACTCTATAACTCCTAATAGGATCGCCCCAGGCGCTCCACCTAACACACCTCATATAATACCAATCTCCCATATCCGTGCTTCCTCCCTAAGTCCTTCAAGTTTTGCTTTTAAGTTTTTTCTTTAATAAAACTGGTGGGTGGGCCTTTGGGCCCAAACCAATAAATAAATTAAAAAAATAAAAAAAAAAAAAAAAAAAACAAAAAAAAAAAAAAAAAAAAAAAAAACGAAAAACCCACCATAGAATAAGTTTAGTTTTAAGTAATAGCTATAAGTTTCGCTTGTATTAAGCTCAATCAATAAATAAATAAATAAATAAATAAATAAATTTGACAGATGGAACCACAGATTAGCCATATGAAGATGAGAATGTTTCGTACGTTTCACCCTCCAAAACCCATTTGTTTACAGTGTTGTATTTGTAATTTCTTCCCGCGTCTGAAGATCCCTACTGTCTATGGGTGAGGTTTTTATACACACCTCATTTTTTATCTGATATCTGACAGCTCAAGCTTGTAGGCAAATTAAAATGGCTGCCGGGGATTCTCATCTTCATGTGGCTAATCTGTGGATGGAACTATAAAGAAAAGGAAATCGTTTATACTATATACCTGCATATCTCTTTCTTTAATAAAGAAATTCAGATTGCATGTGAGTTTTTATAGTTGCACATTTGCCCTGCAAATATTTGCGGTTTGCTTTTATGAAAATCTGACATTTATTTTTTGCATTTATGAAAATTATGCATTTGTCAGACTTTCGCAACCATGCATTTATGAAAGAACCCATTGTCTACATACATAAATTAATTGGAAAATGCTGCATAAAATATTTAATTCTTTTTGAATTTCTTCTTTCACTTGTATTTAATGATGTAATAAAACTAATAAATCAAACAAATTAACTTCCGCTAGAATAACTTTTTTTTTAACTATACAAACATTTCTCTCATTTTTTTTTTTTTATTTAAAATCCATTTCTAAAACAATTTATGTACATTTTGGATAAATGCCAAATTTTAATTATTGTTAGCTATTTTTGAACAACGAATATTTCTTCATACGGAGAACGAGTTTATATAATTTTGCTAGGTTTATATTAAAACAACAAAATCATCAATCATTGACTAACGTGCGAGATTTCTAAAAATAGGATTGTTTTTAATTTCACTTAATGCGCAGTAGAATATCGATAATTATTTTGTCTAGTCGAAAATTGGCACACAAATTATTACAAAATTGTATTATTATAATAATATTGTTTGTTTGGAATCCGTTGAAGAATCTGGCATTTGGCAAGATAGTGTTTATGGTGTTGGGAGATTTTTAAAATAAATTTTTTATTGACATTATTTTTTTTTAAATTGGTATAAATGTTGATCTACTGTAAATATTTCTATTTCAGAAATCCAGTTTAAACTGGCGGTTAGAACTTGTGGCGTATATTTGTGCGAGTGTATCGGAATACGAGAGAGCCGACTAGTACCATAAACAGTATGATTTTTTGATCTGCGAGTTGCCTGCTAGCTATCCTGCTATGGTGCAATTACTTTTAAATTAAAATTTGTTTAATAGTTTTTTGTCATGTTTCCATAATTTTGGTTTTTTTTTCTGGAAAGTTATTTACTATTTTCACTATTTTCACATATATTTATACAACAAACACAATGATACAAATCCTACTAGTTTTACTCGCCGGTCTAAACTGGGAGTTAGTTTTATGAAGCAATCCGTTAAGATTAAACTTTAGTTCCAATCTGAAATGACTTTACATTTTTATTCGTTTTTCTTTACTCAAAGCGACATGATCATGCACTTGCCTTATAACTGGGGACTTTTTCATTTTTCTATGCTGGATTTTATAACTGGCTCGAACTTCACTTCTCGACCTTATTTAAGGGGTTTATGGATAGAGTTGTTAGAGGTTAACCGCAGTAAAAACCGAATTTTTAAGAATCTTGTTCCTTCTGATAAACGTGTTCTTTTAAGTATTCCCCTAGTTTTCCGTGTCCACAAGATAACTGTTTCCAACTGGGTAACTTCTTTTTAGTTTCCTCCTCCTTTCTTATGCCCCAATTTGTGTTTTAACTCGAATACAAAATATTATTTTCAGCCTTCTTTCTAATATTTCAATCTTTTCCATCGCAATACTCACAATGACCTTACATAAAGTGACGCAACTATTTTTAACCCAGTTTTGCAGTTCTAAAACAGAATCCACGAAATTTCTATGGATTTTCCTAGTAACCCCATTGATAATTTGTCGTTTTTTAACAAAATTTATACAAACTTAAAAGAGGAAAAAAATTTCAAAAGATATTCATCACGAAAAAATTGGCCACAAACAAGTGACTCGCAGTGTAGGCATATTTCATCATTTTCCTAGTTTGCTTTTAATCAACATTTTAAAGTTGCGCTTTATGGCACATCTTATCGTTGGCAGGTATAAAGCCCATCCACGCACGCCCCATTGCTCGCGAAAATGTGAATAACCTACGTACGTAGGTACTATGCTAGAGTATTACTATTCAAACCATTGTTTTCTTCTTCGTTCATGCAATACAGCTTTTCCATCTAAAAACTCAAGTTCAATAGGTACCTTTGAAATTTGATTTGTAGAATTCATAATTTGAATGGCTAAATTCGCTTAATGGCATTTAATATATTTTCCGGCTAACTCAGTCAGTAGAGCAATATAATATGCATACATAAGTACATAATATAAGTATATATATAAGGTGCCTACCAACAAAAAATAAATAAAGTAAATGTAATGATAAATAGATCTCACTCGATTTAGGTTTAGAATTAAGAACTGTTGAAATTAAAGAATTTTAATCATCACTTTTTATAATAAGAAGAAGAACTCCCGCAATGCAAATTGCAAATTCCATTCAAATGATTCATGTCTTATCATGTCAGGCACTTTTCTGTGCATGTGTGTATGTGTATGAACTGACCTTATGTAATACATATGAACCCCATGTCGTTATCATTTCATTGCGCACCGATTTTCGTGACTGTTACTGAAAATTGAAATAATGCATCCACGAAACTAGTGGAAAATTTCCAAAATTCTTTCGGGTATTTTCTTTCTTAATTTTTATGAGATGAGTTCTTATTAGGAAATTGATTAACTAGACCATGCTTGGTGCTCTTAACACATTTTTTTAATCTTTATAAAATAAATAGGCCGGACAAAAATCGGTTCATAATTAGAAATATATTTTTGAAAAAAAAAAAATTGATTCGAATTAGTAGGAAGCAAAAAATTTGCAGAAAAGAAAGTGATATGAATCAATTCAATTTGTCATAATAGGTATAGGTAGGTACATTTATAGATATCTATAATTTATAGTTTCCAATTAGAAAACTTTTCATGGATACAAATTTTTTTTTTTGAATAAATTTGACTTACATACTTAATTAAATTCATAGCTAAACGATGAATCAAGAATAAACCGGCGCGTTTGCACTTTCATAAGACTGCAATCAAATTTTATTAAATTTTTCTATGCGAAAAACTATCGCAAAAATGATGGACACAAAATTCACCTAACGCGGTTGTTCAAATTTACAATTTACAATCCACTGAAAATTGCAAGATTTTTTTTTTTTCCATACAAGAAAATATGGGTTGAAAAAAAATACACATGTGTATACCAACAATAATAATTACTCGAATTTGAGTGGATTTTTTGTTTATACATTTGTGTCGTTGGTGGTGGTAGGACAACTAAATGCATAGCATAGAAAAATGACAAGTTGAAAAGAGATAAATATATTGTTTTTTTTAAGATATATCTGTTTCATATTGATTTTGTTTGGGGTATTTTTGTTCAGCGCATAATCTTCATTTAGAATGTCAGTCACAATTTTCTGAGCACTTGTCAAAAAAGTGAACCCAAACTGTATTTTTTAAATTATTTAAACTAAAAACTTCTCAAGAGAAATATTGATTCGACCGACACAGCATGACACGGCGATATAATAAGTCTGTCTGGTATCTTTTTTCAGTAAAAAAAAAAACACAAAAGTGAGAAGGAATTTCTGAAAAATGGTGAAACTTACTCACAAGAAAGTAAACAAACGTATTGAATCAGTTTTGTGTACAAAACCTCAAAATCTCACACCTCACATCAACAATCACATGACAAAAGTCCGATTTGTTAACAATTTGGGTTTAATTTAAAAATAACTACTTAAATTATACACTTCTCAAGTTATGTATTTATTATTTAGATAGTTAATTTTCACAATCTGACACCAAAATTTCAATTCAAAAGCAAGAGATGCTAACAACAAGGTATTTTGACAGTCTTTACTCTTCTTGTACACAGAAATTTATGTAACAAAAATTCACAAGTTATCCATAATGGAGAGGAAATTATTTCATCTCTCGATGTGCTCTCTGGTTGCAATTTGTTTGTGTCAACAAACAGCCATTTTTGACAATTTATAAAAATTTGTACAAATACTCAAGAAATTTCAAGTTACCAAACAGACCTCTAATATACACACACATATAAATATGAATATAAGTGAATCAATATTTGTTATATCAAATTTATTTTTAAATTTTATTGCCCGCAACTTACAGAAGTTAACGGGCAAAGTAACTTCAAAAGTTTAAAAATTGCATGTTCTAAAAAAAAAAAAAAAAAACCATGACCTAATAGGGTAGGTTTGTTGCTAGTGGGTAAATGTACACCAGTTGCACTAATCCTTGATTAAAGATGATCAGCTATGGACAAACTGGCCCTTAGTCAAAAAAGACAATTTTGAAAATTTTAGACAAGTTAAGCATCGTAGTAGCTTTTAAATATTACAAGTTCAATATAATATTCTAAGGGCCGGTTAAGTGTTACTTAAGTTTCCCATATTGGGACTTAAGGCTCAGATTTTTATGTGCCGTTTATTCAGGTAAGTGTGCACTGGAATAATATGCCCTATAATCTTCCATATTGGTCACTTAAGTGCCACTTTAACTGACTGTGAAACTGGGCCTAGCTTCATAATTTCTCTTTGACATCTAAAAATATCAAAAAAGGGAAGTTTTGCTTAGTTTTGTAAACGAACTGTAACTGTTTGAGGCTTTTTCAGATGGAGTTTATTAAGAAAATAGGTTTAAGGCTTAACTACATAAGCCAAAAAGTACTTTTGTACAAAAGTAAAAAAACATTTTTCCCGCTAGCGCAGTTGTTTTTTGAAAAAGAATATACAAATTGTTTTTTAACCCAAAATTTAATCTTTCTGCATCTTTTTTAAAAGTTTTTCAGTCAGAAAAACTATTCCAAAATGAGTTTGAAAATTTTCACTTTTGTACTTTTTCACTTTTTGGGCTTATGTAGTTAAGCCTTTAGTATGATACTAACTAAAAAGTGTTTAAAACTAAGAACATTTTATAAAAAACTATAAAATAAGAAATTGTTTAAGTAGTATCATGCTCATATCTTCAGGCTGTTTAAAATATTGCGCCTAAAATTTTGTTTTTAAGCTTCAAAAGGTTCATTTGATATTCAAAATAAAGAAAATGGAAGTTTTAAAGAAAATGGATGTTTTAACTAGTACATAAATAATTACTTTTTATAAGTTTAAACATCAAACACTGATTGACGATGAAGCACGTTTCACAGTTTATCATTCAAATCTTCAAAATTCGAAAACAAGTTTTGTATAAGACAAAAGTTGAAAATCGTACTTTTTATTTGTTTGTAGCTTAAAAAGTAAGATGCATATTGAGATTTATTGAATGTACTTTAAAATCATGGGCGCAAAGTTTTAAACATTTAAAACCTGCTCTAAATCATTTTTAAATTCGACGCCGACTCTAAAAATGAGTTTTAGAATGAGAGTCGACGCTTTGATAATTTTAAACGATATAAAGTATACTTTAACGCTAAGCACTCGTCTAACTTTAAAAGCAGTAAACTGCTTCTCTATCTTTTTTAAAGTATACTTTATTAATTCAACGTTTGTAATTTCATAACAAAAATTTAAAGAAAAATGTTTGATGAAGATTTCAAGCATGTAAATCAACAATCACGAAAACTGTCTCAGCTTTAACTTGAGGTGCATGCACCCAGTAACCATTACCACGACAAAACAACACCATCTCCACCCCCCGATTCAATAGACTACGACACCAAACAATATAGAATACAAACTTGTATTCGGTCAAACGCCCCAACAAAAACAAAAAAGAATGTGGTACATAGTGTTGGACTACCATATCGTGGCATCGTATCGTATCTGCTCACAAAATCGCCCGTCATCTTAGCTGGAAAGGTGAAATAGCTATAGGGGAGTTAAAAAAAGAAAAAAAAAATTACAAACAAATTTAATTTTCAAAGGGGACACCCGGATTTGAACCGGGGACCTCTCGATCTGTAGTCGAATGCTCTACCACAAATCATAAAAAAAAAACCCTAAAAATGCGTTAAAAACCTTACAAATGCGCTAAAAACCTTCATCAGTTAGAAGAGTTGTTTAAAGTGTTTAAAATTAAGAAAAGGTTAGACAAGGGCTCGCAACTAAACGACTGCGTTGACTAGAGTCGGTTTTATTTCTTAAACGAGGACTGTTTTTAAATTTGCAACATGGTTATTAAATTTAAATACAAGGAGCGAATAACTTAAATATATCTATTAGTTTTTTTTATCAAAATAGTTTTCTCAAAAAAACACTTTGTCCAACAATGAACCAATTCTTAAAACTACACAACCAAAGAAGTCTTTTCTTTCATTTCTTTTACTTTTTATTATTTATAGTTTGTATTATTTTTTTATTTTTTTGTTTACTTTTAATGGCGATAAAATGTTATTAATCTAGCCTCATCCAAAAGAGAATAGTCGGTGTAATCGTTTGCGAAAAAAAAGCATTTACACCCATTACTATGAATTTAACATTTTTTCTATATTCTTCAGAATAATTTTTGAAAGAAATTTTTAAATCCAAAAATAACGGTTGTCGAAACCGGCAAGCGATAAAAGTGCTTACCGGGATCTACTCAAAGCTTTGAACTGAACAATGTTGCCCATTCCTCTTAATTCTTGATCTTCTTTCCCAATAACTAAAATTCACAAGCAACAAAATCTCCTAGTTTAACAGACGTCCAAAGATATCTTTTTCTTTGTTTGTACACTTCTAGAAAAATATAATTTATTTAGCTTTACGTTTAGCAAATTCTGCAGCAAATATCATTTAATTTAATTTCCATTTTTCGAAGTGAGTTCATTTTAATACGTATATTATATTCTTATCAATATTTTCTTGTGCCTTTTTAGCAATTTTAACTTAACATAATCCCAAACCATCCCTGGCCTATTCTTCTAGATTCAATTGGTATAAACACTTGTCAAAATCCAAAAACAATTCGTCTACACCTTCGCCCTAAAGATAAAAATATCCAAATCCATCCCACATGCCATCAGCCAGATGTCGCCACTAGTAAATGAAACCACCACCACAAAAATATTCTTGCATTCAGCACAAAATTAAATTCAGAAAGACAACAAAATACCTGTGTGGTTTTAACCAAAGAATTTTCATTGCTTTACAAAAAAAATAAATATCAAACTAAATTGTAAAATAAACAAAATTGACATCTCTTGCTCCCTTAGGGAGTGCAACGACAGCGTGAAATGAATTAAATCAAACAAAAATTCCATCGGCTTTAACAGTAGGATTCTCTCGAGAAAAGTTCACCCAAAATGGCATTCTTGTGTCCCGTCAGAATACGCCGAGGAAAAAAGAAAAAATGTAAGTTCAGTATTTATTTTTCTTGACAAAACAAAAATAGTTGAATGTGAATTTTTCCCATGAAACAAAAATAAAAAAAATAAATTACTAAGTTTTTGTTCGTATATATAGTTTCTATGAAAATGTTAAAACGAAAGAGTTGATGCAAAAACTTGTTTTCATTTCCACACACATTTTCCCCCTTGACAACACCACCAACAACAACAATGAATATTTGGTGCAATCAAGTGCATCACCTGTTGCTATACGAATACAATGTAATAGTTTTCTTTTTTCCCCTACAGCTTCTAACAACGACGTGGATAAGGAACTCTCTCGGCCGGGATCGGGACTAGGACTTAATCATGGAATGGGACGCATAACTGGCTCAGCCAGTATTGAGACCCTAGTTCGGGTGGGAATCGAAAAAGAGCACGGACTTAGTCCAGACTCGAAAATGGTTGTACTGCATGACTTCACTCCGTGTGTCGATGATGAGCTCGAAGTTAAACGAGGACAAATAGTTAACATCCTCTACCGAGAAAATGACTGGGTGTATGTCATTGGACAGGACACTCGACAAGAGGGTTTTATACCACACTCATACTGTGCCCCCTACAATACTCAGTTAGCCGAATTAGCCATAAAAAAGAAGCTACCCAGGGATCAGAGCCTGCCCAATGATTTGACCGAAGGCATCCACAGCGACGCCATTAAACTGGAACTCCTAGATGATCCAGTGCCACAATTGGGCGGAATTGGCGGTGGAAGTCTAAGCAATGGAATGCAATCCCCCCTGAAGAACTCACAGGCAAGTTTAAGCTCGGAGCCGGATTTCTTGCCATTCGCCAAAGATCCCAGTGGTCGATACATCGTACTGTACACATTCATAGCTCGCGATGAGAATGATGTCTCAGTTGAGCGGGGCGAATTCGTGACAGTTCTGAATCGAGAAGATCCCGATTGGTATTGGATTGTGAGAAGTGACGGCCAAGAAGGTTTTATTCCATCGGGCTTCGTATACCCAGCTGATAGTGTATTACAAACCAAGCCATTAGGAGGACAAAGTCCAGCAAAGCACCTGAATCCAGATTTGTGTGGAAACAATGGAGTAGTGAGTAACAACAATAATAATTCCTTGCACAATGGTCAGATTGGTCCACCGAGCAATACAGCAAATGCAGCTGCATTAGTCGGCGGCGGTGCTCAAATGGCACAGCCAATGAATAACAATTGTGGGACACTACAAACGGCCGGAGGAGGTCCGCCACAACAACTTGGAGTTGGAGCCGATGATTTGCGGTATCATGGAACCGAATTGGTCATGTTGTATGATTATAAGGTGAGTTAGTTTGTCAGATCGTAACATTCTACTTAATTACATCCGTTCTTCTTTAAACGCAGGCACAAGCACCAGATGATTTATCCGTTAGACGTGGCGATTGGATCTATGCTGATCTTAACAATCAAACTGTAGATGGTTGGTTATGGGCATATGCACCGAAAACCCGCAAATACGGTTTTATACCAAAAGCCTATGCCCGTCCGCCAGCCATGACAAGTCTCTAGAGACATTGCGGACTTATTAAGACCCTGTGCCAATTTTTATCTGTCGAGTAACTTATCACAACTTTACTCAGACATTGTAAAACAGGCTCCAAATTATTTAAAAAATATAGATTTAAGTATTTAAAAAAAAATAACAGAAAAATTAAATCGGATGAGATTTGTATATTTTATTCTAGGACTATTTTCCATGAATCTTCCATTTGCTTTAATCCAAGATATGTATGAATTAGATATTTTAGCAATAAATATAATTATTTGATAACAATAAATTGAGAAAAATGCTTAGAAAATAAAATTTTAAGGAATTCCTAAGTTGAATTTATTGAACTTACTTTGCTGGTTTGATGGATTCTACATAATGTGAGGTGATTTTCGACTTTAAGTGTCACTTTTCTTTTATCAAATCTCACTGAAGATAATCATCGATGGGAATCGTTGTTTGGGGAAAATCGTCGTACATTCTACTGCCAAGAGCATCTGAGATTACCTCCTCCAAATGGTTTGTTATTAAAATTGCATTTTCCTAAGGTGTAGGAGACAACGTATGAGGTTACATAGGAGGTAAAGTTGTTTTGGCTTAGGTCGCTCTATCAAAGGTTTTTTTCCAAATAGATTTAATACTTGGACGCGACTAGAGACATGCCAAATTATAACAGTTATAACAGTGTTTCGCCATTAAAAGTGGGTGTGCGTTAACTAGCTTCGCGCGAATTGAAAAAAAAAACTCTGGGTGCCTGAAGTATGCCCACCGGCGGAGGGCCCTGGCCCTGCGGGGCCTCAAAACAGTACTTTTATAAACTAAAACTGTTATAATTGGCATGTCTAGAGTCACTTCCTTAATACTTACACCTTATGAAATAATTGTCAATCATCCAATTAAAATTTCAGATACAGAAGCTCATCTGCTTCCCAAAAAGTATC
Source organism: Leucozona laternaria (assembly GCA_932273885.2). Lineage (NCBI taxonomy): Eukaryota > Metazoa > Arthropoda > Insecta > Diptera > Syrphidae > Leucozona > Leucozona laternaria. The sequence continues at coordinate 3,756,875 of OW026368.1, forward strand.
ATTTTCTCCTCCTCTTTGCTGTACCTAGAGCATATGTTTGCACATATTTTGCTGTGTAATTTGAAGTTGTTATTATAAAAGAATACTTTCACTTTTGAAAGGTTTTTATCCTTAGCCGTTGTCCGTATTTCAAGCATTGTTGCGTAGGCCAGACAGATAAACAAATCGTTTTTTATCATTGGTCTATAGAAGACGGATAAACGAATGCAGCATATTTACATATATAGGTATTGCAAATTTCCGAAAATACAAAATAAGAAAATTGACACACATAGAAACATTTGGATATTTGTATAAAAATTCGATTATGTTTTTATTGCTTTGTTACTCAAGTTTTATCGATATATTTTTCTGATATTCATTGAGAGTGAATTTTTTTTTTCTTAAAACTATAACCGTGTTTTTATTATTAGTTTTCGGTTTTCTGGGAAAACTTTCGCACAAAAAAACAGTACCAACAAATATACTCCTAGGCACTTAATAAAAATGGATGAAAATTATTTTCTTTTTAACCAAAAGGTTGAATCTTTTGTCTTATTTGGTTTGATTTTTTTTTTCAATTTTAGACACCAAATCAGACTACCCAGTATTTTATCCGATTTTGTTGTGTGAAAAGAAAAAGAATCACGGCTTATGCAAAATTAACAAAAATTTACTAAGGGCTTGTTTCAAAATCAAAGTATACAGCCCTATTCTGCTATTCATCGGGGCGAATTTTTCTTGAATTTTCACTGATCACTATTCTGCTATTCATTCGAAGTGAATCTGGGTTAAAGTAGGTAAAGTCGGTAATAATCCGCAGTATTCTCTTATTGAAGTGAAAGCATTCACTCTATACAATTCAGATCCGCATATGAAATGTTGCGGATTTTGTCATTTTTATTGGATTCCCTGGGAAGTGATTAGTAAAATATATGTAAAATCTATTTTATTGCCTAATTTAGAATATTTGTCTGTAAATGATAGCTTATTATCATTTTTCGTGGTAGAAAACAACAAATAGAGATCAATTCATCCCTCTATTTTCTGCAATGAAATTAAATCCAGTTTTTCAAAAGCAAGTGCCCTGTTTGTTGATTTTCTTATTCCTCTGTTTGGAAGTGGAAAAAAAGTTTAATAACTGTTTATATTTGTTGTATTTTTAATTTAAAATGATTAACCAAAACAATTTACAAAAATTTCAAAAGATTTTCACATGAACAGCTGTTTACGTGAATGTCAAATTGGTTTGGGATAATGAAGTTCACCCGACGGATAGCAGAATGGAAAGGTAGAGCGAAAGGGAATCGAATGGATGAATCGAAAGTACGATTCACGTGAATAGCAGAATAGGGCTGATAGTTTCAATTATCCTTTTTTAAACTTATGTATTTATTTTCGTTAATTAACAAACCTCATGTTATTTTCACAATTCGAACAAGGTTTAGTTCTAATTTACTAGCTAGATAAAGTACCGAAAAGCACTAACTTAAAGTTAAGTAGTTTCGCAGCTTGGTCATTTTGATCGTATATGCATGATACTGTATCCGAACAAAAACATATTAAGTGTAAGAAAATAACCTTATTTTTTAACACTCTTCAGAAATCATATTCTTTCTGTGGTACTGTGGACAAAAGTTTTAAAGGCAATTTAGAGGCTTTGTTTGGTGTATGGGAAAATTGATTCTGCATTTTATCTAGATCATTCTAGAACATTCCAATTGCATTAACTTTTTGTCAATACCTCATAATGAAAAGGATTAATAAGATGCATGTTTTCACGTCACTCCAGGCACTACCACACGAACCAATTTAATAATTGACAATAAGTTATATTTATCAACTTTATGAATATTTTACCCAGCCAAAATCCTTAGGTGTGGTAAACTGGAATAACTAATGAATAGCCACATATTCGTCATTTAGTTAATTACTGTTACTAATGTAATATTAAATTTATGGTTAAATAATTACTATCAGAAACTTTACTTAACTTTTTTGAAAAAAATCCCTTAAAATTTAAAATATAAATATTTAGTAACATCCACCTTTGTTTGATTTGTTTTTTTTCTTTTAATTTAACTACAATACTTGAAAATAATAAAATAAAATATATATCTCTTTGTTAAAATATATTTTTGAGATTTTTGTTTGTCATCTATCAACAAGTCTTTGTTTTATTTATTGTAAAAAAAAGTATATAAATATATATATATATATACGTGTATACGTGTATGTAACTGTTATAGGCTTACATAATTATTTGATTAAAAAAAAAAATTGAAGTTATATTTTGTATTGCTTTTAATTTCGTGTTATATTATACGAAAAGCAATTCTTTGAGAATTAGTCTTTTCTTTTTGTAAAGATTAACATTTGTTTGTCACTAACTATAAAATAAAAAAAAAACTTGTAACTATACTAAACTACTGCATTAACATGTATAGGCTTGCCAATAGCGTCTGGATAATTGTTTGTGACCTTGTCATTCGTTATTGTGACGCATTTGGCAGTTGAATTTTTGCAGACCCATTTGGTGTACATTTGGGGCATCCAATTGAGATTTTTCTGCAAAATATAAATAATAGGTAAATTTTACAAAAAGAAAAATATATCTTTTGAAATTAGCGGTATCTCTAAGGTTTCTTGGATCAAATCAGCGTACACATACATTAAGGTGGCACTTATTTTTGAAATGTTTGAGACCGCTAAGTCTCTATTAAATCAGATGTACGAATTTTCTCAGACAGCTATTTTGCTATTAAATCACTGAACTCTGTCTCTAGAAACTTTATAACTATTCTACCAGATAGGTTAACTTATGCTGAAGCAAGATGCTGCAGAGAGAAAAAAAAAACCTAGCGAAAAAACAGCTCTGCCCAACACTGCTCAACAAAAAAAAAAAACTTACTTTAAGCTCTCTCTGAGTTGTTCGTTCTCGGATAGAGCAGCACTTAGCTTCTGTTGCGTACTGAGTATCACATCATTCTTGCTATTGATTTGCATCTTCAAATGTGCTATCGTTTCTTCTTGTGCCTCAAATATTGCCTTAAAAAATCAAATTTATAAAAATAACTAACAAAAAAAAAAAAACTAAAAATACCCTGCATTCTTCCATGCTCTCCGAATACGTGGGTGGCTCGTCCAAACAGAAGAACTCTCGCACCAGCTTGAACTTCCGAAGTGCTTCCTTGGACATAATCGAATTGACAAACATCTGAAGACCTTGCACCCGATTGTCCAAAAACACCGAATTAAAATTATCCCCAAAGATCTTCTTACGCGGCAGATGAAGGGTCATAGTGGGAAAGGCCTGTTTGAGCTTATTGTTGAGGCGAACGAAATCTGTGTAGCGTCGCAAAACCAACCAGCAATCGTTCGTGAAGGGGTTCTCCACGCGCAGCTTGTACACAGTGAATCTGGCTCGTTCCTCCATTACTTCATAGCCAATAATAGGAATGCGAACGGCACTGGTATCGGTGAAGCCAGTTCGTTCACCGTACTCAGACGATGCGCCACTTCGACTGAACCGATTCGAAATGCTGCACTCACTCATGCGTCTTCTGGCTTCACTGAGTGATATGCTGTTCTGCGATGTGCTGGTTCCTCTGCTTTCGGCATAGCTCGATCGAGAGAGATATCGATCGCTATGAGCACCTTGGAGGGGCATTGTTTCGGGTCGTCTGGTTGCACCACTACTGCTCCTATTGCTGTGTACTGTGTTATGCACAGAAATAGTCTTTAGACAAACCTCTGACTTAGCACCAATTAGATTTGAATTCCCCTTGAAGGAAGCTGCTAATTTTTGTACATCACCGTCAGATTTAGACGTTAATCTCGTTGAATACAGAGAAAGGCCAGTGTCTGGTCGTGATATGTCTGGGTAGGATCGGGAGAGTTTACGTAGTTCTGGTTGTGCTTCGGGAGTGAACTTTTTCGGCCGAGTGGATGGTAAGTGTTTTTTGTATGGTTTAGAGCTATCGCGTTTTTTTATTGCACGAAGGGACATTTTATTCAGTTGATATTCCTTCCAAGATACTCAGTCCCGATCCAGTGTTTGGAATGTTTTTTTAATTTCGCTTGTTATTTGCATACCTGTGTTAAGATTAATATTGATTTTATTTCTTAAGTAGTTTTCTTTAAAACGAATATAATTTTTTTGTCGAGTAACAAGTAACAAGAGAAAAGCAAAAAATAAGAAAGAAAAAAAACGAAAATCAACAAGAGGTTTGTTCAGTGACAAAATAGTTAGATTAGAACAGAACAGAATAGAACAGAACAGCACAGATTCGTAGTAAACGTCAGAACAAGTTAGAACAGGAAATCTGTTCTAAGTTGTTCTACCTAAAAAGCTAGTACAGAAAATCCTGTTCGAAACTGTTCCAAAGTGTTCTAGACAGCCTCACTGAACAGCAAACCAGAACAGTTTAGAACAGAAAATTCCTCACTGAACAGCAAAAAGTTGTACTTTTCTGTTCGAAACTGTTCTAAACTGTTCCGAACAGCCTCGCTGAACAAACCTAAGAGCAACAAGCGAAGTAGAAAATTTATGACAAATGATGACAGGTTGCTAACGAATCAGTGGCTGAATGGGCTCGTTTTGGAGTTGTTTGATTTGAAATTTTATTGTGGACATTGGATTTTAGGCACGAAGCACTATGAGGTGAAAGGCCTGGCGCCCATTAGTTGTCGGAAACTTTTTGTTGTCGCTATGCACGAAGTGTGAAGAAAATTAACATAAAATTGTATTTACGGCTGCACTTGCGTCATATCGACTGAGCAATTGAACTGCCATTAAGGAAATACAACCGAAGGTATATTTTGTCAAGTAGACATTAAATTCTGAAGTCATGTGAGCCATAGCATACATAATGTAGTCCATAAACATAATAAAATATGGGAAAATAAAAAAAACTGTAAACACAAAAATTAAATTAAAAAGGAAATTTTCTGTATAAGTAGGAAACCACTTCTGTAAATAAATTTAATCTTTTTGATTTTATTCGGGAAGTCAGAAGACTCATCATTTTATTTCCCAGCTGGAGAGCTAAGACCTAAACTCAAAATAATCAATTGCTTGGACACATAAGATCTAAGAACACATGAGCTAAGAATTTCATCCCAATACCCTTTAATTTCTTTAACCTGTCGGTGGCAAAAAAAACAAATAACGGAAAAATTAAACCTTTTACACGAAAGAACAAATTGATACGGGTGAACGCTCCTATAACGATTCTGAAAAAAAATCCAGAAGAAAATTTCTGTTCATTTCAGAAGATAACAACTTACATTCTGCCACCAATCAAAAGGACCATACATAAATAGATGAACGTAATTACATTCGATTGGTTGGAAGCTTTTGTGTTTGTTTGATTACGCTTTCAAATAAAATAATGTGCATTTTATTCCTAGTTTTAAATCTGTGATAAATTATTAAACCACACAAATACATGATTCAAAAATCAAATCGAAAAGAAAAGTTCAATTGACCTCAACTCCAAAATGCTTCTCACCCAGGAACGACACAGGTACGGCAGTTTCTAACTGATAAGCCCACTGTTATACCTGGGGGAAATTAATTTAGGCCAAAAAAATAATTGAGCATATCTATCGTATTTTTAAGCTGTCTTCGAATTATTCAGCCTTATTTTGAGATTCGAATGAATAGCTATTTCGATAGAATAGATCTATTCATTCGAATGAACTTTGCATATTTTGAGAATCGAACGAATAATATTCATCATCGAATGAATGCATGAAATGAACATCAGCCGTTTGACATTTACTGACATTTCTATTTAATTTAGTGTGACCAAGCTGTTTTTTTTCGAAGAATTTTTGTTTTTATAAAAATGATGGTCAAAATAATGCGTTCTCATTTAAGAAAAATAAAGTAAAGATAAGTAATGTTAAAGGCCCGGTAAAGTTTACTATTTAAAAAACATCAATAAAAACTGAAATTTGAAAATTTGGGAGCATTTAGAAAATAGTATGGTAAGTTTATTGACATGAAAAAGTAACAAAATAAATTTAAAACTTTTGAATAGTTAAATACTAGATTTTTTTTAGCTTTCATGTCAATTTAATTGTGTTTAAAATTGACGTAACAAAAAAACATGTAACTTCAAAGTCTCTCTTTACTTTATACACACCTGGTCACACTTTTCAATTTTCAACAAAACAAAAAAAGTAAAATCATCGCCGGTATTTTTTTGTTATTTGTAAATACTTGTACCTCATTGTTATTTGCTAGCTAGTTCATGAGCAAGAGTTTATTGTTTAATTTTCAAGAAAAACAGATGGCAATTATTTTATTTATAAGAAGTGAAGACGGCGGCGAAGAGCAGATATGGAGGAGAAGGATAATGGATGCATCAAATCCATTCAAGATTGAAAATCCCTTGGCTATCTCCGGATTTTCTGCCATCAATTTGATGAGAACTTCTTTCTGCTCCCGTTAAGTCTAATTAGAATGCGACCTTTAATTAAAATATCAACAAATAATTCATAAAAGTATTTTATTTTCTTTATTTTTCAACAAAAATATTTGAGCTCACATGTTTTTTTTAATCTATTCGCCAGAAAATTTTTAACGTCAAATAAATGACATTTGTTTCGAATGATTCGAAAGTCAAAATTTGCTTATTTTTCAACAAAAAATGAACTTTCGTTTGATAAAGTGAACTTTCGATTCGTTCGAAACTCAAAATACAAACTATTCGAATTCGACTTACTTTCGCATGAAAGTGAATTTCAAAATAAGGCTGATTATTTTCTGAAAATCCGCGCTCTCAACTGAGGGAGAATCAAAATGATACAGAAGAGTCGGATTTAAGGCTCTCCCAAGCCAACGCGAAACATTCGCGCGAATATGCGACAACTGAATACTCTTACCTGCTTGTAAAAGTGATGAAACTTTGGTCACAGATATCAATATTCACCACTTAAAATTCTACAACTTCTGAAATTCACCTACATGTGTTCCAAACTTTTCTAATTACAATCGTTCATCTTTTTTTCTAGTCACAGACTACAAAATTAGAAAAATGGTTTCTGAGATTTTATAACGGATTGACCTATAATGAGGAACAATAAAATCCACCTGCTACGAAAAACCTAATTCGACATGGCTCTAGAAGGTACACTTGATTATAAAATAAATCTGAAACTTTTGTGTTCACCGCTCTTCACCCTTCTCACTATTAAAGCAATATTTTTATTTTGCAACTCCAGTTGGAGTTTCTAGAGCCGAGTCGTCTTAGAAAAACGACAACCGTAATAAGGGTGATTGTTTTCTTTCTCTTATTTTTAAATCCTAGTTGTATCTGCAGGTAAAACCTGAATTAATAAGTTTTGTATCTCCTTGGCTCAGTGTTGCATTTTATAAGTTAATAAACTTCAGCAAATTTCTACAAAACTTTCTACAATCCTTGAGTCTCAAAACTTATGATATTTTTTTTAATACGAAGGTATGTAACCTCTAATTAAGAAGTAATTTTTTTAATTATATATTAATATCCAAAATATCCCACCGTCACCGCCGCAGATAAAAACCATGGGTTGCTGAAGTAATTTTAAGCCGAAAATTTTAAGTAATAATTTTCTAGTTTTCGCTTCCTTTTCGACATATAACGGTTTTCATGATTTTTTGTCTCGTTTCATTTAACTGGCTCTGAGTTTGCCAATCTGCAACCGATTCTTGATTTTTTTTTTGTATATACACAAGAGCAGTAGTGGTTTTTACCCGATATACAACTTTTCCTCACGTGTTTTTGTGAAAAAAATGATAGCAAAGTAAAAAAGAAACAACCTTCAAATAACAAAAAACTGGGTGTTATAATTAATTGCGGGAAAACCGTAATCCGCATAGACAATAGTTGTAGATCGGGTAAAAACTGCTAACTGCTTCGGTGTAATTACGAAAAAATTCAAGTAGTTTTGAAAAAAAAACATAATTTCTGATTCTCCTTTGAAATAAAACATTTATTTAAAACATGTGCAAGTATCTGATTTAGTTTATTTGGTTTCAATTTCTTTGCTAGCTTTCAAATCCTCCAGTTGTTTCTTCACAGCGCTAATCTCTGCCTGACTAACAGTCACTGGAACTTCACATTCCTGCTGTTCCTTGCGAATGAGTTCTAAATTTTTAATTTTTTCTTCCAAAAATGGAATCTGTTGTGCCTGCAGTTTGTTCCGATATTCCTTCAATTTGTCTTCTTTAAATGTTTTGCAATGAATATCAGTTAACTTTTGCAGAGACTCTTTACGGGTAATCCAATGAAATTTGCTTGGTGGTGACTTATACTCTAAATCCAACTTCTCGAGTATCCATTCGAAACGCTTGTAGTCCCAGCGTCTAAGATATTTAAGAAATTTCTTACGTTTGTCGATCTTTTCTTTTAGCAAAACCTTGATTCTTGTATCGCGAGGAAACTGCTCCATATGCTCTTGGAAGATACGAATTGTCGCCGTCATCTTGGCCACTGCAAGAAGAAAATTATATATTACTGAATTCGTCAGACATTTACTTGCATTTAGCCTCCATTGAACCAAGATCCAGAGGATGTCGTTGTACCTCCTTCACAAGCATCTCTCGGTAGAGGTTAGATGTGTGGATCTTTGGATTGTTTTCGAGTTGGAAGAGTGCTTTCACATTGTCGTCGGCTCTGAAATGAATCTTTTATGAGTGGAAGTCATTTATTGGATTTTATATTTAAAATTTAACTCTTTTAATTCATTTGAACTACGAAACTCGAGCATTGTATCCTTTGGATTGAGAGCAGGCAACTTTGAAAGGTCACCACTCTTCTCTGGTCGTATGCAAGGAATCTTCTCCGGACGATTCCATTTTATCTTTAAATCTGACTTAAAGGCATAATCCCGGACAGATTGTCGTGAAATAACACTAACTGTTTTCAGGCAGTTCATATAATTCATTTTATATTTTTTTAATTTTACCCGAAAAATGTGAATAAACTTTTTAAAACGAAAATAAAAATTTTACTTGAAATAGCAGCAGGTTATGTCAGAGCTGTCAAAATTGTCGTCAAAAATCAAGGGAGTACGTTTGAGGATGCGGAAAAACCATAATAGGTGCGTTCGCGTACTAGCCCAAAAGTACTTGATTCTACCAGATGTTAGGGCTTAAGTGCCTGATTACATGGGTCGTTTTACTGAAGAGCGCATCGGTGAGACAGATAGATTTTATGTGCGTAAGAAAGAGATGGTAGATTCCACACACATAAAATCTACCTGTCTCACCGATGCGCTTTTCAGTAACGACCCATGTAATCAGGCACTAACTACATTCAAGCCTTTAGCAAAGTGAAAAATTAAAACATTTGGTAGAGATCCCTGTGTGCAAAAAAGTGAACGAAAATTGTGGTTGATCTGTCACTTCAAATTTATTTGACAGATCAAATACAATTTATTCGCATATAAGCATTTCTATAACATATTTTTATTTTTCACTATTCCACTTTTTGCCTATGTGCGACCAAATTGTGTTTGATCTGTCAAATAAATCTGAAGAAATTTAAATCAGGCACTCACCTTTTATTTTTTGTTGGGTTTTACTACAATTTTCAATTCAAGGAAGCAATTAAAAGACCCTTTATTTAATTACCTCGAATTATAGCTTGGGTACAAATTAATAATTTCATATACCTCATTTACAAGCATTTTAACAGGTACCACATATAATTATGTATATTAAAAGCTTAACAGGTGTTTATATACGATCATTTATTTCGATGCCGTTCATAAATCCCTCTGATCGAATAAACGTGCTGAATAAACGATGTACGGAATCTTATTATTTTTTATATATCTATAAACAAAATACAAAAAATTATACCAGTTACTAAAATAATTACAATTTAAAAGAAAAGAAATTTGGCATTACTACACGAATAAACTTCAAAATTTCAACTTTTTTGACAGAAAGAAAGTCACTTGACTTCTTCGTTTTCCAATTAATTGTTTTTTTATAAAAAGTAAAATTATTTTTTAAATTATAATCACAACAAAAGAATAGAAATAATAATAAAGTGAAGAACTAAATATTTTATAAAAATGTCTTCACGAGTTCGAGAAGATCATCCGCAATCTTCGAAACTAACGCTTGCCGAAAAACAAAAGTACATCGAAGATTATGATTTCCTTTATTGCGATGAATCTGGAAAATATGAAAAAGTGGCCAAAATTGGACAAGGAACATTTGGGTAAGTAAATCAATTTTTAAACACAAACTTGACTAAACGTTCTTGGCATTGCAGTGAAGTGTTTAAAGCCCGAGAAAAAAAGAGCAATAAGAAGTTCGTAGCTATGAAGAAAGTTCTAATGGACAATGAAAAAGAGGGTGTAAGTTCGTGACAAAAAAGAACTGCTACATCTCAATTAATTTTCTATCTATTTTCCAGTTTCCCATTACCGCCTTACGTGAAATTCGTATATTGCAACTCTTAAAACATGAGAATGTCGTAAATCTAATAGAAATTTGCAGAACAAAGGCGACTCTTAATAACCAATACAGGTCGACGTTTTACTTGGTGTTCGATTTCTGTGAGCATGACTTGGCTGGCCTTCTATCGAATATCAATGTCAAATTCAGTCTGGGAGAGATCAAGAAGGTCATGCAGCAGCTTTTAAATGGATTGTACTACATTCACAGCAACAAGGTAAGTCTGGAGAAAGACTTTTCAATCGTTGAATTGAGGCCTGCGTTGCGTGTGTTCTGTTTAAACCAACATTTACTTCAATGATTTCAGATATTGCATCGCGATATGAAAGCTGCCAACGTTCTCATAACCAAGCATGGTATCCTCAAACTCGCCGATTTCGGTTTGGCGCGTGCATTTAGCATTCCAAAGAACGAACAGAAAAACCGATACACAAACCGAGTGGTCACTCTTTGGTACCGTCCCCCAGAACTATTGTTGGGCGATCGAAACTACGGCCCACCAGTTGATATGTGGGGAGCTGGTTGTATCATGGCCGAGATGTGGACGCGTTCGCCGATAATGCAAGGAAACACCGAACAGCAACAACTCATCTATATCTCACAGCTCTGTGGATCATTCACTCCAGATGTCTGGCCAGGCGTTGAAGAACTGGAACTATACAAGACTGTCGAACTGCCAAGAGGTCACAAGAGAAAAGTCAAAGACAGACTGCGTCCATATGTGAAGGATTCGCATGGATGTGATTTGTTAGATAAACTTTTAACTTTGGACCCAAAAAAACGAATAGATGCGGATACTGCTCTTAACCATGATTTCTTCTGGACCGATCCGATGCCAAGTGATCTGAGTAAAATGTTATCACAGCATTTGCAGAGTATGTTCGAATATCTGGCTACGCCTAGACGATCAGGACAAGCCAACAGACAATACCAACAGCAGATGGCTACGATGATGCCAAAACCCCAAGATAATAGTCTGATCGACCGTGTTTGGTAGAGGTTAGCATTAGTGTTTTTATTATTTTTTATTCTATAAGTTAAGATTTGGCAAATAAAACAAAGTTGCATACATTTTTTGTTTGTACTGCTTAAGGACCGAAAAAAGAAATACGAATCTGTAAATCTTGCCTGCGCTATCTACTCAATCAAAGCGGCTTTTGACAATGAAATTTTTTCAAACAAACTCAAACTTTTTTGTAGTGCGCTGGAATTTTAGAATTTGCTTTTCCGAGTACCTTTGGAGGTGGCGATTGCCGAACTACACATGAGTTGCCGCAAACGATAATCTAATATTACAAACTACTCCTGCTCTCAGTACGAGTAGATGAGATTTGTAGGGATATCAATTCTGTGCGATCCATTGAAAACGGATACCAAAATAAACATGAGTACTTCGCCACCGGCTATTACTACACTGATAAGAGCTGGTCAGGTGGTTTCCAAAGTTTTCAAGCGTAGGTATACGAGCAGTATAGATCGACATTGATGCGAGTTATACCTCTCTTTAAGTCGAAGTCCCATTCGCATAACACAACTTCGTTTGAAACGTAATTTTTGTTTGTTCCTTTGAATATATTAGAACTCGTTTTAATTGAAGTCTTCAATGGTAGTTACAAGTTTATATGAAAGAAACGACTCTTTCTAAATTGAAAACGGTATAGCGCACTGTGATTATTTTTGAATAAATTTCATAGAATTTTGTACAATTTTTAATTTATTTTTATTTACTTCTAAAAAGGAAGTACATACCATATTTGTTTGGATTTGTTTCTACAAATTATTATATACTTATAAACATAAAACATACGTTGAGGATTTTTGTTTTTTTTTTTAAAATATTTTTTTTAAGTAACAACAATAAATTATGAAAATTATGAAATAAAAAAACCAGAAAAAATAACTCAAAAACAATTCATCTACCGTGCATTTTTTATATCATAAAAATTGAAAAAAAGGATGAAAATGTTTATAAAAGTTCAAATCCGTTAAGATAGCGTATAAATAGAAAAAAAAAAACAGCAGCAAACATTAGGCCCGTTCCACAAAAAAAATCTCACTGAGGAATGAGTCCAACAATATTTCAGAAATCTTCATAAAAAAAACAAAGCGCCCAGTGAGATTTTTTGTCCAACTTAAAAGATGTCTGAGCGCTCAGAGATATCCTGTTCGTGGGACTAGCCTATTTAATTGGGATGTTGTTCGAGCGGCTAACGCCTCTTCTTGTTGGTTGAATTGCTCCTTGAACGAGAGCGTTTCTTATGGCGCGACGAGGAAGTAGTCGAGTGAGGCGAGCGGCTAGTCTCTTTCTTCTTATATTTTTTCGAATGTGAAGAATTCGAAATGTTCCTCGAGTGGGTGCGAGAGCGCGAACCGGTTGCGGAACGAGATCGGGAGCTATCGCGATGCCGCCTGTCTTTGGAGCGATTGGGTCGATTTTTGGAAGATGTCGTCGACCTGGAACGAGACTTTGATCTTTTGCGAGATTTTCGCGAAGACGTCTGAGATCGGGTCTTTGAACGGTCACGTGACGAACGTGACTTGGTCCTTGATTTTGGTGAGGATGACGATGACGAGGAGCTCCCGCCAGACGTCGAATGTGATGTGGACGAAGATGACGAGCTGGAGGATGATTTCGATGACGACGACGAGCTGTGCGTAGATCGCGTGTTCGAACGAGATCTTGAGCGTGTTTTTGTCTCCGGTTTGGGTTTGATATCTTCATCGTTATCAGACCCCCATAAGTCGTACTTGGAAAGATCCCCATCACCATCGTCTTCTTCATCGTCGTCGTCTTCTTCTTCGTGTTCAACATCAGCTTCGGTGTTGGCTCCATTCTTCTCTTTCGATGGCTTCTTCTCTGGCACTGATGACGGCTTATTTCGCTCTTCGTGTTTGCGCTTCTTTCTGCGCCCGAACTCGTCGTATTCGCTATCTGATTCTTCTCGCTCTTTGTACTCAACGACACCTCGGTCATTGTACCCGCCACCGTATCCTGAAACCAGAAAGGGAATTTTTTGGTATTTAGGTAAAAATCGTCAAGCAAAGTGCAAAAGGACGAGGAATTGATCCGACATTTTACGACTCACCGGTCCTCTCTTCAACATCACAGAACTTTGGCGCGTTGCACATGTTGCAAGTCTGTCTGCGAGCCCAGTTCACATTGGCGCACTTGCTGCACTGCCAGTCCTCGGCGCTAAATAGGCCACGCGACTTCTCGGCAGCCGCTTTCCCAATTTCAGTGCCAAGTTTCTTTTTTGAAGAGCCACCACTGCCACTGATGGCGGTAACAGCTGCTGCTCCGCCGCCAGGGACGCTACCGCTACTCGCGACAACTTCAGGACGTTCCCGCTGGCACTTGTGGCACTGTGTACGTCTTCCGAAGTTCACATTTTTGCAACTTTAATTTTTTTTATATTTTAACATTTTTTTTTTCGATATGGTCGAAGTCCCCAAATTGGCAAATTGGAAAAAATTGAGTGTAAAACAATTTTTGGATAAAGATGAGGAAGAAATTATTGGTTTGTTTTATTATTGTAAATAATTTCTATTTTTATTTTTTAAATTGCAACACTTGGAGTGATTTTTTACAATTTTTCTTACTCAACATCATCGCAAATCCAATCATTGCCGCCGCCGCCGCTTCCAGAGCTGCTATCGGAAACTTTTCCACTATCAACAATGGACATTGTTCTTGGATTCTGCTGGTCACTTAATATTAGAAATTTTTTTTCGTTTCTTATAATAAAATAAAATGTTTGTAAGTAATTTGTAAATTATTGGAAAAATTTTATAAAACGTTTGGGTTTTTTTTGGAAAATTGACAAGGTCTGTCTTCTTTTTTTTACTGCATTGCGCTGTTTGCGAGAGGATATTTTTTGTGTTCTTTGCTTGGCGGCGAAAAGTGCTAGAAATTTGGATGACGTCGGCAGGGTGGTGCTTTAATTTTTGTAGTAGATTTGTTGAAAACAGGAGGTTTCACTGGGTAAACATTTGACAGTTATTATGGAACTCCTGTCGTTTTCGTTTGGATGTTCGGGTACTTCTTTTTGATTTGACAGGTCAAAAATAATTTGATCGCTCTCATGGCTTAAATTCATTAGGCGTTTTCCTATGGAGGTGGCGAAGTACTTGCAACTTGCAAGTACTTTCCTAGCCATTTTGAATGGAACGCACAAAATTAGTTTTCCTACAAATCTCGTCTACTCGCGATGAGAGCACTAGTAGATGACGGTACTAGATTTTAGTTTTCATCTACTCACAAGTACTTCGCCACCCCCAAAGGAAAACGCCTACCTATTGAAAACTTTTTGGAAAAAGTGGAAAAGTGAAAAATAAAAACATGCGTTGGAGATGCCTGTGTGCGAAAAAGCATACGAAATTTGTTTTTGATCTGTCATTTCAGATTAATCATTAATTGTCATCGGATTAATCAGACCAAATACTATTAAATGTTCGCACACAGACGAACATGTTTGTTTTCACTTTTCATACAAAGTATTTTTCTAAGGTAACGCTTGCTTTTTCGCACAGAAATGTTGCAAATTTCTTCTAGGTGAATCACCTGAAAGTTTACGGCTAATGATAAACCGCCTTTCCGACTATTGTGAAACATGGGGACTTACCGTTAACGTGGATAAATCGAAAATTATGGTTTTCCACCAAAATGCACAACCTGTAGCGGGAAACAATTGGTTCTTTAATGGAAGCAGAATTGACGTTGTTGAGGAATTCAAGTATTTGGGAGTTAAAATAAATTCTACCTGCAACTTCAAAAAAAATATAGAAGAAAAAACCCAGCACTTCACATAGCCTGATCAACATGACGTGGCGCAAAATTTTTACCAATGAAAACGTCACACTATCAACCAAATCCAAAGTTTTTGATAGTGCCGTGAAATCAACGTTGTGCTATGCTGCCCAAATATGGAGAATAGATGAATTGGAAGAAGTAGAGAAATTTCAAATAAACTTTCTACAGAAACTTTTTCACCTGCCGAGAAATACACGAAATTACACTATCTATTTATTTGGAATCTGGTTTGAAGAAAATCCATACTTACATCCTAAAGGCTGCCCCAAACCAACGCGAAACATTCGCGCGAATATGCGACGACTGAATTCTGTTCGAAGATTCGCATCGCGCCAGTGTGAGTGCTCCTATTAATCTCCATGTAAATAAATTTAGACAGGCGAAAGTTTCGTCGTCGCTTTGAAATATTCGCGTTGGTTTGGGAGAGCTTTAAAGGGTGTCCCAAACCAACGCGAAACATTCGCGCGAATATGCGACGACTGAATTCTGTTCGAAGATTCGCATCGCGCCAGTGTGGGTGCTCCCATTAATCTCCATGTAAATAAATTAAGACAGGCGAAAGTTTCGTCGTCGTTCTGAAATATTCGCGTTGGTTTGGGAGAGCCTTAGAGCTTCATGCAGATTATATACTAAAAATCGCCTCACATTCCGATAATCGATTGACGAACAAAATGTTGATGTATGAAAAAAGAAACCGAGATTGGTGGATGATGAAATGGCAGGACATCGCTTTAACCTATGGAGTAAACCTCCAATGGAATTTTCAAAACATGGAACACCTTAAAAAGAGTTATACAACTTCAAGAAGATAAAGTTCGAAATAACCTAGTTGTTGAAGCCCGTGAATCTCAAAGCAGATTTATCTACTCACAGCTCAATCACAACCTTTCAAATAAAAATTACTTTTGTGATGATTTAAGCTATCAGGAAATCTTGCTCCTATTCAAAACAAGATGTGAGATTCTCTATTTAAATGGCATCCCATACAACGGCAGCTTCAATCAATTCTGCACTCTCTGTAATATGAAAGCGAAGGAAGATGTATTTCACTTCATAAGCATTTGCCCAGTTTTAAAACTACAAAGACTTGCACACCTTGGTAAAAAAAACACTTAAAATGACTGAAACCATCGATATTGGAAGTCCTTTGTTGTTATGTAAAATCCATCCAAAAATTCAGAAATCTAATTATTACTGAGTATTCCTAAAATAATTTTGTATAAACATAAATATTTTGCCACTCGAGCTGACGGCCTAGCCAAAGCGTTAAAATTCAGAACTTGTAACTCTTACTATGTAATGAAAATTGTATCCCAATAAATGAATTACTTACTGAATTACTTACTTTGTTGGAAATTTTTGAATAAAGGCTCTCCCAAACTGACGCGATACAATAGCAGCGAATATACGACGAACGAAGAATGTTCAAAGCTTCGCATCTCGCCGGTTTGGGTGCTCTCATTAATCTCCATGTAGATAAATTAATATAGGTGAAAATTTCGTTGTCGTTCGGAAGTATTCCCATTGGTTTGGGAGAGCCTCAAATGTTAACAAAAATGAAGCGATAACCGGTCAAACCAAATTTAAATGTCAAACAAATTCGTGATGAAAGCACTTTCTGTAATTAGCGAAATTACCTCATTTTGGCTCTAATGAAAACGTAGTCAAATCGGCATAGGATTTCGGGACACCATGGCCCCTAGCGGGAATGTCGTGAAGTATTCTTTATTTGTTGTACCTACCTTATTGTGAATAACCTTCTCTACAAAATTCATAGGTACATAAAATTTTTTTATGCACGTTTGTTTCCTTCGACGAACTGCTCGAGCTCTAGAGCTAGCTGAAAATTTGGGGAGGCGGTAATGTAGCTTTTTAAAGTTGAAAATTTATTTTTATGCAATCGAGGTAAGTATGCGGTACCTAGTTACCTATTTTAAAATAGTTATTCTCTATTTGTTAATTCCGTATGGGAACGGCTTCTTGATTCTTTATTTAACATTATTACCAAGTTTCATTAACATGCCATGGTGATGTCCAATAAATGTTGGGTTTCTAACAATAAAGTGACTAGACATACCAATTTATAACAGGGCCAGGGCCCTCCGCCGCCTGCCGGTGGGCATACTTCAGACACCTAGTTTTTTTTTTCAAGGCGCACGAAGCGCTTTAATGCACACCCATTTTTAATGACGAAGCAATGTTATCATCTGTTACAATTTAGCATTATTCTATACTCGTCCTTCTTAAAAACGGTTACTATTTTCAAGTTTATTTTAAAAACAATCGTTTTTTTTACGGAGAGAAAGTAAAAATAAAAAGTTCCAAAATAAAAAAGAAATTTTTTAAAACTTTTTACAATCAGTTTAGATTTGTTTATTTATTATACATAATTTTATACTGTCATTAATATCTAATAAAATAAAATAAAATGTTTTTAACACTTTCAACCTAAACAAAAGTATATATTTGTATATTATAATAATGGAGACATAATTAATTTGTAAAATTGTAACTTTCAATAATTTTTTTTTTTTAAAACGCAATCATTCAAAATAATGAAAAAAATAATAAAAAATCTCCTCCCAGGTTTTTATTCCTCTATATATATTTATAATTTTGTTGATATATTTCTTCTTAAAATTAGCGACATACATATGCACTTTATGTAATAAAACAATATATTTTTTTTCTATACACTTATTTTTCTTTGTTTTGTTGTTATTACTATTGTTTTTACTGATTTTTGTTGTACCTATAAAATTAAACTCTAGTTATATATTGTTTTTGTTTGAAAAAATATTTCATAAAGTTCACATTAATTTAACATTTTTTTTTTTGTGATTTTATTTGTTGTTACTATATTACACATATATAGTAATTAAAAGCTCTATTTTCATTAAAAATATATAATTATGGCGTCCACCTTTCATTTGATTTGATGTTTTTTTTTGTGAGTTAATATTTTATGACTGAAATGAGATGCATATTGTTAAATATTAGTAATATTATTATATTGATTTGATATCTAAGGTACTAAAATTTAAAACTTGTTTAGCAAAAAAAAAAAAACAAAATAACTAACTGTCAACTTATTTCAAATAAAAGTATGTATTTAAAATGCGTTTTTATTTAGTTTGAATATTTTGAGTGTGTAGGTACTATGATTTAATTAGGTATTTTTAAAGGGTTCAAATTTGTTTGAATATATGTTTATGTATGTGATTATTTATATGTATAATGGACCTATATATTTTTCAAAATCAGGTAAATGTTTTATTTGTGACCAATTAATAAAATAGGATTTCCATTGAAGCAAATATCACAGATTAAAATGATAAGAAAGGATATTGTTTAACAGAACTCAGCAGATTTGTTGGTATACAGCTTCAAGTTTCCGAGGTGATCTATCTTAACTGTTCCCTAATTTCAATATAAAATCATCAATTTTAGATTAATATATTTCCGATTGTTATACATTTTATTTATTTATCGGACTAACCGCGTCAGGAGACCTTTTTATTCAAGTATTTGAAGTGAAAATAAAAGCGGTAAGTCCGATAAATAAATAAAATCATCAAGTCTTCGAAATTCAAAGTTCGCCTTCAGATATTTAGCTAGGATCTCTTTCCCTGAATATATTAAATAACAGGACTAGATCGCATTCAATCAGTCGAAAGTTGCAGGAGATAAATATATTTTTTTTACTGTGCGAGAAAGTTGGAATAACTTAGTGCGTTTCTTGTTAATCCTCCTGGCCATGACAGCAGAAAACGATGAGACATTTGTGGTTAATATCACGAGTAGATTTGTTAAAGACGATTCAATGTTTCTAAGCTATAGGGACGCATCAGTAAAATAAAATCGTCTTAACGAGTATCCATGGCATAAAGTACGTCGAGTTGTATGAATTGATGGCGGGATGGATAAGTTTACATAACTAAATATTCATAGAAAATATCCGTTAAGGCTTTAGCACACACGCACACTAAACTATGAAAAATCCTCTGCTTTCATAAAAATTAAAATTTAGTGGTTATGACAACCGATTGTTTTTTTCGCCTAGAAACAAACCACTTGTGTGTATTAGTAGTTCAACTTTGTTATTTCACTCGAATCAAGGAAGAACATTTTGTTCGTTTCATACCAAACTCTTCACCTCTCTCGCCTACAAACTTCGATTTCCCCAGGCTCAATTGAGCCAGTGTGTGATAGCCCATTGAGTTTACTTTTGTTTCAAATTAAATATACAAAAAACTAGATCAAAGCTTTACCGAATAAAATTGATAATTTTCGATAGTTTTACTATAAATTGTCAATGTTTTATGACCTGACTTTCGAGCACTTGCTCTTGGAGGGATATAATAGTATTGCCCCTCGCATTTATGTACTTATAATAAAGTTTAACTACTGAACAAACGACAGCTGGCAAACTTTTAGACGATATTTGTCCTTCACTTCACACTTGATAAAACAAAAGGGCTATTTTTAAACTAAAGCTAAATATGCATACACACATAATACATATCATATGTTAAGTATCTTTATCTACTAATTATTATTATTTTTTTATTTTTTGATATTTGCTCAAAGCTGGAAATCCTATTTTTTTTTTTTTCTTATTTTTAAATTCCGGATTCGCATCGCAATATTTACTTTATTTTTTCTGTGTTACAAAACAAAATGTATGTAAGCGTTGTTTTTTTTCTTTTTTTTTCTGACAAAATTCTCTCTGTCATTATTCACTGCTTGTATGTATATGTGTAACAATTTAGATAAAAATAAAAAAAAAAATAATAATTGTAAAATCTACTGTCACACCATGCAATATGAACGTAAAACCTTAACGTTCACTTTTGTGACAAAAAATTCATGTACTTTGTAGTATTTCTTGCATTCCTCACCAACTCACTGTTGTTGTCCTTTTTGTCCCAGTTGTCCTCCTCCGGCTGGCCATGCACACTGTGTGTGTCTTCCCACTCATTGTGTTGAGTATTTGGAGACTGTCGATTGGAGAAATTGCGGCGATGATGACGCCGATCCCATGTACCGGACGTCTCGCTAGCCAGACTGCTCTGACTACTGTACCGGTTGCTGCGACTAAAGTTGCGCGAGTTTTGTGGCCGATTGTTTTGGCGGTAATTATTTGGACTCTGGCTGCGGTTTCCACCTCCATTGTATGAGTCGAATTTGCCCTTTGGCGGGCGTGGAAGAGTTCGTGCTCTGGAGGAACTCCTGCTGCCATCACCAACTTGACTACTATTTTCATCATCGTGGTTGTTGCGGCCTACATTGTTGCGCCATTGTTCGCGCTCCATAGAGTTGCGCATTTTTTCAGCCTTTTGGAACCGAGGTGGAGGGTCGTAGGTATTGCGGTAGTTGAAGGTGCGATTGCCACCGTTGTGACCGTTGCCGCGGCCGCGGGAATTTCCATTGAAATTCCGGTAACCACCATTGTTGCGCTCCCAGCCGCCATCACCGTTGTTGGATTTTGTTTGAGAATGTCGCAGTCTATCGTTGATACTGTACAGTCTTATATTACTTCCGCCCTCACTGCGTGAACTATTGTGATCATCGTCGTAGCTGCCACTAAAGCGACGATTGTTACGGCCATTGTTGTTTGCCGAATGTTCGTCATCGGGTCGGTTGAAACGTGGTGCACGCCACCTTGGCAACGGTTTCTGTTCTTCTTGCTCCCCTTCACAATGTATCTGGGGAGGTGGTGGTGGGCGTGACTCATTCGGTCTTGGACTATTGTTATCGTGATGATTTTGTCTTTTTTGATATTGTTGCTGCTGCTGCTGCTGCTGTTGATGTTTTTGTGGAGGTGAACGCTGATGTGGTGGAGATGTTTGTTGTTCACCAGTTATATTTAAATTTTCAAAATATATGCTCGGATCATTCTCAAAGAAACTATCCTCGCTAACTAATTCCGACCATTTTTTTGGTTGACCATCTTCATATTCACCATCGTCGCCGGCATTACCATTGACAAAATTATTCGGGTCACATTCACTCTCCTCAACTAGGTACTTTGTGTACATTTCCTCAAGCATGTGCCCTAAATTGGCAAAGTTACTGTAGTATAGATCGAGGGTCATCAGGAGCAGGGCCTTAGTAGATGGCTGAAGTGCATTTTGTTCTATCAAATTGCGGCGCACATGAAATAGGAGTTGGGTGAGATCATCTTTGTGCTGGACCCGCATTATGTCTCCATTGAGAGTAACCTAAAGAAAAAAAAAATAATAATGTACTTCATTTGCTTCTGAGGAATATGTTGTATTTTGTGTTATTTAAAACATACTTGAGATAAAATCAGTTTGGCTAGTTTGACATCAATAATATCGTTGCCATCAATTTCTCTAGTTAAAAGCCCCAATAGAGATTGACCAAGGATCGTTATTGGCGAGTTGT
This sequence comes from Leucozona laternaria, assembly GCA_932273885.2. Classification (NCBI taxonomy): domain Eukaryota; kingdom Metazoa; phylum Arthropoda; class Insecta; order Diptera; family Syrphidae; genus Leucozona; species Leucozona laternaria. The sequence continues at coordinate 3,778,537 of OW026368.1, forward strand.
CTGCTAAACGAACACGATGGTAGTATTCTCCCAGCAGTGTTATCGAGTTATAAAGTCTGTTTTTATCTTCAATTCGGTACCTATCGGCATTGCAAAAGTTCACTTCAAGAATTTTCAACATTTTGCTGCGTACTTTTGTGTCATTCATGGCAAGCGAATCGAAATTGCGTGAGGAAAAGAGTAGAGCGAATTTCAGCGAAGTATCCGGATCATACAGAGCCTTTTCATTGATGTATTCCATTGACTCACTGCAAGTAAGTACAAATATTTATTTATTTTAGTTATATATATGTTTTTTTTATTATTAAACTAGAACTAATGGGTGATTTTTAAGCTGGTTTGGTTTTGGCAACACTGGTTTTGACAGCTGACGTGTGTTTAGTACCTTGTGTCACTGTCAAACAGCTTCAGTTTGGTTTGCAATTTAACCATGGATCGTCTTACAAATGAACAACGCCTGCAAATTATTGAATTTTACTATCAAAATTCGTGCTCGGTTCGAAATGTTCATCGCGCGCTGCTTGTGTTCAGCGATGAGGCTCATTTTTGGTTGAATGGGTACGTAAATAAGCAAAATTGCCGCATTTGGAGTGAAGATCAGCCAGAAGCATTGCAACAGCTACCAATGCATCCCGAAAAAGCCACTGTTTGGTGCGGTTTATGGGCCGGCGGCATTATTGGGCCTATTTCTTCAAAGATGATGCGAATCGCAGCGTTACTGTCAATGGTGAACGCTACCGAGCGATGATAACAAACTTTTTTTTGCCCGAAATGGAAGTTCTTGACTTGCATGATATGTGGTTTCAACAAGACGGTGCCACATGCCACACAGCACGCGAAACAATGGCGCAATTGCGAGGCGAGTTTGGTGAACAGTTAATTTCACGTTTCGGGCCGGTCAATTGGCCGCCTAGATCGTGCGATTTGACACCATTAGATTATTTTTTGTGGGGGTATGTCAAGGCTAATGTCTATAGGGACAAGCCCGCTTCGATTGACGCACTGGAAGCCAACATCCATGCATTCATTCGTGAGATACCGGCCGATATGTGTGAAAGAGTATGCCAAAATTGGACTCAGCGGATGGTCTACCTGAGACGCAGCCGCGGTCAACATTTGCATGAAATTATCTTTAAACATTAAATTGCACGGTTCAAACTATCGATTCAAATAAATATTTCATTCATTTTTTCGAATTTTTTGTGTTTTTTTTTTTAAAAAGTTCTAAACCTCTTAAAAAATCACCCGTTAGTACACCCGTGCTTTCGTTACTTCCCCTAATTTTCAAAGTAAAACAAATCTGAAAGTTTTAATCATTAGGGGTGTGGGGAGTATGTCGATTACTAGCTCCGTTCTTGGGAATTGAATCCCATGGAGCGTTATTCCAAACAAATTTAAAAAAAAAAAACTTTTCTGGGACAACGTTTGGAACCTTATTACAAACACTTTTCTGCTTTAAAGCCGTCATTATCGCAATATAGGAAATGCGATGTCTCGGCCAAAAAGAATATGTGACTGCTGCACAAATAAAAGCCCGGCGTTTTTGTATTTCTGTCTGGCTACCAATGAAAATGATGATTTTACTCTCTGTATGGCAGTTAAAGAATACTCAATGGTGGCCTTCATTATTCTCCTTGGAATACACTGTTGCATTTCGGAACCCTGACGGAGGCATTGTTTTCGTAGAAGTTCTAAGGAAGAGACTACACCATCCTGTTTCGAACCGCCTATCAATATGCACTTAGGCAGTGTTTAGTTTTATCTCATATTTCTCTGTCAAGAGAAACTAAATTAAAAGGACTTTCGAAATCAACATTTGATACAATCAATTTTGAACCATCGACTCATGCATCCCAGATCAAGATACAGGAAGCTGAATAAGGTCCACAAACTTTGACCTCTTAGATAAAACCTCAAAAACAAGTTTAGACAATACAAAACGAACAGCACAACATCACATGAAAACAGAGCTGAGAGACCTTGAAATACATACAAGGTCTGATCGCACTTATTTAATCAATGTTGCTTTTTTTTAATAAACATCTGTGAGATGGCAAAATACATAACAAAGAAAAAGTACAACGACATCATAATAATTCTCCTAGGTCAGTGTTTCGATATTTTAAAAATGAAATTAATAAAAACAACATTTCTAAGCCTTTTTGTAATACCTACTATGTATAAGTAGTACACAGAGTTCAATGGCTTCGTTTCATTCATATAGTAGATTAATCACCACTCTAGGCTACTCATTTTTTTTGTTTAAATCAATTTATCTCTGTCAAATTGTTTGCGGCTCTCCAGACACTTATCTAAAGGGTGTATTTTTTTTGTAAAAAAAATAATAAAATAACACACACATGGTATACAAAGATTATGATGGAATGATTTTTAAGATGCGATCTAGTTTTTTTCTTTTTTTGCAGAAGAAAGTATTTTTCACCAAAATGATATCACTTCTAAGAAGTAAATTCTTTTTGAATGTTTTTGTGGTATTTTCCAGCATCTCTGGTCTAGTTTTATGCAATATTACTTTAAAATTCTTCAAAAGAATTCTTTAATTTTATTACTGCTGTAAGATGTAAAAAAAAACGTGACGGTATAATTAAAAAAAAAACACCCTTTCTATGAGTACAATTTCAAATTTAACACACGCAACCTTTCGCCCCCATGAGGCTATTGCTCATGGATTTAACCCAAAACTCAGCGATAACTGGTTCAATCAAGTCATCTGTCTTTCTTTGTCGTCATCAAACAAAACAGCACAAGAGTACAAACTAAGGACCTATGTACATGCTTGTCATTAAGCACGTAAACAATGAAAAAACAAGTCAAAGTACTGGCGTGAGTGGATTTTTTGTTATTTTTTTTAATTCAAAAAATACAAATAATTAATACTACTACTATTTCTCTACTTATGTATATATTTATGTACTTGGAAATGAAAAATAAATAATTTATATACCCACTGCTCTCACAAAACTTTTCACATTGCACATAGCTCTTTTCTGTTTGTTGTTTTTCATTGTAAACAATTATATTCTCTGCCACTGACTCTGGCCACGAAAATAAAAATCAAAAATGAAATAAAAAATCAGTGGATGGGTTGGGGTGTGCATAAACGACGTGGATGTGACGGTATAATTAATTCGTATGCACGCTGTATGATAGCATAATTTTTAATTAATATCAATTAATTTTTTTGTTTTTGTATAAATGGGCAAAGCAGTTAAGTTAACGGGTAATCAATTAACATTTTATGAAAATTGTATTTAAGATTTTGAATGGAAGTTTAATAGAAATAGATTGGTCAATTGCTAGGAGAAGCAAGCTAGTTGTTCTTGTTAATAAATTTAAAGATTAAAATAGGATTTGTATGCATGCAGCATTATAATTTGAAGGAACAATGGAAACAAAAGTATTATTAACCAAGCCAGCGAAAGATGACCTGGAAGTCATGTAAAGTAGGTAATTCCCTTGTTTTTAAATATTTCCTTGGAACAAAACAGACATTTTCTTAAGCCTTGTGTTGACGTTAGCTTCTCATAAATTTAAAGTTTTAGAATCAATAGTCTTTAGTGAATAAGTCGACCATTTTTCACTTCTTTTTTCGAGATTTAATATGTATTCTTTGACTGATGAATTAAGCTTAAAAATATTTACCTAGCTGGTTGAACAAGGAATATTTAGAAAAAAATTGAACACGGTTCATGACTTCAACGTCCCCTCAGCCAATGTGTTTGAACAAATGGCTTGGTTTTTCTTTTTTAAATTGGTAGGATAGACAAATACAGTATATACCTACTTACTAAGTTAATGTTTGTATGAAAGAATAATTTTGGGTTCGTCAATTTTATTGAATTTCAGAAGACACGTTTTTTCAGTTTTTAGAAATCTTCCAACTCAAAAACAAGCAAAAATGAGGCCACTCAGTATTTGATTCGTTTTTGTTTTGCTATCAACAAAACGAAGGGGAAAAAGAGAGTAGTTAACGAGCTCTTTTTGACAAAATTACAATAAAAACTTTTTTTTTTGCTTGAATTAGCATTTTGCCTTCTAACAATATAATGTTAGCAAACATGGTAGAGGCTCTTAGGAAGAACAAAGTTATAGAAGCAAGGATTGTATGGGGTAGTACAAAGTTGAGCAAACTTTCAACTGTTTGCTATGGTAATACCATGGTGCTCAGACAGTACTGAAATTTGATGCGTTGAAAGCACGTTGTGGAAAAATATCACTACTTGTTTGGCGAAAAAATGAGATCTGAAAAAACGCTGAATCATTTTGATACCTTTTAGCAAATTAGACATCAGTAATAGTTGTAATAACCAAAAGACATCTACTGAAACCCGTTAACCTAATGAGAAAAAAAAACAGGCCGCTCTTATGTCGTTTTTTATTGCAATGTGAAAGATTTTCTCTCAAATTCGAGAATTCCTCCTTTGAATAAAAAATGTCAGCATGAGGGCCCATATTGCAGTAGTTTCGTTAGCGATATAATTCACAATACAATTCTAGAAGAACTCATCTAAAACATGCTAAAATGAAAAATTCCATATCATTTCGCAAAAAGATCAAATTACTACAGCGAAAAAGGCATTAGTAAACACTTGGTAGGAGTTGAGAACTGTAGGCTATATATGCAGGTATAACGTAATGGCAATGAAACACACAGGCCTTACTCTCCATATTGCCCATTAAAGTCTTGAAAAACAGATATGTAGGTATGCGAACATTTATGACAACCGATTTGTATCGCTCAGAATTTCATACTACTTAGGTAGTTATGTTCTCAAGTAGAATCATAAAACTTGATTTCTCTTGATTATGTCCCTTAATTTTAAATAAACTTAAATATATTTGATTAATGATAAAATAAACAACTTCCTTTTTCATTAGTCGAAGGTCAGCGGCAAACAAGCTTAACAAAACAAAACCAGCAGCATCGTCAATCATGCAATGCACATTCATCTTTAAAAGCAGAGAACCTTTACTTTCAACTTCAATAAAACTCAATGAATCACCACCACACCATCAAACGAAGATATCAAGTGTTTCTTATTTATTGCATTAGCAATAATAATAAAGAAAGAAAAGTATGTACTACAGAATGCCGCCACCATTACTGGTGCTGCTGCTGCTCATAGCTCTAGAACAACCAAAATAGACAGCAAAACGATTACTTCAGTTTGTTTTTTTTTTTTTTTTACTCAAAAAGAAGAACGCAAATAAACTCAAAATATTTTTCTACGCTGCGCTAAGTAGAAAGATGCTTCCGATTCAGGTTCCGGCAGCGGGCAAGGGCGACATTGCTGCATACAATTAACTTCAAAATGTGACTAAAATCATGTATCTATAGCAAAGCTCAGTCTCTGGATGGATAACATTTTTCTGAAGAAACCAACACAAAGCGAGAGCACTATGTGCTTCTTATCGCATCATTGTCGGTGTCGTTTACGTTTAGTCGCTTAAATTGCCACTGCTGAAATAGAAACATTAAAAACCAAGTTTCTTTTGTCATCTATTTCACAACCGTTTCCCCAACTCTTTTTATAAATAAAAATAAAACAAAATAAAAAAACTTACTTAAGCATATTCTCATCGCGTACAATGCTGCAGAAATCTAACTCGATTGATTTAATTTTGTGATTCATGACGATGCCATCGTCTTGGAGGTCCAATCTCTGGATCATTTCGATGATCTTGTCGTAGGGACTGCCGGCGCCTCCGCCACTGCTGCTGCCACTGGTGTTGGCCATTTTGGCTTGCAAATTATTTGTCGCGCACGACGGATGTATATCGGGGACAAATCGGGACTTTTTTGCTCTTGTTCTTTCAATGAGCAATACAAACGTGGACAACGTGGTTGTTTTTCAATCTTAGACCATAGAAACTTCACTGAACAAAGAACAAACAACGACAATAAAATGCAAACAAAATTTGCAGCCACAAAAAAATCAAGGGACAAACAAAAAAAAATTTTGAAAAAAATAATAAAACCTAATCTAATGGAAAAACATTTGTTGCATTTAGTTAGTGCAACATTGCATGCATCGGTTGCACTTGGGTCCGTTTTCCTATTTATTAAAAATTATATTTCTAATTCAGCTAGTTTTCTTTTACACAACGCAATGCAAAGCGCCAGACAGGGAAAGACAAAAAAAAAGATGAAGAAAAACTTGTCGCAGCCACACGCTGATTGCTTTTATTATTCGCAATATTTAATTAAATTTTCGCGTTTCGTCTACAAACGTTGAATAGAGTTCATTATTCTACACAATTCGATGCACAATTATTTGGTTTGTGTTGATTAGTTGTGTGTATATAATTTGGAAAAATAAACTTCTTGTATTTTTTGATATTTTCTTGTTGAGAAATATTTTTGTCGCGCAGGTGACAAAAAAATTGCTTTTTATCCCGCTTTTTGAAAACTACGAATAAAAGAGGGAAATTTAGAATGACAGTTGAATTAAGTCACGTATGTGAGACTCGATAGCTGCAATAATGGAGAAACGAGACTTGAATTGTGGGATATTTTGTATGCACTGTTGTGCCGACGTTAAGGCAAAGTTTGCATTAGCTGCTTAAGGTAGAACCGCACTAGGCGGAACTGCACTTCAGTGACACCGTGCGCACTTTCGCACGAAACTGAACGAAACTTCACGTTGCGACACAGTTGGTCAGATTACCAACTTTGTCGCATAGTGTCGCGTCGTGAAGTGCAGTTGTCGCTTAGTGCGATATAGCTCATACAATTTCCCACAAATAAGTCGTGAAGTTCAGTTGCGCTGAAGTGCAGTTCCGCCGAGTGCGGTCCTAGCTTTATTCACACAAATCGAGTCGGATTGATCTGAGGCTGCACTTTTTTATAACGCACTTAAAGCCCGAGCCACACTACTCTCGTGTTGTGTGTTGTGGAGTAGTGTGTCGCTGTCATTCCAATGTATTTCATAGATTTCGACACACCACACGATACAAATATGGCTCTACTCATATGAAATACATTAGAGCGATAACGACACACTACTCCCCAACACACCACACGAGAGTAGTGTGGTTCGGGCTTAATACTAGCCGTGTTTTTTTTGCAAGCCCGGAGGTATTTGGTTGAAAAAACGACATCGGGGTAAGCATTTTGCGTTTCTTAACTCACAAGAATATTCCGAATATACCGCTTTTTTATTCATTTTTTTAATATTTGGAATGTATTCGTTTCATTACATGTGAAGCAACAACTAATCTCCTACGGGCTTATAGTTTAGTCCAGATAATTTTCGGGGCTTAATTTGAGCGGGGAGAAAAACTATAGCCGTATTTTTTTATCTACGGATCTGGATCATTTTTTAACACGTAATACAACAAAAACTTGGGATCCTGCTCTATGTCTAAAACCATAATTTGAAAATTTTGATGACTCATTTTGAGACGTTTAGGAAGTGAATTCAGAAATTATTTTGATGCAAAAATAAGGCTATTGGCTTAAATTATAATTTTGTGATGCCACTATATAAGCCGTGTTTTATTGGTAATTTTATAGCCAGCACAGTAAAATTTCCCTTGACAAACAAAAACAAAAACAAAGAGTGTCGATAAATTAGCCAGTAAAAGAGTGGATATAAAAGTGGTTATACATAAAGAGGTGTTATTTTGAATAGCCCGCTATTTCGGTAGCTGTCACTTTTGAAGCTGTCATTTTTTGACATTTGACAAGTAGAAACTACGCCATTAATAAAAATGGAACGATACACGCTTCAACAACGCATTGAAATTATTAAAATTCACTATAAAAATGGTGAAAATTTGGCAGAGACGGTTCGTAAAACTAAAACATTTTTGGGTCGTCGTGAAGCACCTTGTCGGACCGCAATACAGAAATTGGTGGACAAATTCGAGCTGTTGGGACAAGTTAGTGATGTGAAGAATAAAACCCGTGCACGTCGCTCAAGAACAACTGAGAATATTGCTGTTGTAGCCCAAAGTGTTGAAGAAAACCCAGGTTTGTCCATTCCTCGTCGTTCTCTGGAATTAGGCATTCCACAAACGTCATTACACCGTATTTTGCATAAAGACTTGGGTCTTAAGGCTTATAAAGTTCAGTAAAACAAGAACTCAAGCCGGCTGATCATCAACAACGTCGTGTCTTTGCTGATTGGGTCCTCGAAATGCATGAAAATGATCCGGAATTTCATCGAAAAATCATTTTGACTGATGAGGCCCATTTCCACCTCGGAGGCTACGTCAACAAGCAAAACTGTCGCATCTGGGGCTCGGAAAACCCAAGAGTTATTGTTGAAAAGCCTCTCCATCCTCAACGCGTGACTGTTTGGTGCGGTTTATGGTCCGGCGGGGTCATTGGACCTTACTTTTTCGAAAATGAGGCTGGAGCAACAGTTACGGTCAATGTATTGCGCTATCGAGAGATGATTAATGATTTTTTATGGCCGGAATTGGATGGTATTGATGTGGACAGCGTTTACTTTCAACAAGACGGCGCTACGTGCCACACAAGCAATGAAACCATCGATATTTTACGGGAAAAGTTTCCGGACCGTGTTATCTCTCGAAGAGGTGATCACAATTGGCCACCGAGATCTTGTGATTTAACAACTTGCGACTTCTTCCTTTGGGGCCACGTGAAAGATAAAGTCTACGCCAACAGCCCAGCGTCGATTCAAGACCTCAAAGATGGAATTCGTGAGGCTACCGAGGACATAGGGCAGCCACTTTGCGATTTGGTTATGGAAAATTTCATGAAAAGGATATGGTCCTGTAAGCGTGGTTGTGGCGGCCATTTGGCTGATGTTGTGTTCCATTATTAACGGCATACCTTCCTCTTTATAACGAAATAAACTTCCGATCATTTATCTCAAAAAATGCCATTTTTCTTTGAATATCAAAATAACACCTCTTAGAACTTTGAAGATGAAGATGGCGCTCTTGAAAAGTATTCATGACTTGAACCTTAATGTTGTTTTTTACTCTCTAAAGTTGCTAAAGCGTTTTATTGGTACTGGATTATTGCGCTAGCTATAAATTACCAATAAAACACAGCTCTAGGTAGTGACTTAATCATTAATAATTGCCAAAAAAAATATCATTTTGGACCAGCCGTCCACATAAAATGACTTTTATTATTTCAATGAATGAACTAACTTATGATCATTAAAAAATTAAACTTCATTTTATGGTGAAGTTTGGGATCGAATTGATTTTTTTTTAATAAAAGTAATAATTCAAGCCATCAGCTTTATTTTTGCATCAAAATATAATTATTGATTTTAATTTCTAAAATTTTTAGTGAACATTTTTTCAAGTGTTTGATACAAAAAAAAAACTAATTTTAGTACATATTCATCACTCTTATTAAAAATCCGACTATTTTGGCTCGCCTTCGTGCCTTCGGCATTTGGTTTTGTTTTCCAACCAGGGAGTGCTATCAGATTGTTTTTTTTTTTTTTTTACAAATTTCATAATGACACTTCTGACATTTGGTGGCAGAGGTCCATACGGATGAATAGAGGTCTTCCAAGATTTGTCTTTTCTCTTTCTAATTTGACATCTAAAAACAACAACAAAAAAAGTCCCTGGTTGGAAAATATTTACATGCTCTTGGCAGTGTTAAAAATCCGGTCATTTGATTATTTTTTTTATTTGGAACTGAAAACTTAAATTTGCGACTGAATTACCTATTAATCATTGTTTAAACATTTTAGTGAACATTTTTTCAAGTGTTTGATACAAAAAAAACTAATTTTATTACATATTAATCACTATTAATAAACACCCGAATTTTTTGGCTCGCCTTCGTGCCTTCGGCATTTGGTTTTGTTTTCCAACCAGGGAGTGCTGTCAGATTATTTTTTTTTTTTTTTAATTTCACACGAACACTTCTGACATTTGGTGGCAGAGATCCATAGCGATAGTAAACACGGCTTGGGTGTGAATCACATACTTGTCATCGATAGTTTGTATGGAAACGCAAAATTTTGTCTGTGGTGTCGCTAAGCCCTGTTTTTTTTTCAACCAGTTAGCTCCGGGATTGGAAAAAAACTCGCCTATTGTACTCAAAGCAATAGAGGAAGAGGTTTGTTCAATTTGTAAAACTATTGATCGCAGTTATAAAGATTTAACACGACTTTTATCGCTTATGTTCATATAGATCATCTCATGAAAACAAACAATACGTATCATCGTTTTTTGCTATGATACATTATGGGTGTGTTTCTTTATTTTTTCCGGATAAAGAATAGAAAAGACGGAAAAGGCAAAATATCTACACAGAATATCCAGAATCGAATAAATAAGGAAACCAATCTTAATAGAAAGAATATCCAACTATCAGCTGTTTTTTTTTCATGTCAAAAAATCATTTTGAAATTATTTCTGATAGAAGAAACAAATAATCATTTGTTTTGCAAATTATAAATTAATTTTACGCGCACGCATAAGCATCATGAAGATACAAAAATAATAATCACAAAAACATGCTCACCCATTTCCATTTCATTAAATTTCTATTCATCCATGGCAGAGGCAGACGGAAGACAAAATAACAATTACCTAATTGTAACCAATGAAAAAAATGAAATGTATCTGTCAAAGTAGAGAATATTCCATTTACACTAGCTCTTGTCTAGAAACAGAAAGAACACATTCCAATAATTCTAGAACGAATAAAGAAACAACAAAAAAGTATATCCGGAATATTCCAGAGAATAAAGAAACGCAAAAGCCGTGTTCCAGATATTCCGAATATTCGGAATAAATAAAGAAACACACCCTATATAAAACATAAATTATAACAACACGAGATCCTGGATCGCTATCAGTTTCATGAACCAAACATTTAGTTTTTACTCTTGCGAGTACATGGATTCTCAGTTTTGTTATTTTTAGCTACCTAACCATTTGCAAAAACGAAAAGCCATCTGCCCGCCGGAGTATAAACTACATTTTCGGATCATAAAATGTGATCCCGATAGTGAGCAGGGTTTCGTGCTGCTGTTGTAATGCATGGTTTTTATTGTTTATGTGTCTGATTACATGGGTTTTTTTTTACTGAACTCTTGATTACACGGTGAAGAGAAATCCTTCCATTTCAATCTACCCTTCCCTATCTCACACCCTTAAAATCTATATATATCTCCCTCACACGTTTCATGCTGAATCCGAAAATATTAAATGAAACTGCCGCATCGGTGAAATTTGGGTGGAATCTACCTTCTCTTTTTTACGCACACAAAATCTACCTGTCTCACCGATGCTCTCTTCAGTAAAATGACCCATGTAATCAGGATAAATTCTAAAAATAAAAAAAAACATCTAATATCGACATCCCTAAAGCGTACATTTCCAACAATTCGAAAAATTTGTTTAAATAACGAAAGCGTCCACAGCGTCAATAGTGATATTGTGGTTCTTTGTTCCATATAAAAAATTTCTATTATTATTATACGTATTTGCTGAAAATTTGATAATTAATTATTTTGTTGAATTAATTTGAACAGTTGACTGACCGTCTAATATTGGCCGAGTTTAACGCACATCTGCATATTCAGAATTCTGAATTTTTGAAGCTCTTGATTGGCCAGCTGTCAGAAAAAGTTCTGAAAATTCAGATGACTTCTGACAGCTGGCCAATCAAGAGCTTCAAAAATTCAGAATTCTGAATATGCAGATGTGCGTTAAACTCGGAGCTTCAAAAATTCAGAATTCTGAATATTCAGATGTGCGTTGAACTCGGCCATTATCAGCAGATAATTTCCGATCAAATAAGTTTCATTGGTGGTTTATTTATATCCTAAGCCTATAACATTCCCTCATAACATTTAAAAAAAAACCTAAAAATTACATAAAATAAATTTATGACTGACCAATTACTGAAACAAGTTGACCTTTTAGAGTTCACTAAAATCTTTCAGATAGTACATTTTTTTCCGAATATCCCCTAAATGGCTTCTTAAAATCTCTACGACCTTGAAAAAACTTCATAGCCAATTACGTACTGAAACTATCTTACCTTTTGCGGTTACTAAGACCCTTCAGATCGTGTTTTTGCGAATATCCCACATATGGGGTGCTAAGATCCCATCGCCTGTATGTATCGTTATAATGGACGGACACTGACCAATAGGAGAGCATCCAGACATTTGAAAAAAAAATGTACAGCTCGTTTAGTAATAAAATGTTTTATCTTTAATCATTAATTTTCTATTATAATTGTTTTTGCTAAATGTGTACTTTGTTGTAATTATTTTTATGTAAATTTTGTTTGTTCTATTTGAAGTTTGTGTTGTATACGCCTTCACAATAATTTATATTTTATCTTATTTGCTTGTAAATGCTTTTGAAATTTTAAAATTAAGTAGGTGTTCCTTTAGAAAGCTTTTTTTTAAATTTTATTTTATGAGCATTATATGTTTATAATCTTTCGAAGTGCAAATGGCAAGAATTCTTTGAATGGACTTTTTTTTTAATTTGTTACTTTTTTTTTTGTTTTTAATATATGTATTTAGGTATATATCTTTCTTTTAAATTGCAAGGCAATTATTTCAATGGAAGCCAAGTTCAAATAATTTACAATAGAATAATATTTATGAGTTACAAATAATAAAAAAAATCAAACAAGTACAAACTGAAAAAATAAAAAAGGAAAATTCTTAGTAAGACGCATAGTTGGAATATATAAATACATAAAATATGATTTTTTAACGATTTTCAATTTTTTTTTAAATACACTTTCTTTAAAATTAAACGTTAACAGCTAAAAAAATAACACTTATGATTACACATATAAGTCCTTCAGTATAAATGATGACACGTTTTGTAAATTACAATTAAGGCGTCAGCAGGAACATTTACTCTTGATTGCCTGCGTCGTGGTTTGACCACCATTCGAGTTTGCCAAGTTAAATTTTTCACTGTCAGCAATATCAGCATCACTGATGAGTTTATCGTTCAAGAGAATCTGGGGGAAGAAAATAAGACAATATGTTAAATAGTGCATTTTTGGGCGAAAGCACAATACTGGTCGGTGTGTTTAGAATTGGAAAATTGTAACGCACAACTACATGTTAACGAAAAAAATAAAGACCTTCAACTTTTTCGTTGATCTCTTTAAAGTTATGTTCTTTGTACCCAAGGTAAAGGTTAGTCAGGAATAAATATTTCTACAACTAATTGGCGCCCAACTTGCACGTTCGAATTTCACTATTGCAGATCAATTCGACTTTTCTTTCTTAATCCACTGGTCGGATACACTTTTATTCGTAAATGGAGCGAGTCCGAAGACGAGACAAGAGACATGCCAATTTATAACAGTTATAACAGTTTTTCACCATTAAAAATGGGTGTGTGATAACGCGCTTCGCTCGACTTGAAAAAAAAACTAGCATTATACCCACCGGCGGAGGGCCCTGGCCCTGCGGGGCCGCATAAACAGTACTTTTATAAACCAAAACTGTTATAATTGGCATGTCTAGAGTCACTTCCATTGAGTTTTAAGCCGGAACCACACATGTCTCGGGGAAAAATCCCATACAAAAATGACACAACGCAATCTAAAACGAAAAATTGTATTCTCCTTTTCATTTTGCAGTACGCTGTTCGACGAACGAAATTGATAATTTTGAACGAAATAAAGTTGATTTTGAACCGATACGTAAAATTTGATTTTCAAACATTTGTAATTTGACATATGTATAACTTTATCAACTCACTTTATTAACTAACGCTCTAGCTGCCTCATCGATGTTCACATTTTCCTTTGCCGATGTTTCAAACCAACCAGCAAAACCATTGTCTCGAACATATTCGTCCATCTTCTCGGGAGTTGTGATGATGCCTTGTTTATCTTGGTCACACTAAAAAGATAATGAGAAGTTCTTCGTCAGGTGTCTATTTAAAAGCGTGTTTAACTGACAAATTTGCTAGAAATGTACGCTACTACATATGTACATACATATGTATGTATATTATAACTTTATCAATAAAAAACGTGCTAATATCTGTAGAACTTACCTTATTGGCTAGTAGTATGCATGGAATTGGGCTACCATCAGGCAGTTGGACTTTCGAATCAAGATCCTCTTTCCATTTACTCACACAATCAAATGTACCACTGCGTGTTACATCAAATACAATAAAGGCACCGACGGCTTCTTTATAATAAACTCGTGTCATATTGCCAAATCTCTCTTGTCCGGCAATATCCCATAGCTGAAGTCGAACAATAGTGTTCGAATCCCAGGTAAGGACTTTTAGGGCGAAATCAACACCAATTGTCGCTCTATAATTTTGGCTGAAAAATTGATGAACATAGCGCTTGATGAACGATGTTTTCCCTGTGCCCAGTTCACCGATGACTAGAATTTTGTAGAGATGCTCTCGTTTCTCTTGTGAGGAAGTCATAATTGGCTAAAAGAAACATCAATACAATAATTTGTATTAGTTATTTTTGAATATTATAACGATTAAATAAGTTTAATGTTCAAATTTTTAAAATCATTTTAAAAGTAAACATAATATTTTTCAAATATTTATAGTTAGTTATGAACATATGTATACCTTAACCTTTTCACAAATTAAGTTTCACTCTTATCGACCTGAGTGCATACAATTTTTTAAATCTATCGAATTCCATAATTAATTTTTGCTACATACGAATTTAAAGGATTTAGCAGTCCCTAAACTTTTCGATGTGTTCTATCGATTACATCACGCAACTTCTCAAGGTAACATATACACTGCTGATTTTTCTTTGACTCCTTATTTTTTTTTGAATTAACCATAAAAACTATATCGGGTTGCATTTTCCGCATAATACGATTACAACAGCAGCAACACGAATATGTGCATTCTATTCAACATAGGAAATTAAAAAGCAAACCCAGCTGTTGACGCGGTTATACACAAGAATTGTGGGGCTTCCATTGCAGATTTGTGTCATTGTCCAGTTAAGTATGTGTACCTTAGATTGTCTCTAAGTAGATTTAAAATAATGTATTAGTAATTTTAATTATCAAAGTAGATGTAGTGTATTGTTGTTTTTTTGTATTGATTGTGAGAAGTGTATAACCTTAGGTTTTTCTCGTCTATTGTTGAGCCGTTATTTTTAAGCTAAGTTTATTTTTCGTAGCTTAAATACAAAAATTCAATGATTCTTTAAACTTAAAGGATAAGTTGTGGGTTTTGTCACACAATGAGAAATTGCAAACAATTCGAATTTGGATTCGAATTTATCTTAGTCATTTTTCGAAATGGAAAATTTCATCCCAATTTGAACGAAATATGGTTGGGAAGCAAGATCTTTCGAACAGAAATGTCAAAATTTAATTCATGAACAAACGGAAACGGAAAGAGTAAAGAAATAAATAAATAATAAGGCAATTTTATTTTCTAGTCCTCAGCTGAGCACAAGAACAAAGCCTGGGCGAACTGAGAGAGTAATGGCGAATTCCTTTCAAAAAAGAAATCGAATTTTTTCTAAACAGAAATTATTCACAAAACTATTAAGGTTGTTTGTCTTTGTTGTGAGAAAAATGTTTTACCAATAGAATTAAATTAATTAATAAAAGATATTTGCCAGCTTATTTGCACATATATTTTTATTTTAAACAACTCGTCTTCCAAAAATTCAGCGACTTTCAAATTATGACGTACTAGAAATGTCAAGTCTTCATAGTGTATGTGCGAATCAGTGTGAAATCTTGCTAAAAACACAAGATTTGTTTTGACAGAAAAGAATCGATTTTGTTTACAAAAAATTCGATTCTGTTTAGAAAAAATTCGAATTTTTTGTTGAAAGGAATTCGCCATAAGCTTTGAGGAGAGTAAGATCAAATCTCTCCAATTTAACTATGAAACACGCATTCAGCACTGAATTATCATATGATCTGTCAAATTACTTGAAAACTGTATGAAGATGGTCTCGCTCAGGTTTTTGCTCCGTTTGCTCGGTCATTCGATTCTGAGCTCATCGAGTCAACACTGATTAAAAAAAACAAACACAAGTCAAGCGCTCTGAAGTGGCTGAGCTAAAAAAAAAGGTTTTTTTAACAGTTCATTGCTTTGCTCTGAGCTAAATTGGATGGTGCCCAAGTACTCATGAATACTTTGCTATAGCCATTTTTAATGGAACGCACATAATGGATTTCCCTACAAAGCTCATGTCTACTCGCCATGAGGGCAGGAGTAGTTGGTAGTACTATGTAGGTTATCGGTATGTGTCATCACTTTGTTTCCTATTGACAAAAAAAATGTAAACTCGAGCGAAAGAAGTAAGTATAATTATAATAAGTAAGTTTAAATACAGGTGTTAAAACAAAAAAATATAGAGCAATTCCGTTTGAACAAAAGTCTTTCATACTGCGTTCATTTGGCCTTATTTCACTTTCTTTTCTCAAACCGGAGAAGACGAAATTTTAGAATTTGGCGTAATACTTAAACTTATAGGGCCCATAGACACAACACTTGTGTGCACACCAATCGAGGCACCGACATCAAAAATCAAACATTTTTCATTTTTTTTGTGTCGGTGTCACCATTGGTGTGATGTGTATGGGGAAGTGTCATGACACCGTTGTGCACACAAGTGTTTGTTTATATGGGCCCTATTAGAATCGATGAATATGCTGAGCCTTATATATCACTACCAAATGGTGCAGTAAGGCCAAATACCCTTTGGCTTTATTCCCCTTTGTGTGAAACAATATATTTGTAGAAATAAAGATTCTTACACTTTTTCATTGTTGGTTATTAAAAAATTAAAAATTTACAAAAATTACCTCATTGTTTTCATTAATATCGTTCTCTTCCTGATCATTTCGTAAAAAATATATTAAAAATGTCAAAGAATGCAAAAATTAGTTTTATTTTCTTTTTTTAAAAACTTTAAACAAAAAATTAGTTTTATTTTTTATTAAAAAAAATTATCTTATAAGAAAACTTAGCAATACTAAAAAAGTGCAAGCAAACAAGAACAAACAAAATCACGGTGGAAAAATATACAAAAAAAGTTGCCTGCAATTAATGATGCAAATACGTTTATAAATTAAAATTATGATTATGTTGATGCCAACAAAAAGGTGATGATGTAATTATTATTAATTGTTGTTGGCAAAAAATTCTCATCTTAGCCCAACTTTCCACACAAGATGACTTTAAAAATTTCAATGATCAATGGTAAGGTAGTTCAATCATTAAAATAATAAAAGTTTTATTATGTGGACGGTAGGGCCAAAATGAACATTTTTTTTGGCAAGAAATAATAATTAAGTCACCACCTTTATAATTATTTGCATAAAAACATTTGAAATAAATATGTTTAACAAAAAAATCGGTATTCCAATTTGAACATTTAAGATTTAAAGCTAATACAAAAACAGCTTCATTGTTTATTAAATAGTTTTGCGGTACTCATCTGAATTCTGGATTATTCATTGGTGAACTCTTCGATTTATAAAAAATGGAAGCTCTTTAAGAACTTATTTTATCTATGTATATCTCTTTTACATACTTATCGACGGTTAAAATGCAGGACCTCGTATGGAGAAAAACTCACAAAAATAGCCACCTTTTGGCATTTCAGAGCCACCTTTTGGCATTTTCAGCGTAACAATCAATATTGTTTAGATTAATAGATAGCTCAGAACAATTTATTTGTTATTTTTTTAATTTTTAATAATTGAGTTAAAAGTTTTTTTTTTATTTCTGAAAAACGACTTACAAGGTTCTGCACTTTAACCGTCGTCGTTATGTAAATATGAATTTATGGATGGAAAAATCAACTGTGGTATTTGAAAAAAATAATACATGTTTTGAGAAATACCTCTGGTAGCGGATATAAAATTAAAAAGCATATCTACAATTTAATTTTTCTTACAAAGAATTAATTTATAAATCAAAACAAAAATGTTTAGTTTATATTATTCAAATTTACCTCTAATTTTTCACTATTATCAACATTTTCGTCATTACGGTTCTTCAGAATTTCCTAAGGTTTTTATTTAGAAATAAAAAAAAGTACAAAAATCATAGTTGTTCTATGTTAATTTTTTATTAAAAATCTCTTTAAAATGTTTAATTACAAGCTACTCCTTTCACAATCGTTGAATCACAAGGTCGCTTGAAATCGAAAGCAAACTAATTTATTTGTTGCTCTCAACCACATAGAGGGATTGTTCAGGGATATTATTTACATAATTTTTCTGTCAAATACGCTATTTTGGTAATTTAATTTTGACACTATAAAAGGCTTTTTCTACTACTCGTTCACCAAAAATAGCGTATCTGCTGCTGTATTTTAATTTCCACATTTATACGGTGTTTTCGAAAAAAAAAGTTAGGGCTATTTATGTTTATCATTTTCGGGGATGGTT
Organism: Leucozona laternaria; assembly: GCA_932273885.2. Lineage (NCBI taxonomy): Eukaryota > Metazoa > Arthropoda > Insecta > Diptera > Syrphidae > Leucozona > Leucozona laternaria. The sequence continues at coordinate 3,796,914 of OW026368.1, forward strand.
CTTGAATTTGTTCTGAGATAAAAATAGTTCCTCTCGGCTCTTTTTTCTCCATTCTAATGATAGCAATTACAAAAAAAATACAAAATCTAAATTCTAAGAAATTCATTTTAAAATCCGTATCAATTCATCAAAACTGTACCATAATTCATATAAATGTTGACAAAAGTGGAAATTCTTCAAATATGTTCAACTCGTTAAGCCCGTTCAAATTTTACAAATTTTGAATCAATGCCGTCCTTACACTTGCAAATGCAAAGATTTTCCACTCGAACTGAGTACTTGGCTATTTCAAAAGGGGACTTTACGAATCTGTCAAAGTCAATAGTGACAGCTGACATGCATACATTTATGGCGAATTCCTTTCAACAAAAAATTCGAATTTTTTCTAAACAGAATCGAATTTTTTCTAAACAAAATCGATTCTTTTCTGTCAAAACAAATCTTGCGTTTTTAGCAAGATTTCACACTGATTTGCACACACACTATGAAGACTTGACATTTCTAATACGTCATAAATTGAATGTCGCGGAATTTTTGGGAGACGAGTTGTTTATTTTTTGGTTGGAACGAATTCTACATAATTTAATAATAAATATTCAACAATATATTCAGTCAATACAGCTATAAAATAATTTATTGTGCGTTGTTCATTATCAAACACAAATTTGACAAAAAAAAAATGCTTTCGCGAGTGAAAGACGTATTAAAAACTTTCAGTGCAAGTGATGAAAACTTTTCAATAATAATTTTCTTTAAAAATATATGTGCAAATAGAAGTTCAAACAAATAAAATGCACCGTATAAGCTGGCTAATATCTTTTATTTATAAATTTAATTCTATTGGTAAAACATTTTTCTCACAACAAAAAAAAAACAACCTTAACAGTTTTGTGAATAATTTCTTGACGTTTTGCGTCAATTGCAGCTATAAAGTCACAAACACAATCACACCAAAAAAAAATCGATTCTTTTACGAAATACGAATTCCTTTCAATTGACAGAAAAGATTCGATTCTGTTTAGAAAAAATTCGATTTCCTTTTTGAAAGGAATTCGCCATTACTTTATAGCTGCAATTGACGTAAAACGTCAAGAAATTATTCACAAAACTATTAAGGTTGTTTGTTTTGTTGTGAGAAAAATGTTTTACCAATAGAATTAAATTAATAAATAAAAGATATTAGCCAGCTTATACGGTGCCAATTTGTTGGTGCATTTTATTTGTTTGAACTTCTATTTGCACATATGTTTTTAAAGAAAATTGTTATTGAAAAGTTTTCACTTGCACTGAAAGCTTTTAACACGGCTTTCACTCGCGAAAGCTATTTTTTTTGTCAAATTTGTGTTTGATAGTGAACAAAGCACAATAAATTATTTTTATAGCTGTATTGACTGAATATATTGTTGAATATTTTGTTAAATTATGTAGAATTCGTTGCAACCAAAAAATAAACAACTTGTCTTCCAAAAAATCCGCAACTTTCAATTTGACGTATTAGAAATGTCAAGTCTTCATAGTGTGTGTGTAAATCAGTGTGAAATCTTGCTAAAAACGCAAGATTTGTTTTGACAGAAAAGAATCGATTTTGTTTAGAAAAAATTCGATTCTGTTTAGAAAAAAATCGATTTCTTTGTTGTAAGGAATTCGCCATAACAAACGCATTGTGTACAAAACGTCAAAATCTCACTCCTTACGTCAACAATCACATGAAACAAGTCCGATTTTGTTAACAATTTAAAAATAACTACTTAAATTAAACATATCCAAGCTATCTATTATTAAGGCTTAACTACATTGAAGCAAAAGGTGAACAACAAAAACATCCAAAAAATCTTACGAAAATTGTGTTTGATCTGTCATATCAGATTTACTTCGTAGATCAAACCCAATTTTTTCGCACACAGGCATCGGCTAGACATATTTTTTGTTCTTCACTGTCCTTTTTTTACTTTAAATTTTAAATGCCGTAGAAGGATCTTTATCTCCGAACTTCAAATTCAAGAACTTCATTTACGATGATTACTTTCTATATCAATTAAATTTTACTCACCGGATCCTCTTGGTCCATTGTCAGATCGCCAAAAGCTGGCATCGGAGGTTCAGGTGGGGAAAATTCCGATTCAAACGAGTACTCACTTATCCCAGATATATAATCAAGAGCTTCCTGTTTACCATCCAGGATATCAACTTCTTCGTCCGGGTAAATTGATGTTTGATTGATGTACTTGATTCTCCGTCTATAGACAGAGCCCTCACTGACCGGGCTCCTATCTGATCCTGAACTTTTCTCCGACCCAAATGAACTAAAATCTTTGCTATCGAGAACTAATTGTGATAGAGGAATCAAAGTCCTCTGCGGACGCACTGAGGTACCTACAGCAAATCGTATATTATGCCGATGATCGCAGATGATTGGAGTTTCTTCAGGCGACCCACTGTCGTTGGTGTCCTCGATTGACTGATCTCGGATTAATCCACTGAGTTTTGGATTCTGTTTATTGTTATTGTCGGTGAAATACAGAGATGAGTCTCTAGGTGCCGTGATGGTGTTAGTGATGTCTGGGGTGGGATTTTCTCTTTCTAACGACGATGTCGATGCGAAACTTGGAAGAGAAATTATTTTTCTCTGATGGTTTTGATTGACCACCTCAAGTAGTTCCTCATTGATGTCTTCGATGGATTGATCTTGTGTTAATTCACTTAGATTGGGATTTTGTATATTGTTGCCACCACCGTAGTAATGTATTGGCGATGTGTTTGTGGAAGAGAAGCGTGAGATTGGACTTTCTATATTCAATTCGGATCCAATTGACGATGTCGATGCGAAACTTGGCAGAGAAATTATTTTTCTTTGTTTTTGATTGATGGTTTCGTGTGGTTGCTCATTAGTTTTCTCGACGATTGGCGGCAGGGATTCAACCTCAACCTCAGCTTCATCTATTGCCGATTGTGGTTTTAGCTGGGTGTCAGACTCCGGAAGGCCCAATGGTGTTGGCAACGTTTGTGATTGGGCAATGATCGGAGGTGATAGATCTTGGTTTTCTATTGATGCTGGTCTGGGAAATCGACGTCCTCGCTCAACAGTTCCCTCGCGTATCATGAAATGTGATTCAGACTCAGCTGATTCGGATGCGTGGAATCGTTGTCGTCTTAGCTTCGGTATCTGATGTTGCGAAAGGGACTTGCGAATGGCGCCAGTTGGAGCCGTTGATGTTGGTGCGGCGCCGAATGCTGGAGCTCGGCTCGGTTTCGCTGGTGCTCTCTCCCGTGGAGGCGTATCGCAGACACTTTGGGTGACTACGAGTTTCTCTTCCGTGGTGGTGGTAGTCGAAATGGTCGAGGTGATTGACTTATTACCAGACGGGGACGCAGTTGGTGAGACAGTTGGGCTGTTTGGCTTCGACTTGGTTTTCTTATTCTTCTTTGAATTTTTCTTCAAAGGCGATGTCACCACTGGCTTTTGCTGTTGTCGCTGTTCCTCAGTGGTAGCAATTAAATAATCACCTTCGTCAGTATGGGGGTATGTTGTACTAGAACCTACAATCTCAGTCGTGGTTGTGGGTAGGTTTTTTCGCCCCTGAGGGCCGTTGTTACTTTTGTTGGTGTGTTCGATTTTCTTACCCTGAATGGTAATTTGTATCTTTCGGACTTTATCGAATTTTGTTGGCGAAGATTCCGGCGATAAGGAATATGGTGGCGTAGTGGGTTCCGGTGTCGTCACAGTAACTTTCCTCTTAGTTTCATTATCCGCAACAAAAATCGGTCTGCGATCAAGGGTCTGGGTAGTTTGTGTTGAACTTGTAACCAGAAGAAGATTACTCGACGAAATTTCTTCGTCCTTCTTAGGATTAACCTTATTCTTTTTGATTCCAGTGAGAGAAAATTTTTTAGAAAGTTTGCTTTTCTTCTTTTTCGTATCAACCGAATCGAATTGCGGTACTTCTAAGTCCTCACCACCACTCGATAGGACTTGGTCACTACTTGATGCAGGGGTTAACTTTTTCTTTGTCGACTTTGACGCACGAAAAGACCGAAATGCTGAAGTGAACCTTGATCGAGTTTTTGATTTCGGAGATAGTTTTTCAACAGCAATTACTGTCGGTTTATTGGCTAAATCTGCAATCCTATCTAACTGCTCTTCGTCTTCATCTAAAGATTTGCAAAAATTATCAGACAAAGTCTTTCGTAGCAGGGGTTGTTCCGATCTCAATTCAACCTCACTGCTTGCGGTGTTCAAATTTGTGTCCAATGATTTTGGTGCACCAACGTTTTGCATTATAGCTCCATCGAGGCAAGGTTTGGTATAAGGATGGAGGATGCGACAGAATAACTTAAAATAAAATTGAAACAAAACAAAGTTCACAGCGAAAATAATTTCGAAACGAACACGCGTTGCACAATCGACGAACAAAAAGAAACGACTGATGTTCAACGTGGGCAAATTCACTCTCGACAGAATACAGAACAATAAGTTTTCTTATCTTTATCCAAAAAGATACAGGTTAATAAATTTTGTTCACCTATTTTTTTATCACAATCATTTTTATTTTTTTGTTTCTTCTAAAATAAAGCAATCGTAAAACAACTCGACTGCATTTGCAACAACGATGAAGCCAAAACTATTCCTTTTCTGCTAATTTAATTTAAAGAACCTATGTACATAGTAGGTACATCTATGGAGCCCACAAATAATATTGACCCCAATACTGCGCACTAGAGTGTCTATCACCACCGGGTACAAGACACACCGAAAAGATTATAGAACCCGCCGAGGCACCTTGCGATATTTGAATGAAACTTTAGACGCCGTTGCTTTGGCTTTTATAAAATTTTAAACCCTCCAACAATGACAACTGCATTTGCAGATACAGAAGCAGAGCAGCAGACAATACCTATAGTTGTTGTGACAAGTGGAGAACTGGTCAATGCAACGACTGTGACACTTGCTTCTAGACTTAGTCTATGAATGTCTCTCAGTATGTTCTTTTTTTTTGTTGTATCTGAAAGTATAACGTATATGCTCGCTCGTAAGCCTCGCGTTTGGAAGGCGATAAGAGGTACGAGACACACGAAATGAATCTGAGCGCACGATGAGTATCCGATGTCATTTCACGCATCCAAGGCGAGAGCTTATGGAATCTATTACAGTTTAGAAACAAGGAGAACTATATGATATTCAATCATCCACAGACAAACATAGTTATTATAAAATTTGCAAGTTAGTTAGATAGAAATTCCGCAAGAGGCGCCCTTGTTCGGCCGAATTGCATTTACCCATATCTAATCATCAGACAGAGAATGTAGCCGCCAGCTTATGTATTTTTCTTCTGCTAATGCTGTTGATGTGTGAAGAATTGCTGAATCTAGATTTATACGGCTTCCCGGGATCATTGAGAGAAATGCAAGTGAGTTATTTGATATTTGACGTCTTATATCACAACTTGGAATAGTGGTTGATGCGGTCTATAGGGTTTTTATTTTCTTTTTCTATCTCCAATAATTTATGGGGAAATCAAACGGAGAGCGGCGCTATCAAATGTTTTATATGCCATACCCATAGATGTAAAACTATTAGTCATTATTCCTTTTTGAATTTAGAATTCATAATATATCATCAGGGTGCATTGCAAAAGAATATCAATATGTGTAGATAGGTTTTGTTGAGAGTGGTTAAGATTGCTCGAAAGTTAGTTGTAGTGAAAATTGAGACCATTCTGAAACTGTATAGGTTCCTATACCTACAAATGTGATGCAACCTAAAGGTGGAAGTTTCTTCATTTACACAAAAAGAAAATACAGACAATGACCGAACCAGTTTTTGGGACATCTTTCATCTTATGGTGAAATAGATAAACATGATTTTTTTTTCTCTTTCATTGGAAAATAACACAAATTAATAGGTACCTACTAATCCCTTACTGACCTTCGTCAAATTCTGAGTGTCTATATAAATTTGTGTAATCGTTTATCTGGGTACCTACCTGCATACCTAAACAGAAAGATATTTTACCATAACGTTTTGGTGAACGTGGGAAGCTGAAAAATTTATTTTTAAGCCTGAAAGAACTGGATTAAAATGTAAAAATATCGATCTAATTAGTTTTTTTGCAAGAAAAACAAATTGCCTTATTTTGAGTAGGCACATAATAAAGAGAAGATGAGAAATTGACAAAAAGGCTCCACAATAATTTTCTCTTTAATGTTTTTGTCGGACTATTTGTAGACATTACCTACATTAAAGACAGGATTCGTTCTTTTTTTTTAAAGTGAAGTGAAAATGTACCTATAATGAATAGAAGGGAATTTTACTGACACAGTTGATTGAGAATGAGGTGATTTTTATATCGTTCAATCCCACGAAATGGCTGGAGGGTTTGACGGTTCGATAATTATGAAGATGGTAGGAGAATATTGTTACTTGCTCTTCGTGTAGAAAAAAATATCAAAATAAAATATGAAAATACGATAAGGAGATGTCTAAAAAAGATATATATTTGGCCGTAATTTAATCTTGTCTAAAACATTTAAGGCTTTCACAATTTTGATTTAACTTCTATTATAAACTGCGTTTCGTTTCGTTTTGAAGTACAAAATCTCAAATGACCTAAGATCCAGAATTTTCTAGCGGCCAAAATTACACAACCTTTATTTTCAAAATCCCGAATTACAGAATCATGAATAACAAAATCCCGAATTATTCAGAATCCCGAAAGTAAAAAAAATCTATTTGGGATTTGCTACTTTTTTAAAACAAAATTCATTACACTTTTAGTACCAAAAAGAGAGTGCTAGTACTCTTTGTTCTTAACGTTTTTTTTTAAAAAAATTTTTTTCAGAAGAAAATTTGCACCAGGTGAAGACAGAATACAAACAAAACTTGTCCAAAAGATACATGATACTTAACCAACGAAAACATCCTTTAGTATGAAAAAGACACTAATGAAGTACTGAATCCCGAACGGCTTAATACTTTTTTTGGTATGGGAAATCGCGCGCACGGTTTTTCTGTAATTAGGGATTCTGTAATTAGGGATTTTTAAATTAGGGATTTTGCTGTTCGAGATTCTGTAATTCAGGATTTTTTAGATCGGGATTTCGTTCCAAGCCCAAAAAATACAAAAAACGCGTTATGTTTGATTGTCGTAAGAAACAAACAAATTCTGGTCTTTTCACTTATGGAACTTATAATCAATTCACCAAGCGAACCATCTACTTTCAGACATGACAGTGCCGATGCGATTGCAGATGTGTCGACACTATTAAAGGCGCCTTTTATATTTAGGAATGCAATCACAGTGTACTCCTTATGGGGTGAGGGATGCAAAATAATTTCAAAATTCAAAAATAAGTCCCACCCTAATATATGTTTTATTTTTCAACTTAAATTTTTCTTAAAGCTCTTTATTATAGTCTGAAATCACCTACATAAATACTCGGTTCACTTTTTAACAAAAAACCTACAAATGTATGTAAAGTCATTTGAAAAATAGTGTCTCACTGTTTGGTACCTACTCTCCCATTATTATATTGAAAGGCAACCTAATCTAAACCAACTAAGTGTAAAAACAATAATTGGAAGTAGCTGTTGGGCTAGTTGAAGAGGGGTTTGGTTTTGGTCATCGTCCCCTCAGCACTGTTAGTATATGTCAACTAAGTAAGTAAAGTGAATCGACATCATTTGTGTGCAATGAGTTAATATTTTCGTTCCTTGAAACTCATTTGATACGATATCGCATACAAATAACTGAGTAAAAATGCACATTCATATAACTTAATGAGAAAGTCTTACCCTTTAAAATCCACTCTTACAACTTGAAAAAAGGCTTTTCAATCACATCCAGTTTTAATATAAATAAAAAAAGAAAAGAGCTTTTTAGCAACTTAAAAAAAGTACATCAAGTAAATAGCTTCAGCAAAAAACCCCATAATAACCAAACCACCCCACCTTACTCATACAATTTCAAAAACCCTTTCACACGAACTAACCATACTCACCCACTCTCAAGTTGTTGATTATTATCTCTTTTTGACCCTTTCTCACCATAAGTTGGCTTAAATAAGGGTTCACATATGCCTTATATATGTACGTGGTTAAAATCATTCATCAACCTCCTCAAAAATAACAAATAAAAAAAAAGATATGCAAAATGAAACGAAATTGGGCCATATTCCGTGAATGGGTTCTATCTGTCGGAGTAAAGTCCTTACTTTCAAAACACGAAGCTGCTGTGTATACGAAGTGGTTTATTACAAAATTGTGCAAACGAAATTCTGAGTAGATAGTGAAAGTTTTCAGCGAGAAATGGTTTACATTTTTGTTCTCATTTTCGCAATGCATTACAAATTCAAAAATGAGAACGAGTGAATCAACTCAAAGAAAAAAAAATTGAATCGTTGTTTAACAGTTAATTAATTTGCAACACATTTCAGGTGTATATTAATTAATATTTAATCATCAAATACATTAATTTTATATCATCTATATACAGTAATAAGTTAAGTTTAAATTCACTAATGCCATACCTAGCAAAGCAGGTGTTTTACAGTCTAATGGCGAATTTCATAAAGCCCTTTTAACTATTTAATAGGCTTTTAAATCTGACGTTTGTTCCATACAAAATAACGTAATTTCAAAAGCCTGTGAAATATTTGTGAAACCGAACAGTAATTTCAACGCTAGATATCAAAGCAGACTATTCTAATATTGGATAGGGATGGGGTTTTAATGAGAAGAAAGTGCCATGTCTGCCTTGCCTACTTACGCAATTGCTTCAACTGAGCTGACCGTGTGATCCATCATGTAAAAATAACAGTCCTGCCATTTTAAAACAACTGGTGAAAGCTGTTTTTATTTGATTGGATATGTCATCATTCGATTTTACAATCTAAACGGGTGTTTTTTTAGAGGTATAGAACTTTAAGTTGACAACACTTTTTTAACTGGCGGCCATTTTGTCAGCTGTCAACTGATTTATTTTTAGTTTGGTTTGGCATTTCATCATGAATCGACCGGGTACGGCCGGCGCGGCGGCGTACATTCGGTGAATGGATTTGAAACGAGATTGCTGTTGTTTCCGATTTTCACAAGAAAATTTTGTTCAGCGATGAAGCTCATTTTTGGTTGAATGGCTACGTCAATTACCAAAACTGCCTTATTTGGAGTGAATATAATCCTCAAGTGTATGTTGAGACACCGGTCCATCCACAAAAACTGACTGTTTGATGTGTTTTTGGTTTGGTGGAATAATTGGTCCGTACTTCTTTAAAAACAATGCTGGCCAGTACGTTACAGTCAATTGTGACCGCTATAGAGTCATGATTACTGACTTTTTCATTCAACAATTGGACAACCATGACGTGCAGGACCTGTGGTTTCAACAAGACGGCGCAACATGTCACATAGCTCGTGCCACAATTGATTTATTGAAGGAAACGTTTGGTAACCGCATAATTTAACGTACCCGTGAATTGGCCTCCAAGATCGTGCGATTTAACGCCGCTTGACTATTTTCTGTGGGGATATGTGAAGTCGTTAGCTTAGGATGATAAGCCCGAAACGATTGACCACTTGGAGGACAACATTCGCCACGTTATTGCCGATATACGGCCACAATTGTTGGAAAAAGTTCTTGAAAATTGGACCTCCAGATTAGACTACGTCCAATCCAGCCGCGTGGCGGTCATATTCCAGAAATCATATTTAAACTTTAATGCCAGAAGATTATCTTTCGAATAAAGTACTTTTCATATCAATTTAAAAAAAATCATCTTTGTTTTATTCCATTTCAAAGTTCTATAGCTTAAAAAAAAACACCCTACTCATAGGTATAGTTCAGAGCTAGTGAACATTTTCAAAAAATATGTCAAGTGAAAAAACCCAGCTTAGGTATGTACAGGATTTTTAAATATTATTTTTTGAATTTGATTCAAGGACTCGGCTTGTCACCTCAACTCACCATTTAAACATCATGTTGAATTTAAATGTTTAAATAATAAGTCGCAAAATCGAATTTAAATTTATACTATTTTTTCTCTCAGTGTTTTGAGAAAGAAAAACTCTTTGGGCTTGCCTGTTTTTCAAACTATATTCAATCTTTGTTCTTTATGATATTTTTCTTTCATCATCTTAGTGGGTTTTAATGACTTTCATTACGAGGTCCATAGATAGATACCAAATGCTCAAGATTTATATGTTTTTAACGAAGCTTTTTGCATCCATTTATATAACAAAATTGTAATAATATAAAAATAATTGTGTCGTTCTATTTAATGTTTAAGGATACTTTTGTACAAGTGTAGTTTGAGCGTTATAATATGTTTTTAGTTATTTTTTTGGCAACAATATTGGTTTGGGGTTGTGTTTCAATCGAATCAATTTTTGTTTGTAGTTCAGATTTGCCATTTCCGCCTTCAGTTAATTTTATTTTGGGGAAAGGTTGTTTATATGAAATTTTGATTTATAAAATTGATGCTATTTGTGCTTTGAGTGCCAAGTTTGATTATCATTAATCCAAAACATCCATTTTAAGGCAAGAGTTCGTTGAACTGTAGGTATACCTACTCCCACTCTCAATTTCAAACGATATCGCATACGTTTATTTTGACGTTTCTGTAGTTTTTGACATCTAGAACTTAACCTTAAAAACTATGAAAAGAACTTAGAAAAGGCCTAATTAAAAAATTAAAATTTATGGGGTTTTCCATTGGTAAATTCAGATTTCAATTTAAAAATTAATGTTTTTGGTGGCTAATGGGACACGATTTCAAATTGATTTATTTTTGTCGTTGTGTTTGTGTAGTTTCATTTCTCTGTCAATATTTCAATACAAATTTCGTCCCTTTTAGAAGAGAAAGGTGAACTTGATGAAGTTACCGAATCATGTTAAACTTTTCCATTTATTATCGAATATTTCTCACATATTTTTAACACAAATTTTTCCTGAAATACCTACGTTAATCCAATCAAACAACACATTTGCCATCTGACAGCTGTAAAATATGTTGGTGTTAGTACATGGAGGGGTAAATCTGCCGAAAAATTTAGACAAAATTGATTTTAAATCAAGAATAAATCAATTTATTTTGCCCAATGGAACGCAAAAATTATCAAAATCGGCTTTTTGACAGATCCAAATCAAAAATAAATTGATTTATTTTACCAATGGAAAACCCCATTACACTCACTCATCGGAGGCCTATTTTACCTCACTATGTACATTTTATGTGATGTATGTTCCGTGAAATAGGGCTAAGATATAACCGTGTCTAGATACAAAAATCTATTTTTGTTGTAATATAAATATGTGCGTCTGGGTAGTTTTATTTTACCAGCAGTAAATCTATTGTCAAAAGTTTAAAACATATTCACTTAGATATATTTAACATTTTCTAGAGTCGAGTGCGAGACATACAAAATAGATTTATCGTACTATACGAACACGTGTATATTGTAAATATAAGAACATTAAACATTTCATAGTGGATTATGTCGTATATGGATGGGTACATGTGTACTTATATAAATTAAATCCAGAGCCCATAAAAAAAGACATTTACTTTATTACATAGCATCTGAACGTTATCAATTTAAGATAACCAAACTCTCACGTAAATAGATTCATCTTCTTTCTTCTTCTTTTGTATCGCTTCAATTTCCATCAGGTTCTCTTCTGCGTTGATGGTTGAATTGAAACATTGTCGTCTCCAATGATAAACAGGAATAAGAAATATGTAAACCTAATCTTGAGTGATAAGGAAATGGCGTGTGCAGTGTTTATTCAGCACTGGCTGGCTGCTTACAGAATCCAAATTATACGACTTTACTTCGCAACAAAATTTCATATCCATCTCGTTTACCTATACACACCACACCAAGATTAAACAACAGAACGCACACATCAATATTTGCATGGGATTTCGAAAAACGAATGATTTTGTCGCGGTAACAATTTAAAAATGCCACATTTAATTACAAATAGTGATTAAAATGTTTGTTTTTTAAACAGGGCACATGGTGTCGTTTATTTCAAGGATGTCTTAACTTGTATCACATTATGAGCAATCCCAAAGTAATTACGCGAAGAAATCTACTCAACAAAGCCTACTCCCAAGAAGTTAATTTGTTAACATCACGTAACAAATGTGGCCTTAAAGTTAAATCATTATAAATTATTGTATATGTGTCTTTTTCAGAATGTTATTTAATTTTTCAGGTTGTATACATTTTTTGTACATACATTATGTTCGGCGTATAGGTATGGCATGTTTAGTTTAAGTTATAAAAGGGCTTTGTAGTTCTGTTATCACTTTAATTTGTACGAAAAATATAATGGTTATAAAGAGCATCACATTTTAGAATAGAATCACTCCTTTTTCGAAAAATCAATGCTTTGTAATGCAAAATAAAAATGTTCGATTGTGTTCGAAATGTTCCATTAGAGAACTCTTGCATGCGATCAGTAAGATACACGTATCATCAAATGTCAAAAAAGTACTTTTGGGTTCGTTTTGGTTGGAATATGCTATTTGAAGAAAATAATCTACATTTAGGGGGGATCAAATAAAATCAAATGTTGGTTTCTTGGGATCTCAAGAAAATCCTCTAAAAATATTATCCTTAAAGGAGTATTCATCACATGAGAGCGACCAACGAACAACGAATGAACAAATATTCGTCCAGTTTGAAATTTCTTTCATATGGCTTTTTTGTTTGCTGCCACCAAGAAAATTAAAACAAGAGTTATGCTGGATTTACACGACTGACAAATTGGCTGTATGCTGGCAGTTAACTCTAAAAAAAACTAGCAGAACAATGGAAAAATTCATTCTTTTGGCAGTATACTGACAGATAATTGTCAATTTGTCAGTCGTGTAAATCCAGCATTATTTTGAAATAAGTCGCTCACGAACAATTTGTTCGATGAAGTGTGGATCTTATATGTATGGAACGCGAATAGAGTTTGACAGTTCGTTACAATAGATTGCAATTCGCGACGACCAATTTGTTTTCTCAAATGTATCTCATTTTAGCAATTAAAAAGCAAATTTTAGTATCTAAACATTATAATAAATTATATTTCTACGATTTTGTTTACAAACAATTTGGGAAGAATTCAGGTTTATAAATGGTTTTAAATCACATTTGTTCGTTCATCCGTCGCTCGTTGGTCGCTCTCACGTGAATAGTCCTTTAATGTTAACATTATTAAGTCCCTCATCGCAATTTTATTCCCATAAAAATTTAAGGAAGATATGTACATACATAGGTACAGGTATAGCTATCATTGAAAACCATCATTGAGAATTTTAATTGTAAATTTTGACACATTAAGGTAGCTCTCTAGAATTATTCACAAACGTCAAAATCATCACTTTGCGGAAACTGACATTTGTTTATCTATTTTTGATAGCAAATACTGAATACCAATATGTAGTTAAGAATCGTGGACTTAACTTATTTCAGTAAATATAAACTACCCCATATCCTTCAGTGTTTGCAGAAAATAAAAATTGTTAACTCAAGTTTCTCCATACAATTCATTTCAGACGAAAGTCGCCACCAAGTCTAGAAATGTCTTCAAAACAAAACTTAAAAATACGCTCACATTTTTGTCTTTCAACTGAATTCGCATGTCCTCTGTCATTTTATTACTTTCCCATTCTTAACGACATTTTCTTCTTGATTTCCTTGTTTTTCCTTTGAATACTAGATAAAGTGAATTATTACACAGAAATTCTCTATAACTTGTCGTTTGTCGTATATCCATGATGACTGAAGAACTGAAATTCTGTTTCTTTTACTCACTTGCGGTTGAAAATAAAATGAAAATCCTATAAAATCTTGAAGCACCCACATGAATAAAATAAATTAATGTTCCATAGAATTTATTTATTCATGTGAAACGCAGGATATACAAAAAGTGGTCGCGTTCATTAATATATTGTGCGTTGTATGCGAAGTCTTAATAAAGATGAATTTCTGTCACCATTTTCGTAAAAAGTTCATTCTTTGCATATTAAGGTCAAAACACAATTATTTTGCTTTGTTTAGTCCTCTGGATTATAATATATACAAAAATTGCTATTGATTTCGCATAAATATATCGTTTGCACAGATTGAATTGGTTTCAACTCCCCCAAGAACTTGATTATACTTTGTCGCAAGCAATAAATCCTTCCGATTGGTTTCACTTTAAATGAGATTTTATCCATGATGGTGAATAAAGAGACTTTTTTTTGTGCAGAAAATGTTCAAACAACTTTTACAATGTCGTTTTTCTATTTGTATGTATGTACCACTTTGTGTGGAAGTGGTAATTGCACTTGCTTCATCAAACAGCCCTGCATGAGCTTAAGTGTCTTGACCTAATGCAATATTTATGATGTTATGAATTCTTCCTCAATTGAATTATGCTGTCACGTCATAATTTATGCATCAACCTAATTTTTGTTTGTGGACTCGTATAAAGCATATACGAGACGATTACGTGCATGTGTGATGGCCGACACGACGTTGCCGTTGTACAGGAGTGAAAAAAAACGAAATTTGTGTATAAAAACTCATAAAGCTAGCTGGGTTAATTGAAATGAATTCCGGAACTTGCACGCACATTTGTTAACGTACTGCAGTATGACAAAAACATAGAGCAATTTGACATAAGAACCCATGAATTGTGTTGTGACGTTTGTGACTTTTGTAACATTGTTGTATTTCAATGTTAAAAATATACAATATGCCATTTAAAAATAATGTATTCTGTTTTATTTTCACAACATTGTGAATCACGATTATTATTACCAGAGAAGTGCACTGAGCAGAGCCTGAGGGACACGAGTTGGCTCTGAGTAAAGTATGATCACAACACTCCGATTAAATTATGAAACACTCCTGAGCACTAAATTGTCATATCTGTCAATTGACATGAAAATTGTATGAAGTTGGCTGCGCTCAGTTTTTACTGCGTTAGTGCGTTTGCTCCGTCATTTTAATTGGCGTTCTTCTTTGTTCGTTCCGCACAGAGCCTGAACTGTCAAAAAAAATATTGTGTTTATTTGTTCACTCAGTGCGTTCAGAGACTCAAAGTTGTGTAGGTATATTTTTTCGTTCAGATAATGATCAGAGCTTATTCAGAGCCCGAACTACGAGCTCAGAAAAAATCGGCTGAGCATTCTGAGTGAAAAGTTGAACACTATAAAGGGTTGGCCAAACAGAGCGGTCTAGCGTTCTTTGTTAAAAAATTACAACAAAAAATTGACCGTCGCGTTTTTTCTTGCTTGTGAATTGTATGACCGCGTTCTGTTTGGCCAGCCCTTAAACGTCATTTGCAAAAAGAGGAACAAAAAAAAGAAAACAAATGCACAAACAAATTCAAATGGCGGATGAAACGGTCGGCACCCGAGCAGAAGGTAAGTTTTATTTATAAATTACATAGAAATATTTTATTTTTTAAT
This sequence comes from Leucozona laternaria, assembly GCA_932273885.2. Taxonomy (NCBI): domain Eukaryota; kingdom Metazoa; phylum Arthropoda; class Insecta; order Diptera; family Syrphidae; genus Leucozona; species Leucozona laternaria. The sequence continues at coordinate 3,812,364 of OW026368.1, forward strand.
GCATAAAAATTTATACCAGTGTTCAATTGGAGTTTGATAGCTTAAAATTGACAAATGTCAATTAAGAGTATGTTTAGAGCTTGTTCAAAATGCTCGAGCTCTGTTTAGAGCTTTCTTCTGAACAGAAAACGCCTATTCTGAGCTCATCGAGCTCTGAACGAAAAAAGAAAGACAAAATCGAAGCTCTGAGCGTATGAACTTAAAAAAAACACAAACTTATTTTTGACAATAATTAGCAATACTCAGGCTCTGCTCTGAACTAAAAAAGAAAAAAAAAATATCTCAAACAAATAATCTCAATTTAATATTGCTTTTTGTCTTAATCTTTTAAGGAAACTGGATCACGGATCACCCTGTATTATTTTTATCGCACATACCATACATTTATACCTACATGCCTGAAAACAATTTCATTCATATGTAGGTAACGATTTATCGATTGCCTTTCTTTTTTAATATATCTTATCAAAATGATGATAATATTGTAACAAAGGTAATTGATTTAGTATCGATGACCTAGGTGAGTCAATCATGTGTGGAATTAAATACAAGGTGGGTATATATTTGATACAGAGTGAATGTGACGTCTATTCCATAAAGTAGGCTTCAGGGGAAATGTAACATCAGTAGGTGTAGGTATCTGCAAAAACGATGACTAAATCCTCCAAATATTTTGCTGAGCAAATAATAGGAAAATACCTCTGTGATTGAAAGAGGTTGAAGGAAATTTACTCGATTGTATTACAAATAAACAATGATTAAAGTGAACTTAAGTATGTGTTTATCTATATGGGTTTTAATTACTGTTAAGTTTGTTATTATTATTGTTATTGTTGAAACATGATATCATGTCAATTTGGATGATAACATGTCAATTTGGACTTATTTGATCAATGACGATTGTTTTTCTAATAAAGACAATAACTGTGTTTATTTATGAATTTTTGTTTTTTGTGTATTTTTTTCGATTTAAATGAACAGCATACCTTAAAAGAGTATGTGAAATAAATGAGTTTAACTCATTATCAATGAGCTTCTGTAAATTGATTCATCTTTAAGATGATCGGGTCAAAGATCGCCAATACCATGTAGGAAAATTGACCAGAAATGGTTTATTTAACGACATGTGCCGTTGGCGACGGACGTGGCCTTCACGGTTGGCCTGTGACCTTCTAAAAAATGCTAAAGTCCTTCCGCAATATCCCATTGAATATATATGATACACATGTCAAGATAGAATTATAGCCGACTGCCAAATTGGTGTGTTGGAAATTATTTTCATATTTTGCCTCCACACCTGCATCCATACAAATCCATTTTCACCATAACCTCAAACACTGAAGTGGGATAGACATAGAATGTGTATAATGGTCTTAGAATCAATACTTAAATTTATATGTATTAACACATGTCAAATCGTGTGTTATCCACTGCCAAGTTGATGGACTGTCACATCATGTGTGACGTGCTGTCATATTTGGTTTCCACACTATTATACATGATTTTCTTCCTACTTTTTTGTTAATACTCAATGGGATAGTAAGGATGGACGTTTAGTACATTTAAATTAAATTCCCATGACGGCAAACAACCCAATAATCTAGTACAAATTTTGTTATCAATTTAACACGTCAGCGGCCGTGGCGTCGGCGTCGGTCGGTCGTCGAATAGCGTACTGCAGAACAAAAAGTTAAATTAAAAGTTTTTTTTTTTCGATTTGCTTGTGTCATTTAGTTACTATAGACTCAAAGAAGATTTCATTCAATTATTTTATTGAACATTAAATAAAAACCAAAAACATATTTATTTACGCGATTAACTGATAACATTTTGTTTGTCATTGCTACGGTGGTGCGGTCGGTGCCGTGACATGGATTGAGCAAGACCGAAACCGAAACCAAACAACCGACAATGACGATGACTGCTGTGTGTCATCATCATTGGTCGTCGTACTAAGTATGCTAATCTAATCTTATTACACTGAAAATAATTTTGAAAGGAACAAAAAAAATGTTAGTGCATTACTTAATTTCATTTCTTTATCCCGGTGCGAAGTTACTCAGGGGTTAGTCTCGTTCAAAATTGAATTGAGGTTGTGATAGCACAACCAAAATAACTAACTGATGTTTTTTTTTTTAATATTATACAAATTATTGATTTATTAATAATTTAAATAAATTTAAAACAAAGTCGCTTTAGTTAGAACACTTATAGCTCAAGAACGGCTCAACCGATTTTACTGATCTTTGATTTGTTGGATTTTTCTCCGCCCCGAATAGCAGAATAATTATACAAATATTTGAAAAAAAATCACTTTGTAGGGTGAAATGGGGTAAAAATGAAAAAGACGTATCCGATAAAAACAAAAGTATTGTTGGTTTTGAAAGGTTAATTTCAGTGGATGGTCTGGTCATAGGAATGTTTTCTCAAAAATTTGGTGTTTATAGGGTGAAAGGGGCTAAAAATAAAAAGTGGTTTCCGATATCAAAAATTCTGTTTGTGTTGAAGAGGTTATTTTTAAAAATTTGATATTTATAGAGTGAAATGGAGTAAACACAAAAAAGTAGATATTGATTGCAAAAACTCTTTCTACATTGGGAAAGTAATAAAGGTTGGACTCAGATGATCATATTTTTTACAAATTTTGCCATTCATGACGTGAATTACAAAAAGTAGCTTAAATATTTATCTATATTTTCATTTGTAATTTTTATGCGAAGCTTAGGTTTGTCTACCCGTGCGAAGCCGGGCGGGTCAGCTAGTTTTACATAAAAGTAAGTATAGCAATGCAAATCCGGCATCTGCTTATATTTCATCGAACTTTAAATTTACTAACAAGATTAATATACAAAAATAATGTTTCTATCAACTTAACCTGCGCGAGTGTTATTATTATGGGACAATTATATAAATATCAATTTTTCTTTCTGTGTAGTTTGCGTTTCTTAATAAGATCACGCGCATTTTTTTACTAATTTAAGTTGAAAATATTGAATTATTTAAAGAAGAAAAACATTATTGTAGTAAAAAAATTCCTTATCTGTCGCATCATCGAGTTTTTTTTAAAAGAAATCATACATTTTTGAAAGTAAATTAAATTAAAGTCGTATCCCTTGATAGGTTATCATTTCTATCAGTTTTATTGAGTCATCGTAAGTGCGCTAAGGTTAAAGTGAGGCTCAATTTAAGATTAGATATAGTACAAAGTATTCCGTTTATGAAGATAGAACAATCCGTTTTCTGTTCGAAATAATCTATGGATTTGATTTTATTTCATAAAAAAAAGATGCTGGTTGAGTTTGGAAAATATTGTTAATTAGATTTGTGATGATAAGAATACTTAAATAGAAAAAAAAATAGAACTCGAATGTTTTAATTGGACTATTATAAATAACTCATAGACCTTTTCACACTAAATCAACATTATTTGGCGTACATAATTAATTAATTAGTACATTTACGCAAGCCGACGAAAATAATTGTTTTTGTCGGCTTTGAATTTGAATCTAAACTCAAGTTTACTCTATCACGTTCACGTCAGGTTTTTAAGAAGTTTTTATCTAATATTTCAAAAACAGAAAATTAAAACGTTTTTATCGCTACGAAATACTTAAACTTTGAAAAACCGATAGTCAGTTGTTTGCAAATATGCTAAAAAGCTAAGGATTCTTCCGATTGGAAAAGAAGTACAAATTGAAAAAAATTGCAAATGGATTTCAAAGGCAAAAATTAGTAACTCCAGTTATTCTACGAGTTTTTCCTTAATTAAAAACTTATAGTGAAAAATCGTTTGTATTTAAAAAAAATTAAATATAATTGAGTTTGAAATGGAAACCCGAAAAACTCGTTGCAGGACCTTACCTTGTAGCCGGCAATCCAATTCAATTCAATTTTAATTTTCTTTATTCTATTAATTTAATTCAAATTTAAAAAAAATATTTGTATAATATAACTAACAATAAATACATAGTTTATAAATATAATAATCATAATCAGTTCGAGTGAAAAAGATTTGTTCATACAAAAGTGCCGCCTATCATACTGGTATGAAGTTCACAGCAAGAAGTGAGTACCAAAAAAATGAAACTGAGTTTAAAAAATTCATGTGCAGAAACTAGAGATCAGAAATAAATGTTAACCTTTATTTTCAATTGTTTTCTCTCTTAGAGTTATTACATTCCTTTAAAAAGAATTTGGTTTCGGTTTGAGATTTATTAAAAAAAAAAAAAAAAACAAAAAAATTAGGTTATCGGTTGAGAGTTATTTTTTATATTTAAAAATAAATAATAAAAATAAATGGAAAAGGTCAACCTTTAGCCTTTTTTGCTGAAAACAAATCAAAAGTGGTTAATGCAAAGAAAAATGTCGACTATGTCCAGAATGTCTTTTTATCACTTTATAGCACAAAATCACTCAATTTTTACTGACAAGTATTCACCGATGACTAAAAAGCCTAATTAACTGCATTTCCGGATGCGGTAATACTAGCGCACATTCTGATTAATAAATTTGCAGATGAGATTTACTTTTTTCTCTCAGCGATAAATCTCAATAGTTGACCGAAACATACAAAAAATCAAAATAAAGGTTTTTCTCAGACCTTGACCGAAATTTTTTTTTTTTTAGAATAAAGGTTATTGAGTGATTTTTATTGAAAATAAGAACAAATAACAATTATTAATGAACCTTTCAAAAGGTTGAGATTTATTTCTGATCTCTGGCAGAAACAGTTATATTTTCAAACCGATTTTTCATGTGTATTTTGAAACGTTTTATTTTTAATTTCACTGGCTTAATAATTAGAAACTTGTTACATAATTCAAAATAAAATAAAAAATAAAACATAATCAAACAAAAGTTCACATTTGGTGAACATTGAACAACATCCTTTGGAGGAGATTATCGTTTGCATCTACAATCTTCTCATGAGTAGTTCCCCACCGCCAACAGAACACCGCTTTTGTTGGCAACAGAGTTCTTGTAGTTTGTATATGGTTTTTTTCAATAACGGCGGGTAGATGATGAAATGGAACATTGTGGCGTTCGCTGTGTGGCACGTATCGCGCCGTTCTGTTGAAACCACATGTCACTCACATCCATATCATCCAATTGGATCCAGCAAAAATTGGTTCTATCAGCGATCAGTAGCGCTATCCGTTGATGCTGATGATGGCAATGACATCGCAGTTTTCGAAGACCTACAGAATTCTCACAGACAGCGAAGATGTTTTCGTTTGTTCTTGCGTTTTGGGGTGGCTGATTGTTCTCTGAATCGGTCTACTCAAATTTGGCCACCAAACTTTGGATAATCGACTTGAAAGGACAACCATGTAAATCGTTAAATGGGCGCAATGCACGTAGCGTTGTCCCAAAAGATTTTGATATTAAAGTTTTATTTGAACGTGCTGTGCAATTGTGTAACCTGCCATGGTGATTTCGCATCAGTAACTATATAATAAACGACAGATTTGACAGATGTCACCAAAAAAAACATGGCCACCACAGCCCGCCAAAATCTATCCGCGCCAATTGCAAAACACTATAGTAAATTTTCGTAAAAATTAGGTACTAAATGCCAAAAAGCTTTTATTTCTTGTATTAAGAAATTTTAATTCGTAAATATTAAATAACTTTTAAGTTTTTTTTGGGAATTAGAAGAAATATCTTCTTCTTTTGCTTCAGTATTATGGCAAAACAATAACTTACACACACCAATATAATTAATGTTTATTAATCAATATTATTTATTTAATTGTGTATGTTGTTTGATTTCTAATTATGTATGAGTAAACAAATACGTACATACAATTTAAAGCTTTCACTGACAAAATATTTTTGCATATTCGATTAAGTCTCATTTATTTTGTAGACCTCTGATCTTATTTCCTATAAAGCTCCAGTTGTTCAAAAGATAATACCTTTATGATTCGTCACTTCAATTTAATATCAATTTGTTTACTTCGAGAAATCCGATGACTCAAGCTTGAAAAATGTGTTATCATAGTTAAATAAAGTCTACAAAATTGCATAATCAAGTTTAATTGACAACGCAGCTGGGTGTCTAAAATGTTGCATAGAAAAAAAAAATAGTATCAACTGAAAAAATTCACACGCAAACTCAATATTAACGACCTTGTGCAAAACACTTAGATGTTGTTATTGTTTTAAGTATTTTTTTTTTTCAAATTAAAGTTCAACTACCAACAAGGTTGATTTAGCATTTTTTTTATATCAATACAAAAAGAGGGATAAATATTAAAATCTTTGGGATATTGGAAAAATTCAGAAGCAAAGCCACCACTGTGACTGTCGTGCCTGTCAGGACAGACAATGAAAACTAATAAGAATTCATGATGACGATGAGTGGGTTGGTTGTTCTGTGGGAGCTGGGAGGTAAGTTTATGATTGTTTTTTTTTTTTTTTTTTTTTTGAATGACGTGCGGAAGTATCCTTATTCGCAGACAACAGTCTGCAATTTATTTATATGTTTATCGTGTTTTCTGTATATAATATTGTGGATACATTAAAGTTTGTAATAATCCTTAAGTGCAGCAGGAGAAAGAAAACGTTTTTACTGGCAAAATGAAGTTTTTGTGAAAAGCCGATACCTATTTCGATTACCATCCTATGTTGGACAAAGGACATACTTGTTTTCAACTGAAAAGATGCATTTTCTGATTAGTGATCATTTTGTAGGAAAATAGATAAAAAAAATTGTGTGAGTGCCGGGACTCACGGTTAATATGTGTAAACATCAACGTCCGCGGATCCAAAACGGACTTGTTTTTGCTTGAAGGGGATCTTAAGATTTTTTCACTGAACGCACCCTTCCTAGTATGCAGATCGTAACGTTGCACACCGTAACGTTGCACGACGTAACGTTGCACACGAACGTTTACGTTTTTTTCACTCTACCGCCAGCATAGATGTTTACACATCAAAAATGTTTTTATTTTACATCGGGCTTTTTTGGTCACTTTCTTGTTCGCCCGAAATTTTAAAAGCTATTGTGAGTTTCGCCCAAACGAAATTTCGTTCGCCTACAAAAAAGAAGTGAAAACAACCTCACATTCCGCCCCAAATGAATGTTCACAATAAGGGGAATTTTCCGATCATGAAATTTCGGGTAAAACTCACAATAGGCGAATAGTGAAATGTCAAATGTTCCGGGTGAAATGTTGTTCGATTGAAACTGACAATATCTATAATTTTTTCCTTAAGTTTACATCGGATATTCCCGACTTTTTTAGAGTCGTTTTATTAAATCCGTAGATTTTTATTGAAGATTTTTGTATAGGCACTCTTTTATTAAACGTTAAATTATATAAACTTTCTTATTACATTTCAATTAAATTTTACCCAAAAATTGAAAATATTTCATAAATATGTTTTATAAGTTTACAACTGAAGGTAAATAAAGATTATAGCTAAAACAAGCACTTCTGAAAAAAACTAATTATATTTATATGTATATACAAATCTAAAAAAAAGTGCAGTGTTTTTTCGAAGTGCAAAAGCGTCAATTTAACAAAAAAACATTTATCATTCAAAGAATGACAGCACTATTCTGCTATTCATCGGGGGGAATTTTTCTTAAATTTTCCCTAATCACTATTCTGCTGTTCATTCGCAGTGAATCTGGGTTAAAGTAGGTAAGATCGGTAATACTCCACGGTATTCTCTTATTCACGTGAACGCATTCACTCTATACAATTCAGATCCGCATATAAAATGTTGCGGATTTTTTCATTTTTATTGGATTGTCTGGGAAGTGATTAGTAAAATATAAGTTAAATCTAGTTTATTGCCTAATTTAGAATATTTGTCTGTAAATGATAGCTTATTATCATTTTTCGGGGTAGAACAACAAATAGAGATCAATTCATCCCTCTATTTTCTGCAATGAAATTAAATCCAGTTTTTTAAGAAACAAGAAGTAATTAACAAGGTCAACTTGGCAATAAAAATTCTATATCCATTTATAAATCGCAAATCAAAACTCAGTACAGAAAATAAGCTTATAATATTCAAAGTTATTTTTCAAAGCATTATGTTATATGGATCACCTGTTTGGGGAAAATGTGCTAACAGCCATATTCTTCGATTACAAAGAACCCAAAATAAAGTTCTCAAAATGATGCTGAATCATGGCACTATTCAACCGAAGATCTCCACATATTGGCTAACATTGAAAAAATTTCATTTAGAATAACAAATTTATTTGAGCAATATAATGCATCTTGTACCCTATCCTAAAACTACTTAATCTCAAATTTAGCTATTTAAACAAAAAAAAAAAAAACAAAAAAAAAAAAACACAAAAAAAAACAAACATAAAAACAATGCAAAAAAAAATGGATAAAACTTTGTACTTATAATTTATTTATTTATTTATTTAAAATTATTTCTGTGATAACTTATTTATTTATTTGTTTGTTAATTTATTTATTTGTTACTAATTTATTTTTTTTTGTTATTCTTTGTTATTTGTTTATTTATTTTTATTTATTTATTTAATTATTTATTTCTTAATATAAATATGTATTTATTTACTTATTTATTTATTTATTTATATATTTATTTATTTATTTATTTAATTATATATTTATTTATTTATTTATTTTTCAAATTATGTACTTAGCTTAGTAAGATATCTTTATTTTTTTTTTTTATTTACTTGTAAAGCATATTTGAGAAAGTACTTTTCGGTGCTTACTAGCCTCCCATTCTCTCCAATCTTGGGAAACATGTTTCTGACAATTTGAAGAAGGTTTTTCTTGTAGTTTTTCCTTCTATTTATCATTATATCAAACTGTGATAATTGCTATAAAAATGTTATTTTTTTTTCAGAAGTAAAGTAGAGTTATACTAAATCTCTGTAAATTGTGCAATATAGTTTTAAGAAAAAATGTAAAATTTTTGCTACAAAAAATATACAATACAATACAAGTGCTTTGTTTGTTGATTTTCTTATTCCTCTGTTTGGAAGTGGAAAAAAAAGTTTAATACTTAACTGTTTATATTTGTTGTTTTTTTAATTTGAAATGATTAACCAAAACAATTTACCGAAATTTCCCAAGATTTTCACATGAACAGCTGTTTATGAAGCTGTGATAATGAAGTTCACCCGGCGATTAGCAGAATGGCAAAATAGAGCGAAATGAAATCGAATGAGTGAATCGAAAGTACAAGTCACGTGAATGGCTATTAATCAAATTCCTATTTTGTTTAATAATTATTGTGATTAAAATAATATTTTTAATGAAAATGGGAAAAAAGGCCTTTGAAATGCTTGAACATGATGGGACGCTTTTATAGCAGAGCTAATGCGGGGTAATGACAGTGGACAAATTTTTTTAGAGGGGTGTCTGGCATATAACGAACACTCTAATGGTCATGGTATTATTGTATCTTTATTTAAAAGATAATTTTCTGCCATGTGTTTAAAAATAAAAAAAAAATTGGGCATATGGGCGCCACGTCCCAAGTGTAAGGACAAATGTTATTCAAGGCGACATTAAGCTTTCTTCTAGTGTCTGAACAGTTATAAAAAGTCATTTGGCATCCATATGTGATAATGGGAATTATAAGGGCTCTAACAAGCATTAGTCTTGTGGAAAATGGTGCATAGTGTTTAGAAAATGACAGGCACATTAGGCACCCGTGCACCTTTCCAATTACTCCTCTGACATAATCTCGTACATATGTGTAAAGACAAAACTAATAAAGCGATTTTAAAATTATTTTAATATGACTCTTTTCAAAATTATACGAGTGTGAAAGAGAGAAAATTTCAGAATTCATCTTCACAGTTGATGAAGTCATTGTCAGTGCAATGGGCGACTGAAAATGCCTGGAGGTGTCGTTCCCAATATATTTTCAGTAATCAGTTTTTAAATTTTGAAGATTAAATTTTTTAATCCATCAAAAAAATTAATTTCCTGTATGCATAATATGCTGTTAATTTTCTCGAATTTCAGTCCAAATTCGTTCACGGTATTATTTCACCGGAAAGAACGGTGGCGAGAGCAAAAAAAAAAATGTCGTCCAAATAAATACTTCAAAATTTGACAGTTTGTGAAGTTTGGTGCAAAAAGTTAAGGACCTTAAGAAAATTTCGAAAAATTTCAACACAAATTTCGAAATTTCAAATAAACAAACACTCAAATCAGACATCCGCGTTATGTGAAACCTATAATCCAAATAAATAGGTACATGTCATAATTATGGTGATTCATCGTGCAAACTCAACATGTATCATTATCAAACATCGTTAAGCGCATATTGTTAATAAACATCAGATTTATGACAAAGCTGTGTCAGCATCAATTAAACATAGGATGGACAGATTTTTGTACGGTGATGTTCGCAATTCTTTTGAGCGACACAACCAAGATAGCATCCTTATATTAATTTTTTTTTCTAATCCACGTGGGCTCTGCAAAGCAAAAAAAAAAAGAATACTATTTTCTTCAGATTTTTACTTCGCCCCCTTTGTCCCTGATTTGTTTCATTAAATCAATAATTATAAGAAAAGGGCGCTTCTAAAGATGCGAATTAAATCAAGAGCAAGAAGACTATAGTAAAGAAAAAAAAATCATGTGGGAGGCGGGTGTCTATTTCCCCCCGTTCAGGCATTAGACAGGGCAAGACATTGTCTGAAAAAATAGGTTTTCAATGACTGATATCGAAGAATATGTCGCATTTAAGTTCAACCCTAACGTTCAAATATCTAAATATTCATATTTCTGTGAAATTTCACGAAAAAATAAATTGACTCTAACTTCACCGTGAAATTGTATATATCCCGGGAATTTAAATTGAAACTTATGTAACTTACTCGAACAAAGTTTTAAAACATTTTAGTCTAAATCTAATTTTTGAGACCTCAATGACTATGTACTATGATCAATTTAGCCTGCGAATTCAAGTGATTGGTACTTCAAAAGGGCATTCTTTAAATCTCTAGGTAAAAACTTAAAAAGGTATTTTTTTAAATCAAGCGATTTAGTTTCTTCGCAGTCACTGTAATTTCGTTTTATTTTCCTATCTTGATTATTTTTAATACTCATAACCATAGCGGGAAGGTTTTTTTTAAAATTGAAAGTCAACAAAAAAAAGGTATGCATACCTAAATAAAGAAACGAAGGCAAATATAAAGCTGTCAACATCAATCAAATGTAAACTCGTTATAGAAGGGCTATTGTTTTTAAAATGCAAACTAACCTTTAATAGCTAATTAATTTATAATAATATTACAAAATATACAAATTAATTAATTTAGATTTACATTTCACTTTGAAGACTCTTCTTGCCAAACCTGATTTTTGTAATGCACTCGTAGTCGTAACAGATCAGAATGCTTTTGAATTTAAACCATAATAAAAATTAACAAAAACTCACCCCATTCCGTGTGAATCCGTTCGATCGTTTAATGTCAGCGTCAGTCATTTTAATAAAACTTCTCGGTACCAAATGATCTTGAACTCCCAAGTGTTGATTTTCAGCAGCTGCACGCTTGTTGCTATTAAAATGTTTATGTAGGCACTTCTTTAAATTGCTTTTCAAGCGAATTGCTTGTGAGTCTAGTAAGGCACAACAGGGCGGATCGGATTCTAATTGATGACGTTTAAATTGCTGACAGCACGATGCACAACAAACACAAATTGCAATGTTCGAATTTTTCGAACTAGATTCACTTGATGATAACGAATTAATTTGCTTCGAACTATAGCCTCTCGAATGCTGACAACACTTAGACTGATGATTACAAGTAGTAGGTCTATACTGTTCCGCTGTGCTGCGTCGACATGAACTCCATACGGCTACTCTGATAACAGTTGTTGCCATAAACTTTTGGTATTTTTTTTTTTTTGGAAGATCTCCTCTCTACAATTTTACTATTACCTCCAACTAAAAGTATATCAAACAAATTTCTCAACTCACAAGCTTCCTTATCAGCACTTAAGGAAATTTGGAATAAAACTAATTATCAAGGTCGAGAGTCGAATGTATATTTGGAATCTTAGCCGATTTTAAACTTTTTTGTTGTTGTTGTTGCTATTGCTACTTTTGTTGATTACTCACTCATGTGCTCGCTTAACTTCTGCTTTATCTTTGATTACTCGCGTGAATTTGCGCCACATGGATACTCATACAGTTGAGAGGCACTACACTACACTGCGGAGATGCAATCAATTAGCCTTTGCACTTCACAATTAATTTGGACGAAAGGCATCACAGAAATTAATCAACCGATAGAAATTTCATGGTCGTCGGGTTAGGTAGTTGGACGACTCTTTTTGTTTTTGTTTTTTTTTTTTGCAATACAATTTGACAAAAAACTATCACGGAGGCAATTAAAATCCACTCTTTTTCTTATTCAAGACCCAAAGTTCCACTTGAAAGGCCAGAACAACAACAACAACGACGTTCGGCGATAATCTATACAAAAGACTCAAAGTGTTACGACAGAGGGAGTTCATATAAGACACGGTTCATTGGTTTCACGAACTGTAGCGTTGTTACAAGAGCAGTATTCCTTTTAAACGTGGTGGTCTTCTATTCGGAGAACAACAACACTGACGGACATTCGAAATACGAGACAAGACTAAAAATTATATACGACAACGATGCTGTCACAGCAGTAACACTGGGAATACTGCCAAAATAATGCATTGTAACTACAACGCAATCGCTCACTGGCGCTGGCTGGTGATGGTGATTCCTTTCCATTGGCGATTTGTTGTTGTTTAGTTAGTTTTACGTATCAAGTACGCTCGATTAAGCTCATTGACTCATGGCAGCAGCTGGTAGCTGGGAGGGCAGCTCTTCAGTCTTCTTGACTCTTGTGCGTTGTGGGTAAATGCTCCCTATTGTCTTGGGCGTTTTGGCTTCGGAAGAGAGATAGAGCGAGAGAGACATACTCGTAGACTCGTACATGTAAGCTTTAAAAAGCTTCTAAAACAAAAACAAGGTTTCTATTGGAAGTTTACATGGAATTGTGAAATTCGGAGTCGTGGTGTCTTTTTGGATCCAGAAATCAAAAGTTTATTATTGTTTTGTTCAATTCAATGATATTTTTAGCTTTTTAATGGTATTTGATGTTTGGCCACACTTTCATTGACTACAGTGGGGTATTTATTCTTTTGTTCAGACGAATGAAGGTGGTTGGAAATCACATTTATTGTAAATAAATAAATGTTAATGATACTCTAGAAAAAAGATTTTATTAAGATTTTCTTTTTATCAGATATACGTAATGTTATGCAATTAAAGTTATGAACTGAAGGAAAAGTTTCACGCCACTGCACTGATTTGAAATAAAAATGTTTCGAGTTTATGGAATTTGTAATTTAGAAATAGCGACTTTTAGAAGACTTAAAACTTTGACTATTGATTAAGAAAAAAGAAAATCGAATTATTCCCAATTAATTCACTCTCACCTAAATTCAAAGTCGTCATTAAAAGTTTTTTGATTTAAAAAAATAATTCAATCGCATTTAGCTATTGCAATTAACGATGCCTCTGCATTAACTATCTATTATTATATTTAATTTAAAGCCGGTTTCAACTAAATCGACTTTCGCGCCTTTTAAACCCGATTTTTAGGCTTAATAGAGGTTTAAATGAAACGTTTCTGTCTAAACACTCTCCATTAGAATTATCAATCAATATTTTGTTTACTTTTTTTTATAATCTCAGAGTGCGTATCGATAAAAAAGTCGACAAAATTAAACCTACCTTTTGTTGAAGAGACGTTAAGTTTTAAGAAGGTAATTGATCCAAATCCGACCTCAAAATTGATGCATAACGTATGGTTTCTTGAGATGTTGCAATTTTAAACTTTTTTGTAATTTTTGGTTGAAAGATTCACACTGTCAAAATAACGTCGAAAGGAAAAAAGAATTCTTATGCCAATATTCCCGATGGGAAACTTTATTCTAGCGTAATACTTTATTTTATTTTCATGAAATTCGCGATAGGGCTGATCGAAAATATTTATTTCAAAGCTCAACGATCACAGCTATTTGGGGAGAATATTTTTCTAGGAAACCAAAGCTTCATTTTGTAAAATTTCATCACAAAATTATTTATTATAAACGAACTGTCACACCACCATTATGGAAAATTGTAATTGGGACACTACGAAAATTAAGTTTTTTTTATTGCGTATACGCCACAGTGTCCATTTATGAAATTCTATAACTTTTATAATAATTATGCCAATAATTGTAAATAGAAAATTTGTTAAGTTCAAACTTCAGGTAACTGTATCCCTAGCTAGCCAGGAGTGTAGAGAAACAAGACGAGCTAAAATGAGTATCTGCATCTGTTCATAAAAAAAAACATCACTTTCAGCAGTTTCGAAAAGTAAATAGATTTTTTTTAACATGGTGTTTTTCGACAAAAAAATGTTATGAGTTTAACAATTGAGGAAATTTTCAAAGAATAGGGTTCATTTGAAAAAAAAAAATCATTCATAATTCTATAAATGTTGCTTATGTCCCACTTGGTTAGGACTTAAGTTCATAAAATCGTTCACTGCGTAAGTGGACAAGTATCCACATTTGTTTATCTGCAGATTCTTTTAAACATTCTAAAGTTAATTATTATAAATGAAATATATATAGCCGTCTGATTATTGAAACCATACAAATAACAAATGATAACGCTAGTTCCTTGCGTTTTAACGAAAATTATAACAAAACATTTGCTCCACTTTATTTTGTTTGTATCATGTGTGTCATCAAATTTATTTTCTCAAAGACAAACAAACTGCAAAAGAAACAAAACTGTTAAAATATATATATAAATATAGCGGACATACATAGCAATTATAAAGAAATTAAGATGCTGAACGCATTTCAGTGAATAAACTTAAAGCTACTCTCGAAACTCAATATGGTTTATACTTACTCGTACATTATACATACTCATTTCATCAAACTACCAAAAGCAATTTGCATGCGAAACACATGCAACCAAATTACAACGTGAACAATTTACAAAACCACGAAACTTTCGTAATAAAATCTAGCTTGGATGACAAAATTTAGATACATACCTTGTAATGCGATATACTTCCCGTGCAGTACTATGGCCGGACATGCTGGATTCCGCTGTTGGTGCTGCAACATTCTGACCACATTTAGTCTTAACAAAAAAAGTAAATTGTCTCTCAATGTTATTTAAATAGTAGGGTTGTAGGTATGCAAAGCTTTTTAAAGCAATTGGAAAAGTTTTCGATACCACTGCCAAGCTGTAGCAAAAGTCTGCCGTTTTCAAATGTAAATAACACTTAATGGGAGATGGAAAGTGTAAGTGGCAAGATTTTTGAATGATTACCTTTTATATGAAGGTTTTTTATAATACAAATTCTATATACTACTGAAATACATCAGCCAAGTAGAAGACTTAGCACTATTTAATTGGACTTGTTGAATTATTGATTCAAAATAACTTTTACCCGCCTTTAGTCCATACAAATTGATCGTTTCGTCCCGGCGATTTTGAATCAATAATTCAACAAGTCCAATTAAATAGTGCTAAGTCTTCTACTTGGCTGATGAATTTCAGTAGTATATAGAATTTGTATTATAAAAACCTTCATATAAAACCAAAGCCTGGCCCTGGGCAAAAATTTCCAGCTTAATGATTAAGAATTTTAATCTTATTGGATGTAGTTCACATTGGATTTTTTGTCAAAAAGTTCATGTAAGTTGAACTGAACTTAATAAAATTTACGTATTGATAAGGCCCTCACTAGTCAACTGATGAGTCCAAGTGAGATCGCCGGGACGAAACACCAATTTTTATGGACTAAAGGCCGTTAAAAGATTACCTTTTATGTTGGATTTTTGTTTTCATAAAATGAGCTTCCTATTTGGTTGTAGATAACATAGAAAAATTATGCATACCTACATACATAAAATTGAAAGTGAAACTTTTCTTCGAATAAAAAATGACATTCTTTCGATTTTTTTTTTGTATATGACTTGGCACGCAAGAGATAATTAATTTTTTTTATTAAGTATACAAATTAGGTACATACCCACTACAACTATTCGTTTTATTGTATTACCATACAAAAAGGTCACGTTCAATTTTCGCATACCATTTTCCGTTTTCGATTCTTTTGTTTTATTTAACTGGCAAAAGTTTGAAACACAAACGTCGTATTCCGCTCGTCATGATCATTTTCATTATTAACAAGAATACCAATAGGAGTGTACACACGAGCGTCTGCAAAATAAATTTCTATTTCTTTGTTTTCTGTTTTTTGTTTAACAAACTAACACTACGCTCGTGGTCTTCTGTCATTAGATTGAAGTGCTGAACAAAGAAGCCCCTGAAATAAAAAACATTACCTACTTCTAAAGGATTAAACTACACAAATACCCGTTCCGTCCTGAACTCAACTGACCAGCTCCTTACATATGTTTTTTTCATGCAACGGTAAATTGCATTGAACAAACTAACTGACTCGAGATTTTGTTAACCGTTCATTCGTTTTTATTTATTTTTTTTTTTTTTTTACATATTTGACAATCTAAGGAAGGAGCTAGACTAGTAGAAAGTTTACCACAGTTCAAGAATTAATTACAATTGAAAGTAATTTCTGTATGATAACGAACCCGAAGACTAGGCTCATAAATATTGAAGGTTTTAAATCTATTGGCCTTCATGAATCTGCTATTACTCCAACCTATGAAATTGGTGGTAGCACTCTTTAAAATTAATCTAAAAGTTTTGCAGCCTACACCCTACACGAATCGTATATTTTCATACAAAAATTAATTATTTTATTATAATTTTAATTTGATGTCTTTCAACACAAGGACGTGTTAGACAATTCTACGACTCTAACAATAATATTTGCACAAGGACCCTTATTACGAGTGTCGTTTGTTTATCGATATACGACTTTGGTCGAAAATCGGACATCGAAAATTGCCATCAGCTGTGTTTTCACAAGTGGGTACAAACATTCTGAAGGCATTCACATGAGCACAATAATTTATCAATTCATTTTCACAATAACGATTTCGATATCAATTGATAAATTCTATCAATCATCAATCGGTTGATAGTTGATCTTCACAATAAGGATAATTAATTAGGATATTAGATTAATCAACATTTATTGATTAACCTGGGAATACTGATGATGATTCTCGCGGTGTTTTTATATTTAAACCCAAAATTCAATTCAAAAAGTTTCTTTCCAAATTCAAACAGCAATCTCTAGAAAAACGAGATTAAATGAGTTTCAAGGAAAACAAAAAACGAGCTGATATCAAAATTGCAAAAAAAAAAAAAAATTATGATGTAGGAAGAAAGTTATAGAAAATTTAGTACTAAATCTATTCAATAAAAAAAAGTTTCTATTAATTGTTTGATCGTTTAAGAACTTTTATTTCAACTTTATTCTAAGTTTTGTGCAATTTTTGTTTTAAACTATTTCACACAGCAAGTCTCTTTGGTAGATCGTTTTAAGGAACAAACTTTAAGCGCTAATAAATATATATAACTTAAATATACTATACAAATGACATGTTGGTACTTTTTTGAAATTGGTTATCTCACGCCTAATTATCCGTTGCTTTACTCTCCCTTAACTTCCTCTGATCCAAAAGGTATCTAGAAACTTTTTCATAGACCAAGAATGTAATCATCGTTGCTGGTATAACCCGAGTTAAACTGGGTCCTAGACCTTTGTAAAAACCACGCCATCCTTCAAATCTGTAAATATAAATTAAATATAAACAAAAATAATTTTTAAATCTTGACCAATTTAACTAAATTTTGCTTACCTTTTCTTAGCAAAGAGATTCTGCATCATGACATATTTTTTTTCTTTTTTTGTTTATAAACATCAGCTGTTGTTTTAAGTTAAAAAAAAATCAGAGAAGCACTCAAAACATTACCAAATAATTAAGATTTTTTATAAAAAAAAAATAAACAAAAACAAAGAGTCGCTTCTAGAGTTGATGATATTCTTTAATTGTTTTATTTTTGTTTTTAATGTGTACGAAATTACAAAGTTAATTTTTATAACAAAATACAAAAATATAATGAAGAATCTTTTTGCCAACAAGGTATTCTTAAGAATTAAAATAGGAAATTTCTTAAAACTGTTGTAGTATTCATTTTAGCATAGCATTTATAATTCATATTAAAGTAGCTGCATTTTTTGTAATTTGATAATGATTTCTTTTTTCTGTTTATTTTTAATTTAAAATATGTATTACTTTTAAATTTTGTATGATTTGTATCTTAAAATGAATGGTTAAAGAATGGAAAAGATGAATAGAATTAAAATGTGGTGGAGCGATTTGAAATGGATAATTCCGTTTGAAGACATTATCGATCCTGAGTGACAGTATCCTGCCCACGGTATTCAGTCTCACAAAAAAAATGAAATATTTCAGAATGAATGCACAATCGGTTTTTAGCAAGCGTCTCACACAGAATCGATAATGTGTACCATGTTTAATGAGAAATGAATCTTTGCTGTTACAACACTTATTCATAAATGAAACAGAATTCTGTTATTTATTATAATTATGTTGTGTTTTGGGTCACTTGTAGAGTTTTTAATTTCTTCTCCGATATATGTGACAAAGGAACGTTTAATTTCTTTTTCTCTTCTAAATATGCCCCTTTCAAACTTTCAATTCATGGTGCGTACGGATTAGGCAAAACAAGAATCTAAAATTTTGTATAAAATCACTTGTCATCGGCTTTCTGTCAAAAGCCCAAAAATGACATGTAAATGTAAATACATATATCACTGAATTCAAATGTCAATATCTTATGATTCCTTTTGCATCTATCAAGCAGTCTTAAAATTTTATTTTATTATTTTTTTAAATAGGTTTTATGTGTCTCTTAAACAATTTTTCACTGTCGACTTGCTCGGTTTTGACAGAAAGCCAATCTTCATGTCTTCTAATTGGCAAAATAGTCCTCATAACTGTTTTTTTAACTTTACAAATGAGTAATGATTTCGTTATAATGCTAATATAGAGTTTCAAACTTTCCATTGTTTAATAAGCAGCCCAATTCTAAATGACAATTCCCCGGGAAATGTTTGCCTTTTTCCCTACTCCCTTATTCTAAACAAAAAATTCCCGGTAATTTTGTTCCCTTTTCTCCTATTCCAAACAAACTTCGAATATGGGAAACAATTATTATTTTTTGAGTTTAAAAACAACAAGCAAGTGGAAGCTGCAAATGATGTTAAATTTGATGGATGCTCATCGGGATATTGCGTGTGGGTCCCATAAGAGACCTAAGGAAGAACTCTCATTGTTTTGGTAAAAGCAGAGAGTGAATAAAATTCGTGGGGTTCACCAAGCAAAACAATAACCAAAATGGAAGAAAGTAAATTATTTAAAACAAAAGTTATCAGAAATCAATTTATTTTACGTACAATTCATAGGTGTGGAGTGATCAAAAAAACATGTTAGACCAAAGGCAGCTACGAACCTCAAATCAAGCAAGAAATGGGACTGGTGGGCCCAACAAAGAACGAACATCTTCTAATAACTCCTCGAGGTCGATATCGACTTCCTTCAAATTCCTCTTCATGCACAATTCTTATTGCAATGCTGAACATTTATGTTACTTTTGTATTTATTTATAATTATTTACAATTACTATGAATCTTTTCACATTGATAAATCACTTTTTCTACAATTTGATTTATATGTCAAATACTGCAAAACAGCTGTTTTGAACATGCAGAATTCTCAGTCCCGCTTTAGAAGGGAAAAATATTCTCCAAGGGAATTCGGAATAGGCGTATTCTACTCCCGAGAGAACACGTCTCCCGGGGAATATTTAGAATTGGGCTGATGGTGTTGTTTAGCTTTATGTGGAAAGTGGCAATTTTAAAGGAAGCTTCAGCGAAAAGATTTGATTTGTCCCTGTCTTTTTAAATAAATACTCGTCGATTTCTTGCAAAAATATGTGTTTATACTATTTTGCCTCCATCTAAATCAAAAAGACACCATACTCTTTCGTTATACAAAAAAAAATTCTATTAGGAAACAAATTCGATGATCTTTATTTTATAATTTATTGTAAAACATTGGGATTGGGATGGATTCTATGGATCGGGTGAATGTCTGAGAGATGATTATTTTATGCTAAATTCTAAAAAGCCGACAATCGTTTAAAAAAAAAATAAATATTTCTATTGTCTTTACATATTCCCCAATTGCTCATGAGTCATGACACTGTAATTTTTGTTTGTAATTTTGATCACAAGCCAAGTATATATTCTTATTTCCCCCATCTTCTGTGGTCCATGATGGTAGCTGATATAATAAATTGTTTTGTTGTTTAATTTTATTTAAAAACTAGCAAAGAAGAAATTCCAAAAACAAACTAACATAAAGCATATATGAATGTATGAACTAAAATTTGTTTGTATACTCTTCATTGTGTGCGTTTGTGCTTTCAGTTTTGTTGTTATTCCATTTTTGTTTTCTTTTTTGTATCATACTACACAAATAAAAAATAAAAACCAAAAGATTGTCTCTACATAATTTTTTGTATAATCAACATTTAAAAAACATAAATAAATGTATCGTTTAAAAGTAACAAAACAAATTAAAATTATATTTTTTGTCGGTTTCTTTCTTTAAATAAATTAATAATTATAGTTTTTAGACTTAATCTAAATGAATTTGCGTGTTGAATGGAAAATGGGCTTTTTGCATTTCTTTTTTTATAAATGATTTGAACAGACAAAAAGATAATCTTCTTAAAAATCTAATATTCAAGAACTATTTAACTTAAACAAAAAAAAATAGAAGCATAGTGGATGGAATAGAAAATTATTATAATAACAATAATACAAAAAATTCTTAGCTAAGTAAATTTTATCTTCTTGAGTTTTTTTTTTCTTTAATTTACTTATTCTGTTTTCCTTTTTTATTCTTCGTTTCATTTTTATTTTTTTATTTTCAAAATCTCTTCGCTTTTCTTTAGTTATTTATCGCCTTTAAAGAATTATAATCTATTATTATATATTTCTATTAAGTAAACATTCAATTATTATAAAAAAAAAAATTAAAAAAAAAGTGCTTTTTGTCATTCATGTGCTGTTTAAGTTAATAGTTATTTTTTGTTGTTGTTGTTGTTGAATTATTTAAATACTATAGCAACTGTTTTTGACAGAATGTTTTTAGTTTGTCAATTTCTCCCAAATAAGCATGACCAAACAAATGTTTGGTGTGACATGAACTAAATATGGGAAGAGCCCCTTATAAAAACCTCCCATACGTTCGTACCTCCATGTTACTTTCACACAATCCCAAGTTCCCTTGTAATTGTGATGGTGATCCTGAAGACGAGCTCGTATCACTTGATACGGATATGTTGCTGCGGCAGCAATCAGCTTGGAAACAGCAGCAAATGCTAAATATTCTGATGTAGCCTGGAATTAAAGTAGAACAATAAAAAAAAAAAAACAATCTGATTAGAATTCATATCATTGAATTATTATGAAAACAAACAACAATAATTGCCGAGCCCCTTTATTCTATAAATAATGACGCAAATGAGTTCGAAGTCATATAAATATAAGAATAAAGTTATAAACATGTTTACTACATTGCGACAATTTTGTTTATACTTTTCCTGTAATAACGTTGAAAAACACCTTCACCTTCATTTGCAATGAATTATGAAGATATTTTTAAGCAGTAAACAACCGCATAGATTGTAGGTTTTGTAAGGAATTTTATCCAAAACATTGACTAATCTTATTTGTTAATGGTAAGATCATAAATTGGATTTCTTTGTTTGATTAGCAAGAGCAAACAGAAAATCTTGCTTTGGTTTCTTGTTAATTAATTTTTTACAGTAAACATATTTTTGTTGATTTGAAATGCAAAACAAGTAATCTTGGGTTTTCACATTTTTGTGAAGGATTTATAATGTGTACTCGTTTCGGGGTGTTTAAGCATACGAATCTTCTATTAGTAATTTCTCTGTCTGCAGTCGATATTACAGTCTTGTGGTGCAAATCACAGTCAGTTCACCAAATATAGTATTATGCTCTTTGATTTACATTCTGGCAACTCATTCGCACCACTTATTTAAGCCGGTCATCAACTACTTTTAAATTTTACTGTTTTTTTCATGTGACTCTCTGATATGGTTGACTTTCGATTTTAAACATCCTTAATTAGGTTAGGTTAGGTTAGGTAAGGTTAAGGTGTGTGCCAAGCAGGAAAGCTTGACACACTTAGACCATAGTTGGTCCATTGTGATACCACAAGAATCTAGGAACTTTCCTCCCTATTCGTTGAATCACTTGGAGTTCCTTACGAAGCGTGCGAGATTACTTATGTCAATATTTGCCAGATCACTAGGATCGTTGTAGTAGTAATCTCCGAGATAGAGTTTACTTCGTTGGGATAGAGCAGGACAAGTACAGAGGAGATGAGGAATCGATTCTTCCTCTTCTTCATCCATACAGCTTCTGCAGAAATCATTTGAAAATATTCCAAGCTTCGTTGCGTGCTTGCCTATCAAGCAGTGCCCGATAATGACGTGCAGTCTGCTCAGAGATATTAAACTCTTTGATCGCTTCAGATCTAGCTTTGGCCATATCTGCTCTGTCCCCATGCAGGTGGTGGTGTTGTTCCACCTTAGGTTTGTTTTCTCTCTTGCATCTTGCTTCAGCATAGGTTTGCACGTAGCAATGGGTATACCCATATTTGCCCTCTTTGGCAAAAAAAGTAGTGTTGTTCCACTTCTGGCGAGTCAGCCCTGCAATTACCTGGAATGTCCCTACGGCCTGGCAGTTATAGAGTTGGTAGAGACAGATTAGAGGTCTTGGCTATATGAGAAGATGCCGATATCTATGTTAGATATAACGTTTTATTTAAGCCAAGACAGTTCTTATTTTATTGGCAATTAAGTAATATTACATTTTTATATATCACATCTCCTATTTTCATATTTTTGTAATCCAGTTAATTGATAGAAAATTGTTCGTATTTGTAATTTGCGATAATTTTAGCAAAAAAGTGATTGCAATTTCAGTTTGAAAAGAATAAAATAATATTATGTATCATTATCTTATCTCAACAGTATTGTAGAAAAATTATTATGATAACCTAATCTTGAGATTATTGAGGATACAGGCACAAAATTAAGTGGTGAATATTATGTTGCACACGTATGGTAAAAATTAACTCAATAAAATGAAAACAAATGATGACTCACAATCGCCTGCATTACATGTAGCTTGAGTTATGTATATCTATGGTTAATCAATCGTATCATACAAATGTTGGAAATAGAATGACCCCCATTGCACAACAAGTTATCAAAGGAGCTGCAAAAGAACCAGATTCTTCACCAGCAAAATATAGTTTATATTTTGGTTATCATTGAGTTATTTAAATTGTAAGAAACATAAACAGCTAAGATGCGAGGCACTTTTTCATGAAAAGAGACCTCTTGGAGGATTTGACAATTCCTCACAAGAGGCAGCACCCTTGAAAGAAACATTTCTGTTTGATGGGATTCGATCCCACGTCCTTCGATTGGACAGTCTTACGCACTAAACATTACGCCACGGGCTATTACCTTACTTAATTTCTAGATTAAGATGTTTTTCAAAATTAAAACTAAGTATAGAAAAATTTAAAAAATCAACTTACCAACTTAGTATCAATTGGCAATTTTCTGTGCTCATTATAGGAATTTTTCATCTCTTCATAAGTCATAAACTGCAATGCACCATGTGAAACACCCAACATACTCGGAAAGAAACCCTAAATCAAGCAGAAAATCACATCGTTTAAATTTTTAATGAATTATTATTAATCAAATGCAATTGCAAATCTCACCTTATACAACCCACGGACACCTTCTTGTTTGTAGATCTGACCCAAAGCATGAACCATACCACGATATGCGTCGGATTTTGGTGCAGTGGCTAGATTTTCATATTGCAAGCATAGTCGGGTTTTTACAACCCAAATCGGGTTTGTCAAGAGCAATGTCAATACACCAGCTTCTGATGCTGCTAACATATGAAGACCAGGACCTAGTGGTGTGGTTGTGTTACCTCCTTGGATGTATGTCTTTATACTATTGTAGCTATAAATCGAGAAACAATAGAAATAATAGAAACAAATTGACAAAGAAATTCGATGATTTATTTAACTTACAACATAAAATAGAATCCCCATGCACTTCCTGAACCCCAAACATTAGGCGTGACACCTTTGTAGAGACCACGGAATCCTTCTTGACGGAAGATCGTTGCAAAAGCACTACCCAAGCCTCTGTATTGTGGAATTGCTGCAGTACGACCATCATTAACTGTAATAATAAAATAAATACACATTTAAAACAGGAAGTCCATAATAATTAAAGTAAACAAAAAATTGTTTTCTAATATTTATGATGAGAGCATAGCCATGGCCTCAAAAATTAATCATGTGATTATTAAAAATAAAAACTAAAGAAATACAGATAAGCAGCCAAGACTACGCACACTAGAATATTATTATGCCACCTCAATCATTCAATGGAAGTTTCCACAGTTTCGTTGAGCAAGCAGAGAAACAGAGTATGAATTCAATATCGGATAAAAGGGGAACAAACTTATTTATTATTTTGCTGGTGGCCGGCAATGATCGGAAAAAGGGGCCCGGCCCGTACAACGCGATGTTTTGATGGTGTGTTTTATTTTCATACATAGATAGGCGTTTATTGTTTCTTTTTTGCATGAACCGGCTTTGATAAGGGAATGGATGGAAAATTTCGTAATATGTACATAAATGAATCAGTTGAGTAGAAAATATAATGTTTGTTCTTACGGACCACTTATAGTCTTACTTAAGTGTTTTCGAACCTAAGCAATATAAATGTTGATAACAACTGATTTTTGTTTAATTGGAAAAAATGTTGCAGGAATAATTGAACACCACAGGGTTATGTTTATGAAAGCAATGAAAATGCAAACATCTAAAGTGAAACCATAACAGTGGCACTCGCAACGACCGACCGAAAAAAACATTAAATAAACAGCGCTATGTTGAAATACAAGACTATTTAAAGACGGAAATGCTAACATTTCTAGCGGAAATGAATAAATATAAATTTGATAAACAAAAGATGCAGATCTTAATAAAGTACCAATTTCCGATGGGATTTGAAGGAAGAAAAGCAAGCTGTAGCGGAGTCTTAAAAAAAAATATACGTACATTTTATACTTTAGGTTCAATTATAAATCTTCAGGTTTAATATGGAGATAATTCAAATAAACGAAAAGTGGGGGAATATGAAATGACTTACATTTAAGAGTCTTTAATTTAAAATGTTTTGCTTTTGAAAAGAAGTATTAATCTGTAATATAAAGCAACAGGCGAACTTTATTTGAACTATGTACAGGTAAATCTCAAATTACGGACAGCTCCATTAGGCGGACAGATCCCTTACACAGACAAATTTTGATAACCCATCTTTTATATTTCATATTACATACATTTTACGTTCCCTTAAGCGGACATTCTCTTGTCCGGACGCGGACAAGCTTATTTAGTAGAAATTGTGAAATTTATTTCCCTTGGGCGGACAGAAACAAAAAATAACTCACACATTTAGAATAGAACGGTACAATATTCTGTTTCTGTTTCTGAGCAGTGTGATCTGATTTGTTTAGCAAAATCACTCTGTATTTATATAGGGATTAACTTTAGAACTATAGCAATGTATATCTGTAGTTTTACTCAAATACCCAACACATTACTTTAATAAAGTAACTGTACATTATTTTGAATGTGTGGCGTTGTAAATTTTAAAGCTTTACCAGGCTGGCTGCAGAAGTTTCGAAAGCGCCACGGTGTACCATTCAAAAGCATTTCTGGTTAAGCGCCAGATGTTAATCCTCCCGATGTAAAAAAGATTTTATTGGGTTCTATATTCCGGAACGCGTTTTTAATGCAGATGAAAATGGCCTCGATGACTCTTAGAGGAGGAAAAAAATGCACTGGAAGGAAGCTATTACTGTTTGGCGATGTCCAAACACGGCAGGTGAAAAAGATGCTATTAACTTTATAAATACGGCATGGGAACAAGTTACACCAATAACAATACAAAACAAAACTGTTTTTAAAAAGCTAAGTTTAGGTAACAAGTTAACGAAAATGTCAATCAGTTTGATCCAGAAGCTGATCCAGATCCAGAAGCTAGCATTTTCTCGAATCCTTCAAGAGTGCCGATCTGATGTTGAACCAGGCGCAGAAATAGAAACCGTTGAAATTCATAGTAGTGCTGAGGAGGACCAAGAAGTATATGAGCAACTGGAGGAAGCAACATCTATAATCAGATAATTAGATAATTATGTATAAAGAAGCACAAGCTGCCATTAAAACTATTATCTACGACGAAAAATTACGAAAACATAGGAGCCTATGTGACAGTTTCCGCTGAGGAAAAAGTAGAACACAAGCGCTTAAGTTGAACATAAATATTTAAGTATCGTAACTGCAAACGGCTCTTAAAAGATTAGATGTTAAGACTTTTTAATTTTCATATTGTTTTTTTTTTTTGTATTTCTTTCTTTTTTGTTTAAATAAAAATGTATACTTATACCAAAAAAAGTGTTATCCGTTGGACGGACAACTCTCTTAGGCGGAGTTGTCCGTCGCCAAATCATAGAAGAACGCATTTTTTCCTAAGACTGGCCCCGCTTAGAAGTTATCTGTTCTTCACGTATAACTCCTAAACGGTGCATATTATCGAAAACAACTGACTGCAAAGTTTGTACATTATGTGACCCTCTACAAGAAAATATTAACTTTATTTCCGAATTGTTTCTTTTTTATTATGGAATGTCGGTCGTGTCTATATCATCCAATTCAGTACAAAAGAAGTTAGTAATCATCGACGAATAGCGCTCGCCGTTGACGGTGATGGCCTGGCCAACGTCAAAAATACTGGTTTATTGTTTTTGTACTCTTATGTAAATGAATATGTCAAAAAATAATGTCTACTCCATTTGTTGATTATTATATTATCTACAAACAAAATTATAATACTTCTTGGATACGAGATATTGCGACCTCAAAAATGATCAAATGGTCAACTAATATGTGAAAATCGATATTTTCCACATTTGACCTTTTATTTGCACACGATTTCGCAATGGTCAAAGTCTCGTTCTATTGTATGCACATATGTACAGTGCCGAGCAAAAAAATAGCAGTGTAATCTGTTAAAAAATATAATTTTTCATATCTTTATAATGCAGCCACTTTTTCCAACTTCTACTGTAGTGTGGTGCTCATGGATATTAAGTTAACCATTTGAAGTCATAGTTTAACGGTTTATTCTTAATGCTTTGATTAAATGTCACTTCAATTTTAAATATTGTGTTTCCTTCAATTATGATTAGGATGTTATAAAAAGTAAGCCCTATTCTTTTACTTTTTATATTTCAACCGAATATGTTTAAAAAAATTAATAATTTGGTCTTATAAAGTGGGTCGTGGCAAACACTGGACATCACAAAGGCGCCAACACATTAAAAACCTAATTACGGACGGCAACACCTATGAGGAAGTTGAGGAACTTGTTGGGTGTTCGCCGAAAATGGCAAGAAATGACATGACATTTGAGGGGAAGTGGGAACACGGTACCGTAAAAAAGTTCTTACGCCATCTTACATAAATCGTGTTGTTCGGTTTTCAACAATGAATCCTACTACTGCAGCTACACAGATTGTGGGTGAACTTGATTTACCATGCGGTATCCATATTGTAAGAAGACGATTGAGGGAGCACAACTTGAATTCTCGCAGTCCAAGAAAAGCCCCACTTCTGAAGAAAATGCCCATAGCCAAAAGAATAAAGTTTGCGCGAGATCATATCGGATGGGTTCCTGAAAAATGGAGGACAATTCTTTGGACTGACAAGATTAAAGTTGTACTTTATGGTGGTAAAGGATCTTGGCAGTATGTAAGACGATCACCAAATACCGAATATGATCCTAGATACACCACAAAAACGATAAAACACGGAGGACCTCTTATCATGGTATGGGGATGCTTCTCATACTATGGTGTTGGTCCAATATATTGGATCAAAAGTATGTGGAAATTTTGCAGAACATCATGCTACCATATGCAGACTTCAAAATGCCGCTTAAATGGGTCTTTTAGCAGAAGAATGACTCAAAGCACACCAGCAGAACAGCTAAACAATAGTTTTAGGACTAGAAGATTGAGGTCTAGGAGTGGCCTGCTCAGTCTCCGTACCTCAATCCCTTTGAAAATCTTTGGGCGGACATACAAAAAGAAGTCAAGACCGTAGTTAAGCAGGGTTGGAGATAAATATCACTGCAAAAATGTGAGGGGGTTTTCGACTCAATGGAGCATCGTTGCGAAGCTGTGTTAAAAAATAATGATCATGCTACTAAATACTTACTAAAATTGAACTTTTTGAACCATTATTTCGACTTAATTATACACAATGAGACAAGCACTGCTATTATTTTGCTCCCTTTATTTTCGAACATACATATTTTGTTTTTGTATAGTTACTACATTAATGATCAATAAATTATCGTGCAATTTATAAAAAAAAAAAAACATATCAATAAAACGTACAAAGTTTTACCAACAATTATTTCTAAAATCAAACTTCTTATGATTTTTTATTTTTGTCTAAGCTTATTTTCCGTAGCACTGCTATTTTTTTGCTCGCAGCTGTACATAAAAATTTGCTCCTCTGTTAGCGCTTGAATAATCATATCTTGCACACTTCCAATAAATACTTTAATTAAAAAATGATGAAGTGTTGACTGTGATTCTATCATTGAAGTTGAGTAAGATGACATTACGCAATCGATTAAGAATATTACTCATTTTCACTTGACACTGAATTACTTATTTGAAATAGTTTGCTAATCATTGGTTATGTTAGTTGAACTGTAATAACTAATAGCCATATAACTGAGTACTTCAACGTGCAATAAAACTAGTAAAATATTTTAGTAGCTGATTGTGATATAAGAGTAAACTATGAGGAATAAATATTTTAAAATTGAATTTTTGAACAACAACAACAACTTAAAGGTGCAACCACCAATTGTTTACGAGTTAATTTATAATTCGTTTATTTTGGCTAGAGATACAGCTGTTTCAAGGGGTGCCAAGCCACCTATCATCAGTCTCCTCTTATTAGTGGTGCTGAGCTTTAATCCAATTTTATTATGAAAAACTTTCTACATGCCCACCATTGGGATCGAACCCACGATATCAAATTTGCTCAGTCTAAGAAGCCGTAAGCACTACACATTCCGCCGCCTGAGACCACTGACGTCATACATCGAAAATGGGTTGTTTTTGTTTATCAAGTGCACTTGGAGCATCAGCATTTTTCTAAGCGCCTTTAAGTATGCTGTCTTGTTCCGCCTCCATTTTCTCCATACCTTGTTTCGATAGATATTTTAAAATAATTATTACATATGTATATCTTATTTAAATGGATGTGCTTCGTCCGAAAAATTTCTAGATAGGATTTGCGCTACCCTGATCTAGTTATCACAGATAAATACGAAGCAAAAAACGAATTACATTCTGTTCATTCGAATAGCTAATATCACTTGACATTTTTTCACTTGCGCTAGATAATGTGTGAAAATGGAATAAACTAGAATGGCTGCAAACTGATAATGAGACCAGTAAATAAGCGATAATCATTGTATAGATGATTGTTTCACCGACAGACACGCGCCACTCAAACATGCATACTCTGAAAATCCGTGATAAAACTTGTACTTTGAGCTAGGTCTGGTCTGATTACATTTTGTTTGTACTTTTTAAGGGTTAATGGTTCTTATAAATTTCCAAATAGATGCTAATACTGGTGAAAAAAATACTATTTTAATTTAACTTGACAGTTGTTTTGATTTTGTTTTCTCTTCAAATTGCGTCAGACAGTATAATAATCTGGCACTAAAGGGACATGTTAACAAAGTTATCACATCATACATATGTCAATAAACTTCGTAATGAAAATACTTATCTACATACCTTTCTAATTGAAATACTTAGTAAACATTTACTTTGAGTCATTGATATTCTTAACGACATTCAGGTTATGTCATTAGTAATTTTGTTTTATCATTTAATTCACAGAATATTCGAATTAAAAAAAAAGCAAAATATATTCTTTATAAAGAGAAGTGTTACTTTTCTTCTAAGAAAAAAATCTAAATACAAGATTATCAAATATTTTTTTGCCTGAGCAAGTTTGTTAAACCAAACAACGATATTCAAAATGCCAGCAAGTTCACCGAGTTGATTGCAAGTGGTTTAACTTGTTTTATATGAATAAAGCATTGAAGAAAGAACATTTGGAGATGGGAATTTAGGGTAACCTTCTTGTTTATTGTTTGAGACATGAATAGAAGGGAAAACATGAAATATTCATAAAACTTGAAGTGTTTTTTTTTTTTTGGATTATGTAAAATTCCATAAATTATGCTTTATCATGTCATGCGCTTCTAGTTCAAGGTTGATCAAAAAGCTATTGGTTTCGTTGATATCATTCTCCCTTATTCTACTGACAAGTTTTTCATTTCTTGTTTATCAATAAAAAAAAAAATAGTTAATGGCATATTTTTCAGACGAACAACGAAAAAAAAAAAAACAGATTGAAGCCAATTAAATCGGTTCTATCCAGATTGAATCAAGCTTGTTTGATTATATTTGGTCAAATGAACAAAGTTTGTTGAGTCATTTGTTTATGTTCATATTTTATTCCTAAAACATTGAAAAAAAATGTAAAACATGTTTTATCACACTTATACTCTTAAATGGATTTTTTTTGCAAAGCTCAATCTAATCACTTTGTTTATCAAACGTCGGAGATAAAATATAATTTGACAAATACTTTTTTTTGTATACACTTAGTCGTATTTTTTTATACATACATATGCACACTTTATTACATAATTTCGATTACAATTTGTTTTTACAAAAATAAGTATACTTGTCTGTCTAAAAGGACTTTAATTACTTTTTTTCTTGTTGATGTGACTAACAAGATTTCAAGCTCAAAATAAAACCAATTCACGAGACAAATTCAAGGCACTAAACGTTTATGTTCCTAATAATAATGCCAGTCACTCCTTTTATTACAACGCTTATTTTTATTAGGTTAATAAAAATAGAGCTTAGAAAAAATTGCTACTAGGTACCACCCTGTATGGATATTCTAGCGGTAAATAACTATAAAATATTCGTGAAAATTAGCTGCCGTCAGTAACGCCGAAAAAATGTCAATTTTGTATTAATTATATGGAGGACCATGAAATTTGGCCAAGTGCAAAGAATAGATCAACAACACGGGCCGCCGCCAAAAAAAAACTATTAAGGCTTGGTGGAAGGTAGTTAAATTTAAATTAATTTTACATCGAATAAAAATCCTTTTATTAAGGTATGGACATGCTTTAAGTACCGAGCGAAGAAGAAGTGCAGCCAAAATCTGATGTCGCTGAACAAAACCGGTGAGGGGCCTGCCGGGGAAGTACATTGGAGACGAAGAAAAAGTGATTTAACTTACTTCGCTCAGCATTTATTAGCAGGAAGCTCATCAAAAATCTTTTGTGCCTGCAGAGCCTATGACGGTCCTCAACAGACGAAAACATCTCTAGCGGTAATTTTTATTTTTCACTTATTGCAAAATATCTTGAGGCCTTAAATCTATCAGAATTACAAAAAAATATCTATCTAACTAGCTATGAGTAATAACTTGATTGCTTCATGAGATAAAATGCATAAATTGTTTCCAAAAACAAACAAGAAGATAGGTAAATAGGTCGGTACATGACGTTTTACCACGCCAGTTTACCACGGGACAGTTAACCATGGCCGATTTGCCACAGCCGGACAGTTTACCACGAGACAGTTTACCACCGCCACTTTACCTCCGCCGGTTTACCACCAGAGCAGGTCAGGTAGTGTGAAATGTGATGTAGAACTACCTATTTGATACTTATAGGGTGCTTCTTTGGTAAGGAAGAAATTTACTCTGAAAATGCAATAAATCGCTATCAATAGCCGTTTTTTATTATCAGAGATGATCCACATATATAGATCATCTTTTCTTCTCTTTCAGAGGGACTAATTGAAAACATCATTTCAAGCATTACATTTACCTAGGGGAAAACGCTGTTTCAGGGTTTTTTGGAAATACTTTGCATTAAATGGTCTATAAACCCGGAAATATAGTTCGTCCCGTATGTATCAAGCCATAAAGGGTTGAATTCCAGCGAAAGATGCCATAGATGTTAATGGATTGAAAAAGCTCGTAACAATTAGGCAGGTCAAACGCATTCTGAAGAAGCCTACGATTTTTGGAATTTTTAAAGGATTGTAGAATCAGCATATCAGTGGCGGTGGTAAACTGTCCCGTGGTAAACCGGTGGTGGTAAACTGTCCCGTGGTAAACTGGCGGTGGTGAACTCTCCTGCTTCGTTAATAGGTATCGTTCAAATTCAAATGCTAACGATGTAACGATTACGTTTTGACAATTTTTGAGTTACGCAGAGCAAATTTTCGATCTTCAAGACGATATCTTCCAGTCGATAGTGAATATTGCTTTAAAGGCTCCCGTCAAAACGATATCGTGTGGCGATAGTCATATTTCGGAATGACATCCCTGAGTGATACTTTTTCTTTAGACAGAAATTAAACTTCATAAAGCATATACTATTTCGTATCCACTAATTTTTATGAATTAGAATAGCTCCTGAAGTATGGAAATCCCATTCAAATTTATTTGGCAAAAGTATGACCGTAGATGCACGGCTTAATGAGCTCGCACAAAATCTCATGATAAAGTGGGTGTCAGATAAAAAAATGACATTGGGAAATAACAGACACTCTAATGTAAAAACCTATTTCTATTTTTAAGTACAGAATCAATGTTTGTATTTTTTTTTCAACGTTAAGCCTAGTACTCAGTTCGAGTGGAAATGAAATTTCCATATAAAACTGACGGTTAGTTCACAACGATGAAATTCCCAACGAGAAGTGAGCACCCAAATTCGAAAGCGGAATATGAACCGATTCGTAATCAATTTCACATCATAATTTTCATTTCGTAACGTACAACCACTAAGAAAATCTAAAGAGATGTGGAAAACTGTGACATTTGTCAATTAATTTGAAAATAAATTCTGAAAAATAAAAAGATACCTTAAAAGTTAGTCTGGGATGAAACCATCGTCTCATTTTGCGAATTTATTGCTACCAACAGACTAGAAACAACAAACCACGGTATCAAAACAATCTTCATTGGAATTTTTTCAAAGTTCTGTCACAATAATTTATTTATCAATCAATCATTTTCTTTATTCATTCAAAGTGAGTACTAAAAATTACAAACCGAGTATCGAAAATACACGTGGAGAAATATTTATGGTTTCATAATCATCATTCAAGTGTATTTTTAATCGAATCAATTTTCATTTCACAAAGATGTGAGTACTAGGCTTTAGTCTAGATAAATTAGTTCGGAACTGCCCACAATTTGCGAAAGCTTTAAAAAAAATCAACAACAAAAAAAAAGAAACTGCAGTTACTAAGTGCTGTGTGTTGTTGAATTCCAAAAAGATAAAAAAAAACTGTCCCTGACAAAAATTCTGTCACAACAATAAAAATTGTCTGTGTACGTAGAATGCATATTCCATCAGAAATCCCAAAACAAAGCTTAAGGCCATAGCGGTTTTATAAATTCACGTGACAATCATCAAAACAAATATATAGCTTGATAAAAGTTTAATGAATTATTATCAATCGTTTTAAATTTCTTAAACAAGCAAATGATCTCATAAACAAATAATAAATAAAAACTGTTGATAACACAATATTACTCGGAAAAGATGAATTTTATTTTTAATTTTGGCCACAGGCCATTTTGTTTTTTAATTCATATCTTCCTGGGAATATTATGTACATACAAACATATGTATGTGTTCTGAAAGATATTTTTTACCGGGAAAATTAAGATTCGTGACTGCTTCGTAGTGGATTTGATGTTTGGCAAAAGTTGTTGTAGAATTCATAAAGTAAGCATGTACTCTGAGCACTTCATCAAAACTATATTAGTATGTATCTTTGGTCTGTGATATCGAATATATTGCATTCAAATCCACGAATAGGCAAAACTTTTGGAGACAAAAACAACTTTGAAGATAAACACGCCCTCTACTCTCTTAAAGACGCAGACAGCATCTGCGATATTCCAATTGAATTAGATTAATTAGATGACTAAATTACTGCACCTCAGCGACAATCTTCTTCTTCATCATTAATTAGTTTAAACATCTAGTGAATAACATAATTACCAAATTGTGTTCATTCTGATGTTCGATGGAGGTTAGCCACCTTTTAACGAAAGTTTAATGTAATTAAATAAAACGAGTCGTTGTGTCACGACCTTACAACTTATGTCATCAAAAATGAAAAAGGGGTGGGTTAAGAATGATGATTTTGGCCAAATTACGTTATATGTGAGTTCTAAAATAAATCAAAAACTGAATCCATCGTGTCGGCCAAACATCAACTGACTTAAAAGCCATCTGAACGACCTTGACCAATCCGAGAACTTTTCGATTATTAAATGAAATTAATTAAGGTTGAGTGGCCTCTTCACCGATAGCTTTCAGCTTTCGCAGGAGTCTCGAGGTAATAGTGCTATGATTTGATTCCGTCTACAACAAATCAATCACACCAGCCAGGTAAAACATTAACAAAATAACTAACAATTGTTTTGTTATTGTATAATTTTGTATCACCAGGTTGTTGATGTTTTTCAATAGTGTTGGATGAAATTAATCAAAGAAAGCTCAACGAAATATTTGAATAGTTTTGTTCTTTAGTGTTTTGTGGCCGCCAGCTTGTCTGTATTAATTTCTCGCCCAAATTGCGTCAGCTGCTAGTTTGCTGGGTACATATATGTATGTATCTTTTTATTGTTATTTTGTCAAGTAGAGAAATTCGATTATAATAATAGAAAAACAAGTTTCTGTCGCACATGCAGAGAAAGACAACTCGTTTAGAGTTGAAACAGACCTTTGGACAGCGATTTCACGCGCAGTATGAATGATCCAGAGAAGATAATTATGTACCGCTATGTAAAGACGTACCTAAATAAATTTGAAATATTTGTATCAACAACAAAAAAAACATTACTTGGCCCATTTTTGTGTGTTGGATTTGGAAATTGAGAGTAGAAAGACTGACTGCAAGGTCTTTCTGCATTTCTCCCTGCCTGTATATAGGTAATTATTTACCTACTGGATTATTGAATCTAAGAAAAACCAGTTTTAACAGGAAAACTACTGAGATGAAAATCACAGTAAGTCTAAAGCAAAGTGTTGTAGTCAGCCTGTCGTATTTGTCTATTGTGTTAATCGCTGTGGCCTTGTTAACCGTTCTCTTTGTTGTCTTTTCTTTTCCTATACCAACTAGGAAATGCAATTTATTAATCTGATTTCTGCTGATACAGTTGTGAACAAAATATGCACAATGTTCATATACGAATAGTTTCAAATTTGGGGATAACTACCAGTCCAAATTCAGTTAGGAAAATTTTAAATAAGTAACAAAACTTACCTGCAAAACGAATTTTGATCAAATCCAGAGGATGCAGCAACAAGGTGGATGTGACACCACCCGAAACTCCAGCAACCAAATGCTCGTACTTGACGTGGGAGAACAAATTGATTTTGCCAACATTTTTCTGATTCATTACTGCCATTTTGTTGGATTTTATTTTGTGTATTTTGTTTTGGTTTAATAATTTATTTTAATTGGTATAAATTAGTTGTTTTTTATTCTTAGGCGAAAAAAAACTCTTTTTTTTAATATAAATAATTTATATCGACGAAGAGAAATTTTTGATAAACGAAGCGAATAAAACGACAAAGATTTTCTTGTATTACTGTTATTATAGTTTTCCTTATGTTTTATTGCAGACTTTATGCATTTTTTTAGATTGATTTTTATGTTTGTTTTTTTTTTTTTTTTAATTTGAATTTAGAGTAATCTCTTTGGCTGATTGGTTAGATGTGAAACTGGGTTATTTTGTATTTCTTAAATTAAATTGTTATATTGAAATAATCAAAGAAATTCGGTGTTTTCAGCAATAATTGATGATTTTTTACTATCCGCAACGTTACTAACGGTAATTGAGCACAAAAAGTTCTTTTCGTTTATTAAGTTTTTATTAAAAAACATCTTCAATTGTTGATTTTATTTTGATCGAGTTATTTCAATCGAGTTTCCAATTAATTCCTTTCGTTTTTTCCAAGTTGAATTCTGAAGAAAAGTACCTATTTTCTCCTTCTTCTTCTTTATTGTAGCCGATGACCGTCGTCTTCTGCGAGTTGTTTAACTTTCCTTATGTAATTTTAGTTTTATAAAATGAAATTAAAAATTCTGTGTATCTTAACACACAGCTGTCTGATTTAGTTCTGTGAATAATCCAGCAAAATGTCGAAACTTAAATAAGTTTTATGTATTTTTTTGATTCCGGAAAAAGATGTTTTTTGTTAAAACAAAATTGATTATTTCTTTGCAGCTTGCAGGGCGGCGGACACACGACACAACAAATGTACTCTTCTCTCAACAACGTTTGAAATTGGAATGAACAAAGAGACAGATTGGGCCAGAAAAGAAACGAGATGCATGGATGATTTTTTTGCAATGGTCTAAAAAAAAAAAAAAAAAAAACGACATTTTGCACGTGTTTTTCGTTAAGTTAACTGTCAAAATAGTATGCATTCGTTAAGAAGTAAAAAGTGATGCCAAGTTTCTTCATGTAATTTTCTTAAAAAGTAAGAAGCCTTTCACACGAGAAAACAAAATTTCCAACAACTTTCAGTTTTTTTCTTTTTTTTCACGTACATAAAATCTAAGTGTTTACAGGTGGTATGCACGTGGAAAGACGCAATTAGTAAGATAGGTAGGTGCATAGAAAAGAGATTGGTGGATTCCACATAAAAAGCAACATCAATCTACTTTCCAAAATAATTATTGCACGGAGCTCGTCGGTTTAAATATAACGCAAGAATTATACCCAGATCGTGCTAAATTTTAGCTACAATACCAACAGAGAGGTACGGAATTTCATGGAGATTAACGAGAGTACCCATACCAGCGTGATGTGAATCTATAGACATTCTTTGGCTGTCGCATATTCTCTGCGAATGTTTCGCACGGTCAACACTATTTTGGTGTCTGGGTTCTGCATTATGATTTTCTTGTTAATTTCATTTTAAGAAAATATGCATTTTAGACCTCATAAATGTCTATAAAAGTAAACGTATGTTGGAAATTAATTTCAATTTCTATTTTTTAATAGAGGAAATACATTTTAAAAGAACAGTTTTGATATTATTCGTGTAAGCATTATTTTAATCGCTTCATAATACTTAAATCCACGTCAAATTTTATCGAAATCAGTTGATTATTTCTTGAAATATATTTAATTTAAATTTCAGCTTAAAAGCTTTCTCACAATACTAAATAAAATTTGCATAAGTTTAAATGATGCGGCAGTCTCAATAAATAAAAGGATTAAAATTATATCGAAATCAGGTGAATGGTTCTCGAAATAGATGATGTAAACAAGTGCAAGTATACAAAATTATGCCCTATAATATAAACTGAAGTTTAAAGTACAAAAACAAAGTAAAGAATCAGAAAATATTCATTAAAATAAAAATTTTATTCTTATATTGACCTGCTTTATCAGTCAAAATTTAGCGTAGAAAATAGTTGTTCGTTCTTATTAGGCATGTTCATGAAAATGAGATTTTGGAGACCTGAGCAATCTCAGTTACATGAACATGATTCCTCAGCAAAATTTCTCAGTTTTGCTATCAAAATCAGTAGGAAAAATAAATTTGGATTCACTTTCTTACTTTTGATGGAGTGAAATCTCTGAGATCACATTTTCCTGAACACGCCTATTATTTTTAAAGTTAAATATTGACAGATTCTGTAATTTCTTGAATTTTGTGTGAACTATTTGCGTTCTGAAAATAAAAATCCATTCCATTTTATTCGATTAAATTCACTTGACAGAATCAAAAAAAATCCTTTGAAATGGTTAGACATAATTTTTTCTCAGATAGCAATTGCTATCCCGAAATAGTAACGAAAAGCACCAACGGCTGTTATGCCTGTTTGCGGAAGCTAATGTGGTTTTCGTTTCGACCAAAAAAATCGATTTTTTTGTTGATTTTTTTGATTTGTGACAAGTTTTTCCTTTCCTTTTGACCAAAAAAAATCGAATTTTTGTCGATCTGAAGTCGATTTTGCAGATCTCGATTTTTAGCAAGATTTACACAGATTTTCACACGCACTTTGCACACACATCAAAGAAAAGTGACATTTATCAGTGTTTCACAAAATTGGGATTTTTTCCTATGGGTTTTGACAGCAAATTGTGAAAATTTGTGAAAAATTTCGCCTTACCAAACAAAGCTATTATTTGCATTCTTATGTGGTTTTCGTTTCTACCAAACAAATCGATTTTTTTGATTTGTGACAAGTTTTTCCTTTCCTTTCTACCAAAAAAATCGAATTTTTGTCGATCTGAAGTCGATTTTGCAGATCTCGATTTTTAGCAAGATTTACACAGATTTTCACACGCGCTTGCACACACATCAAAGAAAAGTGACATTTATCAGCGTTATTTCAAAAGTGGCACTCACACAATTGCAAAACAAACTAAAATCACGTTTTCTGTTCCTTTTGGCAGTTTTATGGTCACTATGGCGTGTACGTAATTTTCCTGATCCCTTAAATGTTTGCCGCAAAGTCTTGTTGCTTCCGAATTAAGTTGATAAATTGAGATATCATGGTACTCTGAGTCCTCTGAGAGGCTGAACGTTAAGTCTGTTTTCTGAAACTATTTAGACGAAACAAGAATAATGCCCGAACCACACTTCTCTCGTGTGCTGTGTTGGGGAGTAGTGTGTCGCTATCGCTCTAATGTATTCCATATGCGTAGAGCCATATTTGTATCGCGTGATGTGTTGTGTCAAAATTAATAAAATATTTTGGAATGACAGCGACACACTACTCCACAACACACCACACGAGAGTAGTGTGGTTCGGGCTTAATGCGGTTTCCCTACATTTTATGAGGAGGGAGTTTAAGTACCTTAAATATTTTTTTTAGTTTCAGTTATTATTTATTTAGATCTATAGTCATTTTTTTTTTGTTAAACTCCAGAGGGAACGAGACGAAAAAAAATACATCCGGAATCAAGCGAAGCCATCACACACAAAATCATCAGCTATGATTCTCTGGACTTTGCTAAGTCAGTAGCGAACTATAGTTGACGTTGCATTTAAGATGTAAATTTCTTAGCCGTGACCTCTTTCTTTTCATCCAGCTGTCTCCAGGCTTAACTCAACTCCACATGCATGAAGGCTAAAGCCTTTTATTTTGGTGCAGCGGGTCAAATCAGGTCTTAATGCTACGGACAAAATGACACAATGAAGGAATATTGGTCAGTTTATGCAATAATTCTGCAGTTCCAGAGTCTTCCGCCGGTCAGGAGGCTTACTTTGAGCAACCAGAGTGCGAACATTTGGTTTTATTCCCGAGCAGTGCTTCATTATATAGGTAATAGCAATTTTTCTAGAACATAATCTACGTCCCAAATATATTGTGTTACTCGAAGTCAAAACATCCATAAGAAAAAGCTGTAGAAATAGCTTTTTATGATAACTATCAAAAAATATATGGAATATGGTAAATTTATGCAGAAATGAAAATAAATAATATAACAATTAAAATTCCTTAACAAATACAATTTTATCGCACTATGAAATTAAATGTTATAACAACGATGCAAACACCTGCTAATGAAACCTAATATTTCTCTCAAAACCACAGGATAGCCAAAAAAGTGGGTTAACAAACAATTGATGGCAGTAAACTTCATCAAAGCACTATTCCCTCTCCCTTTGCTGAAATACAAACATTCCTTGCATTCCATCAAGTTTACATTGACTTTACTCTTGCAGTCCATCTTTCAAAGAGAATAGTTCGAATAACCCGCAGAAGACCTTGTAGGAGTATAGTGGAAGCTTCCAACACACGAGACACGACGAATAAACTTAAACATTGTCAAACGATCGACATTCTTGAGAGCGCAAGTGGTCGCGTGCTTGACTATAATCTTCGCTACCCACCCCACATGACTATGCCAAGAAAGGCTGACAGGATTTATCCCCCAATCCAACCCAAAAGACCGTTACTTCTAATAGTTTTTTTTTTTTTTACTATGGCTACAGCTCTCAAACAACCCCCTTATTTCTTTTTTCCCCAAAAGAGTGACTGCTGCATATTTATTTGTCCAAATGGCTTCCACACTTTTAACGGAAACTTCAATGTTCAGTTGAAAATCGCGCGCCACTATGAGAAGTCGAAAAACTTTAACGGTATACGAGGTGTAACTATACTATTATTATATGGGTTTTTAATACACTGTGTTCCACAAGTGAAAGAGAAAAATTGAAGTGGATAAAAAAAAAATTAACCATGGAGATAAAAATATCTATTATGTTGAAATTCTTGTTTATATGTTTGTCCTTCCCCTTGGTGCAGATTTTGACGGTTGTAAGCGCTCGAGATGCACCCCCAATCCATATCCCCGGTCAGGGAATGGTGATGGGCACCTACTTGAAAATGTATCGAACCCAGAATATCAAAGCGTATTTGGGAATTCAATATGCTTCCGCGCCGCGGTTTGCACCCCCGGTAGTAGATGGGTTGGAGTGGAAGGGCGTCAAGAATGCCACCACTTTTCCACCGGATTGCTGGCAGAATCCCAAAAGACCCATAAAACGCCACAGTGAAATCTTTCAGAACCTCATTAAGGCATCACATTCGATGGAAGAGACCAAAGGATACGATGAAGAATGCCTGTTTGTGAACATCTTCATACCTGATGGTTGGTATTTCTTCTTTTTTTTTTTCCTTTTTGTGTTTTAATTTTATTTTGTGAAACACTTTTTTGCCTCAGAGGTTTTCGCCGAATAAAGTGAAAATGAAAAGTCACAAAGGAAACTTTTTCTCACAGTAGGCAAGTTGCGAGGGGGGGCGCGGGCGGAGGAGTGGATATGGGGTTGGGAGTTGGAAATGAATATTGTTTTTCGTGCAATTAAATGGAAGCGAGTTTTTTCCTTTGAATTTCCGTGCGGTTTTTTCCTGAACGTGAATTCTTTGTTTTGAGTTGAATTTGTAAAGAATTCGGAAATAACGTTAATTTGAAAGAATTTTCAGTTGAAATTCTGTTGTTCAATGGGGAATTTCTGAAAAGTCATTTTGGTATTTTCGTTTGTTTTTTTTTAGAGAGATTTATGGGAGTTCATTTAGTTGATAATTTTATAAAAAAATTAAAAACTTTTTTTGAAACTATTTCAAGCATATGAAATAAATTAACATGATATGCGGTTATTCAAAAGTTGTGGGGAGGGAATTTTATTCAATGAAAACTTAACGATAGGAAGGACGCTCTTTAATATGTTAAGTTAGTATTAATAAGACCTAAGGTTTTTTTAAATGCATGCATGGCACTTGTTAGAGGGAATAGAAGGACAGTGTAAAGAATTTTTGTTGCACCGTATACATATATAATCCCACGGGTGCCATCCAGTTGAAACTGGTGATATGTAGAAAAAAATGCTGCCTAGAGTAATGCTTCATTTACACGACTGACAAATTTTCAGTGTTCTGGCATTTAACTGTCAAAAAAATGACAGAACAAGGAAAATATAGTGACAAAAAAATGTCAATTTGTCACTCGTGTAAATCCAGCATTAGGCTTCAACCCGTACCTAAGTTTGCAGTCAAGCACTTGATCCACGGCGTCATTCCCAGCTTGCCATCTTCTCCTCACAGAAAATACTGGTTTGGAAGATTTCAAGTAATTGATTTAAATAATAAATTTCTAAGACTTGACTCACAGATCATATTATAATAATCCAATCTCCCCATCAATAAAGGGTGTTTTTTTTTAAAGGTACAAACGGATTTCCTTTGAAGATTTTTATTACTTACTCTGTCCTTTTTCCTAAACTCTATAATACAAAATAAAACCGTTTTAATGAAGCTTTTCATCGTGATTGAACCATAGTATTTATGTTTTTTGAAAAAAAGAAAAGAAGTTAATGTTTTTATTAATATTTAAAAAAAATCATTTTTTTTTATCAATAAAAATTTTATGATAAACATTTATTTTCTTTAAAAAATGTTTGCTATGAGTAGGTACCTAAATCGTTTTGCGTAAGATTTGGAGTGTATTTTGTGGATCTTTATGAGAACCTGGGGCCGAATTGACGCATCGCGCATCAGTTTTCGAGTAATACGTGACTGAATTATTTGAATTTGGCATTACCGCAATCGAGTGCCATAATTTTATATTTTGTCATCAGTAATCGAACGGAATTTCATTCGACTGACATTGTGTAATGGATGTGAATTCTGAAGGAAAAATGAAAGAACTATTGTTTTTATTATTTTTTCATTTTATTTTAACTCGTTCATTCGATCACTGATGGCACTCACTTGCTCAGTCACTGAAGCGTTAATTTAGCTCCTGAAGTTGAAAGCTTACCAGTATGGAATTTGTCTTATGGAATTTGTCATACATATAAGGAAAATTCTAAGAGGTTTATAAATACAAATTTGTTAAACCGTTCTTAGTTTTGAATCTGATTTCGAGCAACGAATAATCAAGTCAACATTTTATCAGCTTAAACTTGCACAAACATTTATTTTACAAATGGTTGTGTTTTAACAAGAAAATGGAAACTAATTGAACCAAAATGTATCGCACTGATTTAGGTACGGGGTTCTTTGCTCATATAGTTTCAGCAGGAATTGAGGCGGGGACCTACAATTTTCTGCCGAACGGCTAAGATGAGAGGCACTTTATCATGACAAGAGAAAAGAGGATTTCAATTGAAGCTGGAGATACATGAAAAAGAATCCAGCCTAGAGTTGGGCTTAAATTTACACTTATAAGCCCCAATTCATTCATACCTCATTAAATTTTAATCCGCAATTAAAAAAATAAAAATTAATCGACTTTATAACATTAATTCAACCACATTTATCAATTTGAATTGACGTGTTGGCCCCATTAACTAACCGTTCATTTAATTTAATCTGTTTTAGCTAAAACGACAAAATACTAATTTTATGAGAGGTTTTTAGCCCTAATGAGGACTTAATAATTACGGGGTTACATTTATTCATTCTCCATTAGCTCTGACAATCAGTTTTTTTTGCTTATGTTTTTGCAATCTGAACACAACCTTCTGGTGGAAAAACAGATTATATGCTTTTTCGGATATTGTTGATGCACTGATTTCAATTCGTTCCATAACGCAGAGTTTTTGAGATGTGTCATTTAAACACGCGTAAAAAAACAGCCTGGATTTAGTATATCAAAAACAAACTTTGGGAAAAGTCATAGTCATTTCAAGTAGTTTAAAGTTTGTCAGCTTTTGTTTAATCAAACTTTCCTGATCCATGACAGTGAATAAATAGACGCTACATTTAACCTCATTTAGGTCTTAAATTTAAAGTTTAGTTTAATCGACAAAATCCAGTTTTGATGTGTAAACATTTATGCCGGCGGTAGAGTGAAGCCTGATTCACAATGCGGCGAGGAAACGAGACGTGAGCGTGACGAGAACTCTTTGTAGTTGTCAAACCAATTTCAAACAATGAAAGCATACCTGGATATACATAATGTGGCGTTTCTCGTCGTCACGTCACGCCAAGAGTACGAAAAATTGAAAAAAAGACGCGACGTGACGACGATTTTTATATTTTTTAAGTAATTTACAGATTTTTTACAAAAGAAGTAATCAATTGTGTTTAACAAATAAAGTTATTGATAAATCTATTGTTTTGTAAGGTATTTTGTTTATATTTTATTGATTTTTTTTTTACAAAAATTAATTTTTGTCGTAAAAACGCTCGCTGCATTGTGAATCAGGCTTGAAATAAAAACGTGGAAGTTGACGAGGTCACACTTTACGATGTAGTACGTTACGTTACAAAAATCTGCATAGTAGGATATTGGGTACGTTCAGTGACAAAAATCTGAAGATCCCGTTCAAGCAAACTGTATGGATGACTTCGCATATGGATCCAAATATGGATCCTCAAAACTGCGCTTGTACAAACGTTGATGTTAACACATATTAACCGTGATTCCCGGCACTAATACAATTTTTTTTTTAATAGAGTGTGAATAAGTTGACATTTAGTTGGTAATGAAGCACACACTACATCCACTTCCACTGTTCCATTGCCAAAAAACACCCTTTCTGTAGAAGAAGATTTTTGTTTATTTACGTATTTACGCTGTAATTAGTTGTATTGTATAGATTCATGTTATACTTGATTATTTGATTAATTGTATGATATTCAAAACAGGATTTTAGGATAAATAACAATTTCAAATTATTCTATTACGTCCAACCAGAAAATCATCATGTTATAACTTCGTTCTTTTTATTTAAGATTCTGTTTAAAAATAGAATATTACAAACAAACTGATAAT
Organism: Leucozona laternaria; assembly: GCA_932273885.2. Lineage (NCBI taxonomy): Eukaryota > Metazoa > Arthropoda > Insecta > Diptera > Syrphidae > Leucozona > Leucozona laternaria. Next base: position 3,857,019 of record OW026368.1, read on the forward strand.
GACAACGATGTATTTAACCGATGCCGACATTTTATATATGATTAGTGTGCATTTGATATTTCTTCTCTTGCAATTTATGTTGTAGCTTAACTACTATTTCCATTAATCTGCAATGGGGAAACAATAACAACATCTAGTTTTATCCAAGAGATTTCGTCTTTAATTTCTTGAATATCCACGTTGACCATTTCATCTTCTAGGTGTATCATTTTATGTCGTTTGTCATTATAGGTATACTTTAGATTTTGATCGTGGTTTTGTCAATGTGTATTTCATAATTGAATATCCCGATATTTTGTATACTTAAGTGCTTTATAACGGAAAACCCTACAATAATTATAGGTCTTTCATGCATTTAATTGATTTAAGTTAATTTAATTCCAACACTACACGCTTATAATTCCCCATAAATACATTTGTGTGTGATAAGCTTTACTCATTAAACTTGAAACTACTTACCTTTTTATTTTCTAACTAACTTATATCGGAACAATATTTCAATTTACCATAATCGTAACTTTCGCAGATAGTATCGCATTCAACCCTTCAATTGAACGCCCACATTTTACACACATTGCAGTTCTTATAATTGAATTAAATACCCCCTCGTGGATATTTCCTGTCCACACTTCCAAATAGAAATGCGCGGGCAAATGTTAACTTTATGCAAACCCTATTTTTAAAGCCTGATTACATCGGACAGCAAATGGAACGCAGCGCAGTACAAACTGCATTAAACTTCGTCCTCTTGCAATGTGTTAATGCACAAAGCCCTAATTGCTTCCTCTGCCTCCCTTTATTTCGAATATACCATACTTACGCTTTTTATTTATTTGCCTTTTAGAAGTTGCAAGTTGCACCCATCAGTTATGTGTGGTTGTTTTTGCTTGCTTGATCTCTACGCCATCTATCGCAATCGCAACTGCCTAATTAAACATCAAACTCCAACATCAATTAAAGTCACAAGTTTTTTTGTCAAAGTGCCTTCCTTTCAAAGGAATGTTAAATGAAGAAATTTTTCTTCACTCACAAATTCCGTCCCGGTAATCGACTTTTCCTAATTTCGAATCCCGCAGAAGTTAGTATCGATTATCGTTGCTACAGACGTTTCAATTTGTAAACAAGTTCAGCGAAAGTTATTAGTGGTGCTGTTCTTACCTCAATTGTGTTGCCCAGGAAGGAAGAAAAAGGAAGTTCATTGGTTGAGTTTTGGCGGTGGGAGTTATAAGATTCCTGTAGGGCTTTCTTTTTAGTCACGTTATGCTGCTTTCTTTCAAATACCTTATAACGCACACTACGTTTCCTATAGAACATTATTTGGGACTCATGGAGGTGGTATCGATTTAGAAGTAACGTTAAGCTCCAGATTAGAGGTTGTGAAGTAATTTTGATTTTTTTAGCTTGTTGTTTTTTTTAGGTCAGCTAATTATTCAAAATTCTGCAAACGAATCCAGTGCCAGTCATGTGTTATAATTTCCACGTCTTAAATGACGACAGCGACGCCGGCCGCCACCACCGTCTGTATACACCTTTGTTATACGCCAGTGTTGACACATTAATGTGAAAAACACGTCAGGGTTACACAGAGGCGATGAACTCTTTAGCCGTCTGAAAAGTTTTCCCCTGAACCTGATGGAATTTATCAATTTAAGAATACCGTTATTATTGTATGTTATGGTAGAAATATAATTAAATCGTCGTAAATATCCGATAAGGAGAAAAAAGATGACCGATGGGCTTTTATATATGAACGGTAGGTGATGTTGAACTTAATTCATGGAAAGCATTAAATATATAGATATGTACACACTTAGTGCGGTTGTTTATATTAGCGATCAGATGATCAGCAAAATTTAGTCAAAAAAGCCTTAAGGTTAGTCAAAAAAAAAAATTACAGAAACCAAGGTTTACTGAGAAAGTACTTGAACTCTTATGGCGAATTCCTTTCAACAAAAAATTCGAATTTTTTCTAAACAAAATCGATTCTTTTCTGTCAAAACAAATCTTGCGTTTTTAGCAAGATTTCACACTGATTTGCACACACACTATGAAGACTTGACATTTCTAATACGTCAAATTGAAAGTTGCGGAATTTTTGGAAGAAGAGTTGTTTATTTTTTGGTTGCAACGAATTCTATATAATTTAACAAAATATTCAACAATATATTCAGTCAATACAGTATAAAAATAATTTATTGTGCGTTTTTCATTATCAAAGACAAAAAAAATAGATTTCGCGAGTGAAAGACGTTTTAAAAACTTTCAGTGCAAGTGATGAAAACTTTTCAATAATAATTTTCTTTAAAAATAAATGTGCAAATAGAAGTTCAAACAAATAAAATGCACCGTATAAGCTGGCTAATATCTTTTATTTATTAATTTAATTCTATTGGTAAAACATCACAACAAAAACAAACAACCTTAATAGTTTTGTGAATAATTTCTTGACGTTTTGCGTCAATTGCAGCGATAAAGTCAGAACCACAATCACACCAAAAAAAAATCGATTCTTTTACGAAATACGAATTCCTTTCAATTGACAGAAAAAATTCGATTCTGTTTAGAAAAAATTCGATTTCGTTTTTGAAAGGAATTCGCCATTAGTGATGCTTGTATTCAATATATTAGGAAACTTTTGATAACATGCAATACTTTTACAATTCATAAGTCGAAAAAGAGCTCATCGTTTAATGATTTTTTTTTAATTCATAAACTTGCAACAATGCCTAAACCGCCTGATTGAAATGTAGATCCGTTCGTTTATTCTCTGTAGAGGGAGTGGTTAAAAGTTAAAACCATTAAAACAAGTTATTTAAGGAAAATAAAGTCTTTATTTTGCAAGTCTGTTTATTCATTAAGGTACTTTGAGCAATATTATTAATTGATAAATTACTGAAAACAAGTTTGGTAACTTTAATGATTGGTTTTGAAGGACTTAAAAAGGGAAATCAGTGCATATTTTGATGCCAATATGAAGGTGGTGACTTAATTATTGATTTTTGTCAAAAAAAAGGTGGTGACTTAATTATTGATTTTTGTCAAAAAAAAATTTGTTTTGGACCAACCCTCTACAAAAAATGACTTTTATCATTTCAATGATTGAACTACCTTACCAATGATCATTGAAAAATTAAACTTAATTTTATGGCGAAGTCTGCGATCGAATTGATTTTTTTTTTTCACTAAATTATTAATTCAATCCATCAGCTTTATTTTTGCATCAATATAATTATTAATTTTACTTTCTAAACGTCTCAAATTCAGTCATTAAAGTTTTCAATTATGGTTTTCAATGATAGCTATAACTGGGGCCTAAGAAGTCGTAGAAATCACAAACATAATTAAGCGATGTCCTCATTGACACTAATTCCTGCATAAGCTTCATGAGCCCATAGTAAGGCATACATAATATAAAATTATATTAAGAAAAAATAATTAATTTAGCAACACATAACATTTGGGGCAAAATCGTACACTGGACGGTTTTGCCCCATATGAATCTTACCTGAGATATTGAGGTTTTTTTTTTGTAAAATTGGTGTTTTTGTCGATTTTTTTTAGCTTATATTACTTTTTAATATCCACCTTACAATAATAAAAAAGAAACATTAATTTTTTGTATTATTTTACTTGTTAAGCTTAGTATACAGTTCTTTTGAACGAAAAAAAAAAACTCATGGTGAAAAAGAAATTTTTTTTCCGGAAGAAAAACATTCGTGGTGGCAAACTAGATTTTTTTTCACAAAACGATGTCACTGACATTGTTTTGCAGGAAAAAAATCGTGGTGAGTATAATTTTTTTTTCAGGATTAAGTTCACAGTTCGATAAAAATATTTTTCAGTCGAAAAAATTTTGTTTGTGCCAAAAATCACTCCCATAAGGATTGCATATAGTTTTTTTTTTCGTTGAATAACTGTATACTTAGCTTCAAACCACAATTTACTTTTCACACGAGCGATAATGCGTCTTCAAGAAAAACCACAAAAATAACTGTATATTTTTGACGTCTTCAACAAACTGCACTAGCTTCGTTCGTTGAACTTGACCCAGCTTTTCTTGACAACCCCAAGAATTGTCAAAAAAACCTCGGGTTTTCTGTTCTCAAAAAACGCTCAAGGGCTGCTGACATTTAAAGCAAGAAAAAAAACTTCTGTGCTTAGATAATTAAAACTTAAAATTTGTTTCAAATATGTCTTAAAAATGAATAAAAAAACAACCTTCTACCGTTTCCATTTTGATTGCTATTTATTAGAATTAAATTAAATTTGTATATTCTTTCATTTTGTTTTCCAAAAATAAACAATAACCTGCAGCACGTGAATCCACAACAAAACATATGCATAACAACTCATGTCACTTGTGCAGTTTTCGCTTTACCTCAACTCGCCACAGCAAAATAGCTAGTTCTACTTCAGGGCGAGTTCAGGGCGACCCCAGGGGCCCAATTCCGCAAGCGTGAGTTTTTCTGTGTGCACAAAAATCAGTGTACACATTAAATTATGCGATTCCGCAAGAGTGAGGTGCAATCTTTTTGACAGATACTTGCGGAATTGAGCCCCAGGTCTAAAAAAAAACAGAATTTTTTCACCAAGGTGACTTCAGGTTTTTCAAAAAACACTTTTGGCGACCCTAGGGTGACTTCAGGGCGCAACGAACAAACCTATCATCTTCATACTCATGATGCGTCATTTCGTTCTTTTGATCTGGAATGGCTAAACACAACAGAAGCGCGTTCGAACGCGCATTTGCACCTGTCAAAGTTAAAATACATAAAATCTCGCCGCGAACGCGACTCTGGGAGTTAAATAAGTTTTAATAATCACGCGCGTTCGAACGCGCGTTCGAACTTCTTTCTGACCCTAAAGCTTTGGTCATAACTTACGTACATTCTATATATATCACAGAAAAAAAAAAATAATGAGTAAAATTAACTCTTTAATGGCATACATTAATGTATGTAGGTGCGTTCTTTCAATCGTGTGTACTAGTGACAAATGTTCTAGAAACATATTGGTTTGTAAAATGATAGTTTGACGAATTTCTCTCAAACCGAAATACTATTCCATTACTATATAGAAATTCACTCCTGAATCAAGGCCAACTCAAAAACTGATTATACAAATAATTTGGGCCCATTATAGATCCTACTAATATTATAAATCCCAAGTACCATTTTTCCTCTCATAAGATGCTCCGAAAGCCTAACTAGACTTATTTAAGGGAGCTAAATGCACTTTTGTCGAGTTCTTCTAGATTGAAATAAGATTGTTAAAAGTTTTAAATGGCCCAGTTATGGAAGCCTCTTGAGCCTATAGCAAGAGTTTTATTCTTCTTATGCGAATAGACGCCGCCGCCGCTTTGTAAGGCTAATAGAGCTATCTGAACTTTTTCTAAGAAGTGCGTCTCATCCTACAGAAGTTGTTAAAAAGAGAAGGAGTGTGTGTAAACTAACAACAAATAAATATCTTTATTTTAGGCGAAGAGTTTTTATGATCATTCTGTCAAAATAACGCTTTTCAAATGAATTGTTCTAAAATTCAATTTTACAGATTGCGCTTTTTCGGGAGATTAAGATTTTTTTTTGTTTTTTTGTTTAGTATATTTTGGTGGTGAAAATAGTTGTTATAATATTTCTGATCAAATTCGCTATTACCAGTTCCACATAGTCCCGAAATTAGGTACCTATACATCGAAACAAAGAGAACAAAAACCGACCAAAGAAATTTGCTCGACACGAAAACAATCAAACTTTTGATCGAAATCTAAAATTATCAATGTCACCATCAACCAAATAGCCAATCCGAGAGAAACATGAACATAAGCCAGGATTGTGAGCAAAAAGATCACAATGTACAATTCAACTAAAACAGCTGTTCGTTTGACATCAAAGCTTGCGTCGTAGCTCCTATTAGAATCTTTGAAAAAAAAAACTTTTATTATATGAATAGTCTAATTGATGTGTTATTATGGGATTACTAGGACAAAAAAAGACTTTTAGAGTTTTAATTTCATATTGAGATACTTATAAGACTTAAATAGATCTAGATATAGGATTTAAGTATACTTTGAAATTTAAAAAAAAGCCTAGGTCTTACAATATAAATGCTGTCGGACGAATTTGAGTTTCATAACAAGAAATTAATTCTTAAGTGTAACAACAGGATATAAAAGAATCTTGTGGGAGTTTTTTTTGTCAGATTTGAAGAGCTTAACTCTGGGAGTATGTTAGTTGAAAAATAAAACAAACAAATATGAATTACTTATCCTCTTTAACAACTATACGGTCATCAGGAACTTGACAATTCTTACAGTTCTTATATCTACAAGAATTTTGTCATATACAAAGCTGTTAGATTTTTGTCGAAATTGAATATCCTGTTTTCTCGATGTCTCATACTGGGGATTTTGTTTAGCAAAAACTTAAGTATATACAATATTAGGCTAGGAATTGTCCATATCAATGCTTGGTGGTAATGCAATTTTCTTGTATTTGATTAAAAAACCTTGAATATTAGTTTCATGACACGAATCGGTAAACAAGAGGAAGCCATGCAAACGTGCGGTAATACTATATTCCCTTTACTCTCAACCACGCATTCCAGGTTTTAACACTTTTTCCTGGTATACGCGTTAACATGCGCGTTTCCTTTAGTATTGTAATTATGCTAAGAAAAATGAAAGAAGGCGGCTAATGTACCATTCAAGCAGCAGTTTATGTTGAGCGGACAGATTGTTATTGTAGATTTCAAGCTGTTAAAACTCTCCTCACAGGCAAAACTATTATAATAACTTTTGATATCCTCAGATATTTTCAAAGTACTCATTACATAATTTGTTAATGTTCCGTTATATTATTTCATATGCCACATAAAATATATGTAATAAAGTTTCAGTGTCACCTCAAGACAGTTTTTAAAGGCTTTCAGCTAAAGTATATTATATCCCGACCATGAGAGCTGAGACCAATAAGAAAACACGCTCTTTTAGAATCTAGGGCAATAAAAAATGCATGAGCACCTCTTTGTATTTATTAACACACTAATATATTCCTTCGCCAAAAACTCTGTGTCCCTTTTACTTCACTCACAGAAAGGTGTATTTAATTACCATTTACGTCTTGGTAAAAGAAAGAAATAATGTTTTGGGGTAATTTATACTTCGCACAAATGTGAAAACTGAAATAAATAAAAATCACGTCCATGTCGAATGGAATTGCTCTTCATTATTAGTGCGCGGTATCATTGAGGCTAAACATTTCAGAAAATAGTTGCAAATTGTTTGTAGATACCTCTACTTCAATTTAATGATCATTTGTATCATAACTCAAAAATTGATGGCTTTGAAATAAGTCACAAAAGTAACGGGACGGCTGAATATTTTTTCAAAAAGCTTTTCAATGCTCAAACGAAAGCTATTGAGACTGTTGTCTGGAATCAGATGGATTGAGATATTTATTGTCCCAGTTTTTCAGTGCGAGATTAAAGTTAAACCCGAGGTAACTAATCAAACTTGGCGAATCAATTCAGTATTAACTGAACATATGCTTTTAATGTTGTATATTCACCGAGTTTCTTTAGTCGTTCCGCATGCATTCTCCACCGAAATACTGCTTCCTCAGTTCACTGTGGGTTAATTTAATTCTAGAGTAAGCTAACTCTGGTTTAACTCACCACTAAAAAACTGGGCCTTAGTCAAATATAAGTAATGCCAATTCGAGACCTATGCTCAACAGGAAGCTGATGATGCAGATTTTCGCTCAACCAAAAATCAGTTTTTGTTAAAAGCGCTGTGATATCTGCCTAAGCTAGAATGGGCACGTTCAACGCATATCTGAATTTTCAGCATTGTGAATCTTTGGAGCTCCTATTTGCCATCTGTCATAAAAAATTCTGAAAATTCAGATGACAGCTGGCCAATCTCAGGAGATTCGAAAATTTACAATTCTGAAAATTCATATATGCATTGAACGCACCCATTCTTAGCTAAGTGCGTACTGCAATGTAAAACGGCAATGAACAAACGATTCAAATATGCGTTGAACGCGCACAATGACATTTGAATCAGCCTGTCATTTCATTTGTCAAAAAATATATCATATTTTGTCAATGAACGAGACAAGACGATTTATAAGCGCTTCAAATATTTTTCGGCATTAAATGTGGGCGTGCATTAAAGGTCTTCGCGCAAAATCGAAGTGCTCGAAATATGCCTACCCACCGATGCCTCCATCGGGTCCGCATAAATAGTACTTTTGTAAACAAAACTGCAGTTAGATATAAATAAGCATGTCTAAAGTCATACACTTCCTTTGTCAATGCGGTTTTAAGGGACATTCACCATTATTAAAGCTCTCGATATCTTCAAAGTTATCAGCAAAAACTGCCTGAAACTGAAATGTTTCCTGGAGCCAGCACAGATATAGGATATGGAAGTGACTCTAGACATGCCAATTATAACAGTTTTAGTTTATAAAAGTACTATGTTTGCGGCCCCGCAGGGCCAGGGCCTTCCGCCGGTGGGCACACTTCAGGCACTCAGAGTTTTTTTTCAAGTCGCGCGAAGCGCGTTAACGCACGCCCACTTTTAATGGCGAAAAACTGTTATAACTGTTTTAAATTGGCATGTCTCTAGTCGCGTCCATAGGATATAGGAATTATTATATTGGAAACTATCTAACGCATCTAATAAGAACACAATAATTTCCTCTAGCTCATTTAAAACGTGGAACGCATACGTGGTACTCTTTTTTCAAAGATCATGTTCATATTTACTCTTTAACTTAAAACCTTACCAGCTTTATTTATAAACTCGTTTTAGCGATGGAGTAAAGTTACTCCAACTTAAAAACGCCTCTAATCCTGAAAAGTTTATTTATAAAAAAAAAAATACCCGAGGAATAGAGGCGGAGTAAGCTAAAACTGGTTCATAGGAGGTTTAAAGCCGTAGTAAAGCCGTTTTAGTATCAGTCATTTTGAAATGACATCGTGTGAAATTTACAAAAAGGAGTGTAAACAAAATTTTCATTTTACCTTTTTGTTACTTATTGTAAGATGAAATGGATAGTTACTTGGGAGTCATAAGATATTTAAATTCTTTAAATGATTCAACTGCAGGAAGGAGAAAGTCAAAGCAGTACAAAACTTGTTTAAATCCCATGACACTGAGGGATGAAGATTTCCGCTCGAAGTACCGATTTTCGAAAGAAAATATGAAAAAATTAATAGACCGTTTCCTTTTATTTTTCTTATCCATTTATTAGGTAATTAGACAAAATACCACAACAAATTACTTAAAATGAATAATTGTGAGAATCAGCTGGGGTTTGTTTACATTTATTATAACCAGAGTTTTGGATTGGTCATTTTTTGATAATATATTTGACACAAGGAGGTTGTGGCTGAAACGGCCAAGAAAATATTTTATAAATAAGGATTTGTTTGACGTGGCGTAAAGACGGAGTAATTGCTTCAACTTGGTTTGACTATTCCGAGGTTGTACCGAGTATAAGTGAAATCTAATAAATAAGGCTGTTTAACATGTTTAACGTATTAATTTGTATACAAAAAATAATTAAATGGGTTGGCGCAACAGGTCATCACAAGTATACTTTCATAGCTATTAAAATAGTAAATATTTAATATTATATGTTATTAGTATTTTTCATAGCCATTAAAAGTTCACTAGTGACAAAAATGGGGTAGTAATTTATAAATCTTTATGGGGTGAAAGTAAGCGTTTGTTCTTTTTTTCTCGAATGCCTCACTCACCCTTTCAGTATACTTACAATCACAAATACAAATAAGTCATACTCCTGTGTTGAGGCCTAACGGCAAACTTGAGCCATCTACTCTGTTTCCGTCCAGGCAAATTTTGTTGATTTGGCAGTCAACAAAGAAAAAAAAACCTTCATTCAGCTCTGCCTCTACTTCGAGTTCTCTACGAGTATAGCCTCCGAATGGTGCCACCGAATTTAAACTTAATTTTTCAACATCACCAATATGAAATAAACCATAACGCTTTTTCCTTTTTGAATTGGCCTTATGTTTTGAGGAGGTCGTCTCTTTGTTGGGAGAAGGGAAATTGTTGTTTGTTTCAGTTTCAGCTCAGGTGTTTATTTGGAAATTGTTATGATTTATAAGACTTTTTTTATTGATTAATTTTTTTTGTAGCTACATTCACTCGAACTGCAATTTACGATTCAAAGTATATAAAATTACAACTGGGGTGCATTTTATTATTACTTAACCTTTATTAAAGTTACAATCACTCTTTTATATACATAGGCTTGTATTAGCTTATATGTAGATTTATATTATATGTACATGTTTTGGCGAAATTGAAGGTTGATTGCATTTTTTGTTATACTGCCTTACTAAATGTTAAGTTTTATTTTAATTTTTTTTTTACATGACTTTGATTAGGAATGATCCCTTGTAGAAGTTTTAATATGGCGTGACTGAATTTTTAAAGACGAACAACTTTGCGTACCTATAATATAATTAGCTATAGGTATAGGTTTGAATCTTTAAATTAGGGTTAACATTTTGAATAATTTGTGATAATATTTATTATTTGTGAATGTAGACGTTGAAAGTAAGCATTATGTATGACCACAACATTTAACCGCAGAAGTATTCAAAAGGTAAACATATAAAAGTCCCCGTGATGTTGGAGTTGGAGTATTTTAAAAATGGCGGGAGAACGCTCATTTTAGTTTTCGTCTTGATAATTATATTAATAGTTTGCAACAAAATAGACCACAAAATTTTTTAATATGAATTTATTTGAACCGCATGAATAGCTTATCATGCTTTTTATCTTCATAATTTTTCAAACAATGTACCTATGGGTCACAGTTTTCTTTTCTAGTAAACTTAAAATGGCTACAGTTTGAACTTTTTCGAATTGAGGGCGAAGCACCTACAATCCTACATATCTTACTTAACTTTAGTTATAGTTAACTACTTTAACTAAAAATTGCTTTATTCCGTTACTTTATTGGGAATTAGGGGATGAAACTCGAAAGACAAATGCTATTAGGAATGGCATCGTTTAAATTTAAGTAGAAACTGAAAACAAGCTAATTGTGCTGATATTGTAATTCACAATATTTTAGCATCCTGCAAAAGTGGTTCTACTTGCAACAAAAAAACATTCAAATCTTAATTCTGTATTTACACGTCTAAATAGACTGTTTGCGATTTTGACGTCAAAAATTAATCTTGGATAAAAGTTAACGCGATTTTAATCCAAATCGTAATGGCGGGTAACTATCCGGATTGGTTTGTGTTGTTTTAAACCCTTCTTAAAAAAAATACTTGATGACAGCTGGGCAGGAAAATTCAAAGATATCTGAAAATTTCTGGACAAGTATTTAGATAGCCCATCTGACTACCACCCGAACGCGGGCAATGTAATTGTTATTGCAAAAATCGTGTTTTAGGTTAAACAATAGGGAGTTGCAACTATGAAATTTGTCACTTTTTCTAAATAGTAAAATTTACGAATCTGTCAACGTCATAAGCAACAACTATCACTTTTTATGACTGACAGATGCCAAGCGAAAGTAAAAGATTTTTTTTTTCTTAAAAGCAGCTAATGCTCTATTTAGATATTTATAGTGTAATTTACTAACTTAATGGAAATAATCTGGACCCTCATCACGTAAAACTAAAACGATCGAACGATTTCGTTTTGAAGATAGCTATCTTTATTTTTCTCTACAGATACGATAGAGATAGCAATGGTGGAAACGATATCGTCCGATCGTTTTTGTTTTACGTGATGAGGGCCCTGGATAATGATCGAACACATTGCTAGTATTTGCTTTCAAAATTAGATAAACAAACGACAGTGGCAACTGTGTTTGTGACTACACGAAAGAGAGGTATATATTGCTATTTGATAAAGAGCTCTCTTCTATCTAGCACAAACCAAATATTTAAAAAACTACACCACTTAAGACATATGACCTTATCGATTGGTAATCTGGGAGAACGATTTGATACGTGTGAACCCTCCTGGAACGATTCTTAAAACAAAATCAGAAGCAAATTTCTCTTCTTTTCAGAAGAAGAACTGTCATTCTGACTCCAATCGAAAAGGCCAATAGTGGTTGACTGTCACGGACAAGTAATTTTGTTTTTTTTTTTTCAGTTATCTAACACCAACGAAACAAAAAATCACATTTACATAATTTCAGAAAAAAAAAACAATTTTTCAACTACATGCAGAATAACTGGACTTAATGTCCTATGACATTGGATGTATGTACATATGTAGGTACCTACAATATTTGCAGTCCTCGGAAATGAGAACTCTCAAGAAACAAACGCATTTGTTGACAAGAAAAAAAAAAAAAAAAAACTTAAAGCCATCAGCACAGTATCCGTCTTTTGAGGTTCGTGTAAATGAAATTTATGCCAATTGCGTGACAAAAACTTCAACGAACTTTCGATTTCTTTCGCTAACTAAGTAATGACTATCCAGGTAATTGGCCTTCTCATAGACTAAACAACAAAAATAAAACAACTAAAAAAAAAAACTACTTAATCTACAGTAATTATACATTAATAACAGTAATTATGCCATTGTGGTGCGTTTATAAACAATCACAACTTCTTGTGGTATTCAAAAGTTATAAGCGAAAGAGTTATAAGTACCTGACCCCGTTTCTATAGCCTTTTCAGAGTGTTGAATTGAGAAATGTGAATGGGGTTGTGCATAAAAGGCAAGGTATTGCAGTACATCCTTTTGCTTCTGATTCGATAAATATCTACATAGGTTCTTACTTTTTTAACAGTTTTTGACGCGGAATAAAAAGGATTGCCCGTATATGCCTTGACATATAAGGCAAGCCCGGCGAGAATTGGTTGAAAAAAATGATGTCGGGGTTAAGCAATTTACATGTTTAATGTAACAACAACTAAACTAATCCCTTTCGGGCTTAGCTAAGTGCAGAGAATTCTTGGGGCTTAACTTCACCATAGGGAAAAACTGTGTTACCGACGTGAATACGTCATTTTTTCCACAGTACAATACACCGCAAACTGTCAAAATTTAAAGTATCGAGAGTCGAGTGCCCGCAAAATCTGCATATCGCATTATTAGTAACAAAAAAAACAGCATATATTAACATTTTGACATATTTAAAGAGGAACTGGATCCGCCATTTTCAAATCAAAGCTCTCTGAAAATTCTTGGATAGGTAAGGTAGTAGATAGCCGAGCGGATTGGTACTCGACCGTGGCAATGACTTTTGACTCGCCATCAACGGGTAACTATATGTTTTGTCTCATCTTCCTTCTCCTTTACACTTCGTTTGTTTCGAAAAAAAAGGTTCATGAAAATTCCTAAAATGAAGATGAAGTATAAGTGCCTGATAACATGGGTCGTTTTACTGAAGAGCGCATCGGTGAGACAGGTAGATTTTATGTGCATAAAAAAGAGAAGGTAGATCCCACCCAAATTTCACCGATGCACCAGTTTCATTTAATATTTTCGAATTCAGTATGAAACGCGTGAGTGAGATATATATGTATATAGATATAAAGGGTGTGAGATAGGGAAGGGTAGATTGAAATGGAAGGATTTTTCTTCACCGTGTAATCACGAGTTCAGTAAAACGACGTTCAGTAAAAAGACCCATGTAATCAGATACTTAAGAACTCCAAAAAAATTATAATATGCAGGAGACCGTTAAATTTTTGAAGGGGTACCAAAGTGTTCGTACAAAAGCAAGCGAATACAAGATAATTATATGGATGGCTTTCTGCTGCTCTGTCTTAACTTTTTGGAATATTCAGACTCAATATTTCATCTAATAATAAACGCAGCTTCTGTTTCTGTTTCTATCTTAACTCCATCGCAGTTTTTTGCCTTATTTTAGTGATGCAGAGAGCACACCGAAGAGTTAGGATTAAGCAGAAGAATTTCATCAAATTATGAATAATTTATTATTACTTTTCGTTCATTTTCCCAGCACGATATGGCGATGGAGAAAATTTGTATTATTGTATATTTTTGTCTATTCCTAATTATTAGAACTCACACGATACAGTTAAGTTTCAGTCGTAACTTATTACGAATATAAAATTTGCTTATATTATACCGTGAACATTTAGACGAGTAATAGTCAACCTTCATATTATTAACCAGTCTGGGAAATCCATCTACTAAACATTCCTTTGTTGAATGTTGACTCTCTTTATCCGATAATATAACCTAAAAATAATAATAAAATAACCTTAAAAGCAACATTAATATTCTTTTTTTAACTTTCATTCTTTCAGGTATTCCACCTATGCAAGGATACGCTGTCATTGCTTGGCTTCATTCTGGTGATTTCTCCTATGGCAGTGCCACCGACCTTGATCCGTTCCAGATGGTATTCAAACAAAAAGTCATAGTAGTCTCAATAGCTTATCGATTAAATATTTTTGGATTTCTTACCACGCAAGATGGCGAGGCACCTGGAAATTTTGGTCTGATGGATCAAGCTGCCGCCCTCTATTGGATACGTCAAAATATAAAACTCTTCGGCGGGAACGAAAATGAAATAACCTTAATGGGTCACGCGGCGGGCTCAATCAGTGTGGGTTTGCATTTGACGTCTGGGGAATGGTCGCAAGGAGTATTCAATAAAGCGATAATGATGTCCGGCAGTCCTTTAGCCGATTCGGAAATTCGACTGCCGGCTGATTATAGTGTAGCTCTGGACTCTATAGCGAATACCTTTGGTTGCTTTCGACGACCAACTTCAAAGTTAATGGAATGTTTGCGACGAATTGATGCAAAAATTTTGTCCGAAAATCTCCCATTCATTGAGTGGGGACCTATTGTTGATGAAGGTCTAAGTAACACTTCGGTACCATTTGTGCCGGACTTCCCAAAAAATCTCATCGAAAAGGGTATGGTTCGGAAGCTGCCGTTACTGACTGGATACACTGACATGGAGGAAGTTCTTGACTTGGTTGTGGGTGAAATGATGGACACGTCGATTACCAACGAAGTCTATGAGACAATGCTGAATGACATTATTCTGACGGATCTGAGCCAGTTCGATGACAACGACACCTGGTGTGGGAATGTACAAATTGTGTTGGATGCAGTTAAGTACGTTTATAAACCTTATCCGCCGATGAAAAATGGCGCAAAGCTCAGAAAGCTTTTTGTAAATTTCCATACCGATAGGAAGTACATTGCCCCAACAATGCTCCTTGCCAATATGCTCAGCGAGAACAATCAAACCTACGTGTATAGATTCGACTTGAAGCCTAGAACTGTCATGGCCAATAAGGACATCTCGGATTGGGTGGGAGTGCCTCAGAATTTCGATCTTATCTTCGTTTGGGGTATTCCGTATTGGACAAATCCCGATATGATAAATCAATGGGACAGCACGGACAAGAGGATCTCAGATATTGTTATGACCTTGTGGGCAAATTTTGTTAAGAGTTCCAATCCAACAGCAACTGGTGTTTACATCAAATGGGACTGGTTCACTGATGAGGAGCAAAAGATTCTAGTTATTGACAGGGCTTTCAATATGACAGACGACATGAATTTGCAGGCGATTAAGTTTTGGAATGACTACTACCCCAGAGTTGTCTATCATGCTATAAATTGCTGCAACTCAACTGATACCGGGACCAGTCTTCTGCAGCAGATTACTGGACCATTTTCCAGCTCGTTGGGGCTGTTAAATTTGTTTGCCTTATGGGTGAATGCTCATCGATTGATGGGAACGTAGTTTGTTTCGAATAAAAACTTTAAATATAGGAAGAAGGCGGCCATAGTTAATATTTTTGTTTAAAATTCTTATAAGGAGGAATTTAATTAAATTAGTGAAAATCTATATTGTAAAAATGAAAACAAAAATATGAAGTTTCAAAGGTTTCAATAAAGGAAAGGAAGTTAATGATGGATTTGTAAATATATGTATTCGACTACTTAAAATTACTTCCTTTCCATTTACAATTTAATCTTAACATAAGCTATGTATTAAAACATGTAAGTATGTATGTATATTAATGCTTTAATATTGATCTGTATCTTCGCAAGAAGCAATTGCAAATAAATTGCTCGCATCGCCACACACAGATGAGGAAAATAAATAAAACAAAAATGATTTTAATTTATTGCGTTTATTTTTTTAAAAACATGGTCCTTCATGTTGGGCGGGGATTTCGGGGTCGAATAATACTGTAGACTCTATATTTCAAAGTATGTAATTACTCAGCCTTATTTTGAAATTCGCTTTCATGCGAAATTAAGTCGAATTCGAATAACTTTTATTTGGAGTTTGAACGATTCGAAAGTTCGCTTTATCAATCGACAGTTCATTTTTTGTAGAAAACTTTAGTTTTGTTGTTCTACCTAAAAGGCTAGTGCAGAAAATCATGTTACAAAGTGTTCTAGACAGACTCATTGAACAGCAAACTAGAACAGTTTAGAACAGAAAAATCCTCATTGAACAGCAAAAAGTTGTACTTTTCTGTTCGAAACTGTTCCGAACAACCTCGTTGAACAAACCTTTTGACTTTCGAACCATTCGAAACAAATGTCATTTATTTGACGTTCAAAATTTTCTGGCGAATAGGGGGGTTCAAATTAAATGACGTGTCGCTCGACCCGAGTCGTTTTTTTAGCGTTCACGTTCACAAAATTTTCAAAGAGAGAACATTTTGCGAATTTCATTATTTTCACCAATTATAATGAATCAATTCAAGTTTTTTCGCTCTCTTTTTGTTGTTTACTTCGAATGTAAACCATTTTCTTCAAATCTTACATACAAAATAGAAAAAAAGATGTAAAATTGAAATCATCGGTCGTTCGACTGGAGTTCACATTTACTACAGCGGTCGTCCGACAGAGAAAATTATTAAAAAAATTGAACTACACGGTAAGTCGATCAACTGTCGTTCGACTGGTGTTCACATTATAAAAATCTGACATAACGACACGTGTTGATGAACGTGTCGTTGAATGTACCCCCCTTAGATAAACAAAAACATGTATGCTCAAATATTTTTATTGAAAAATAAAGAAAATAAAATACTTTTATGAATTATTTGTTGGCATTTTTATTAAAAGTCGCATTTCAATTGGACCAACAGCAACCGGGAGCAGAAAGAAGTTCTTATGAGATAAATGGAAGAAAATCCAGAGATAGACAAGCGATTTCCAATCTCGAATGGATTTCATGCATCCATTATCCTTCTTCACCATATTTTCTCTTCGCCGCCGTCTTCACTTCTTATAAATAAAGCAATTGCCATCTGTTTTTCTTGAAAATTAAACAAACAAAATTGTCTGATTTTAGAAGTTCTTGTTTTTGTTTAAAAGATTCAATTATTAACAAAAAAAAATATCGGCGAGGGATTGAAATTACACATTTCCGATCATGACTGACAGTTTTGACTTATGACTGACAGTTTGTACATTCTGATGGTTTGTCACGCAATTTTGTTCCGACATTTCTATGTGACCATGAATGAAGATGACGGAATTGCCAGTCATGATCGATAATGAGTAGAAATGCTTAAGATTTTTTTCTTGTTTAAGGTAAATTAATTTCATTATTTGTACAAAATTGCTTGTAAATATAAGTATTTTATATTAATCCAGGGGTACGATTAAGTTTTTTTTTTTGCAAAATGATTAATTTGTTAACAAAATAAAAAATATCTACATATTTGAAATTTATCATAGAAAAATTCACATTCATTCTATTTACTAAATTCATTTTATACATAACTACTTGAACTTTATATACGAAGTTTTACTGTTGCATTCCCCGAACAATTTTCCTCAATAAGGCTGTTTGTTTTTTGGATTCTTTCAGTAAATTTCGATGCATTTTTTTGATTTCTTTGAGTGTAGCGTCTTTTAGTTTCTTTCTTTTAGGTAAATTTGTATTATTTAATGGTGATAGTGCCATTTGTGCAATCGGTCGTGGTATGATTTCTGTCAGGAGTGGTTCTTCATAAGTCAAATGAGGAGGACTTTCAATGTTGTTTGTTATCATCGGTTCCTTTAATTTATAGAATGAATTAAATACCTACTTTTTATTAAAACAATTACTAATAATATTGTATACTTTTACATCCTGATCATCATCACTGATGCATTCCACAGAAGGCTCTCTAAATTCATCGAATCTAAATCTAGTAGTTTGTTCATCATCACTGATAAGATCCACAGAAGGTTCTTCATATTCTACAAAATTGGCTGGTTCTTCGTCGAATTCTTCTTCTTTAATATTTATTATGTCTGTGGGCTGACAGATAATATATTCACTTGAATCAGTTAAATAGTGTGAGATAGGATTACTATTATCTTCTTTAAAATAGTCTGAATGTTCTGGAATGGACTCGTGTTCCTTAATAAGTTCCTGAAAATCAATAAAATTTATGTTTGGGTTTTTTTTTTTTATTTTAAGCTCAGACACATTATGTGTGTATTAAAAATTGTTAAAGCTTAAGAATATACATATGTATATATAGGTATGCGCCAGATTCAACAGCAACAATTTATCAAAAATGTAGGTATATAAGTAACAAAATTTGTTAAAATCAATTCAACACAGAATCAAAACCGTTGTCCTAAGAGGCTGAGTTCTTAAACCACAAAAATCTTTCAAGGTTTAATGGAACATTTCTCTATTGTGTAGCATCTGAAATGCAAATTAGTTCTCACTTTATTTGAAACACAATTTTTGTGAAGAGAATTTAATGAGAATAGGGTGAGAAATATGCACTTCTTATGTACCTACATAAGTACACGTTCAACAGTTAGTTTAAACGAAACTTTCAACTAAATTTTGTTGTTTACTTATAGCTTTTTACTTAAATCTTTTTGGTGTGTGGGCTGGGCTCTTCCCCTAACCTAACCCAATATCACGTTCACGATTTACATTCCCCCGAAAAATTTAGATCTGCAAAATTGATTTTAATTCAAAAATCAAATAAATTTGTTTGCCCGATAAAAAATTAATTGATTTATATTAGGTACTAGTAAAAATTGCCATCAGTAAATCAGTCCACACCCTTAGGGTCTGTTTATGACAACTTAATGCTGCAGGTATGATAAGCGATCATCAAACTAAATCGTCGCTTGTATTCGATTTTCAAAACTTAATTAAGAAATTAAATAACTACAAACAAAATAAATATTAGAAAAATTGCGCTAATCGAAGCTTCAAAATAAACACAACTTAAGAGCTGCGACTCAAAATACATTTAATAAAACAATTTGATTAAATAAAGTAAAGAAGGAATTTGCATATTAAACAAAACTATAATTAAATTATTATTTGTAATACTTGCGCAACCCTGTTTTGTTTTTGTTTTGTTTTGTTATATGACTTCAAAGTTCAAACTTGCTTTTGATATGAATATGAATTAATAACTCATAATTAAGAGAGAAACTTGTTGGACTATACAATTTGCAGGACCGGAAATAATTCAATCTCTGGTGAGTGCTTTCTGGGAAATAAAGCACAAGTATTTTACTAAAATTTTTAAAAAATAGAATTTTTTGAAAAGTTCTGTAATATTATTGTATATTTTTTTTAATTAATTAAGTAACCTTTTTTGATAATTCGTTTTTCATCAAATTTCTGGAAAAAGGTTTTCAAGATCAATATCTCTAACTTTTTCATTAAATTTAATACTTAACACAAAAAACACACAAAATATGTATTTAGAAATATTTCACAATCTGGCAATCCTGAACAGTAAGCGCTTTGCGAATAGACCTAACATTTAAGCTCTGTTCCGCACCTTGTTTAAAACAGTCTTACCGCCAGATTTATATCCGGTTTCACAAATATTTAACAGGCTTTTAAATTTTTAAATGGCGTATTTTGTATGGGACAAAAGTCATTTTAAGATTTAAAAGCAATTTAAATAGTTAAAAGGGCCATTAGTCATTTTTAGTGCGAACCTGTTACACGCATTCAAAATTGTGCTTTTTCCTGTTAAAGATAGTAGGTACTCACGTGAGTGTAAAATATTTCCTCCTACAAATATCTTAAATATATACATATTTCTTCCTAGAAATATCTTAAAGGTAGTTCTAATTAAATTTAGCTTTATTGAATTTATTTATTTTTGATTCGTTTTAGCAAAATATTATTTTGAATTGTTGCTTCTATTTTCAATTGAAAGTTTTATTTTCATCCTTCAACTTTTAATTAACTCAACAACCCTTAGGTACTAACCTCTATTCAAATAAACCTATCTTTAAAAAGGCCTCGACTAACTTTCGATGCAAACAAATATTTTTTACTATTTAAACATTTATAGGTTGCAAGACTTAACTTACCTCTTTTAAAAAAGCAAGAAAACTGTTGATATCTTCAGCACTCTTCACGTCAGAATCTTCATCCCCTGATTTTGCAATCATTCCACAACCATGTATCACTCGTCTCTCATACTCAGTCAAAATATACTGCGATTGTTGTGCCTTTTCCCACTTCTTTCTCATTCCTAACCGTAGATCTGTCCAAACCTTTAAACGAAATAAATTTTGTATCTAAATTATTGTTCTGTTTCAAGTTGGTGTCACTCATTTTTTTTTTCTTTTTTACTCATGTAAACATGAACAGCAAACAAACCTTCCTCCATTCGCTAATGTGTTTTTCAGGTCCAGCCATATTCAATTCGAGCATTATTTGTTTCCAAACTGCGTCTCTCGCCCGACGTGCAGTTGAATCACCAGACCGACATTCGAGTATTTTTCTATTCTTTGCCATTGCAGCAATTAACATTTGTTTTTGCATGGGGTTTGTTCGTCTACCTCTGTTATAGCATGAGCTATTATCCTGCAAAACAGAATTGTGTAAGTTACAACGATTATATAATAGTTATTAAATTAAAATATTACAAAACTAGACATTTTCCACTTTAATCTGGCACACCAAAAAAGAATACAAAATGTTACACGTTGTGTGTCTTATGTCTTTTTACTCACTGATGTAGACTAAAAAATAAACAAGTGGTGGTGGTGCTGGCGGGTGACTGGTGAGGTGAATGTGAGAGTGAGATAAAGTGATTCACTTCACTATCACTCTTGTGAGTTGAATAGAATTGCTGTTCGGGTTTGTTTGTGCGGTGAAATCGCGGTGAGTTATCACTATCGCCACGCCAAGTAATGTAAGTGATGCCAATATCTAAAGTAACAGTTGTGGAAAATAGAAGTTAAGCAGTAACTAACTTTTAACATTTTCATTGTTTTCAAACCAATTTTAATTTGCAGTTAGTTAATTAAACTATGTATATTAGATAAATTTACAGGTGATAAATTATTAAATGTAGGTATCGTTATGAAATATCTAGAACAGATGCCCATCATTGATCTTTTATTCCGAAAATGAATATTATTTCCTTTTGAAGATTAAAATATCGATTAAATTTTATCCGAGATAATATTTTGGCGTTTCCACGATTTTAATTCAATCCACACACGGCCTTACTCTTAATCAAAAATACTCAAATATAAAAGGTCTGTTTGGTATCTTTTTTCAGCAAAATGTGTAAAACCTGTCAAAAACCAAAGAGAGAACAAATTTCTCAAAAATTGAGAAACTAACAAGAAAGTTAACAAACGCGTTGAACCACTTTTGTGTACAAAACACCAGAATTTTACTCCTCACATCAACAATCACATGCCAAAAGTATGGTTTTGTTAACAGTTTGCGTTTAATTTAAAAAAAATTATAAAGATTATAAATTTCCCAAGTTATTTATTATTTATATATGTAGTTAATTTTCAAATTTCAGTAACCACAATTTCAAATTAAAAGCAAAAAATGCTAACAGCTGGGTGTTTTGACAGTCTTTACTCTTCTTGCACACAGAAATGTATATAGCACAAATTCGCAAGTTATCCAATGTAGGGGACATTTTTTTCTCGTTAACAAACAGGAATTTGTAACAAATTGTACAAATTTGTGAAAATTTGTGCAAATTCGGAAGAAATTTCACGTTACCAAACAGACCTAAGGATGGGAATCACCCTCCATAACCTATTTGATTACATTGTTGTTTTTGTAATTCCATCTCAGGTCGTTGAAAAGATGGGAATTTCAACAAGATTTTAACCAGGTGTCATCGAGTCTTTAACAATTTAAATCATTTTTTATTAGAAAAATAAATTTATCTCTTTCTTTCGAAAGAGACAGCTATTTACTACGTCAAAATTTGCTGGCGCATGACACTCATCCCTCATTGTGGTTAGAGGTCACAGTACACAAATCTTGCGCAGGTTGTCAGTCAGAAATCAAACATGGCGGCTCGAGTGTCCAGGAAAACTGCTCATGGCATTACTAGAAACAACAACCAATATTAGCATTTTGACAAGTAAAGAGACACTGGATCCGCCATTTTCACAGATGCGCAGAACTGAACAAAAATGAAAACGCTAATGATATTACCCACAGATTAGCCATATGAAGATGAGAATGTTTCGTACGTTTCACCCTCCAAAACCCATTTGTTTACGTTGTTGTATTTGTAATTTCTTCCCGCGTCGATGAATAGATGTGAATTGCAACAACAATTTGACCAGGTGTGTAAAGATCCCTACTGTCTATGTGTGAGATTTTTATTCACACATTCTCATTTTTTATCTGACAGCTCGCTTGTAGGCAAATTAAAATGGCTGCCGGTGATTCTCATCTTCATGTAGCTAATCTGTGATATTACCTTTATTTAATATTATGTACCTTGGTTAGAGGTTATATTGAGCCGGAAGTTCCAGATTTCATTTACATAAATTAATTAACGAAATAAAATTAAGTTGATCTCCGTATATTATTAAAATGTTGATTTAAAATTATCTATGCATACATTATGTATATATGTATGTATGTACATGTGTACATACATATTAGGGGAGGTGCTTTTTCGATTTTGATTCAATCACAAAGAAATCGAATTTTCTAAGTATCTATGACGGTTATAACAAGTAAATTACAGTCCACAGACCTCTTTTGATCCAAATTAGAATTTTTCCAGCAAGTGATGAGGTTTTAGAGATACAAATTCGCGTTTGAAAATGAAATGATTTTGTTCACTGTTTTGAGGTTATGTTAAAATTATGTAATGTAAAAAATAGAAATAAAAAAATAGTCAACACTATTTTGGCGATTATCAACTAATAAATACATTTCCAAAGAATACTACAATATTTGGAACTAACACATATAACTCTTGTGTGGTTTTAATAATTGAACAAATTAATACAAATCCAAATTCATTTTTCTTTCAAACCGACAAAATGTAAGTATACATACCCTAACGACGTCTTTTGACCAGATTTGTTTTTATAAAACTAGAAAAATTGTTTTTGTAGGTACCTTAAATTAGGGCCAATTTGCTGAAACAAATCTTAAATATGTATTTAAGGCCCATTTTCTGAAACAAAACTTAAGAATTTTTGTTCAACATAAGAGCTTATGTGACAGTTTATGCTGAGGAAAAGGTGGAACATAAGCGTTGAAAATAAATATTTAAATTTCGTATCAGCCAACGACTCTAAGTCTCCGATTATTTTCCCTTGAATCCATCTTCAGCGCTATCTTATTCATCAAACTGTCGGAAAATAAAATGACCAACAAATAATTAGAATTAGTTACTTACTTGACTTGTTGGTGAATTTAAGGGCCAGTTTCACAGTCAGAAAAGTGACACTTAAGTGGGGAATGTGAAAGATTAATTCCCAATATCACAGTGCACTGTTACCTGAATAAGTGACACTTAAGTCTCCGATGATGGTGACTTAAGTTCCACTTACGCTGGCTATGAAATTTAACTTAAATTACTAATATGGGAAACTTAAGTGCCACTTATTCCAGAAAATGTCGACTGTGAAACTGGCCCTTATCTCATTGTCTCATCTCATTTTCTTCCAATTTGAAAGTCATACAGAGTGCCATTTAAGATTCAATTCGAAAACAAATTTCGAATAGATATTAATTTAGAACCAATCTACAGACACCAGAGTACGTTCAAGGCAGCAATAAAAAAATACAAGACTACGCCACTTTGGTTTGTTCACTCTGTTGTTCTTAGTTTGAACAAGCGTCATCAGTCGTGTCGTAACGGTTTTAAAATATCTTAAACTATTCCAGCAGTCTGGACTTTGTATATTATTATTCTTCCAAGATTAAAGAAGAAGTTATTAATTTTATTTTTTAAATCGATTTATTTCAATGCCTATTGGTCGAAAATAAAGAGTGTGTAGGCAAAAAATATCCATTTGGCATTTTGAACATTTGTTGTAGCTGTAGTTAGTGACTTAAAAATAGCGAACGGAAATGTTTCCAAACATAAGTCTCCGTATGTTTTGACAAGAGTGATTTTTGAAAACTTTGCCGCTCTATCTTTGAGGCACTAAAGTGGAGAGGCGGACCTATGACGACAACAAATGTTCAAAATTGCAATAAAATTTGCAAAGTCCTGCAGGCTGATACAAATCTTAGTGATGTTATAGGTATAACATATGTATTATTGTACATTATGTAGTAACGCCGTTTACATTCTATAGTAGACGACAGCGTGGTAGACCATGCTTGCGCTGGAGAGATGGTGTAGACCAGGACGCCCGGAGCCTTGGGGTGCGCAACTGGATGGCGGAGGCTCGAGACCGGGATGGGTGGAGAGATTTGTTGAAGGAGGCCAGGACCGGACCCCGGTTGTCGAGCCGATGATGATGATGATGATGTAGTTACGCCCCATTTTTTTGTCTAGATTGACTGAACTATAGGGTTTTTTCTCAAAAAGTCGCGCACTATAATAAGTAGGTACAACGATTACTTTGTGAGTTTTGGTTGAGGTTTTATCACAAGTTTACTTACAGTAAATGGAAGTTGTAAAATTCAATAAAAAATCTTTTACCTTATGCATGTTTTAAAAATTTAATAATTAACTTAATCTTATGCATACAAAGTATAAAGTATTTTATAAAAAATGTTATTGTTGCATTCCCTGTACAAGTTTTCTCAATAAAGCTGTTTGTTTTTTGGATTCTCTAAGTAAATTTCGATGCATTTTTCTGATTTCTTTGAGTGTAGCGTCTTTAAGTTTTGTTTTTTGAAGTAAATTTATATTGTTTGATGATGATGATGATGACGGTGACGATGGCACTGATCCTGATGGAGCCATTTCAGGACATTCTACTTCTATTGGTTGTCGTTCTGGCATTGTTTCAGTTTTCGGTGTAAATAGACGTGGTACGGCTTCTGTTAGAAGGGGTATTGGACATGCTACGATTTCTGTTAGAAGTGGTTCTTCATATGGCAAATTCAGAGGACTTTCAAGTTTCACGTTGTTTGTTATCATTGGTTCCTTTGATCAAAATTAATTAGATATGTATTATGCTATAGTTATTAAAATAATTATAATTAATATAAATCCTCTTACTTCGTCATCACTAATGCATTCTACAGAAGGCTCTCTAAATTCTTCGGATCTATTAGTTGGTTCATCGTCACTAATGTATTCCACAGAAGGTTCTTGGTAATCTTCAAAATTGTCCGGTTCTTCGTCGAATTCTTCTTTAATATTTATTTCTGTCGGCTGACAGATAATAAATTCACTTGAGTCGGCTAAATAATGCGAATTGGAATTGCTGTTTCCTTCTTTAAAATAATCTGAATATTCTTGAACGGGCTCGTGCTCTTCAATAAGTTCCTGAAATTCGAATATATTTGAAATTTTTATTTTTAAGTTCTAGCGATATATTAATAGCTATAACTGTTTTAGTTGTTTATACAATTTTAGTGGCTTCAAGGCTTGGAAGGATATAAAGGCAAGTTTTCGACAAAATGCAATATTTTGTTTCTATTTGTATCTCATTATAATCTTGATCAACCCACGGTTGATTTGGTGTATGAAATATTTGTGTGCGTTAATCACAAGCTTATTTAAAAATTGCTTGGACTCAAATCGAGCAAAAATCGAGTTTGGTTGTTAAAAAGTATCCGGGAAAGGCCCAAAATAAAGGAAATAATTGCAAAGAGAGATTAAATTGCAACCACAGATTAGCCATATGAAGATGAGAATGTTTCGTACGTTTCACCCTCCAAGGCCCATTTGTTTACATTGTTGTATTTGTAATTTCATCCCGCGTCGATGAATAGATGTGAAGTGCAACAACAATTTAACCAGGTGTGTGAAGATCCCTACTGTCTATGTGTGAGGTTTTTATGCACACATTCTCATTTTTTATCTGATATCTGACAGCTCAAGCTTTTAGGCAAATTAAAATGGCTGCCGGGGATTCTCATCTTCACGTAGCTAATCTGTGATTGCAACACAAAAATTGTCAATTAAGTGCAAAAATATATAGATACTTTTTGAGATACAGTTGTCGGGAAACTAAACTCAATGGCAAAATATTGTTATAAGGGGATCTACTTGGGTTTTTGGAGAAAATTCAATACCTTTTCTAGCACATTTATTGGGAAAATCAATTTGAAGAAAAGTAGAGCGGGATGAATTTATGCCAAAAAACTTATGAGTGAAAGAGTATACCACGAAGATGAACATGTACGTCTTCCTCTTCATATCTGCATTATGGCTCTTCCTATAATCTTCTTCTATGAAGATCTCTGCATTTTGGTCTTCTCTCTCTATTCAACAAATTTAACTTTTATATCTTACATCCCTCTTTTTTCCAGAGCTCGCATGAAGACCAATCCAAATCGACCATAAATCTTGAAAATTAAGAAAAATCTGCTATAATAGTGCATAAATACATTATTGCATAATACGAAAAAATCTGACACAAATTATAACCTTTATTTGAACATGAAACGCAGAAAAATTTGCAATTACTTATGTGCTTTCTTTTCTTTTTATATGATTCACATCATTTTACCACGGCTAAACATAGCTCACGAGCTTAGCTTCACAAGATTATTTCAACTATAAGAATCAATGTTTGGCAATTGAATGTGCTGAGTTTTATTTTGAAGTGAATTTTATAAAAATATTCATTGCCAATTAAGCTGCACAGAAATGGTTATAAGTTCGAAAATACTGCTTCGATCTTTGAAGTTGAGGCGTTTATAGAAACATAAAATGTAAATAAAAGACCCTAACAGGTGTACATGCGTATGGCTGAAAGGTTTGCATAAAGATAAAGGCAAATTCACGTCCAAATTGACAAATTTTGTTCATATTTTCGAATTTAATTTAATTACATAAAACATAAAAACAAATTTCAATACAGTTATTTTAATATTCTTTAACGCAAAAATTCAGTTTGCCTTTTCAAGTCGCATTGATTAGTTGATCTTGATTCTTAGGGAGTTTTCCATTGGTAAAATAAAGCAATTTATTTTTGTTTTGGATCTGACAAAAAGCCGATTTTTACCATTTTTGCGTTCCATTGGGCAAAATAAATTGATTTATTTTTGATTTAAAATCAATTTTGCAGATCAAAATTTTTCTGCAGATTTACCCCTCCTGTACTACCACCAACATAATTTTCAGCTGTCAGTTTGCAAATGTGTTTTTTGAATTGATTAATTTATTTCAGGAATGAAAATTGTATTCAAAATATGTGAGAAATATTCGCTCATAATAAATGGAACCAGTTTAAAATTAATCGGTTACTTCATCAAGCTCATCTTTATCTTCTAAAAGCGAATCAAGGGATGAAGTTTTTTGAAATATTAACACAGAAACGAAACTACACGAATACAATGACAAAAATAAATCAATTTGAAATCGTGTTCCATTCGCCAAGAAAAAAATCAATTTTTAAATTGAATTCTGAATTTGCCAATGGAAAACCCTATTAATTTTCGGCAGATTTACCCCTCCTTTATACTAACACCAACATAATTTACAACTGTCAGTTAGCAAATGTGTTGTTTGATAAAATTAATGTAGGTATATGTAGGTATTTCAGCAATGAAATTTGTGTTGAAAATATGTGAGAAATGGAAAAGTTTAAAATGAGTCGAAACTTAATCAAGCTCATATTTCTCTTCTAAAAGGGACGAAATTTGTATTGAAATATTGACACAGAAATGAAACTACACAAATACAATGATAAAATTAAATCAATTTGAAATCGTGTTCCATTCGCCACGAAAAAAATCAATTTTTAAATTGAAATCTGAATTTTCCAATGGAAAATCCCATTAATCTTCATAAAGGAAGCTATTTTCAATTGTGAATCCAAAGTCGAACGATAACATATTAAAATAAAAATGTTCCACTAAGAGCAATCGTTGATGCTTGGTTTGGTAATCGAAGAAGAACCCATCATAGACGTGTTCAGCTGGAGTTTATTAAGAAAATAGTTTATAAAATTAAAACCTTGAACATTTTAGTAAAGTGCACTTTAAAGTTGCTAAATATCATAAGTATCATGAGCTAATACCTTAACATTATATGCTGTTAAAAATTTTGCGCAAATATCTGGGAAACGGATGAGTGGATTTTTTTGAAATTGATTTTAAGGTTTATATTATTACAAAAATAAAATTCGCATAAGAAATAATTTTTAAAAAGATGTTAAACAAATTGTACCTATATACCTACATGAAATGTATTTTAAGAAATCCGCACTAATTATATTTAATTATTTTATCATTCTAAAGAACCAGATCCAAAATTTTTTGGCATTTTCTCAATTTCATGCATGTTTTATTATAAAGGTACAATCTTTAAAAATCTAAGCCAGTTGAACCACAAGAGCGTTTGCATTTTATTTATATTCAGAGCAACACAGGGTTATTTTTATATGAATTACTTATGTACATCATATACCTACCTTTTAACCAATTCGACAACCCTTATTAATAAACTCACCCTCTTTTTTGATAAGTCCCTAACTTAACTATTTTTCCATTATACTTATTCGCGTTCTAAAACTTACCTCTTGTAAAAAATTTAGAAAAGCGTTGATATCTTCAGCACTCTTCTCGTTATAGTCTTCATCCCCCGATTTTTCAATCATTCCACAAGCATCTATCACTCGTCTTTCGTACTCAGTTAAATTATACTCTGATTTTTGTGCCTTATCCCACTTCTTTCTCATTCCTAAACGCAAATCTGTCCAAACCTACAAACAACAAAATAGGTATTCGTTTAAACATTGATATTCGGTTGCAAATTCTAACTTATATTTTTTTTTTTTTCAAACTCAAATACATATATAGTAGCAGAAGGTTCATATAAACTTAAACATAAACAAACAAACCTTCCTCCATTGAGTAATGTTTTTTTCAGGCCCAGCCATATTCAGATCGAATGCTACTCTCTTCCATACTGCTTTTCTCGTCCGACGCACATCTGAATCACCAGAATTACAGTCAAGTATCTTCCTATTCGTTGCCATTGCGGCATATAAAATATGTTTTTGCTTCTGGTTTATTCGTTTGCCCTTGTTACTATCCTACAAGTCAAAATTTATTGTTTAAAATAAAACTACTTATAATATTATAAAATATGTATTACGAAATGCATCATTTTTCACTGAAACGTTGCGCACTAAAACAGAATAGAAATACAGAATACACGTTGTGTGCTTTTTTACTCACTGACAATGACTAAAAAAGGTGAATGTGAGATAAAGATATTCACTTCACTATCACTCTTGGACTCTACTACTTGTGAGTTGGATAGAATTGTTGTTTGTGTTTCGTTGTCCGTGCGGTGAAATCGCGGTGAGTTCTTGCTATAGTTAAACAAGCAAGTGATGCCAAGATATTGAGTCTTTTCAGTTTTCACATGTAGGCCACATATGTATGTATATATTTATTAATATAGATGTGTTGTCCGATATAAAATGTTGTTGTGATAAAAAATATTGGGGCATATTCATAGTCACTTTTAAACTCCAGTTTATCTTAGACTGGGGTTTTTTCAATGTTATTTAGATAGGATAAACCCAGGTCTAAGATAAACTGGAGTTTAAAAGTGACTATGAATATGCCCTATTGTTTACATATCTGAATGATGTGAATAATGAAAAGAAGTATTTATTGGTTTGTTTTTCACAAATAAAATAATTTGTGGTTCCATAATAATAACTTGCTGATGGAAAATTTAGAGGATTATTGTACATACCAACATGTACATAGGTATGCTATATATTTCTACGGTGTCAATTTGGATTTAACAAACCGAAATACGTTAGTGTGAGATGATATAGGTAGGTAGTTTATCTTTAAATAGTTACTACAGTTCAAACTCGAGAGTCGTTATACCTAAATATCTTAAACTATTTTTATTAATATTTTTGGATTTTGAATATTTAGGATATATATCAACATTTTTACTTGGCTGGTTTCGTGTAACAAAAGTGTAATATCTCTCCCTCACGCACGATGAAATTTCAAAAGGGAATTTAAAGAAGATTCACAAAGTCTTCATGTATTTATACCTACTATAGTAGGTACTAGCTGACATACAACGATTTTATTTATTATTTGATCGAAAACTGATCTAACGATATATCTTTTTTATATCTAAAGGTTGAATAGGCAAAACCGCGTTTCGGGTAAAAAATTGAAAAAGAAACAAATAGGGTTTTGATTTTTTTTTTTGATAAAACTGTCTTAAGTTGATGAATTCATCAATTTTGCTGGTACATAGGTTCTTATTCTTTGTAATAGAAATAATTTGTATTCCAAAATTTGAAAAAAAAAATTATATTTTCAATGTAAATATTACCTAATGTTTTCTGTATTTTTGACACTTTTCCTTTAACAATGTATAATAAATAGCCTAAGAGCTGGATGCAAATTTTGGGAGTGAATGTGTATACATATACATAGATAGGGTGATGGCATGTAAGGTCAGCCCCCTCCAGTAGTCAGCCACTTCGTTATAAAATACAACAAAATAGTAACGGTTTTAGTTTATTTACCATGAAATTTTTTTTTTTCTAAAACCCTAACTTATCTTCTGCCTGGGTCCAAAATTGTGTGCCAATGCAGCTGCTTGTTTTCTTGTTAAATATGCAAGTTTGCTTCAAGTTCTTCTCAATATCGATTGCGTGATTTTTTTTGTTAAATTTAAATTAGTAGAAGTGTTTTGGAAAAAGAAATATAATTACCAAAATATTGAAGTTAGCTGCTTTATATGATTATTTATAGGTTATTTATAGTTTAATTTAAACTTTTTAAACTAAAAATATTGCAAAATATTGTTAAAAAGATATTTACAAGGGGGGCTGCCATTAGGAGACAACATTTTTTTAATTCCCCTTAAGGTCAGCCTCCCCCGGCCGACTATCGAAAATAACTTTTTTTTTTTTTTAACTGAGTATGCAAAGTAAATGATATTATTATTCTCTTTTGATTTTTACCAGAAGAATTAAAAAAAAATCCTTAGTTCCAGTAGTCAGCCTCCCCCGGCTGACTGTAAATTTGAAGGTAGAATGGACGGCTGACTACAGGAGACACATAATTCTATGGTCAGCCGCTTATATTATAGACTTTATTGGGGGCTGACTACTGGATACTTCAAGTGGCCGATTACTGGAACTTAAGGGGCTGACTACTCAACAATCACACTTTCATCTCAATAAAATTAAATAATTTATTTTGGGTAGAAAAATAACTTAAAAAGTTAAAAATTTTATAATCTACACAATGCCAGTAATCAGATAATCTAAATACTCTATTCCGCAATTGAATATTTTATTTTTAAGAACCAGTTGAACTTAAAAAATAAAAGTTAAAGGGCCGACTACTAGTGCCATCACCCTATAACCAAAATATGAGGAAGAGGGTTTATAAAATAGAGATTATTTCGATTTTTTCAGGAATATTAGCCGTGGTTTTTTGCAAACCCCGAAGAAATTAGTCGAAAAAAAGACGTTCTATCCTGCAACCTATGTTAAATGCACCAACAACTAATCCCCTTCGGCCTAGGCTAAGCACGGTGAATTCTCGGGGCTCTTAACTTAAGCACGAAGAAAAACTGTGTTACCGGAATGAATTGCATATACTTTTTATAGATAGTTTGTATGGAAACTCCATTTTGTTTCTGTAATGGCATATCGCTAGTCCCCGATGTCGTTTTTCGTTTTTTTGCAACCAAAACCCTCCGGGCATAGCATAGCATATCTATACATTATTTTTTTGAAAAAGGATGAATGTCATTTTCCCATTCTAATGGTAATTCAAACTTTCTCACCAAGTTTCATCTGTGTACGAATTTTGGTTCATACTTCAATGTCCTATTTAAGACGTATATTAACATTCTTAAATTAGGCATCACTTTCTCCAATCCGGCACAAGAGGGCGTTAACATTATAAAGTAAAGTAACACGAGACATGCAGCCATGTTCTCAAGTCACCAAATAACAATTATTAATAGCAATTAGCTATCGTAATAGTAGGTAGGTAGGTATACCTAATATAAACTTGGTTCCTCCTCCAACCAAAGTTAAATTTATTAGTCCCATATAAAATTGTGAATTTTAATGAACCTTTTCTTTCTGTTGAACAACAATTACATGTATAGTGCGTGTTTATAACGCACATAATACTGCTTTTTCGTTAGTGAGTGAAAACTATTCATATCCTCTGCTAAACCAATTCCATAAATTCAGAAGATTCTGGTTTGAATTGATTAAAAAAAAGGCAAACAGGGTCGTATAGTTTGAATTTAGAAAAAAAGTTAAGTATGAAATTCTGTAGGGGGCATTACTGTGTTGTGTGGCTTGGTTGAAAAAGTTCAATTAAAAAAAAAATATTTTAATAAATTTAAATATGAATTTTGAAATACACGATTTTTATAGGTTAAAGAATTTCAAATAAATCATAATACCTTCAATAAACAGTTTTAAGATTATAATATGCTGCCTGTATTTCAAATCCTTCTAACCATATATGTATATGTATGTATCTACAGTGTTGGCCAACACTAAAATGTACTCTCCTTGGAAAAATATATAGATAATTCAAAAGACCTATGATAATTTTATAATTATTACTTTTTTTATAATTATAATATGTGTGGCTTTAATTCACAATCATTAATTTTATTATAACTCGTCACTTATTTAAAAATCAACAAATAATTCAGAACTAATTAAAAAGTAAATGGACAAAACTAAAGCACATATGGACGTTATTTTAGCAAAAACTCGCCTGAATTTAGTCAATTTACTCTTACTTCAAATTTAATTATTTCTTTCTAATCAACCATGATCTAAATAATAAAAAAAATTATTAGTTGTGTGTCATCGGCCCCGTTTCAGATCGAGTATTATAATTGATATAAAAAGTATCAAAGTAAATATATTCCAACGGATGAAAAGAAAAAGTAGTGTCTGATTTCACTAACGGTGAATCAATACCATTTATTCGGTATGAGTCGTACGGTGATTTCGCAAAAAATAGCACGATTTCGTGCATGTGGAAATGTCAAAACGGTCCATAGTGGCGATAGACCTTGAAAAACTTGCCGTCGCCAAGATAAAAGAACCATCAGGGATACCAAAACAGACCCATATAGACAAAAAATATGGAAAATAAAAAAGGCTTAGAGATCTCAAGCGGGATTATCAGGGGAAGAGTGGTTGATGGTGGCATTGGGTACGTTCAACGCATTACGTTTTACATCTGAATTTTCAGATTTCTGAATTTTTGGAGCTGCTGATTGGCCAGCTGCCATAAAAAGTTAGATGAGTTTTAGTGACTTTTAGTTACGTTTGCTTACGTTTCATCTGAATTTTCAGCCAAAAATTTTCATATGAAAACTCAGAATATAGTGATAGTGGTGGGGGAAATGTTGAAGTACTATACATAGAAGTTGAACTTTATGACTTTCGATCGGGTTAGTGGTTGATTTGTGATGATTAATTTTCATTGCGAACAAAATAATACTATTATACATAAAAAACTTGTTGTTTATTGATAAGTGAGTTTTTAAATTAAAAGATTGAAGGCTTAACTACATAAGCCAACAAAGTGAAAAAATACAAAAGTGAAAATTTTCAAACTCATTTTGGAATAGTTTTTCTGACTGGAAAACTTATAAAAATGATGCAGAAAGATTAAATTTTGGTTTAAAAAAAAAATTTATTTTCTTTTTCACAAAATATTTTTACTTTTGTACAAAAGTACTTTCTGGCTTATGTAGTTAAGCCTTGACTATTCTTAAAAAAATATTCCCAGAATTCTCCATCGCAATATTGTAGAATTATTTTTTTCTTTCTGTACTTTCTTGCTGATTTTAGTTACATATTTATATCATCACCAGAACTATGGATGCTTAACTTTTAGTTTAAGAATATAATTAAAGTTCTATTCTATTTCGTTTTAATGTAAATACTTAAGGTAAATTCTAGCATTTGGCACAACCACTTTAAACTGAAAATTCAGATTTTTTGTGCGTTCAACAACATAAATTCAGATCTGAATTTTTAGATTTTGTGATTGAACGTGCCCATTATATCTTACCAACTGTAAAAAAGCCATTTATTTCTCAGAAAAAACGACATGCAAGACTGGAGATTCCGAAGACGCTCTTAAACTGGACTGCAGCAAAATGGAAAACGGTTATCTTCTCTGATGAGTATCCATATTAAATTTATAGGGATGCGCCGGATTTCGTACGGTACGCAGGCCAGAGGGCGAACGCCTAAATCCTTTGTTTTACAAAGGGCCTAGTTGAGCACTGTGGAGGCTTACTATTGTCTGGGGATGTTTTTCCAGTCAAGGGTACGAGCCATTTCACAAGGTTTCATGCATCGGGAGATTCTTCCGAACAGTCTGCTTCCTCATGCTGAGGAAAATATGCCGTTATGAACGCTCTTCAAACATGACAACGATTCCAAATATACTGCTAAACTTGTGAAAGATTGACCTAATGAAAACCGTATTGTTGTTATGAAGTGGCCAGTATAATACGCTGATTGCAACATCCCATAGAGAATCTATGAGAAACTTGAATTCTGAAAATTCATCGTACGAAATTCGATAACTTCGAATCCATTTTTCAACGATCTTAAATTACCTGGAATAATATCCCCGTGTATAAATTGACAACCTTATTGATTCCATGGCTTGTTGATGTGTTGCATCAGTCATTTAAAATAATGAATGCGCAACTAAATATTAACAAAAGAAAATGTTTTTGTATTTATTTTTTTATGAAGTCAAGAATGTGCTTTAGTTTTGTCCACCTAGCTTTTAATGAACTCTAACTTATATTGTTGATTATATTAAATAAGGTGTGAGTTATGATAAAATTATTGATCAGGGATAAAAGTCTTATATATTAAGATTAGAAAAAAATAAAACTATTAGGTTCTCGTGGGTTTTTATTAATTTTCTTTATATTTTTCCAAAATGAAATAATTTCGTGCTTAAGTTTTGGCCAACACTGTACCTACATGTTTTACCGAAAATTAGCAATATAATTTATGTAGGTATTTGCAAAACTCTGTCTTTAAATATAT
Organism: Leucozona laternaria; assembly: GCA_932273885.2. NCBI lineage: Eukaryota > Metazoa > Arthropoda > Insecta > Diptera > Syrphidae > Leucozona > Leucozona laternaria. Next base: position 3,892,462 of record OW026368.1, read on the forward strand.
TTATATCCCATTGTTTGTATTTTATGTACCTATGCAGACCCAGGCAAGACGTAGCCTAGATCGTTGCAATCTGTTCAAGACACTGGGAGTAGGAGATAATGGGGCACAGCGGGTATCCGTATAGGAATAAACTCACTGTCGTAGTTGTTGGGCCAAAAGTAAAAGGAAAATGTATTTCCTATGTCCTGCTCTGGCCATGAACGGGGGCACAATCATTTAGAATGCCATTTTAAAACAACATTGACGAACTTTCAGAACTGATGATCAAAAACTGTATCTCTTTTCCCAACGTGTGGCTTTAAAGGTTAAACTATGATACTCATAAGAGATCCCGAGCGGACTCCACTTCATCAAAACTGATATTGTACTTACTTCGCGAAACAGGAACACAAAAAAAAAGAGATTCCTTTTACGCACTGCCAGCGTTCGGGTGGTAGTTGGATAGGCTATCTACTAACTATCCAAAAATGTTCAGATAGCTTTGATTTGTTGTTACATCAGCTGTTTTTTAAATACGGATTACAACACAACAAACCTATCCGTATCCGACCCACTCATGGGTTTTTGCGTGGATTTATAAATATGCCTACTTAAAAATGAGTTTAGTAACTATACCAAAAAATCCAGGACATAATTATAACGATAGACCCAGTGCGCTCAAAACGCTGAGCCCCTTCTCTCTCACAACGTGCCTGGTAGTAAACGAAGATATACCTACTCGTGTGCTGCAATCCTGAAATGCTCGCACACAAAATGTTTGGCTACTGACTACTGAGTTAATAGAGTTCTTTGATATATAACGGACAATCCCTTTAGTGACACTCTTGGTGTAGAGTGCGCGCATAGAAAATAGAAAGTCAACTTATGTAACGCAGAAATGGCATTCATTCTTCGATTGTCGTGTGTGTTATCCTAGCCCTTTCGTGTTTTTCTGTCATTTAGGACAGCCAACAACAACGCAAAGCAAGTTCAAGGAGAACCGAATAATGTAGGTAAGGCTTGTAAAATTTGCAAATATGTTAATTCTTGACTTGATTTAGCAAATGTAAGTGATTTTTCATTGTTCATGTATCTAGGTACAACATTTTCACATGAATTCTTCATTATTCATAATTTAGATTTGTAATTTATTTTCAAAAATTAAAAAAACCAACAATCTGGCTTGTAAGCAGCTGCACTAACTTTGGTTTCAGATTTTCAAATGCGTGACCATTGAAATATACTCGTTCGTAAGTATTAATTAATAACTACCGCTGGGTCGCTTAGATTTCTTGACTTCAGTAATCACTTGTCGCGATAAAAAAGTGTCATATGTGTATGTAAAGTATATTTTCCCAACTAAAACAACTAACTCCCTAATCCTTACATATTGCCCCTTCTATGCCTAGACTTTGTTGGTCCTTGTTCAGGTGCATTATATCAACGTTGAGTACTTACAAGTGAATTATTCATAATAATTTATGTAAAAGCATCCTGGGGCGGAAATGTATTACTTTTGCATGCACGATTAGACGTTTAAAATAAATTGTTCAACTGATTGACCAGGTACCTACCTACATAGTTTATGTATTCTTCTTACTTGAAACCAACTTTATATCAAATTATTGGACTTTCGATTCGTTAACGTAACGTTTGCTCAAAAAAAGTTTGGGAAACATTTAAGCAGAATTTTCTAACTAAGTTCAATGTTGTCAAACATTATGGCCTATTGAAATCTCCCCTAATGGCTCTTTCTCAATGTAGGGGAAAGTATGGCCTTAAATGGCCCACCTAGAAGAAAAATGTCCTAAATCTCTTTTAAAATTTGACTTTCAACTTCATATGCCATATTCATTTCAAAGTTTTATCAATAATGCTTACTTTTTTAGCTTACCGAGTTCCAATTGTTTCAAAAAATATATTCTAAAAATGTAATTTTCAAAATGCCATTTAATTCTATTCACCAAAAACCGTCGTTTTTAATTTAATATACCTAAACTTTATTTAAAAGAAAATCAAAGATCAAAGTAAAATAAACAAAGATTTTTTGTGGCTTTCGTAGACTCGTCCGCATTCCAAATTCTGGTAGGATTGATGTTTTTGTTTTCATAAAGTTGGACAAAATGTCAAAGAGTTTTTGCACTTGGGACTTATGCACGAGCTACAGAAGTAGCTTCCGGCTGGCTAAGTAAGATGTTTGGGTTCCTTGACCGAAATCCTCTCAGTCTGGCTGAATCTATGCTGGATGTTGTTTTTTTCGGCCATATGTGAGTCCAAACATACGCGACGAGCATACGATAGAATGTAGTCAACGAGATCCTTTTCCATTTGTTCGAAAAAGGTGGTGGTAAATCTGTACGCCATATGCACTTTGAAACTGTATTTTTGTTGGCTGCTTGTCTCTGTAAGGAGACTTGGCACTCCAAATGTTTTGGAGGCCTTCATCTAGCCCTCTTTTTTTTTAACTACCTCGAGCGCTTTGAACTGTGAGTTTTTTCCATCCAGGACTGTCTGCCAGTGGACTGTTGATATTTTCCAACCATTTTTTCTATAAAGAAAATTAAAAAAATCATTTACGTTTTTTATTAAACATTTAACCCGCTGAACAAACTAAAACATATCTAGGGCAACTGATTTCAGTTAAATAACAAGAAATGCTTTATATACCTACGTACATTTACTTCCTACTAAAAAATACAATGTTTTTTTAGGAGTTTTCAGGTTTTAAAGTTTTCACAAAAATATTTTTGTTCGTCCTCTGGTGAAGTCAAGACACAGTTTGACCTGTCAAATTTCAAGTAATGGGCGCGTTCAACGTATATCTGAATTTCAGAATTCTGAATTATTGGAGCTTCTGATTGGCCAGCTGTCATAAAAAGTTCTGAAAATTCAGATGACATCTAACTTTTTATGACAGCTGGCCAATCAGAAGCTCCAATAATTCAGAATTCTGAAAATTCAGATATGCGTTGAACGCGCACAATAGCTTGAAGCACAGATGAAGATGAGAATCCCCGGCAGCCATTTTAATTTGCCTATAAGCTTGAGCTGTCAGATTTCAGATAAAAAATGAGAATGTGTGTATAAAAACCTCACACAGAGGCAGTAGGGATCTTCCACACATGGTTAAATTGTTGTTGCAATTCACATCTATTCATCGACGCGGGAAGAAATTACAAATACAACAATGTAAACAAATGGGTTTTGGAGGGAGAAACGTACTCATCTCATCTTCATTATGGCTAATCTGTGGCTTGAACATTTCGTTAGTATCGGTGCTGTTTGATAAACTAAAGAACTGTATTCACAAAACATGGTTAATTCTGTTCCATTCTAAGTTTTCTAGCAAAAGTGCTATTTTACCCTGATAGGCCATTTCCCCTACAGCTATGGTCGGACAAACGCACAGACAAACGGAACGGTCCACGCAGGCGGACGTTAATAACTGTTTTTTATTGTATTACTTTATCGCTAACGGCTCAACCGGTTGCGATCCATTATGTATGTAAAAGATATTGATCCCATTTTTATATGTGATTGTAATTGTTCAAGATGTGATTAAGTACAAAATTTGTTAAACTCAAAATTGTTTTTTAATTAAAAAAAAAAACTTTGATTCTCTTAATTATTAAAAAAATTAAAAAGAACATTTAATACATTTACTTTTGGGCCCAGTTTTTTCAGTGCGAGATTAAAGTTAAACCCGAGTTAACTCAACAAATTTGGTGAGTTACATCTCAGGATTAACTGAACAGATGCTTTTGATGTTTTATCCACTGAGTTTGTTTAGTCGTTCTCCATGCATTCTTCATCTTCACCAAAAACTGCTTCCTCAGTTAACTGTAGGTAAATTTACTTCTTAAGTTGTTGTTAATTTACGTGACCTTTTTCTTTAGTTGTTGAAACTGGTTGAAGCGGGCTATAGATAAAAAAAAAGCCTGATGAAGAACGTATACACTTTCGAAACCTTACTTCTAGAGGTAGCTAATTCTGGTTTAAGTAACCACTGAAAAACTGGGCCTCAAAAAATCTATCACATCATAATTTAGTTTATTTAAATATAATCAAATACAAAAATAATAACTTAAAATACAAAAACTTATATTCCAATATTTGGTCGCTGCATTATCTGAAGACCCTTGCGTGGTGGATACTTCACGGGTGGAATATCGTCAAGTTCATTAATGGCTGCTTTTCCTCTATTATTTGTGGGATTGATTTGTTGAATTTTCTTTCTTTCATTGTTATTTTCATTTAATCTTGAAGGTAAAACGACATCAACAAGTAAAATGGTTGTAATTAGTAATACTAGGCGGAATACCATTTTCTCGACCGTCTTTACTTTTTGTTCCACACACAAAACAAGTTCCAAAGCTTTGCAAAACGAAATCAAAATACTAATATCATCGTTTTGAGTTGAAAGTTTATCTTTTGTACGACGATTTTAGTAAGTATTATGTCCCTTATCTTTCCAAAGCAAAAGATTATTTTTAAAAAAGATTGCGAATCTAGTTATAAAAAGTTATCAATACCTATGTATATCAAATTGTTTTAATTGCTTTTGAAATGTAATTCACCATTGACAGTCTGTCTAACATTTGTGTGACTTTTTTAAGAGGTCACTGAAGGTGTTATATGAAAAAGTATTTTTGAGGAAAGTTAATTATGTATGTATGGAACTGCACACTAAAAGTTCGAAGTAAGAACCCTGATTTACTTGACTCCAGCGTACCTACTGCTGATGCGAAACTTATTGGATTTTACGATTCCCATCAGCAGCGTACCTACTATAGGCATAAGCTAAGATTGATTACGAATGGATAACCTCTCATAATAAAAATAGAAATTTAGTAAGATGCTATAAGATTCTGTGTGCATTTTTTTTTAATTTTCAAAACAATTTCTTTGATATGGAGAACAATAGAAATTGATATTTATTTAAGTCAATATGCCAATAAGATAGGTAAACCACACTCGGTGAATCCCATATTTCATACACAAAATAAAAAAAAAAAACATGGGTGATTTTTTTCCCAGTTTACGATAAGAACCTGGAAATATTTTTATTTGCTTACGTTTTTCATCATCACGGCTTAAGTATTTAAGACAGAGTCTTTTCGAATTTGGTATTAGTTATTTTAATAATTTTCTTCTATTAAAGTTGCAATTCAATCAAAATGAAGATTTTCGTAATTTTTGTTCTTGTAGCTGCTATTTTGTCTGTGTTTGCTGTTGTGCCTTCAGAAGCATCAAGGTCTGCAGGACAAATACGTTATCCACCTCCACCCCCACCAAGGAGGCCCGACATAGATGCTAGCCACAGGCCATCAAATACAAGGATTGCTTAAAATATTTAATATTTAATAAATTGTACCACACACTTTTAAAAGCATTGCAAATTGATTTTTTTACTTTATGAAATACATCAATACTGGAAACTTGAAATTTCTTGTACGGCTTTTACAAGCAAATCTTAGGTCCAGATGTATGCCTATCAGCGCGACGACCCTGGCCCTTAGAGCCTTAAAATCAGGAGGTATTGTTATACAATACAAAAAAAGAAAAAACAAACAAAAATAGTTCTACAAAAAAAACGCTTTGATCTTTGGTAGGCATATAAAATGTTAATTAATAATTTATTTTTTCCTGTTTTCAAAACAAATCCACGCTTGGCTGAGTAAAGCACGATGATAGAATTTGAACAGCATTTCTTTGATCCGATGCGAGTTCATTTTTAGTAAGTTTCTCTTGCAACTTAAGCGCACATGACAGAAGTGGTGCAGCATTTTCTGGCAGTATTCTACTAACTACCCGACTCCATATTTGTTTGACTGTCTCCAACTTGGGAACAAGTTGTGTTTTTAGCATGCTCAAGTCCTCATCTTCCGAAATACAGATTATATGGCTTATGGCAATACAAAGCTTGGATAAAAAAAAAGATTTATGAAAAAAAAAACAATATTATATTTGAATTTTTGAAGTAGATACCTGTTCTTGCAAATTATCCCTGTGCTTGTACTCATTAAAGTCCGTTAAATTACTAGATTGTTCCATTGCATTCAATAAAGCTATCCAAACCATCTGTAGACGAGTACCATAGTTCGTTCTCTCTTGAATGGTTATCAATGCAGCTGTGCCATTTATACGAACTTTGAAATTATTGTGATTGACAATGAGATTACATAAGGATGGAAAAACAAGATTTGGCCAGTTCATATCGCTGTATTGAGCGTTAAATAAATCGGAGTTTTTCATAAAATTCCCAATTGCATAGCAGGAGTTCCATTTAACCTTAGCATTTCCACCTGTATTCACACAATTTACCAGCTTTTCCACACTTTTTTGAACTAAAGATCTCCATGTAGGTATCTTAAGATGGTCGGCTGTAATCAGGCGGAGTAGATTACCCAGTGTTCTTACTGCATTGCTACGAACCTATTTAATGTTTGAGTTATGTTAAATGATTTGATTTGATTCGAAGTGACAACAAATTGGCTATTTTAAACTGTGAACCAATGAAATTACGAAAAGCCGTTCTTACTTTGTCATTATCACTAGCAGTATCGATTGCTGTCTCCAAAAGTCGCTTCAACAAATCCCCAGATATTCGTTCTACTCGTGAGTTAAAACTTAAAAAAAAAACCATTAAAAACTTTTGAAAAATCGCGGCTATTTCCAAAATTACAAATTAGTTATGAGAGCATCGCTCACATTTCCCATTGACCATGAAGCTCGAACTCTTACAAAAAGATTAGAGTCTTTAATAAGCTGTAAAATTGACTCGGCAGTGTTCTCAACAAAAACCAAGTTTTCACGCAAGGATGGGAAAAGCACATAAACTGCTAAAGCTCTCACTGCGGCTGCCCGTACTGTGTTTTCTTCATTGCAACCAGCTCCTGAGAGTATGCCAATTAGTTGAATATGATAAGTGTGCTGAAAAATTTCAAATTGACTCATTTTTTTTATTAATAATTTATTTTCAAGTTCAAGGCATCATTAATAAAATAAGTTTATTTTTAACTTCATCGTGCTCTTGTGCATCAACTGGCATTTAAATTATAACGTGGCGCCGTGGCTTAGTTGGTTAAAGCGCCTGTCTAGTAAACAGGAGATCGTGAGTTCGAATCTCGCCGGGGCCTGTCACTTCCAAGTGAAAGTGATTCTTTTTTTTTTTAATTTTCTGATTGACTTAATCTTAATGACCTATGGTTATTCAGATGCCAACCACTCTTTTTCGCAAAAAAATAACTTACCGAAAGCCTTTCAAAAACGTGTACTCCAATATTTGACATAAAATCACACAATATAGCTTTAGTAGCAGGACTTTGCTCTGCATCTTGTATTTTTTCAATAACAGACGGTAACATGGATATCCAAAAGTTCTGACAAGACATAAGTTCGTCGCTAGATGGTGAACCTGTACGAACGATGCATTATTAAATATTTTAACAAAATTTTTCACAATACCACTTTCGAGCAGATGAGTATTCATTGAATGACCCAAGCTATCCAGACATTTTGCTGTATACAATCGAACATCAGCTTGGATGTCATTCAAAGAAGACTTCAAGGCGGCTGCAATAAACTGCAAATGATCTTTAAGAAGCGAGAAATGTGATGCCATCGATGAGAGTACTTGAAGACATTCAGTTCGAATTGGAGTGGTGGAGGCTGGTACTTTTTCCTAATAAAAATTAAAATGAATCGTTGAACAGAAAAAGAACAATACAAGCGAGATTCCATACAGATTAAGTAAACAAAGTCTTTTGTTTAAATAATTATTTAATAAGCATGAGCAATCCGTTTAACAATAATTTGGTGCTTGTATTGTTCTTTTACTAAATAATTAAAACTGTTAAGATGACAAACCTTCGATTCAGTCACAAGTACACCAAGATTTTCAAGAACCCTTTGTAAAAGCCAAGACATTTTTAAAGCAATTTCCTTGGTGTGATTGGAACTTACTTCAGCGGAATTTGAATTGCAAACAACAGCAGGTGATGATAATAAATCTTCTGAATCTGAATCCAAAGTTTCTTCAGCAAGATCTGTATCGATACTTTGAAAATATTTTTTTTTTTTACACACGATTAGTAAAATGCAATTCCTTTATAATAAACTTACACTTCTTCAACTCCGGAGTCATTAAGTCGATTTTGATTGCGAATCGCTGTTCCTATTAATGTTTTTGGAATGCCAACTATTTCTGAAATTTCTGTTGTAATGTCTGGTGTGGAAATAAGAAATTCCATCACCATTAAGGCTGCAACTTGAACTGTAGGATCTATTAAAGAGTAGTTATGTAGATATTTAGTGATAGTTGATATTGAAATTGAAAACAAAAATCTACCTTTGTGGTAAACCAATTTGCGGATTGATTTTACAAACTCTGTCACCAGGCCAGATTTAAGCCGATGAAATGGTGTGGCCTAATGTATAGTAATTTTGTATTCTGTTATTTTTCGATGTATGTATGTAATTATGTATAAAATTTGTATCATAATTTATGTAATGAGACATTGTATATGAAAAATATTAACATCACGAAGGTTTTATTTGTATTATACAAATTTTTTTGATATAATTAAACTATCGCAGTAAGTCCGTTTTGTATCAGGGTCAGATAAAGAAAAGCAAGAGGTATGAAACAAGCAGAGAGTGTTGTGTTGGTATATTAACCAGCAACGTAAGAAATCCAATTTGGCTCGTCAAGATATTTAACGTTTTTATTTATTTTTTATTTCGTTTATTTGGCAATATTTTTCTATTTAGCTATATCATTGTATGGTATATTGAACAAGTCTTCCTAAAATATTCAACAACTAAGGTCTTTCAGCGACGCTGAAAAATTGCGTGGAGTAAGAAAATTCAAACACAGGAAAAAGACTGGCTGAAAGCATGCACAAAGGGATTTCCCAAAAATATCGGCTGTGCCATAAGTTAAAGTAAAACAAAAAAGACCACGTACTTTTGAATTATTATTATTCTTACCTGAATCAAGACAGTCAAGCATTTTAGAATTTGTGTCAGAACTGGAAGAGAACTTTCATGAGCTAATGCCTGCGTAAGAACCTCATACATTGCAATTATTATATTGGCTAACGATATTGAAAATGGCATAAAAGTTGTTGGAGGTTTTTCACTGAAAGAGAAAACATAAAACAGGTTAAAAGCAGAATAGAGAAAGAAAAAAAACATTACCAACCTCCATTCAGCTTGCAAAAGAAAAGATCTAGAACCAAATAGAATAACAGAAGCTGCCTGAAGTGCCGCCACTCTACACCTCGGATTTGGATCACGAGCAGCACAAGTTAAAAGACCAGCGCTGGCATCATTGGGAAACAATGAATGCCAATAGCCATAAAAAATTCTACGCTCAGCATTCTTTGCTATCAGGCCAATTAGTGAAATCGCAGCAAGTCTAAGTTTGGCTTGCTTATGTCGTTCATTTCGAGTTCGACTGGCTTCTGATTCAGAGAAATCCGAATCACTGGTTTTGTTAAATGCTGGGATTTCAACTGAAAATATATTGCAAGTTAAAAATAAAGAAGCAAACATTAAAGTGAGTCAAGCTCACAATCGACTTTGAGATTGCTTCCTGATGGTAGCTGAAGAATCACTATATCGTTTGTCGGATTCTGCTTAGATTTTACCTCGGACTTTCGATTTTTATTTACTGTTCGGGGTTTTCGTGTCTTTGCGACTTTTCCTCCACGATTGTTGGCTTCCATTGTGCCCTGATCAATAATCGACTGCTGGGATATGTGAACTTTTTGTGGCTGTGTTTGTGGAATTCCAGGAATCCCATAGTGCATATAAGCTTTGGCCAGTCCTAACAGTTCTCCTATATTCGCATCGCACCAGTCTCTGTTCTCGGAGGCTATGACGTGCAGAATATTGAACGATGTTGTCATGAAATTCATATGATGAGCAGATCGATTGAAGTTTATCTTGTCCGAGTAGAGTATGGCTAGAATCTTGCCTCCAATCATCGAAAGAAACTCCTCCATTTGAATGTCTGTCTCCATTGATTCTACAGGACTTAGTAATGAGTCAATGCAGAGAACAATCGAAATGATTATCTCTTCCATAGAATTCGCATCATATTTTTCAATGCATTTCGAATCGCTGCTGAGGTAGCTCAAAAGAAGGCCATCTGGTGAGAGGAGCACATCCCAGTACTGAAAACCCAAAGAGCATTAATATATCTAGTTTCCCTGAAAACAAAACAGAATCAAAAGATTTAAACCTGTCTTCCAAAGTTTTGATGATTCCTAAATAACGCATGCATAGACATCAGGATATCACAGGCAGTGGCAGAGAAGTTGAAATTAAGGCACTTCAGTTGCCATTCGATGAGTTTCTTGAATTGATCACGAGAAAGTTGAATTTTCTGTTTGTTCATGAGCACAGTTAGTAGGCAGCATGATTTAACTATGAGAGTTTCTTCGTGTGTGTTTATATTGATAAAAGATTCAATAAGTCTGGCTGCAGTCTAGGATACATAAATAAAACACATGAATCATTCAAAAAAACAGATGGTTGGTCTAGTGATAGAACTTACTTTTTTGTCTACGAATTTTCCTTGTTGATAGTCTAAACTATTTAGATCGTTCAAAAGAGTGTTCAATTCGGACATATTGATTTTGTTCTTTTCATCGTTGTAACTGAGAAATAGGAATTTAGTTGTTAACTGGGAGAAGTTCTCGGCTAAATCCATTCCCAAAGGATGAGTTTGGACAGGACAATGGTGGTTGAAAAGTGAAAATGGGTTTGTTTGTTGGTATTTCTTTTTTTGTTGTATTTTTTGATTTCTCGGATGACGTTTTGTCAAAAAATTCGTTCTAGGTTGAAGAAAAAAATTGAAAAAAATTAAATAATTTACATTTTATTTTGGGGGCATTAATATAGTTTCGTTTTAATCCCAGCCTACATTGGAAAATAAGAAATGTATTGTGTGCGGTGTTGTGGATACCTTTCCTTTGTCGAACAGAAAATGAAGGCTAAAATAACGAGTTTATGGCACTTTAGATTGGTGCCAAAAATGAAGAGAAGAGATGAAAAACTTGAATATTTTGTTTTAAGGGCTACTTTGTTCACAGTTTATCATATTAAAGGCTCTCCCAAACCAACGCGAATACTTCGGAACGACGACGAAACTTTCGCCTGTCTTAATTTATTTACATGGATTTAATGGGAGCACCCACACTGGCGCGATGCGAATCTTCGAACATTATTCAGTCGTCGCATATTCGCGCGAATGTTTCGCGTTGGTTTGGGAGAGCCTTTAATCAATGAATCGAATGATCGCATGTGCATTTCAACCAAATATTTAATCAAAGAATTGGTAGCCTGAGTTGTAAATTGCCTATCAGCTGATTCTGATAAATAAGCGCCATTTAATAAAAAAATTCACACATGTGTTTTCATTTCAAATTTGACAGCTCATTTCATCTGTCTTAATTTCCCTTAAGCTTGGTCAAACAGAGTTAAGTCAAGCGTTATTTGTAAAAAATCACAAAAAAAAATTGACAATCGCGTTCTTTTCCGGCTTGTGAATTGTTGACTGCACCGCCCGACCGCGTTTTGTTTGACCCAGCCCTTTACTGTTTCAGTTTTTCATACATCGGGATCGGGCTTTGATATTTGTTACTTTGCATTAATTCAACTTCGTTGTATTCTTGTGTTCATAAACTTTCCACATAAGATCTTCGATCCCCTCGAAGCAAAATTAAAGGAACATTCATACGCAGGCGAAGTTGTCTGAATTAAGATCATTTGCAACTTCTTGCTACTTTTGGCTACTTGTCAAAAATTTATATGGGATTTGACAGCAAGTTTTGCTTCGTTGTACGACGTTTCTAGTTACCAAACAGAAATATTATTAATTTCAGTTTGAAATGAAAATATAGAAGCACCATTGCCCAGGTATAAAAAAGTTTGTACTGGCAATGCCTTTCAAGCGGTAGGCACTTTTCAACAATGCCCCTTAACTGTCAAATCAACAAGTGTCAGTTCAACGACTTTTCTTTTGTGTTTTTTTTGCCCTCCTTACCTCATTCGGATTCAAAAAGTTTTGGTTTGACCAATTTTGTTGTGGTTGTTTATTTCATCAATTTCCATTCTATTTTTCATCGAAAACATTTGACTCATCCATTCCCATTGTCACGTCACTCTCCCAGCTCCCAGCTCCCACCCTGATGTGTAATTCTTTGATATAAAATTTTCTAATCTTGCCACTCGTAAATCCACTCAAAAAGTTCCCACCTCCAGTCCGAAGCAAGCGGTTTCGTATCCACGGATTAGAGATAGATCTGTAGTTAGTTGGTGTGTGCAGACTAGAAAAACGATAGAATTCAACATCACATCAATCACTCATCATATTGGCGAGATTGCATTAAATAAATGTAAATTTACTCCACAAGTGCAATTGGAACTTTTTTATAATTTGTATTATTGTTATGTGTAAATTGTGTTGTTCTTGAAAAATTTCAATTGCTTGATAAAATTAACCAAACTAGTGTCCGTCTTGTGTTTGTTTGGCTTTTGTTTTGAGGTATCGTGTCGTTGTCTTAAGAAAGACTCGAAAAGCGGTTCTTTGAAGCAATGACTGTTCGTCACAGGTGCCACCGCCCCTATTTATGGAATTTCATTAAATTTCTAGTGATTCTAGTAAGCCTGCCATCGACAATTAACGAAATTATCCCAGATCTAGGACCATACGAATACCTGGGATGTTACAGTGTCCGGACAGAACTTCTAAAGGACTCGGTTTATGCTCGCAGTGCCCAAACATGCATCGAGCTTTGCGAAAATTCCTATATCCGGTAAGTCAAGGTGCAAAAATTATTTCGTTCCGTCAAATCCGCATGCTCGAACAATAATTCATTATGGCTGTTAGAACATAGCTGATAGCTATATCATAGATAGTATGCGGTGCTGTCCAAGCGTGTAATTATCAATTATGCATTTACCTCTCTACCAACCACGGCTACAGCTTGCAGCATTAAATCAGCTTGCAATTTCCTCATAGTCTGTGTTCTGCTTCTGATGCTCTCTAGGTTGTCCGCGTCCGCGTCGATGTCAACAAGGGTCGCTCTTCATATTCATTCATCATTCATTCAAAAATATGTTTGAGAAGCAGGAGAAGAACTGTGAAGTGTATCTTTACCTCTAGAACTAAATGGTAGAGCTCTAGCATTATTGTCCCCCTTTTGTTTTTCTTTTTAGACTTTTCGAGTGATGAGTTATTTATTTGAGCGCCACAACAATTATGTGAAAAATTCTATCTTTCTCGTTCAGCAGCTGCCCAAAATAGAAATATTAGGATTGAAAAAATAAATAAATAATTTATTGAAAGTGTAAACAAATGTTATCACAACACAAAATATTAAATGCAAAAATATAATCATAGCATAATAAAGTAATCAAAACTGATTGTTAAATCCACTTGAAAAATATCAATAAGATCTCTAATCATACAAATTTATTAATTGAAAATGTAAGGTAAAAGTTGATATGTACTTAGTCGCGCTAAAGGGTGTTCAAATTTAAGAGCTTTTCTTCCACTACCTTTATTGAAAATAAAATAAGTTAAGCAGAGGTACATATTAGGTAGTGCATTTGTTACTGATTTTTACTGATAACAATTTGAAAATATTCGTATTCATAGAGTTTTTTATTTACAGAATTTAAATGTCAGTTGCATTTAAAGGCTTTGCTCAATTTTGTCTTGATGATCTTTGTGACCTCTGTAGCTTTTAATTGCACAACTACAAACCATATTGTCGGTAAAAATGTAAATTTATTATAGTTTTGTGTACAAAGAAAATATTGTTCAAATAAACCAATAAAGTTTATTATTCCAATTGCCAACAAAACAAATTAGTCTTATCTGTGCTTCCAAACATATGAATGTCAATCGAGTTTCAACTCATTAAGAGAGTTTAATTTGCAAAATGTCAGTATTTGTGTAGTACCTAATACTATCAGATATTTGTTTAGTAAATAACTTAGTAAATAAATGTTGCGAAAGCATTTTTACTGCCGTAATTTCCACAAACTCTGAATTTGTTAAGTCATTATTTTTGTCAAAATATATACATGCATTTGAACTTAATTCTCAGTTTGGGTAAAGGCGTAGTTCTCGACCCTCAATTAAACTAGAAATTAAATATTCAAGAACGGGTTAAGAAGGCTTGCATAGAATTCTATGTCTGCAGAATTATTACCTTTGGTAAAAAGTAAGGCCTACAGTCAAACATGATCCTATGGACGTACACAGCAGTAGTATACGACTGATTCTAAAATATGGATCGATTATATGGTACCACAGGGGCTTTAAGATCCTGCCCAATGGATGCCTTAAGCGTTTTTCTGCATCGTGCAGCGCGATAAGACTAAAAGAATCGAATTGCTGGTTTACCAAACCCTATGGTCGTGGCAAAATCGTAAAATTTGATTCCCAATTACTTGTTTTCGACTCCTACTGACTACTGCGCCCCTACTTTGAGCATCAGTGGGGATTTTAAAGTCAAAATACCATCTAGAGAGGATTGGAAGGATGACGTCGTGACGAGGCACTTCGATGCAACTATCTACACTGACTGCTAAAAGATGGAGTGTTGCGATGGTTCAGGAATCTTCTCTGAGTGCTTAAATGTCTCCAAATCTTTTCGACTTCCCGAATATGCTAGTGTTTTTCAGGCAGAATCACTGGCTATAAGGGAAGCATGCAAAATAGAGAGCTGTTTACATTTACATACATACGAAGGTCTTATTTAGCCCACCCTGTACTAGCAACAACAAATATTATTTGTAAGCCTTCATAGATTTTTCTACAAAGATGATACTTTGAAAGTATTATCATATAGAAATATCCTCCAAATAAAACACGTTTTTTTTTTTTTAAATAATAATAACGTTTTAAATTTTCATTACAGATATGCCATATTATCTGGCGAAAAGTGCTTCTGTGATAATATTGCAATCGAAAGTGAAAAACTCGATACGAAACTCTGTAATGTTAGATGCAGTGATTCGAAATCTCAGTACTGTGGAGGAGTTGACGCTCATAGTTACTATTCAACGAATGGTAAGTTTAAGAACAAAATCCCTAAATTGGTTAATAAAAAAAAAAAAACCTCTTTATAGTTGAAGGTCCACCGAAAAATTTAAAAATCTCGAAAACGACGGAAAATAGCATCCTCATAACATGGGATACACCTAATAAGAGTGATAGAGTCTCAGAATTAATGATCAAAGGAACGGTGATGCACTCATTTACAAGCTACCCATTCTTCCCCCAACCCGAATTCATTGTCCAGAATACTGAAGATCGTTTTGAAATGACAGATCTTCATCCAGCGACAAAATACAATATAACGGTGTCGGCCATATGCGGAAAGTACGTTTGTGGCAGTCACGATTTAACTAGTACAACAGAAGTAGGCACACCTGATCCAATACCTGAAGAACCCAAAATAGTGAATCGAACTGATTCAAAAATTCCTATAAATATCAATCCATATAAGAATAATAACGGTCCGGTCAGTAGCTACTTGGTGATTGTGGAAAAACTGGATAATTCTCTGACCCAACCTTTTGACGAACAACTGCTGGGAGGCTTTCAACGAGCACAGGAGGATGGAACATTGTATTACATTGCCGGTGAATTGGAATATCAGGTTTGCATAAACAAAATATTTTAATCCAAACCTGACCTAAGTATTGATTACTATTCCAGAATACTACGCAAGTTTTTGTGGTAGGCGATAATAAAACTTATGGTGGCTATTGGAATGCACCCATTAGTAAGGACGCACATATTCATATTTCTCTGGGTGTAGTTAGCACCTTAAATGGTATAACTAAAATGCGTTATGCGATAGCTTCGCATGAACAGCATGAACCAACAGAGTTTCAATATGCAGACTTTGAGCGTAAGTGTACAGTTTCACTTGATGGGCAATAAACCAATCATCAAATGCTTTCAATAAATTGTTTTCAGCTGGACAAGAATCGGTGCTAGCACTAACGATTATTTGTATAGTCCTTGCCGTGTTTCTGGCCTTGTCGATAGTCATTTATTTCTATCTGAAGCATGAGACAGCTCGACTGGAGCGTCTCCCAAGCGACACACATGAACTAACCCTACAAGGACCAATGGTTGAAGTGGTAGTTGGGTTCGATCCACAGCAGAATTGTTTAAATTAATGAATTTTCTTTTCAGGAAAACGATGGATTTGTTGGTGATGGCGGACGAAAAGGGACATTTAAAGAACAGTTGAACGCATTGGTTGAAAATGTGGATAATTCACAGAGACTACCTCGAAATGCGATACGAATGAATATAGATGATATTATTGCTGATGGACGATTTGGTGAAGTTATCACTGGAAAATTGTATACAAATTCTGAGGCGCATGATTGTCAAGTTCACATCATATCAGGTGAGAATAAAAGAATTTCAAATATGTAGTTGATGACGATAGGCATTATAATTTTAGTATTATGTACATAATCTACTCGTTTTATCATCCGTGTCTGAAAATCTTAATAACATGATAAAGCATAAACTGGCCACGGCCTCAATGGAAAATACTTTTGATTGTAAAAGCTGATTTAAAGCAGGACAGAAAGTAAATCAAATCAAAGAGGAACGTTTTTGACGTTCTGCTGCTTATTCAAGTAAAATCACTCGAGTGGTTTTCTTATGAACATTAATTCCCTGCTGGCATTTTATGCTCACTAATTTAAACATTGATGTGTGAATACAATGATCTGGGAAGGGGATGGAATTTTGTTTGTAAAGAAAATAAAAATTGCTGTTTTTTAGGCAGGTGCCAATTTACGCTTAATTTCATTGAAAAAAAAGACCACCAATCATGCGTTTTTTATTAATCTTTGAGATTTGATTAGAAATTGAATTGTCTGTTTATAATTGAGGTATTGTTGCTTACAGTTGCTATTTGAAATGTATTACATGAATGAGTAGTGTGTATTCTGAAAGAAAGTTTTTATTCAATGTTGAAGTTTTACTTAAATAGATAGGTTCAGGGAGGGGTAATTGTTTTGAAGGCTTGTAGACAAAACAAGAAGTGAAATCAAAATCGAAGAGAAACAAACCTGTTCTTCACAGAAACAAAAAACAGACAATATTAGAAAAGTTCAAAAATGTGTGTTTGATCGGTGAAAATGTTGTGCCTGTTCTTTTGTAAATCTTAATTGATGAGAACAAAATTTTAAAAATCGTTGGAGCGATTAAAACAAGTAAGTTCTAAATTTTGTAATTATTTAAACAAAAAAATGTTTTAAGCCAATTTTATCTCCTAATGTGGAGTTAAAAATTAAATTACAAAATAAAAAAAACGTTTAGGTACCACTTTTTGAATTATGGAATTTTCAAACAATAATTTTGAAATTTAACTTATTGAAATTTAAAAAAATTGATATACAATATTATTTAAACTTATTAGAAACTTCTGTATAAAATTTTAATTTATACCGGTTACGCAGATAATGAGGTAGTTGAAAATCAAAAGAACTTTTATAAAAGAGGTACTTTAACTGCCGATATATTCACGCCTTTTAACATCGGTTTAAATTCACTAGTGGGTTTAAAATTTTTAAACCGACTAATGGGAAATATTCACTCACTTAAACCGACGTTAACCAAAATTTTAAACCGAATGATCGGTTTAACTACGATAAACCGACTCAAACTTAAACGAGGCATTATCGTGTCGTTTAGGTATGGTTTAAATGGTTTTAGCTAATATTCAACATTTTATTTGTTTATTCAGTCAGTGCAAAATATTCAGTCTACCAGTAAGAAATCGTAGCATCACTGTCGGTTAAGGACAAGCCAGTCGTTTAAAACATTTGAACGAAAAAATTTTTAAAAGCGTTTTGAGAAACGGCACCGCCACCGGTCTGCAAAACAGAAGCCAGATGGCGATTGGCAGGTTTTTTTAAGGACTCTTTTTATGTTGTAACATCGTTCTCGCAATTCAACATCCATTCGTTGCTGACAGAGGGAAAGAAAAAAATGAGAGGATGAGACTACACTCGGAAAAGAGAGATAGAAAGAAAAGACAAATACAAGAATATACAACTCACTGCCACGTCTGGCGTTGTCGGGCGATATCCTTCCAACCACAAATGCGACGGTACGGTGTAATTTTGTTGGTGACCATAGTATTGACGTCGGGACACACAACAAATAAGTTTCAAATTGAGTAAAGCGCTTTGGGCCCAGTTGAATTCTCTTCTTTTTTTTTGCACAATTTTAGATTTTTTTTTTATTTTGATTCAACACTGAAACACAGCAAAGCATTCAATAAACGTGAAAAGATTAATAGATAAATCAGCAAACAGATGCTCAAATGCCTTTTAGTTTTCGAGGACGTTAAAAATAACAAGAACTATTTATGCCTAGAAAACCCTATTTTAGTTTTTTTCATACTTGAAGTGCCAATGGCACTTTTTGCTTAGTACGAGATTTGTCGTTTAAATTCTATAGGTTTAATTCGGTTGAATGTAGTCGGTTTAAGGAATTTTAAACCGAGTTTTAAACGGCATGAATATTATGGCGGTTGATGGCAAAATTTAAAATTTAATAATGTTAAATGGTATATCGTACTATTTTTGACACGTTTTCGAGCAAAATAAGATTTTCATTAACGGTTCTTAAACATTTGTGTGGGAGGTAGATACCTACCGTTATTTTTGGTTATAAGTATAATTTTGTTTGAAATCTTTTTGATTTGCAAAGTTTAATAAAATCGACCAAGTCATTTTTGAAATATTGAGTTTTCAAAAAAACAAATGAAACTTTTCTTTAAACTCACAAAAAAAGTTTGGAAATTAATGGTAAGATGTTGGGTTTAGATAAGACTATTGGAATATATTTATTTCTTAACAAATTTACTCTTCCTTGTCCCCAAAACAATTGAATTATAATTAATTTTTTCACGCTTGGGAGGCCTTAGATAAAATTTCAATGGCAAGCTCTCTTTGGCTTGGGAATAGAAAAATAATTTATTCATACAAATATTCATAATGTTCCCGACAAAAACCTACTACTGATTTTTTTTTCTATTTTAGATGACATGAATCAAGAAACTCAATCACAATTTCTAAGAGACTTCGAAAATATAATTCGCTTAATGCCGCATGAGAAATTTTTACACTTCTATGGTATCACTGCTTCGGTGGATTGGTTCTATCTTATATTTGAAAATGACAAATCAACGTTAAAAAGAAGACTCATCGAAAGCCGAATTCCATCTGCCAACCAGAGTACAACATTTTGTACGCTCAATGAAGAATTTATTCTTCAGTGGATTTATGAAGTGGCAATGGCTATGGAATATTTGGAAGTGAATAAGGTAAGCATTTAGCTTGAGCAATTATTTTTTTTTTTTTTTAAATTGCGAAACACGTTGAACACAACTGTATAATGTCGGCGCCGTGGCTTAGTTGGTTAAAGCGCCTGTCTAGTAAACAGGAGATCGTGAGTTCGAATCTCGCCGGGGCCTACTCCAGATGAGGTGGTGTAATTTTTTTTCAAACTATTTTCCAAAATATTGTCATCGAAGAATGCTATTTCGCAAGTATAGTGTTATGAAAAAAGTACCTACCATCTAACCCTTTCGATGTGAGAAGAAATAGTAGATCCTCTCAATTCTAGATGACTAACAACGCGCTCAGGATACAAGAATTTTTGAGAGTAGTTGTACATAAGTCACTAGGCCCTAGTTGTTCACCACGATCTTTCGCGCAACAAATTGATTTAAACGAAAGCACAACTAACAAAATTCCATCTCTATCTGGAAAACTGAAATGTCAAATCAAATTCATTCACAATTGTTAAGGTAGAACTAGAATAGTCGGAAGGCCACGCAAGTGGTCATACGAAACCTAGCGAATACAAAGAATTCATATCTTGTGCCCATAATTGCGATTTGGTACTGTTCGTCTAGTTTTCGTTAACTTTTGCCATCGGACGTGAAGAGCGCTCATCGACCGCTCATTCGTAAGTGGATGGATGCAAAAATCAAAATGGTGAAAGCAAACTAAAAAGAATTTAGCGTTTGGTGCTTAGATTTCGACTTTTTTCTGATTTATGAATGAGTGAAGTAAAATTTTAAATTTTCTTTTAATTAATTTATATCACATCGTGATAGTGGTTTCGCAAAGTAAATAATTAAAAGCCTCTCTGCTATGAAAAGTGGCATTGAACAAACAATTATCTAATTTGTTTTCTCTTTCAACCATTTAAGTGCATTATGGGTTACTTGTGAAATTGACGTTTCGGAAAGCTGCTTTTCGGTCGGTTTTGACATTAGCTTCCGACAGCTCCCGCCTATTCTAGTTCTACCTAAGGGACTACATATGTATGTAGTCAAGTGCATTCATTGAACGCAAATTTTACAAAGGAATCTAGTTATTTTTTGAGATTTCATTAATGCCAAAATTGGAACTTTACTTCCAACCTTTACCTTCCGTTGATAGTACAGATAGTATTTATAATAATATTTTTATCTGAAAAACACCTCACATAAATGAATTACGAATTGTATATTATAATTTCTTCAATACTTCTTACTAATGAAGCATTTTTTAATTAAATCTTTTCTATAACTTTGATAAAGAACTCCTCAACCCGAAACAATAAAACAAACGTGAAAAAAGAAGTCTATGAACAATGAAGTTTAGCTTGCTGTTTAATGACAAAATATAATCAGCTGATTTTTTGACATAATACACTTGACTTGAAATGAAGGGAAATATTTCTTGACTAGCTTTCCAGTCACTTTTTAATAAAAGTTGCCTTAATTGGAAGGAAATTTTGCGACAGCTGGCCCATCAGAGACTAGAAACTTGCCTTGCCTTCAAGTCTCTTCGTCATCTGAACCTACCCAATAATATTTAGTATTTTGACATTTTTAATAGCCAAATGTATGTACATCAACCAGTATGTTCTTTCGTTTATAAACCAATTGATATTTGACAACCTTAATAGGGGTCTAAATCAATTAACTAGGTGCAAAAAAAATTAATTTGATAACTTCAGGTTTGTTCAGCGAGGCTGTTCGGAACAGTTTAGAACAGTTTCGAACAGAAAAGTACAACTTTTTGCTGTTCAATGAGGAATTTTCTGTTCTAAACTGTTCTGGTTTGTTGTTCAATGAGGCTGTCTAGAACACTTTGAAACAGTTTCGAACAGGATTTTCTGTACTAGCTTTTTAGGTAGAAGAACTTAGAACAGATTTCCTGTTCTATTCTGTTCTAATCTGTTCTGTTCTAATCTAACTATTTTGTCAGTTAACAAACCTTTCGTTATTCCACTCGAATCTAGGGGAACATTTTAACCGTTTCATTCCGCCTTCTTCAACTATCTCGGCTAATTAATTTTATCCACGGTGAATTGCCTCAATATGGGATGGCGCATTTAACGGTGTTTGGAGATGTGAAACTTGAACATCCTTAAATAAATATTTTAAGTTACAGATTTATTAGTACAGGGTGGAGTTTGGTATGGTTTTTGGTAATAACACGGGCAATAAAGTGTTTTTGTGACAGAAATAAGTCATTGTTTTGTTTTCGAATACAAACTTCGAATTATTCCATCACGTTAGGTTTTCGAGATATTCCCGTTAATTGGCAAATATGTACATACATATATATAAATATTCTTGCATGTGCTCACAAATATAAATACAAAAATCTTTTTTAAAATGGGAAACACCTGGTTGAACACAACTGTACAATATCGGCGCCGTGGCTTAGTTGGTTAAAGCGCCTGTCTAGTAAACAGGAGATCGTGAGTTCGAATCTCGCCGGGGCCTACTACAAAAATGGAGGTAGTGATATTTTTTTTTTAACCAATCATCTCTGTGAAAATGCTAACAAAATGTTATAAAGCGTATTGTGGATATAAATAAAACATATTCTAAGCACCAATTTTAAGATGAAAGAATATGTACATTATGTACTATTGTATATAGTGAATACACCAAAAAAATAAGATAATCATATAAATACGCTATTGTGGTCCTGATTGGTATAATGAAAATACATTAAAAGCCTAAACTATGTTTCTAGAATTATTACGTATCGGGCGGTACTCTCTACGCTCTAGTGTAGACGAAATCATTACATTTATTTTTAAGTTGTTCGTCTATTGGCGTAAAAGAATGTTTGTTAAGTAATAGAATTAGGTTGACTGTATGAATTGCGTAAAATGACTTGTAAACTATGTGGTTAATGATTATTTTAACCTGGGAGAAGTTTGAACTCACATTTTCCTGTTTACTATAGACATGCGCTAAGCCACGGCGGCGATATTCCACAGTTTATTTATTCCACCGACCAGAATAACTTAAATTAGAGTTAATAAAGGCAAGAGAAGAGATTTTTGTATTTATTTGTTTGTTACTATTATTTCGCACCATAGAAAAAAATGTTACACATACGCCACCGTGAACAAACAAATTTTTTTTACTCACTTTGAAATCAAACTACATTATATTATTTAATTTGTTTTCTATAGCTTTCTGCTCTATCAGATTTTTAGTGGTTGGTGAAAGTCTTTAAAACTGGATTTTTTAATCTTAGTTTTTAGTCAGGCCAAGCTTAAATATTTAGATTTGTGAGTACTAACACAATTTTTTTGACAGATGAATTATTTTTGTGATTGATTCTCCGAAGTTATCAAGGATTAAAGTATATTTGTAGTTCCAGAATCGGTATTATCGATCACAATTATTAGTTGATTGTCAAAAGATAATCTGCAAAAAGACTTTAATTATTTATTTAGAAGAAAATCTTTGATTGCAAAACATGATAAGAATTTAAATTGAAGATTTGGTACCTCACCCGTCCAAAAAAATTGTTTTTTTTTTATATTTACAAATATTTTGTACATATATGTACACATATAATGGGTGATTTTTAAGCTGGTTTGGTTTTGGCAACACTGGTTTTGACAGCTGACGTGTGTTTAGTACCTTGTGTCACTGTCAAACAGCTTCAGTTTGGTTTGCAATTTAACCATGGATCGTCTTACAAATGAACAACGCTTGCAAAATTGTTGAATTTTACTATCAAAATTCGTGCTCGGTTCGAAATGTTCATCGCGCGCTGCTTGTGTTCAGCGATGAGGCTCATTTTTGGTTGAATGGGTACGTAAATAAGCAAAATTGCGGCATTTGGAGTGAAGATCAGCCAGAAGCATTGCAACAGCTACCAATGCATCCCGAAAAAGCCACTGTTTGGTGCGGTTTATGGGCCGGCGGCATTATTGGGCCTATTTCTTCAAAGATGATGCGAATCGCAGCGTTACTGTCAATGGTGAACGCTACCGAGCGATGATAACAAACTTTTTTTTGCCCGAAATGGAAGTTCTTGACTTGCATGATATGTGGTTTCAACAAGACGGTGCCACATGCCACACAGCACGCGAAACAATGGCGCAATTGCGAGGCGAGTTTGGTGAACAGTTAATTTCACGTTTCGGGCCGGTCAATTGGCCGCCTAGATCGTGCGATTTGACACCATTAGATTATTTTTTGTGGGGGTATGTCAAGGCTAATGTCTATAGGGACAAGCCCGCTTCGATTGACGCACTGGAAGCCAACATCCATGCATTCATTCGTGAGATACCGGCCGATATGTGTGAAAGAGTATGCCAAAATTGGACTCAGCGGATGGGCTACCTGAGACGCAGCCGCGGTCAACATTTGCATGAAATTATCTTTAAACATTAAATTGCAAGGTTCAAACTATCGATTCAAATAAATATTTCATTCATTTTTTCGAATTTTTTGTGTTTTTTTTTTAAAAAAGTTCTAAACCTCTTAAAAAATCACCCGTTACAGTCTATTTTAACTCACCAATTTCGGCGGATTAACTGAGTTTCAACAATGGTTCAAGCATGTGTAATTGGCTCTATTATCACATAGTTGGACCATTGTTGAACCAGTTAGTCTACCGAAGTCGGTGAGTTAAAATTGCTGAACTAACCACAGATCAAATATTTGAACCACGTTTGTACAACTCGCACAACTTAGCTCAGAAGCATTTTATATCTAACTTTAACTTTCAGTTGATTTAAAAAAAAACTATTGAAAAGTGCGAAACTATGGAAATGCGCCTCCACCATCGTTTATAAAACAGAAAAGACGAACAACATATTTCTATATTTCTATAGCGTCTTGACACGCATCTGTCAGAAATATCTATTCACTTTATCAAGAGAGTTAACTCACTTAATTGGTTGAAATAACTCGGGATCGTGATTTTAATTGAATGAAAAGCACACTTCAGGAGTTAACTCGGGTTTATCTCTGAAACTGGCCTTAAAACAATAATTGTCCCTATCATTTGGTTTTTTTTTTTTAATACCTATTAACAAATATACGTCTTTAATAATAAAATATTTATTAAAGTCTAAATTAGTTAAATTCGCTTTTAGAAGAATTATTCCGGTCGTCCATTAGGCGCATTCAACGCATTTAACTCCAATGTACGGTGCCTTCAATTCTATTCAACTAACGAGTTGGATTCAGTAGTTGTTGACCGTTGCTCAACGAATTACTCAACACGTGTACGAGCCCGTGTTGCTCGTTAAAAATGTTCGATCAACGCGTTGAGCAATATTTTAAGGATAATGTGTTGCACTTTATTTGTTCATCTAGGTGATCAACATTTTAATTTTCTCTGGGGTTCGTTGCGGTAGACGTCATGATATTTATGTTGCGTTGCGTTGGTTGCGACGAAATTTGTGTGTGTACGTGAGTTGAAGTTGAACTATTCCGTTGTCGTCAACTTGCAGTTGTTGCCTTCTGTTGTGGTAGGTATGGATATGGAAGGTGATACAAAATTTGAGTGGACAAAGGAGTTAACTTTTTAATTAATTTCGGCCATTGGCTTCGTCTTAAATTTCTTCCAAGATCCAACTGCCAAAATCGGAAGTAAATGATAAATGAAGACGAAGGTGTGCGTCGACAATTTATAATAATGTTCCGAACTGAAGTCAACATTATTTCAGGTTTGAGTTTCTGTGTATTGTGGTCCGTTGAACGCCTTCCCCAAAGAGAGTGATCCTTGGTTAAGTGTACGAAGGTATCAACTCGTAAATCAACTTGTTGAGCAACCATATCGAAAACGCAGTTGATCAACTCGAAAAAAAACTTTTTTTTTTGTCAAAATCGAACAAGTTTATAACCTAGTGTACGAAGTTATTCAACATTTGGGAAAGTTGGTCAACTATTTGTATGGAACTCCCAACGCATTTTGTTCAACTTTGGTTTCTCAACGTGAACAACGTAAGTTGCTGCACTAGTGTAAGTGGTTGTAATTTTTTTTATCCAACGAAAGAGTTGAATAAAAAGTTAAACGAAAACGAAGTTGGTTGAACTTGTCGCGCACGTAGTGGACGACCGGCATTACAGACAGATATTCAGAGAAAAAAAGGCTTTCTATTCTAAATGTACATGTGCACGAATTCCTGTTCTTAACATTTCAAAAACAGACCCTGAGTAGCAAGTTCAGAAGAATTGTTTTTGAAAGCGCTGAGATTTCAAAGGGTGCATTTGACAGCCAAAAATCCATTGGCGCCGTGGCTTAGTTGGTTAAAGCGCCTGTCTAGTAAACAGGAGATCGTGAGTTCGAATCTCGCCGGGGCCTACTACAATTTGGGTAGTGTAATATTTTTTTTTTTATTTTTCTGTCTTGAAAAAATTGTTCTAGGATTTGGATGGAAACATGTTTTCTTTCTAAAGCCGCGTCCATATCAATATAAATTTGCTTCGGCCAAAATATTACTGTAGACGCAAAAAAATACGTCAGCGTGGACGTCCAGATCCGGACACATTTGTGTGTCACATTCAACTCACGCTATCCGATTCCGATTCCGATGGATTATCGGTCCATAAACACAAAGGTTTTTTTATCTGGACCAAATTGTTGAATCAAGTTTATTGAAATTATTTTCCGCGCAAACTGAGAACTAAAAATTAATTCTGAAAGAAATTTGCATTTTTTGCCGAAAGATTTTGTAAATTTTAATTGATCTGGACGCAGCTTAAGAGTAAATAATCTCTGTGATTTAAATCAGTTCTTTTTATTATTAATGAATATAAATATTTATTAATAATTTATTTTCATTTTCAGGTTGTCCACAAACACTTATGCTCATACAGTGTCTACGTTACAAGCTTGAATAAAATAAAGGTATCTCTCTTCGGACCAATTTCGTACGCTGAAGATAGTAAAAAAGTCGACATATCACGATGGTTGGCCCCGGAAGTTCTTCGTTTCCAAAACTATTCTACCAAATCGGATGTATGGTCTTTTGCGTGCTTAGCTTGGGAATGCTGTACCCTCGGCGCTACACCATATGCCAACATCACCAGCCAAGATCTATTGCCACGCATTAAAAACGGTCTGCGTCCCGAACAACCAGCCTTTGTATTCAGCGATTTGTATCAATTATTCCTTAACTGTTGGCAATTGGAACCCAGCGACCGACCTGATTTCGAAGATGTTGCCTTTAATGTGAGACAAGTTTTGACGTCGCCGACTCATGCATTATCATTTCGGCGGGATGACAGAGCAGTTCTACCATATTTTTTGCCTTTGCTCGAAATGCACAACTAAAAGCGAATCTATTGTATTTTAAGAGAACAAAACAAAAAAATAGTACAAGATTTTTTTTTAGAAAATAGTTCTACTTTGTATTTGCTTTAAAATAACTAAAAACAAACAAACATTCCTTTAATCGTGTTCAAATAAAAAATACATACATATATGCAGCGAAAACATTCCAATTAAATCATATATAAAAATAAGAATAATATTAATTGTTAAACTAAATGCAATCATTTCTCTTGAAAGTTTAATGAATTTTAGAAAATAAGAAAACTACCAAATTCGGTGTCTTGATGACCAAATTAAAATGTGCCTTGAATGAAAATTATTATCAAAGAAAATGAAACTTTATCATTGACATTATTGCCCTTTTGTAATTATAAAACAAGTTAGTTTGTAAGGAGTGAAAAACGGAATCTACTTATGAATAAAGTTAAACATTTAAACTAATTCCTTTGTTTTTTGTATGTATTTGCATTTTAAAATTAATATTCAAGTTATACTTTTCTAGGCAGAAATACAGAGTGGAGCTCACAGTATGTAAAAAAATGTTGACATTTTGATGCTTATTTTGCTTGTCCTATTCTGTTAAACGTTGTGAGCATTTGTATTTTGCTATCCGAGGGACAGAAATGATCGTTCCATAATGCGTATAAATTGCGTCAAAAATAAAAAAAGACACAAAGATTCCCTTTAGAGTTTAAAAAACAAGTGTCACTTAAGATTTGCACTCTAAGGAGAGAAGATTTAAATACATAATTTAAAGCAAATTAAATGAAACTTTCGATCGAATCGTATAGCGGAATAGGGCTGATCACAATAGAAATGCTTCATGTTTAAACAGTGATGTCAAGCCAGCTTGTTGTGTATTTAAGAAGTGGATGTAATTTTCAATGTACGTTAATACGATTATACTCAGACAATATATTCAGCCGATTACGAATTCCAGCGTAACCGGAATTTTATTACGTATCCCAAAAATCACAGATAGTGGAAAATCTCATTAAAATTTCCGTTACGAACGGATTCGATGATGGATTCCGATTACGATGGAATTCGTGATAGAGAGCTGATTGTCTTCAATCAATCTTCTGACAGCTGGCCAATCAGAGACTAGAGACTTACAATTATTTATCTTAAGTTCTTTAATACCCCATACGGATATCCGTTAATATTCTCTGGTTGTTTCGAATCCTATGGCCTAAACTATGGAATTCGAAATTAATCCCTTTTTCGGCTCGCACAGATTTATTTATGTAATTTTTATCAAACTCTAGTATTTCCAGTCAAACGGAGCGACGTCGAAGTATGAAATCATCATCGGAAATACTTTCGTCCTGAAGTGGAAGCCAAAACTAAATTTATAATTCCAATTTTTATTCACAGCTGACATCCCTTCTTCATTCAAAAAGTCTGTGATTTTTCCTATACACAAGAAAGGTCCTTACGACGTTGTGGAAAATATAAAATTGTCATAGCAAAATTATTCTGCGGGGTTTTTTGTAGAGAGATTGGAAAAGTGGGTTGAACGGAAAAATATTCTACCTGAACTTCAAGCTGGTTTTAGAAAGAATTATTCAACAATTGATCAGATATTTACTCTCTCATCCATCGTCAAAGCGTTTCATGCCAGGAACAAAAAAAGTGTATTCTTTTTTTGTGGACTTTAAAGCGACCTTTGACCTAGTCAACAGAAATGCCCTCTTCTATAAGCTCTCACAACTTGGCATATCTTCAAGATTCATTAGGGTGATCAAGGAAATGTACACGAATACAACTGCAGCAGCTTGGGATTCAACAACTTATTCAGAATGGTTTGGAACTAAAACTGGTGTGAAGCAAGGTTGTCTTCTCAGTGCATTGTTGTTTTCGTTGTTTATAAACGACATAGTAGATGATCTTCCCGGAGGAGTTAGAATTGCAAATTCTACCATTAATGTGTTGCTGTATGCAGTTGACCTCGTCATACTTTCCGAATCACCGGAGCATATGCAAATAATGATTAATCGCTTATCATGTTATTGCAAAAGATTTGGGCTGACAATTAATACAGAAAAGTCAAAAATGATGGTTTTTGCACTATCCTCAAGAGTTCACAATGAAAGGCAATAGAAATACGAAGGTCATCTTCTAGAAACAGCTAAAGTGATTAAATATTTGGGAGTTAAATTGAATCCAGCTTTAAATTTCAACAAACATCTAGCCGAAAAAGCCAATAGCTCTCAAAGCTTGTTTAACTTTTCATGGAAAAATGTGTGTTTCAAACAAAGGGATAATTTTATCTGCAAAATATAAGATATTCAGTTCATTTATAAAATCAACTCTCTGCTATGCTTCTCAAGTTTGGGGGGCATATGAGTATGAGGAAATCGAAAAATTCCATAGGAAAAAACTATTATTGTATCAGTTGAAGATTGGTGGTATATGAGATGGCAAACGATAGGAAACGCTTGTGGAGAAACGTTACATATTGATATGAAAAACATACGAAATTTGAAAGACCAACTCTACCGCATTATTCAGACAAATGAAGACTCTATTCGAGATGCGTTCATTATAAAGGCTTAACTTAAATCTAAGCCGTAGAAACTACTTTCATGACTCACTAAGCTATAATGAGATATCCATAATATTCAAAGCAAGGTGCGAGCTCCTTTCCTTAAATTTAACCCTTATAATGGAAGCTTCAATCAATTTTGTACGCTCTGCAATCCAAGATCGAAAGAAGATTTTTTTCATATCATAAGTATATGCCCAATACTCAGACCACAAAGGCTAATTTTCATTTACTATGCAAGAGACTATCCAACTTCTAAACGAGTGCGACTAGAAAACCCTAAGCGATTTCTTGAAAGCAGTCTACAAGTATAGAATGTTATTAGTATCGGAGTACGTTTAAATGTTAACCATTCTCTTTTATATATTTTTTGAAAATTAAATTTAATCAACAAAGTACACATTTATAAATTTGCTAACCAGGCTGACGGCTTAGCCATAGCTCTTAAATTCATATATTGTACTTAACATTTATATTGAAATGTAAATAAATGAATAACTTACTTACTTACTTAATTCCAATAATCACACCGGGAAATCAATCATTTTGGGTTTCTGAAATATTCGAATACTTAGAAACAATGAAAATGATTGCATTTGTTTTATCAAACATATTGATTGATTGGAGAGTATGCAGTGGGGCGCCATTTGCTGCGTCATGGGAATATTGAATAGATGTTATAGGAAGAGTTGCGAGTGTAAGGAAAATAGAGTGTTGCTAAGGGGACAAACCAAAGAAAAAATATTTGACTTGTTGTATAAATCTATCTAAATTATCCCTTCAAATGCTTAGGAGAAAACAAAAAACATTGTCTTGAAGTCTTGTAGAATAAACTTTGACAAAAATATTATATTTATATTTCTTGTTTCAAAATATAACAATAAAACTAAATAAACTTAAATACATAAATATAAATAAAAAAAGAATAGATATAGTTAATATGGATCGCTATTGCTTGATTCAACATCACTTGCTTCGACTTCACTGGTATCTTTTGGCGCTTTTTCAAAGTTATTCGAATCAACAGATGATAAACTTCTTGACAGATCTTTATTAAACCTTCCAATATTTAAATCTCGAAACTTCTTGTCTAAATCCAAATCAATCTCTAAGCTTTGAGGTGAGTAGTCATTGGGAACTACTTCCGGATCCTGCTTATTTGGTACATCGAAGTCCTGAGTACTGCCATCGTTGAGAAGGAAATAATTATTATTTAGAGAATCATCGTTTTCGCTGGACTTGATGGAATCCATAGCGTCTAAATTCGTAGAAAATCCATCTATAAGATTATTTGTACGGAATGAGATATCTTCTGAGTCCAAATTTGGGCTTCTTTGCAGCTTATCTTGTGCATCTTTGTTAAAACTTTCACAGTAGATATCATCAAAATTGTGGTTAAGTGCACTAGAAACACCTTTAATATATTGCCTCAGGAGATCACGTTTCTCAGGAGATGTTCTTGATCGTTTATCGACGACTGTTTCCAGTTGGGTATCTGATGGTATTTCAATTAATGGTAATCGTTCATTTTCAACTGCTGGTGATTCCAAGAATTCATAATATGTCCTGGGTTCGGGCGATTGGAATTCAAATTCTGGTGCCTTGGGTTCCATATTTTGCTTAGCTGACCTCAGATACTTATCGACATCAAAGCTAAATACTTCTGGTGGCGAATTGAGATTTGATATAAAAGTCGAAATAGCCTGTTCGTCATTGTCATTGACCCTGAATTGAATATCCTTAAGCTCATCGAAAGAATTAAAATCAGTCCCTTGTTTCGTATCATCGTTCGAATCAATGAACGTTTCATGGGTTTCGGCTGCTGGAATGTTGTTCTTGTGTTTAGGCTTCTTTTTGTTTCGTCCTTTTATTCTTCCCTTTATACGACGTTTAGGAGATTCTTCAAAATAATCCAAATAGTTTTTATCATCATTGTCAGTGTCTGGGAATGAAGAAATGTCCCCAAAACTTGGTAAGCCTACTTCACGTTTGGTACTACTTTTAAGAGGTAGCTCCAAGTCACCTGGCAGAGACTGTTGGGAGTCCAAAAAGTTGTCAGCATATGGAGTTTTCAAATATTCTTCACTCTTTCCAGGATAAGAGTTTACATCTGGGAAAGGAGGAAAAATTTCTTAAAAGCAATCTTTCAAAGAACTCGCCCTACTTACCCTGCAAAAATTTTGCTGCCAAGCTTTGTTCTTGGGGTTGATTTACATAAGGAAGATCAAGAATGTTCATCTTTTCTCGACTGCTGTGGGGCACTGCATTTATTTTATTCCATTCCAAGTCAAATGACATATCGTTGAGTCGCAATGGAGTACACTGCGTTGTCTTGTCCCCACCCATGGTAACTGTGGGTATTTTTTTAGATTTATCAATAATATCCTGAACCTTTGCTAAATCGAGTGGCTTATGTGGAGGTTTACCCACTTCGTCTACCATATGATGGAGATGAGCCAAGAATTTCGACTTTGTTATGTATTTGTTTCTATCTAAACAACATGATGGGAACTGAGGAATTGGAGTTTCAGAGAGAGTTTGAACGCATGGGCATTTTGTTTTTGCACGGATTTCTGCAAGAAAATTGCATTTTGCATAAATTTACTATAAGAAGTATGAAATGATTTTATTTTTATTTTGAAAGGGGCTAATGGGGTTTTCCATTGGTTAAATAAATCAATTTATTTAAAAAAAATCGGATTTTGACCATTTTTGCGTCCCATTGGGCAAAATAAATTGATTTATTTTTGATTTAAAATCAATTTTGCAGATCTAAATTTTTCGGCAGATTTAGCCCTCCCTGTACTATCACTAACATAATTTATTACAACTGTCAGTTTATAAGTGTGCTGTTTGATTGGATTAATGTAGGTATTTTAGGAATGAAATTTGCGTTGAAAATATGTGAGAAATATTTGATTATAAATGGAAAGTTTAAAATGAATCGGTATCTTCACCAAGCTCATCTTTCTCTTCTAAAAGGAACGACATTGGTATCGAAATATTGACAGAGAAACGAAACTACACAAATACAACGACAAAAATAAATCAATTTGAAATCGTGTTCCATTCGGCATGAAAAAAATCAATTTTTAAATTGTTATCTGAATTTATCAATGGAAAACCCCATTATATTGAAAAAAGAATCAAAACTAGAAGCACTCACACATGCGTCAAAATTGTGAAATCTCATTACTTTGGAATTGCGACTCTGTATTTCCTATCCTTCTATTCCTTCTAACTACGGCCGTGCAATTCAGGTTGCATTTAAAATACATAAGGTCTTACAGCCATTTAGTTATTTTATTATGCTAAAATTTTAAATTAAAAGCAAACAAAGTGAACAAAATAACGGAAAACTCGAATATTTCATGCTCTTCATCATCTTTAATAGGTGATGATGAAATTGTTGCGGAATTTTTGCTAAACGAATTTACTCAAAGTAAAAAATCAGAATTTATTATAACTGATGGTCAATTGACTTGATGTGTAGAATTTTCAGCATGTGTAAGGTTTGATAGAAACTTTCGATCATAAAATTAATGTCTTAAGTTCAATGGCTCATCTCCTACTTCAAAAAGTTTGATCGGTTATGCAACCCAATAATATTCTCACTCACACTCACCTTCTCCAGTTCCATTCTTTTGATTAATTTCCAAGTCAACTGTAAAATCATTTGGAGCATCTTTTCCACCTGTTGTTGTAGATGAGATATTTTTTGAAACGGCACCAATACTCTGGGCTTGTGTTGTCTTAACAGTGGTTGATGCATCACTTCCATTTACACTACATTCGGTAGAAGTAACATTCACTGGCTTCGTGCTAGAAGGCACTTTCTTATCAAATTCTGATTCGGTTGAATTTTGGACTTTTGGTTTGACTTCACTCGGTCTTGTATCCTCCGATTTAGGCGAACTTTTTGATTTTGCTTCACCATCTTTCAAGTCCGAGTTCTTCCAGGCAGTAGTCATATTTGAATTCGTTGATGATACAAATTTAAAATCGTCTTTATTTTGCTTGAACCAATTTATAAAACTTTTTATAAAATGAATTTCAGTATCTGTGAGATTGCTCAAAATTCCTTCATTGGAAGAATTCAACTGCTTAGGCGGTTTTTCAGAAACACTCCTTGCAAATATTCTTCTATCTGATACCTCTAATTCGTCATTGTAGTTTTCTAGAAACTCAGGGTCTTCGAGATCAAAAAATGATGGTTCTTCTATCTGATCACTTTTGCTTTTATTTTTATGCGAAAATATGCTCAGAAATTTGTCTTTGACTTTGTTTATTATTCCGGTAGTATCATTTTTCGACTCCTCAATCGGTGGCAATTCTGTTACGTTGGGTTCAGTTTTTAAAACTTCATTTTTTGAATTCTCACTACTTCCATCGCTTTCCAATAACATTATGCTGTTTCTTGGTCTTTGTTCCTTATTATCGGGGAAAAAGAAATAATTATCACCTTTCTCAATGTGTTTGTGATAAATTTTGTTTTTAGGTTTTATTTTGGGCGCATATTCGATATTGGTTGGCATATAGCCTCGCTTTTTCAGATAAGAAATAGGAGAATGCCAATTATCGCAGAGGTTTCTCATTACTTCATTGTATTGTGGTGATGGATTTCCAGCCTGAAGCGGAATGGATTCAGGATGAAAATCACTGTAATCAATGTTTTGGCAGCAACACAAGCCCAAAAGAATTAACCTGGAATGCATGAAATCTCTAGTTGATTTTTTGTTGTTGTTGTTTGAAAAGAATGTTCTTCTTACCATATGACATATTGCTTCATTAAATGATTTTTGTTTCTCCTTTGATTTTAAACAAAAATAAATGGTTAACAAATAAATATTAATTTATAAATTAAGCATTTGACATTAATTTGATAAAATGTACAAAAATATAGTTTCCGATTGATTGCAAATACAACTTTTATATTTTTAATAAATAATACAGTCAAACTAGTATTTAAGTTCACAACAATTTGTAACAGGCGGCTGGTGTTTGGATTCTTTTTTTCCTCAACGTCGGCGTAACGGTTTTAGTTAGTTTGAGCGCCAGCCAAATACAGCTGTCAAATGAAATATAAACTGAACAAGTTGAGTTTTGGGTTTGTGTTTTTTCTGCTTTTTTCGAGAGCAATCTTTCATTGAGAAATTAGTTCGAAAACAAATGAAAACAATTTGATCCCAAAAATGCAAAAAAATTGGCAGCAATATGGCCAGTAATTTCTTGTTTTTGTTTCGTACAAAAAAAAATATGCACGACTTTTGGCAAAGATATGCGCGAATATCCCAAAAATAAGACCATTTTTTCCAAAAAAACGTGGAATACCTTATTCCGTAATTTGAATTTTTTGAGAAAAACCTGAAACGCAGTTTTCTTACAATTGACTTGGTTATTACAGCTATGAAGTTTAATCAAAATCACTAGGACTGTTTTCGAGAAAATTTGATAAAACCAAAATGGTTGTACATATGGCAGCTACCTGTTCTAGATGAGCTAAAAAGCTAAAACAAAAATTCGAGTTTTCCCATACCCATAAAAATGCTCTTTACCGAATTTGAATCAAATCGGCCAACCCGTTTAGGCTCTAGCTCAAATTACAGTGGACGCACAGACGCACAGAACGACGGACGGCATGACGAAACCCACTATTTTGGACTTCTCGATTATCGTAGTGATAGTTTTGATTATAACCTCAAAATTTTGTTCACACGAAAACAATACTTGCCCTATAGAGCATCAAGCCACAACATTTTCTCCATCAGTCCAGCTAGATCCTGATGCTAAGGGCCAGTTTCACTTTCAGAGAAAGTGGCCGAATATGGAAGATTAGGGCGCAAATATCACTGTGCACACTTACCTGAATAAGTGATTAGTCTCCAATGTTAGTCCCTTGAGTGCCACTTAATCAGGTTAATAAACTGAGTCCCAATATGGGAAAATTATGTGACACTTGGGCCAGTTTCACAGTCGACACTTACCGGAATAAGTGGCACTTAAGTTTCCCATATTAGGACTTTAGGCTTAGTTTCATAGCCAGCGTAAGTGGAACTTAAGTCACCATCATCGGAGACTTAAGTGCCACTTGTTCGGGTAAGTATGCACTGTGATATTGCGCATTAATTTTTCACATTGCCCACTTAAGTGCCACTTTTCTGACTGTGAAACTGGCCCTTATTCCGATAAGTGTTACTGTAAAACTGGTCCTAAGTTTATCTCTATAATTTCAAAACAAACCATTTATCACAGAATATACAATTTATTTATTTAAAATTCTTGTTTCTTTTGTTTAATATTTTGTTATCTTACATTAAAGTTTTATATATATTAATAAAATTGATCTGTTCAACATTTATTCTTTTCCAATGTTGTTATATTATGTTGTTTTAAGTGCAGATTTATCTTTGATTTGGTACAAAAAATAAATCCGAATTATTTTTTTTTATTTATGTGTACTATTGCTGCAAAATTTTTTATTTCTTTTTTAACAATTTCAATGTTTTATATATAAATAAAAAAAATTTAAATTTTATCTAACCATACAATTATTAAATGAGTTTTTTTTTCGATTTATTTTTAATTTTTTTAATATTGAAATTATTTTTATTTTCATTAAAAAAAAGATTGATTTTAGTTTTTTTTTTTTCTTTTATAAGTTTATAATTGTTTTTTTTTTTTTGTTTTTTTATTATTATAATTAATGATTTAGACACACAAATAGGGAAACAGTAAGCTAATATCCTAATAAACAATTCATATTCAATTGCTTTTCTTTGGGTTTTTTTTTGTTGGGTTTAAAAAAAAAAGTGTATAAAGCAAATTATTAAAAAAAGGAAATTACAACCAATTTATGAATCTATAAATAAAAAAAGAAGTAAAGATACATACATATGTAGTTTTTAATGCTTAATGGGATTTCTAAATTTAATTTGGCTTTCAAGCAATATTTTAAACAAAAAACAATTGTTTGAAACATGTGTATGTAAACAGTTGAAATTAAGGTACTCCCAAGCTGGCGGCGCGAAACATTCGTAGAAGAACGTTCCAAGATTCACATCGCGCCAGTGTGGGTACTCTCATTAACCACCATGTAAATAAATTTAAACAGACGAAAGTTTCGTTGTCGTTCTGAAGTATACGCGTTGTTTTGGGATAGCCTTAACAATTCTGAAATAAAGCACTACTTATAGTTATTGAGCCTTATTGTGAGTTTCACCCGAAAAATATTTCACCTTTAAATTTTTTGTTCGCCCGGAATTTTAAAAGCTTTTGTGAGTTTCGCCCGAATGAAATTTTGTTCGCCTTGAAAAAAGAAGTGAAAATGACATTACATTCCGCCCGAAATGAATGTTCACAATTAGGGGAAGTTTTCGATCATGAAATTTCGAGGGAAACTCACAATAGGGGAAAAGTGAAATGTCAAATTCTCCGGGTGGAATGTTGTTGGGGTGAAATTCACAATAAGGCTGAATTTGTTAGATAACCCCCTCCCACCAAAATATTAATAAAGCTTAAAAATGTTTACAGTTTCTTTCAAGCGGAAGTGATTGCAGTTTGTGAAGCCACAAAAATCTTGCCATAAGTGATGTGAACTAGTCGACAGAAATATATTACATCCTGATAAAGAAATATTTCTCTCAGTCAAAACCATTTATACAAAATTGTCACAATAGTCAAAATTGTTGGATTATTGTTGCAACGAGTTGATAAGGTTAAAGTTAAAGGCAATAAACTCGGTCAATCTTCGTTGATTCTTTGGACAATTGAATGTACATGCATTTATGTGCCTATATAATACGGAAACAAAATGACAGATGAACATCAGAACTTAACCGTAACCACACCGAATCAGGTAGGTAGTAATCCTTAATTTAGTTAGCCAACAATCTGCACTTGTCGTGTGTCGACGGAATCTTTTTAAAAAAAAAATATTTTCAACTAAGCTAAGCAGTCCAGTTCCTCTTAATTGGATATCGGATCAAAACTCAACGGGAACTCACGTGAGCAGAATCCACATCAATTCATCTGAACTGTGCAGTGGGTGGCAGAATGCAGGCTTAGCTCACATTCTTTTGAAAAGTAGACCTTATAAAATTATTCTTTGAAAAAATAAATTACAAAATGCCATTGGTAAAATTCATTTAGAAATAAGGCTGCTTATTCTCATATTATCTCCTCTTACAACTCCTTTTACATTTCTATTTTTATATCATAGAGAACGCAATTGGTACATTGCGATTCCAGTGGTACAAAAAACAATTTACAAAAAATAACAAATCCGGTTGAATCCAGAAAAATAAAATTAACTTTTTTAACTTCTTTACAAAACATATAATCACACTCAGAAAATAAAAAAAATTGTATAATTCATACTTGAAAACATTATCGAATTTAAGATCCCAACAAGAGATATCTAATGCACTGTTTTCTTTACAAATATCTTTTTTTCTTAAACTAAATCGTTTATTTAAATTATTGTAAAATTTGATTTATCTTAAAATAATTAAAGAAAGTATTGTGACCTTAATGCAAAAAAGCTGACCTTGAATATGAACATATTTGTTGGAAAAATGGGATACAGTCTCTTAAGGTTTATTTTAAAATATTTCAGTTTTACCAACTATAAAGTTAATTACTTGACTCGCACAAAATTCAATAAACAATAGCGCTTCAGAGATATGTTTTATTTGGAGTGATAATTGATAATAAACGCAAAAGAATCCTCCCAAAAAAAGGTGATGCGAGTAGTTTACATTTTTTTTGTAATGTTTTGCTCAATACTGTTCGCTTTCATCAATACCACTGTTTCAATCAAGTTAAGGAAACTATATTTTTCACCGAGATGTTACTCCTTCTCATACTGCTAGCTCGAAAATGATGTTGTAACGTTGCCTGCCAAAGCAATCAATAATTTTCTCCAATCGAAACTATTTGGCATAAACTAAAATTACAAAAACCAATCTCAGGGCTTTTCTAGTAGCGCTACAGCTCGTGATGAACCAACCAGGTTCTAGTGACTTACAACTCATCTCAACAATTCCTGTGTGCGTGTTGTTAGTCAGCAGGAATGGATTCGATCTTCAATTGTCTGACAAAACTGAACGGCTAAGATGAGAGACACACTAATCAACGGCGCTTAAAAGAAATGATCACAGCCAAAAGTTACGTAACAGTGACAAAATCATTATATAGCTGTGTTTTCGTAGGACTTCTCAACTCAGTCATTTTTGTTCAGTCAAAAAGAATCATTAGAAACTATGGAATACATACACAAAAATTCCTCTATAAACCAATTCAAATCATTCTTTCTGAATAAACTTCGTATTTTTTTTTTGTTTCACGTTTGTCCAAGCGCAGTTTTGAGGATCTTGGGTGCATATGCGAAGTCGTCCATACGTTGTTGACTACGTGCACGGATCCAAAACGGACTAGTTTGCTTGATGGGGATCTTCAGATTTTTGTCACTGAACGGACTCAATATCCTACTATGCAGATTTTTCGTAACGTAACGTGCTAAATCTTAAAGTGTGACTTCGTATGTTGTCAAGTGTAACCCCGTAACGTCGCACAGAGGAAAGTCCACGTTTTTTCACTCTATCGCCGACATAGATGTTTACACATCAAAAATAACATATTTTTACCAACAAAATTATATTACATATAAACATTAATCTCTTCCTCGCTAGATCAACTGATTTGCATTAAAGATCGTAGGTATAATTGTTTTTTTTTTTTTTTTAATTAAGCTCCAAACATCCATTTTATTTAAAACTGGGGCCGAATTACCGCATCAGTTATCGAGTAATACGTGACTGAATTATGTGAGTTTGGCATTACCGCGCACGTTATGGAGTCATCATCCCCATAGGTTTTACTCGTTCATTTGATCGCTGATGGCACTCACGCCATCAGTCACTGATGCGGTAATTTGGCCCCTGTTTTGGAAACCTTTAGAAAACCGACTTAAACTATCGAAATCATCTAAGAATTAAAAGCGCAAAACTATGAGTACCAGCTTTGGTATATATTATATTACTTCCAGTTGACTCGTTCACAACTTGGACGTACTTTTATGTTCCGATATTTTTGCACTTACATATACATAAATACAAATAATTTTTTACTAAAATTAATTCACTAGATATAACAAACATATAAATTTAAAAAAATAAAAACAAATTAACATAGAAAGACGAAAAACCATTCTAAAAAAAAAAGAATACTAGACATATAAATATTAAAGAAACAATGACAAATAATAAAATTATATGACATTACGTGTTTTCTAATACATTTTTTTTTCTTTACAACCATTTAATTTATACAAAGAAGTCTTTTACATATTATTTAAACTTATATATAATATTTTTAGTTTCTACTTGATTACACACATTCACTTTTATTTATTTACAGTTATTGTTCATAAAGTTTGTTTTATTGTTTTTTTTTTTTTCTTTCTTTAAATCGATATGTAGATGCAACACAGTTAGCACTAATTAATTTTTAAAATGTTTTTTTTTTTGTTTGTTTATTTTGTCTAATTGTGTAAGAATTTATTAATTGTTAAAATTAATTTAATTTTTTTTAAATTTAGTTTTGGTCATCGTCATATAGTTTGGTAATTTTATATTTTGCTGTGAATGCGCGATACCATTGTTGATATTTTCCTTTTTTTTTCTCAAGAGGATACTTAGACTAGAAAACTAGAAAAAAAAATAAGTTCCCTACCTTTTAAAAACTAAAAGTATTACATTGAAAGACAACTTTTATGATCCACGCAGTATTTCTATAGTTGCGGAAACATACAGTCTTGTTTTTTGGTGAATTTGTGGTTGAAATAAGCTTTTTTTTTCTTAAAGACGTGAGTAATTTTTCTGGTGCAAGTTTTTTTTTTTAAGTCCTTTTATGGCAAGAACAGAAGAAGTTTGTCTTTGATTGCATTTGTTCGTCACACTTCAAGGATGGGAGATCTGTGAAAGCTGTTTATATAAAAAAAAAAATAAGCGTTATCAAGAATGGAAGCAATTATTAGTAAAACAAGTCAAAAAATCATAGGTATTTATAGGTATTACAAGTAATAAGATACCTACACAAAATCTTTTTTTTTTAATAAGAAAGATTCAATTGAATTGAAGCAAATAATTAAGAATTAAACCAATATGTTTAATACAGAATACTAGCGGAGACTGGCAGACGTCGTTTCACACTACTTCATACAAATTATGCATGTTTTAATAAATATGGGTCAGGACCAAAAAAGTGGATAGGATATCGTGTGTATTAATTAAGCTTTGCAAAATGCGTCGACTTTTTTTCTGAAACTAAATTTATTTTTTTCCAACTGTAAAAATAATTGCAATCCCAAATATTCAAATACAAAAAATGTGGGTGTGGCAATAGGTAACATTTCGTGCCGTAGTTTAAATAGAGCCTAGTTAAAAAGTTTTTGCTTTTGGAACGTTAACTTTACAAAAAAAACACTTTCTAAATCTTCTCCCGCTAATAGAAACAAACTTTATTAATAATTTGTTTTCTATTTAAAGTCTTAATATACATTTAACCTAGTGAATGTTATTAAAAATTCTAAAATGCAACTCTTTGTTGTTAACGGTTTAAAGATTTTGAAACATGATGTAGAAAATTGTGGTCAGATTCCAAATTAAGATCTTACTTCCCTTGCCAAATGGATAATGTGCATTTAGAAATTTATAACGAACTTAAGTGCAAGCAAATTCCAAAGAAAATAAGTGCTCTTATACAAGGTGGCGCAAAATGAATCATCCAATTTTGTTTTTGAATTACTTTTATACTAAATAAAAACAAAATTATTTTTGTGTGATGGAAGTCTTTATTTGGACCTTTACAATTTTGTCTGTTAAGTGGAAGAGATGATTTCCGACAAGTGGCTGTAGCCAGTGTTGATACCGGACGAAATTGCACAATTTTGGAATATTTCCCGTATAATGACGCAACTTAAAATTTTCCTCAAATTCCCTGAGTTTCAATGAGTTTCATATTGGGTTTTATACTAAAAAACATTATACATTGAGCAAATTTTCAATGATAGTTCGTGTTTACCTTTAAAAATTATTTCATTCAATTTGATTCAAGTGTTAATATTTACTGTGTTTACAAACTAATTTTAATATTTATCCCGCAATAGAAAAATAAAATCTTGCCGTGAAAGCATTAAATAAGTCCAAACAATTTTTCAGAGCGGTCAGCCATCAGCCGAATAGGGGGAATAACATGTAGCATACGAAAACATGCACGTGCCGTAACTATTCGGACTGGTGGAAGTGTGATCATAGCCTCTTCGCGGCGGCCGCTAGAAACAAGCCTTTAAAAAGGTTTGGCTAATATGATCAGGCTGGTTCCACAGGTTGGCAACAGGTTAATTCCCTGTTCCGTAAAACAAGAAGAATTACGAGACCAGCAACAAGCCTCGGAAACGGACTGATCTCACGACGACAACCCACGCAAAGAAAACGGAATAACGATTTACGAATTTTCTTATGGAACGTACGATCGCTCTATAGAGCTCGAGCTGCTCAGCAGCTAGCCGATGCCCTGTCAAAATATAAAGCTGACATAACAGCACTTCAAGAAATAAGATGGACAGGGAATGGTGTTCTACAGAAGAAAGATTATGACTTATACTACAGCTGTCATACAAAACACCATGTGCTCGGGGTAGGCTTCCTAGTCGGCGAAAAAATGAAGTCTGCCATCATCGGCTTTAACGCTATAAGCGAAAGGCTATGCACCCTTCGCGTGCGGGGCAAATTTAAGAACATCAGCCTCATTAACGTTCACGGACCTACGGAGGAGTCCTCAGACGAAGAAAAAGAGACTTACTACGAACAAGTCGAGAGGGCCCTCAATGCCTGTCCAAGGTATGACGTAAAAATCATCCTTGGGGATTTGAATGCAAAAATAGGTCGGGAGCCGGTATTCAGGCATTACGCAGGCACCCATAGTTTGCATGAGAACACTAATGACAATGGACTTCGAGTCTTAGAATTGGCAGCATCGAAAAACATGGTCGTTGCGAGTACCAGGTTCCCGCGTAAAGATATCTACAAAGCCACCTGGGTATCACCTGATGGAGTCACTCGTAACCAAATTGACCACGTGTTGATAGACCGTCGCCACTACTCGAACTTGATGACGGTACGAACGTGCCAATATCGACTCGGATCACTATCTTGTTGGTATGGTTTTCCGAGGGCGGATTGCCTTGCGAAGACGTATTGCATCCGCCGATCAGGTTCGAATCAACACGGCTGCTCTGCGCAATGAAAACACCAGTAACACCTTTGGTAATGCGTTAGGACTCGCCCTAGAACTGGGTAGAGTAAGTCCTGGAGCCAGTATGCTGGGCGTAGATGAGAAGTGGACACGCCTTAAGAATACTGTCATTAGTACTGCCAACTCCATCTTAGGCAGCAGTCGTAGAAATCGGAACGACTGGTTTGATGATGAATGCAAGCTAGCGACTGAACGTAAGAATGTTGCGTACCGAGCAATGCAACAATCTCATAGAACGCGGGCACGCGAAGACGAATATAAAGAGCTCAGAAGAATTGAAAAACGGCTTCACAGACAGAAAAAATCAGCCTGGGAGAAGAACATAATCTGTGAAATAGAGAAAAGTCGAGAGCGAGGTCCGCACCAGGCGCGGAAGTTCTACCAATCCGTCCGAAACATGACGCAGTACACACCACGCTGCACATACTGCAAGGACGGAGAGGGAAATCTGATCACCGATCCTCAAAGCATACTGGAGCGATGGGAAGTGTACTTCAATGAATTGCTAAATGGTCAGCTCACTGCAGAAGTGGAGGCTCCACTACTTCAAGAAGAGTACCCTATGTTGCCGCCACCAAGCATAGAAGAGGTTGAGAAGGCTATAGGCCAGCTAAAGAAAAACAAAGCCCCGGGAGCCGATGGTATACCAGCCGAACTATTTCAACACGGTGGGCCAGCTTTACGTCAAGCAATTCATGAGATTATAGTGCACGTGTGGGAGCATGAAGAAATTCCAGAAGACTGGCAAAAAGGTATCATTTGCCCCATACATAAGAAGGGAGATGTCACAACGTGCAGCAATTATAGAGGTATCACGTTGTTGAGTACCGCCTATAAGATACTCTCCTCTATCCTACAAGACCGGATAACCCCATACGCTAAAACCATCATCGGACAATATCAGTGTGGTTTCATTCCAGGCAAATCAACAACTGATCAGATCTTTACCCTTAGGCAGGCGATGGAAAAATGTCTAGAATTTAACAGAACTGAGCAAGCTGTACATGATTCCTTCATCCAGATCGAGCAGGCGGCACAAAATCTGGGGCTGCACATTAGTGAAGGTAAAACAAAGTACATGGTGGCGTCGAATGCGAGAGGAACAGTTGGTCAAACAATCAAGGTAGCGGAGCACGAATTTGAAGTGGTGCAATCCTTTAAATACCTTGGGTCAATAGTAGCAGCCGATAACAATATAGAAGAAGAAATACGCGGGCGGCTTCTCAAATCCAACAGAGCCTACTATAGTCTG
Source organism: Leucozona laternaria (assembly GCA_932273885.2). Taxonomy (NCBI): domain Eukaryota; kingdom Metazoa; phylum Arthropoda; class Insecta; order Diptera; family Syrphidae; genus Leucozona; species Leucozona laternaria. Next base: position 3,936,222 of record OW026368.1, read on the forward strand.
TCAAAGCTCTTCAAATCCAGAAATCTCACCATAACTTCAAAACTGCTGCTGTACAGGACCATGGTCCTGCTAGTACTCACATATGGATCCGAGACTTGGGTGCTTAGCAAAAGGCACTCCGACCTCTTAGCCGCGTTCGAGAGAAAAGTCTTAAGGAGAATTGTTGGCCCCATATGTGAGGAAGGACGATTCCGGAGACGGTACAATCATGAATTGTACGCAATCTACCTTGAAGCAGATATCGTGACAAAAATTAAGCTCGGTAGACTCCGGTGGGCAGGGCACCTAGCTCGCATGAGCGAAGAGGAACCTGCTCGGAAAGTTCTTTGTGGTACATTCTATGGTAGACGACAGCGTGGTAGACCATGCTTGCGCTGGAGAGATGGCGTAGACCAGGACGCCCGGAGCCTTGGGGTGCGCAACTGGATGGCGGCGGCTCGAGACCGGGATGGGTGGAGAGACTTGTTGAAGGAGGCCAGGACCGGACCGCGGTTGTCGAGCCGACGATGATGATGAAACAATTTTTCAGTGCAATTTTTTTTTTAATATGAATTATATTATTTATTAATTTATTATTTAATATGGATTATAATTGGCAGAAATTAAAATTACCTTCGAGAAATCAATAAAAATCAATGAAATTTCGGAGTATTACTTAAGAAACAAACAAGACTGTAGAACTGGACGAGTTCAAACAACAACAAGATAGCGAACGATAAAATGTATGTGGTTTAAAACTAACACTCTAACAGCCATATTATTCACTCAATTAATCCGGTTTTAAATTAATACCTTGGTTCTAGGAGAGTAAGTCTCAAAAGTTTAACCCAAGCGCATAATATTCACTCGATAAACCCGTTAAAAAACCTTATTAATTAAACTCTGTCGCGTTTAATCCGATTCTATTTTAACTGCCCTTCAGGGAGCTGTTAAAGTAGTTTAAACCAGTTGTAAACAAAATGTTCAGTACATTCACTCATTTTAGCCAAGCAAAGTGACATTTGAAGTTTTTACGCACGTGAACATACATACACAGTTTTGCTTTCAATTTACACAAACAAACAAAAATAATTGTGTTAAACGGAAAAAGCTAGGGTAACTTGATTTTTTTTTTTATTTCGACTATAAAAATTTGAAATACAACAAATACAAGAACGAGAAACAAAAGAAAAGGAAATATATGCTGGAAAATGTCAAATTATTGAAATTCCGTATGTTTATAGTCAAGTTTAAACAATTTTACATGCGGTTGTTATGTATTTTTTATCCCTCGTGTTTAATGCGAGTTTTGAGTGAATATTATCCACAAAAGTAAAATTTGAAAAGTTTAAAATATGCGGATTAATAGGACAGGTTCAAAATTCCCTTAAACCTTATTTACACCTGCAGTGAATAATATGGCTGTAATAGTCTTCCTGATAAAATTAAAAATGCAAGAAATATTTTTGAATCCAAAGAAACATTTTGAATCATATAAGAGGTTAACTTATGGGGTCATCCATTGGAAAATTCAGATTTTTATTTAAAAATTGATTTTTACTTGCGATATAGGTACTATATGGGAAGTTATGGATTCGTACAAAACATCGAACTCGAGATTTTGATCAAACTTTACATTACGATGATGGAGAAGTCAAAAAAAGTGGGTCTCGCAAAAACGTCCGTCTGTCTGTCTGTCTGTCTGTCTGTCTGTCTGTCTGTCTGTCTGTCTGTCTGTCTGTCGGTTCGACTACAGCTGAAGATATGAGAACAACTTTGATAAGGAGATGAAACAACCGAGATGACTTCTTAATTCACAATGCTCGTTTTAATGTCTAAATTTATATAAGTATATGTTAAGTATAAGTAGGTAATTAGTATTATACCCATGACAGATAAATAGGTACATTTCGAAATGAAATTAACTTTAAGGGTGAAGTTACAACATCTCCTCCACAACAATTTCAACGCGTATAAGTAACTAGGTACTTCAGCATCCTTCTGGGAAACGTACAGGTGGCAATCTGATACGATTGGATCTTCTGCATTCAATTGGAGTCGTTGGATCCCCTGGATTACTAAGGGAAACATCATGATGATTTTCATGTACAGGCTGCAACACTGGTTCAGTGGGTTGTTGTTTTGTTTCGTTTTGATCGTTGCCAGATGAAATGTCAGCCTCTTGATTACTGAAATTTGGAGAAAATTCATTATGATCAACATTAACATTACCTTCCACCGGTTCTTGTTTAAAGCTTGGTTTAGTGTTTGCGCTAGCAGTGAAAGTTAGGTCTTCTTCTTGCTGGTGCTTAACCAATCGTAACTGGTTCTGATGACGTCGTATGTACCCTTCCTTCGTCCGAACACCATACATGTTACTGCCCAAAACATCAGCAATCATCCCCTTCAACCATTTCCTTGACTTTTTGTATTGCCGTGCAAGGACGTTCTGATGAAGTTGGAATTTGGGTTCATGTCTAGGAAAAAACCTTTTTTGTTGCTCCGGCAGAAAACATGAAAGAAGGTTTCTATGTTGACGTCCATGCAACAGCTCGGCTGGAGACTTTTGTGAAATAGGATTTGGTGTAGCTCTATACGTTGCAAGAAAGACGTTGACTGCATCTTCCGAGTTCTTTTTCTCCTCCATAATCTTCTTAAAAGCTTCTTTAAAAGTTCGCACGAACCGTTCTGCTTGTCCGTTGGACGCTGGATGGAACGGCGCTGTTCTCCAATGATGAATTGAGTGATGGTGACAAAAATCTTCAAAAATTTGCGCTGTAAATTGAGTACCGTTGTCTGTCACCACCGTCTTTGGAAGTCCCTCGATGGCAAAGATCTTCTGCAGAGCCTTTATGGTAGATTCTGATGTCACCGAAGCTAGCGATACAACAAACGGAAACTTTGAAAAAGAATCCACACAAATCAGCCACATTTTGTTGAAGAATGGTCCAGCAAAATCCACATGGATCCTTTCCCATGCTTCTGCTGGTGATGGCCAGTTTATGTATTCTCTTTTCGGATCAGACGCTGCTAATTGACAAATTTTACACACGGCCGCTAACTTCTCGATCGATTTGTCCATTCCAGGGAACCAGATGTAACGCCGTGACAATTGCTTCATTCGTGTACAACCCCAATGACCTTCGTGTATATATTTTAGTGCTCTAGACTGCAAACCCTCCGGAATAATGACACGTTCACGGTCTGTACTCAAAAGAATGACATTTTTATAAATCGAAAGTGCTAACTTACGGTCATGAAACGGCTTTAAATCCTGGTCGAGTTTTGATAACTTAGCAGGCCAGCCATTCTTGATGTATCCAGCAACTCTATTCAGCATTTTGTCCTTAGCTGTAAACTTTCCAATAACTTCTGCATTAATTGGACTGTTGTCCAAATCCTCCAATGTAAGGTTGTTCAGTGTGTGAAGTTTGTTATCCAGCTGGTCAAAAGTAACATCTGGACCAATTGGGAGTCGAGATAATGCGTCCGCGTTGGCATGCCTGGCCGTTGGGCGATACTTGATCTGGTAGGTATATGCCATTAACGTCAAAGCCCAGTTACGAAGTCGGCGCATGGTCATCTCGGGGATCTGCTTACCAGGGTTGAAAATTGCCGTAAGAGGCTTGTGATCCGTCTGTAGTTCAAAGATCCGACCATATAGATAGCAATGGAACTTCTTTACACCATAGATAATCGACAAGGCCTCCTTCTCTATTTGACTATAGAGCTTTTGATGACGGTCCAGCGTTTTGGAAGCAAACGCTATCGGCCTCTCTAACCCATCTGGATATCTATGGGAGATAACCGCTCCTATACCATAGCTCGAGGCATCTGTGGCTAACACAATTGGTAAGGTATCATCAAAGTGGGCTAAACAAGTAGCTTTGAGAATACTTTTCTTCAAGTTCTCGAATGCGGCTTTTTGTTGACCAGACCAAACAAATTTAGCGCCTTTTGAACGCAATGCATTCAATGGACCAGCGACCTGAGAGAATTTCGGGATAAATTGGTTATAGTAATTTAATTTACCTATAACTGCTTCCAACTCCTTGACATTTGTAGGCTGTGGTAAATAGCGAAGAGCCTCCAAGTGTTTCTCTGAAGGACGAATACCCTTAGAAGAGAGTGTATGTCCCAGGTACTCGAGCTCTGTGACGGCAAACGTACACTTACGCTTGTTACATCGGAACCCATTGATTTCCAATCGCTTCAGAACCTCTTCCAACATCTGCAGGTGCTCCTCTTCCGACTCTCCAGCGATGACTATATCGTCGATATACACGCCTACGGGGAGATCCACAAACAGCTGCTCCATGACGCCTTGAAATTCTCCTGGTGCGCTGCTCACACCATACGGTAATCGATTGAACCGTAACAGTCCAAAGGGAGTGTTGATTACAACATATTCTTTCGATTGATCGTCCAATTCGATCTGAAGATAAGCTTCGGACAGGTCAATCTTAGTAAATACTTTACCTCCTCGAAGCTTGTGAAACAAGTCTCGTGCTCTTGGAAGTGGGTGACGATTGGATACAAGTTGTGGATTGACAGTGGTTTTGAAATCTCCACATATCCGGATTCCACCATTGGATTTCTGGACAATAACCACCGGTGTAGCCCACTGAGTACGCTGCACCCAAGTCAGGATTCCTTCAGCCACCAAACGATCGAGTTCTTTCTTGGTTTCATCCAAAAGTGCATAGGGAATTTGACGATGCCGGATGAATTTTGGCACTGCACCCTCCTTCAGTTCCAGATGAGCTTGAAAATGTTTACATTTTCCCAAACCTGATGAGAATAGCTCAGAATATTTCTCACATAACTTCTCGATGCTGTTGAGAAGAGAAATATTTGAATTAATATGTAATATTGAGTGTTCTACCTTTAAGCTGAGAGCTTTGAACCAGTCTAAACCTAGAATATTCGCACCAGAACTGTCAACTACAAGCAAATTCACATGATGTATTGCATTTTCATAGGTAACCTCAACTCTTAATTCTCCTTTAATCTCGAGTGGCGTTCCTCCGTATGCCCGCAGACATTTATTTGATGGTAAGCAGTTTGGTTGGCCTAATTGACGGAATCCCTCTAGTCCAACTAACGAACATGAAGCTCCAGTGTCGACTTGGAATCGCATCGGGCGCCCATTCACAACAACATCTACCATTATCCACGGCTTTGACTCTGCTTTCGCCAGCGAACATTCATGTGATTGAACGACCTCACTGTAATGAATTTGTTCATTACCGAATGATTTGGTTTTTTTCCTTCGATTAAATCGGCTACTTTGCTGACGTCTCCTTCCACGTGGTGGGTTGGATGATGACCCTTCATCTGCAGTCATCATACAAACGGCAGCTATATGACCCACTTTTTTGCATCTATTGCAAATAGTTTTGTTGTGACGACAGTCACTTCTGTTGTGATGAACAACACAGCCAGGGCACGACTTACGTACCGATTGTGATTGCGAGTTAGAATGAGCAGTACCATGCCCGCTAGTCGCCGGTAATCTATTTACCTCTATCTCATTATCTTTCTCTTTAATTGTGGAGAATGTTTTTTGCGTGGTCTCGTAAGCACATGCTATATCCAACACATCTTTCAACGAAGGGTCCATTTTTTGAAGTGCTTGTGATCGTACATTGTCATGCGGCGTGTACAGAACAATGATATCACGAATCATACTATCAACATATGACTCCGCACATGATGCTTGAGGACAAGTAAACAGACAGTTGCGAGCGATTCCTCTGAGGTCGGCCACCCATGCAGCATATGTTTGACCAGGCTTCATCACCGTTTTGTGAAACTGGTATCTGGCTGCAAGAACATGTATTTTAGCAATGAAATGCTCACTTAGCTTACCCGTCAAATCTTTGAAAGTTTTGGAAGCTAAGTCATCTCCACCGTAAAGCTTCTGGAGAGTTTCGAAGTTTTCAGCCCCGACCCAGGAAAGAAAAAAGGCGCGTTTCTGGTTCTCCTCTGAAACCCCACACGCTTCGAAATGCTGCTCCAACTGCTTCAAGTAAGTCTTCCAATTGTCTTCTTTTTTGTATGCAGGAAATGGCTGGATGACTGACACCCCTCTCGAGCTCGCTGGGCTCCGCGTGTGTGCCTCCATCCACGATTTTTGATCCCTCAAAATTTCTGCCATCCACTCCCGCTGAGTCTTTAAAATGGATTCCATCGATGCTTTATCCATTGCTTATTTTTCCTGTTGGAATATTTTTTCGAAGAAACTAATTTTTTTGAATTGTGGTTCGAATTAATTGAAAAAAAATCCTCGTCGCCAATGAAGATATGAGAACAACTTTGATAAGGAGATGAAACAACCGAGATGACTTCTTAATTCACAATGCTCGTTTTAATGTCTAAATTTATATAAGTATATGTTAAGTATAAGTAGGTAATTAGTATTATACCCATGACAGATAAATAGGTACATTTCGAAATGAAATTAACTTTAAGGGTGAAGTTACAACAACAGCCTAAACGGATGGGTCGATTTTCTTTAAACTTGGTACCTAGCGTTTTTTGGACATTCCCCCCACCCGTTTTTTTCTCTTTTTTTTTAGGACCAAAATTAACAGTAGCAGTCATACAAAATTTCTTGGCCAAAAAGGAAAAACTTATTTTTCTCAAATCCAGCGCAACCGAATTTGTTTTTAAGAACTCAATAAATTTAAATAGTTATAAGTTGCCGTTTAATAAAAAAAATGGTTCCGAAAAATGGTTATTAATGGTACCTCCCAAAGAACCATTTTTTTGATTTTCGCTTTTCTCGAAAACGGTTAAACTGATTCTGATCAATTTTTTTGTGAAGAAGTATTGACACATTCTAAATAATATTGTGTACCAAAATTTTCAAAAAAATAGTTTTTAGATTTTTAAAAAAAGTTTTAATATTTTTTTTTGAAAACTCAATATTTCAAAAACGACCTGGTCGATTTTTATTAAACTTGGTAAATAGCAGTTTTTTAACTTTATCTAGAAGATTTTTGACAAAAATTATTCTAATACCCAAAAATAACGGTGCCTCCCATACAAATGTTAAAAAACCGTTAAGAAAAATATTTTGTTTCTCAAAAACGACTCCTACGATTTTCATAAAAGTTTTTTTGTGTGTTAAAATTAGTACGATCTATCATTTAAAATTTTTAAAGTTTATATTTTAGGTTTATTAACAGTACCTCTCATAGAACGGTTTCTTTGATTTTCGACTATCTCAACATTTGATCAACCGAATAAAATTAGATTTTTTATACAGAAGCTTGTAACAAATATAAATAAAAGTGCGTATCAAAATTTTCTAAAAAATGATTTTTGGATTTTTTAAAAAAAAATCAAAATTATTTTTTGAAAATTCGATATTTTGAAAACTGGTAGCAGATTTTTTTGTGAAGTTCAATTTTTAACGCAACATTAATAAATGCTTTAAATTGACGTACCAATTATTTTTCTCAAAAATGTTAACAAAATTTTGTGTATAAAAAATTAATTATTTTTAAAACCGCTCCTACGATTTTCAAAATTTTTTTCTCATAAATAATGATTTATATAAGAATTCAGATGGTGTACATCGCGTTGGGTTAAAACGGATTCAAAGTATTTTAATCAATTTCTTTCTAATTTTGTTGATTTAAGCAATTTACCAGTTTAAATAGTATAATTTCCTTATATGCATATTGCATATGTGCAACACTAGGCTATATTGTTAATTTTTGTATACTCACATAATACCACCTGAAACTAAACTAAGATTTGGCAAATGGATAAAATATATGCTCCTATAGCTAATTTATTTCAGACTATAGAACCACAATGTGGTCGCGCATAAGAGCAAGTTCGTGCGACCCAGTCGTGCATATTTTTTTTTTCGTGAAGAATTAAAATTGATTTGTTTTTGTCATTGTAGTTGTGCAGTTTCTGCTGAAAAATTAATTGATTTTAAATCAAAAATTATTAATTTATTTTGCCGAGAACACAAAATTGGTCGAAATTGGCTTTTTCACAGATCAAAATTAAATTGATTTATTTTACCAATGGAAACCCCCATTCAAAAATATTAATCTGATCTGATGAAATGTAGAAATTAAACTATGAAACTATGTATATTCTTTTAATGGTACTGGCGGTTACTAAATAAAATGAAACAACTAAACAAAATAATGTTTGTATAATTTTGAGAAGATTCCTAATAAAATGCCTATTAATTTGAATTTGCAGGTGAAATTTGTTTACATTTGTTTACATTGTTGTATTTGTAATTTTTCCCCGCGTCGATGAATAGATGTGAATTGCAACAACAATTTAACCAGGTGTGTGAAGATCCCTACTGCCTATGTGTGGGATTTTTATACACACATTCTCATTTTTTATCTGATAACTGCCAGTTCAAGCTTGTAGGCAAATTAAAATGGCTTCCGCTTCAGCCTTTAAGCTAATTGATACTTTTAAATAACTGTGGTAAACAAACTGTGTAAACAAATATTTAACAATGGTACTGCTTATTACTTTATTAGCAAAAATGTTTCTCAAGCTTTTTGTCTTGTGTGTTCTTTCTTGTTGTTTATTGCCCCCTCAAAAAATCAATATAAATTCCAATTATTTTTAATAAAAGATTAAATTAAGTCTAGATTTAAGGCTTTTTCGCAATGTTAAACCTTCAAAGGCTAAAGAATTTTCAGTAGATAGAAGCAGGTATATTAACATTGACCATTTTCAGAAAAATCATGCACATCATTTCGGAGCTCAGTCATTACCAATGGAATATGTATGTAATTTTTATGAAGAATCTGGGTGTATGTTTGTGTGCCAGCTTTTAGAGATACATTCACATCGCAAAACAGTACGTAAAGCATATGGAACCCCTTGTGATATCGGTTCGTGTGATGTTAAGCCTTTATTCTACACTTTATTCTTTTCGTTTTTAATTTTTTTTTTCAAACTTGGGCATGAGTACATGAGAAAGCACAAAGTTGCCTTCAATAGTTGCGCGAGATTTTTATATTTTATTTTCAACATTACTTAACAAATATTTGGCTGTTCTTTGAATATTTGGCCTATTTGAGGTATTAAGCGGTTATAAGTTATAACAATTTATTTGTTTATAAGTTTTTTAATAATAATTTTTGCACTATATAATTATTTTCGTGTTTTATAGCCCAATTTGCATCTCAATACACATATTGTCATACTTATTTTCGTATAAGCCTAATGGAAACCTGAGCTCAAAATTTCCCATGTTTCTGTTTCGTTCTTGAAATCAACCTTCAACTGCTTGCAAATTTTTATGTAAGCCCCTAGAGGAGAAATTCGAATGTTTGTCATACAACGATTTCGTTCTTCAACGTTTCTCAAAAACGATTCAAACGATTTTGTTTAAGCTTCGATACTATCCGGTACTTAGTAGTGTATATATAAAACAAAGTCGTTTTAGTTGCAACACTTATAACTCAAGAACCCCTGGACCGATTTTAATAATCTTTGATTTGATGGTTTCGTCGCCGCCCCGAGTAGCAGAATAAGTATAAATATATTTGAAAAATTCACTTTGTAGGGTGAAATAGGATAAAATGAAAAAGACATATGCGATTAAAAAAACTCAACTTGCGTTTCAAAGGTTATTCTTAGGTAATGGCTTCAAGGGTATTTTTTTTTAATTTTCAATTTTAGGGTGAAATGGAGTAAATATAGAAAAAAATGTCCGATTTAAGAAATTCTTTTTTAATTGAAAGTTTTTTTTAGTGGAAATGAAATGAAAATTTGTGAAATTTTTTATTTGTAGGGTAAGATGGGTTAAAAATGAAAAATTGTCCGATTTAATAAATTCTTTTTGTGTTTAAAGGATTATTTTTAAAAAATGCTATTTACAGAGTGAAATGGGGTAGCAATAAAATGGTGGTTTTCGAATACAAAAATTGTTTCTGTGTTGTTAAAGCAATAAAGGTTGGACTAAATTACTTTGCGGGGCAGAATATATTGACGGGACACTTGCGGGACAAATGTCGTTTTGCGGGATAGTCCCGCGTCTGGCGGGACGTCTGGCATCCTACTCCGCCCCGAATAGCAGAATAACTATTAAAATAAATAAAATCATTGTAGTGTAAAATGGAAAAGAAGTATTCGATTACAAAAACTCTACCTGCGTTTGAAAGGTTATTCTTAGAAAATGGCTTCAAGTATTATTTTTAAATTGCAATTTGAAGGATGAAATGGGGTAAAAATAAAAATATTGTCCGATTAAGGAAGTCTTTTTGTGTTTGAAAGGTTATTATTATTTTGAGTTGATGGCCTTAGGAATAATTTTCTCAAAAATTTGGTATTTATAGGGTGAAAGGGGGTACAAACGAGAAATGGTATCCGATATCGAAAATTCTGTTTGTGTTGAAGAGGTTATTTTTAATAATTTGATATTTATAGAGTGAAATGGGATAACACGAATTTCGCCATTCATAACGTGAAGTGGGTCAAAAATCAGTATGTAGTATTCAATTACGAAAAGGAACTTAAATATTTATCTCATTTGTAATTTGTATGCCAAGCTTAGGTTTGTCTACCCGTGCAAAGCCGGGCGGGTCAGCTAGTAACACATATGAAATTTAAAAATGGCATGAATCATTTAAAAAAAAAAAATACTTTTTAATATTTTTTTTTTAATTTTCGTGTCTGCGCAATGTACGATTGTGATAACAGACTTACTTTATTATACGTTTTATTGTTCCGCACAAGGCTATGAGAGATTTTGTGATTTATCGCAAAAGAATGGGTATGTATTTCCATAAATGTTGCGGTGTGGAATTTAATTTTACTCTATCTTGAATTTTTTGCGGTTTTTTGATAAATTTTATATTTCTTAAGACAATGGCTCCAACCAAATAAATTCACTTTCATTATAAGTGAGTAACCAACAACAATGCGATTAAATGTGTCCTGAGAGAACCAAAAAGACCTTGTTTTCAGCGATAATATTATTCATTTTTAAGAAATAGTTCTACTTCTTTTATTGTTTTGGCATTTTCATTTTTAATATTCATAAAAGATCTTCTGCGGGTCAAGCTGGAATTCTTCAATAAAATTAGGTGTGGAATACAATTTTTCAACATACCCTGAACCCCTCAATTTGGCGTATCATCAAATAAGATGAAAATAAATAGAGTTTTTGAAGGTTTGATTGAAACAACAACCACCCAAGTTAGCTACCACCAAGTCATTATAGACGGGAGTTATAGCTATTTCACTGCTGCCAGGCCTATCATCAATCAGACTCCTGTTTTAGTGGTGCTTAGTCTATTACGTTCAATTTTAATTTGAAAAACGTTTTCCCCAGCTGAGAGTTGAACGTAGACCAAGCATATTCAGAGCCATTGCACTACGCATAGCGATACTGAAGTCACGTGATCTGGTCCAACCTAATGTAGGTTTTATTGTTTGACCATTGCATTTGAATCAACTAGCATTTTATTAGCTACACAAAGGCTGGTTGTTGTACATTCGGTTTCTTTCTTTTTTCACCGTACTCGGCAGCCGTGAAATAGCTCTAACTCCAGCCTATATTGACTTGGTGGTAGCTCACTCAGGTGGTTGTTGTTTCATTCGAATCCTCAAAATTAATTTGATTGTGCGTAAGCTTTGCAGCCTTAATACTTAAAATTCTCGCTGGTACGAAGCCCGAGGAATCTTTACTCCCAGAGAGCGCCCTGATTTGTCAAAAATCAATTTTTGTCTAGGAATATCAATTGTCAAAAGCCGTCAATGTATAATCTGTTCCAATCTGACGCATTGTGTCGGTTTCGTTAGCAAAAAAACCAGAATGCCAATTTCCGTAAACCATTCAGATAAATTCGCACTTGCCATGTTTGATTTTTAGCGAACATTGGGATTCAAAAACCACCGAGTGGAGATAATGCAATACGCGTTACTCTAAGTCAATTTTTTGAATCGTAATAGGTTCAAGATGAGGCATTATGCAGCTTCCTTTGATGATGGAAAGTTATCTTTCGAAATTATCTTTCAATATTCACCTTTTAATTTCATATCAAGCTAGTAAGCAAAAGAAAACTAAAAAACTCACTGAAGTAATAATGGCAATAACTGATAATATGGATAAGATAACTTTTATCGGATTTTATTTATTCGAAACATGAACAAAATCAATCATTTTACAAAAAGAAATAATTGTTTTTCCGGTACTTAAGAATAAGACTAGCGACTACAAACTTACCCATTATTTCTTTTACATCAATGGCGGGTCTTCGAGTTCCTGTGTCATCATCACATCCTCATAAAGCGGTCGATTGCGCCGTCGACTAATGACATACTCCCTCAATCGTCGCACTGGATGAAACTTTTTGATGCCATATGCTGCCCCAATAACCAGCACGACTAGCAGCATCGGCACCAAAATTCCAATTGCAACATGATGCGACTCTGGCGGCGGCTGTATGTGCACCACCGTCTTGCCTTTATTGCTGCCTAAGCTGCTGCTCGTTGCTGACGACCCATCGCCTATGCTATTCTCGTCTTCCACACAGTAATCTGAGGGGCCAGTACTATGCGGGTTCACTTCGAAATGCTGAGGGCACCTGCACTCGCCGTGCTCATTCTCGTTTAGTTGCGAGCAAATTGAATGCGGGGGGCATTCCAATTTGTGGATATTGCACGATTGATCTGTTGGTAAGGGATAAAGAAACAAGGGGTGAGTACATATTATTATCAAAAATATCATAGGTCCATTGACCGTATGAGGCGGACTGAGGTGGGCGAGAGGGATTGTGAATTGTGAAACGACGTTGCTTACATTTCGTCGACCCAATTGTTAAATACAAGGTGATGAGCAAAAAAGTAATTTGAAAGAGTTTATCCATTGTTGTTAATTATTTTGGGAAGAGAATGTTATTTTACAAAGAAAACGGGAAAACAACAAAAAGGAAAATTTTTATCGAGTTCGTTGATTGCGAAGGGATAAATTTATTTGGAGACGAAGGGGAATTCACCATTCACAAAAAATACGACAAGTTCATGGCGGAGTTGAAGTGTATTTGGATTTGTTTTATCGATTAATAAATGTACAATTTACACACAATATAAAAACACAATAAATACGATCGAAAAAGATCCACGGTGATGACTGGAAAATTTTCACAAAATTTGTTTGATGTTTTTCTTTCAGCGTTGTTCGTTATCGTTGGTTTTCGTTTGGTATTCGTTCTTGTGTTTTTTGTTTTGGGGTTTTTATTTTTTTTTAGACACGATTTTCGCTTTTTGTCGATGAATTCGCCGGACTCGCAGGGTGATGCGAAAACTTATTTTCCCTGACCCATGTTTGTCGGTCTTTGTTGGATAAATGCTAAAGAGCCTGTTTAGATTGGGAAGATTGAGTACGGACTGGTGAGTCACATCGTGTTTACATTAGAAACTGTGACGCGCCTCAAAATACATTGAAACAAAAACAATTTCAACATTTCGCACATTGAAACAACAACAAATGACACTCATGAGTCCGCTTTTATGTTTTCTTCCTTCCTCACGAGATCCCTCACCCCACACTTCTCTTGCCTATATAAACAGCGTCAAACGTAGTGTCTCACGCGCACCAACCATTTTGTAAAATTGTGACTTTTAGTAGTGTGTGTGAAAATTTGAGAAGTGCATGTTTTCAAATTCGGCATATGGGTCGTTTTACTGAAGGGTGCATCAGTGAGGCAGGTAGATTTTAAGTGCGCAAAAAAGAGAAGGGTAGATACCACCCAAATTCCACCGATGCGCCAGTTTCATAGGGTGTGAGGTATTGTAGTTCTCGATTGGGAAAGTAATTTTTTTACTCTGTTTCTCACAGTAACATGCACAAGTGGTTCCGTGGTGATTCTAATTTCCATACTATGAGCCGCCAAACGCAGTTTTGAAGATCCATATTTGGATCAGTATGTGAAATCGTCCATACGTTGTTGACTACGTGGACGGACCAAAATGGACTAGTTTGCTTTACATGCCGCCTCCACTGGGTATGAACGATGCTCGGATTATGAACATGTCTTTAAAAAATCCAATGGAGGCAGAAAAATCCATGTCATGTAGTGACATAATCCATACAAGTCAGATTGTGGATTGGATTGTGGTTGTGATGTTGGACATCGTTGATGCCCAGTGGAGGCGGCATGTTAGGGTTATATTAGGCGTGTTTTTTTCAAGTCCATATCGATTTGTCGGAACTTCTTCCGTACAAATTGGCAGCACTATGCACTCCATAACATTTGTTGATCATCTGTTTAACAGAAACATAATAAGATACACATAAAAAAGAAAAGTATCAACACAAACACAAACACAAACTTATAAGTAAAAGTCTGCTATTACACGACGACTTTTGCGTCGTGACTCTTTTCGAAAATATTGAGAGCAAAAGAGAAGAAAAATGAGACGGAAAACAAACTGCCCTATGCCGTGGGCCAAATTTTTGTGACTCATTTTTGACATTATTTTATTTCTTGTTTGTTATTTTATCAAATTGTTTTATTTATTTTCGTTATTTGTGGCCAAAGTCCCGATAATTATCTGGACTTAGCTAAGTCCATATGGATTTAAGTTTTTTTTGTATTAAGGCTGTCCCAAACCAACGCGAAACATTCGCGCGAATATGCGACGACTGAATAATGTTCGAAGATTCGCATCGCACCAGTGTGGGTGGTCCCATTAGGCCAGCCGCGCACATGCAACTAAACAGTTTGGTTGCGGTTTTGAGCACTATGTGATTATATGAGAGTCCGCACACATAAACCGGCGGACTCTCATATAATCCCGAGTGCTCAAAATCGAAACCAAACTGTTTAATTGCATGTGCGCGCCTGGCCTTAATCTCCATGTAAATAAATTAAGACAGGCGGAAGTTTCGTTGTCGCGCCGAATTTTTCGCGTTGGTTTGGGAGAGCCTTTAACGTGTAAACCTATTAGGCCAGGTGCGCACATGCAACTTAACAGTTTGGTTTCGATTTTGAGCACTCGGGATTATATGAGAGTCCGCCGGTTTACTCTGTTTAGTTGCATGTGCGCGCCTGGCCTTGGTTCCGATGTTTTTTTTTCGACAAATCCATATGGACTTGCAAAAAAACACGCCTATTCTAAAATGGTTTGAATCTTTCACACGAAGAAACACAATTGTAAGAGATTTTCTGTTTTCATATAAAGTCTGTTGGTTTAACTCACACTACTTTAGTGACCATATTATTCACTCGATTCATCCAGATTAAAAATTTAAATCCAGATGTAAAGCATACAAATTCAATGTAAACACATCTGGATTTAAGTTTTAATCTGGATGTACCTAGTGAATAATATGGTGGTAAGTGTGAGATGGAATGTGAAAAAAATCTCCTCAATTGTTGACCGGGGAGAGTTTGTTCACCCCACTTACGTCGTGCTCTTCCTTCCTTAAAGTGAAAGTTGCTGGAAACTCAGTTTCCTCGTGTGAAAACAAAGGAATTTTAAAAATCTCTCTCGTGTAAAGCAGTCTAATCACGCACTAAATACAGAACCGGAATAGGCCTCCTGAACACACCCTTCAACTTCGCTTACTTCGCCCTAAACCCTGACATTTCGCAAGATGACAGCTACGAATGGCGAACCTGTCACCCTACTCAAGTGTGTTCATGAAAACGTTTGTGATTTGTTAATTTTGTAATTTCATTTATTTTGACAAAAAAACGCCAGCAAAACCATGGCTGCTGGCCCGATTGCTGAAAGAAATCAAGGTGAATTTCAACCTACACAAAAACCAATTTAATTACCTAATTTGGATATAAACTACCGATAAAAACTTATTTTTTTCCAGATGCCACAATCTATGTTGGCGGCTTGGACGATAAAGTTACTGAAACTCTTCTATGGGAACTCTTTGTACAAGCCGGTCCAGTGGGTAAGTTGTAAACGCTATCCAACCAGAGTTAAAAAATTCAAAATTCAATTTTTTTAGTCAACGTCCACATGCCCAAAGATCGCGTTACCCAAATGCACCAGGGGTACGGTTTCGTAGAGTTCCTAAGTGAAGACGACGCCGACTATGGAATAAAAATCATGAACATGATAAAGCTCTACGGCAAACCGATTCGTGTGAACAAAGCATCTGCCCATCAGAAGAACCTGGATGTTGGCGCGAACATCTTCATAGGAAACCTCGATCCCGAAGTAGACGAGAAACTACTCTACGATACTTTCTCTGCTTTCGGTGTGATTCTACAAACGCCAAAGATTATGAGAGATCCCGAAACAGGTAACTCGAAAGGCTTCGCATTCATTAACTTTGCCAGCTTCGAAGCCTCAGATACGGCCATGGACGCCATGAATGGCCAATACCTCTGCAACAGGCCGATCTCAGTGTCGTACGCGTTCAAAAAGGATTCGAAGGGTGAACGGCATGGTTCTGCGGCTGAACGTCTTCTCGCCGCCCAGAATCCGCTATCGCATGCCGATCGTCCGCATCAACTGTTCGCCGATGCTCCAGTACCTCAGATGATGCCGGTTATGCCTGGACAAATGATGCCCCCACCAATGATTGCACCGCCACCACCTCCAACACCGGGTGGTATGATGCCACCTCCTCCACCAGTGCCACCACCGCAATCGTCTGGATTCCCATCATCGGTTCCACCACCACCGCTGCCGCCGATGCCAGCCAATCAACCACCATTACCTCCACCGGTAGGAATTCCACCACCACCTCGTATGATTCCTCCGCCACCATGGCAGGCGGGCCAGGCGCCTGTACCCCCTCCACCTAATTTCCCCAATGGAATGCCCGGTGCGCCGACTAGTGGCGCTCCACGACCGCCACCACCCAATTGGAGGCCACCCCCGCCTGCTGGCTTTCAGAGACCACCTTTCCCGCCAAGACCCCCGCCATTCAATGGGGAAGCAGCAGCTTTTCAGTTTTAATTAATCAATAATAATTCTAGAAAATAAACCGATCTGACCTTCGAAATAAATTTTGTATGAAGAGAACAAATGATTTACAAGCATAGAAATTCCTTTCTAATTATCTCAAATTCTTTGAAACCTTGAATGAAAAAAAACAAGTTGAGTTTTTACTTGGGCAACCCGATCATAAACGACGCATTAAATTAGTTCCAGGTTGTCCATTAAACAGGTCGAAAAACGTTGAAAAATGGAACGAAACTCGAATGATTTCAATTTTCATCGTTCCTCGACTGATTTTAACGATGTTACAGAACATGGTTCAACATAGGCCAAGGCAAATACGGAAAGCCAGTCTTGAAGAATAGGATTTTTATATTAAAAATAGCAAAAGCTTTAAGAAACTACTTACTAATTGCTATACGAGTTGGGGTCAAAATTCTGCTTTTCAAAGTTAATATTTTCAAAATTCTGTTTTTCAATTTTGAATTTTTATTTCAGTTTTTTTTTTTATGATTAATACAAAAACAGAGTCAAAACTAAATTTTAATCTCTTAAAACCAGCTATTTTCGGTTTATGAATTCCCAGTTTTATCCAAAACGAGTCTGATAGCTGATATTTGTTTTATTAGGAAAAAAATTGTATCAGAAAGATTGTGGTCTTGTAATATGTAAACATTCACTTGAGTGGAATCACTTGCGAATTTTTACTTATCTTAATTGATTTCTTTTGAAATATATCAAAGAGAAGGAACAAAACAAAAATGACGCACCACAAATTTCAAGTTAGATATCTTGAGATAAAATACAATATTTTTTTTATAGAAATAATATGTAACATTTGCGTACTTTAGTTAGCACGTACAAAATGTGCTGAAAACGTGCTTTTAAAAATATACTTTTTTTGAAAATATTATTTGATTTTTTTGCAGCCTAAAAACGGTTTATTTTGTTTTCTTATAACTAGTCAATCCGATCACAACCGCTAAGTTAACTTAAGTTTTTCCGTTTATTATTTGACTATGTTTCAACTTGTCCCCAAATTTATCCATGCTCAAATTTTGCCAACTATCTCAGTTCAATTTTTTGTATTTATAACCATTTGTGCTATTTTGGGCTATGGGGTTATGGCTCTGTCCCAAAATTTAAAAATAACCCCTAATTGTTTTTCTATTAAAAGTGAACATACAGACTAAGTACCAGTAAAAGCAGTTCGATAGTCAAATAGAATAGCAGCTATACCTCCAGTTTATTTTATTTTCATTCAAAACTATCTGCTTTTTAAGATTTTTGGTGAAAGTGATTCGATGGAGTTCAAGATTGAAATAAGTTTTCAATTATAATTCTTAAAGACCCGCAAATCGAGCTAAATTTTAGGTCCACACAAAGATCTTCACGATGAAATTGGTATAAAACCGTACAGAACCCAATTATAAGCTTTATTATACAAACAAAATGCTTTCCGATCCTTCCCCTTGGTGTATGACAAAACAAAGATATGAGTTCCTCTTCCTGATAAGATAACACACAAATCGGCATTACAAATACAACAAAATTAATTATTTCAAATCTTGAGTAGTTGGATTCTTTACTCTGTCAATTGCAATAAAAGCAAGGTCCGTCACTCAGAATAACCAAACACAGTCTAGCACAACCAGTTTGTTCCTCTTTTTTCTATCGAATTCGAAACAGTTCAAAAACTAACAGAATCATGAAATACTTTGGATTAATGGCATTCATTGCAGTAACTGCAACTCTTATGGCCGTATCAGAGGCTACTAACTCCACCTGGGGAGTTGTGGGGCCCAGAGATATCCTGCTTCATCGGGAAATTGTTTCGTTGGATTGGAAGTTTTTGCGTGTTGTGACCCGTGACGTGGAATTCTATCCAAAGGTAGGTGGATCTGGATCGTTTAATAAAGGTCTGAATTTGCATAAATCAAGTAAAATAATTTTAATTTAGAACTCTAACCGCATCATTACCGCTGTCCGAGCTTTTGACTTCACCAAGGGCAGCTCTGGTGGCTACGGATATTTGACCCGCGGAGGTCCTGGATTCCGTAATGCTACCATTCATCTTAAGTCGCAACGTGGTCACAGTTTGAATATGGCCGTTGAAATTATTGGTCATTAATCAATGAATGCAGTGATGGTGAAAAAACTTCCATTTGTTGGGCATTTGTGCGTAAAAGCAATAATAAAGAACCCATCATCCTTTGAAAAATAAAACTCACGAGTTATTTTTTTTTTTTTTTTTAAGAAAAAGCATATTTTTATTTCTCTAATAAAAATAATTTTAATTTCAATTAGGTATTTGTACCTGTAAAATTACTAATCAAATCAAACACCCATTTGGGTTGATCCATTGGTGCCATATGGCCAGCATCACGAACTAACATTTCCGTCAAATTCCCGGCTTGTTTCTTATAGCCAGCAATTTGCCCATCCACCCACCATATTTCCCGTTGTGCCTTCTTATAAACTTCAGCTGAGTTAAATTTCAATTTTTGCAAATAATTCATAGTGAGCGGATAGGCTACAATAATGTCCAGCTGTCCGTTATAAATGCAAACTTTATAGCCATTGTCCAATAATTCGGCCACCCAGGGGGCTACGCTGCCCATAACGTCTTGTTTTAGATACTCTTCGACCTTATTCTCACCGTCAAGGTCATGGAAGGTTTTATTACCAACATGAATTGCTCGTCTAGTTAATGCCGATTGCAAGAATTCTCCCATAACAGCGTCTCCATCGTTAGGCTTGGTTGTCAAATAGTTGAAGTATGTCTCGAAGCCGGTGAGATTGCGAAAGAGTGATCCATAAGTAGACTCATCCATGTTGATCAGGCTATCGAACACATCAAAGGCACAGTTCATGTCGTGCTTATGGATGCAGTCAATGCCTTTCTGCTCCTCCATTTGGAATTGGTCGCGTCCATTCAAGTCAATCAGACCCAATTGGTAGAGATAGTCTCCGTAGTTCATTTGGTGTTCGGGGTCCGAAAGACCATTACCAATGGCCATTCCCTTCAAAGGAATTTTCACGTCCTGGGGTGCAGATTTCTGGGTGCGATATGTGTAGTAGGCTAACGCTGGTACATACTTCCCACCGTATGATTCACCGGTAATATAAAAGCCCTTGGTCTTTGAAAAATCAAATAACGTGAAAAGTTGTTTCATTGCTTCGTACAGATTATGACCAACTTGTTTCTCATTGCGAGAGTAGCCAGCCTCATTATCGGCAAAACTAAAACCTGTTCCGACGGGATTATCAATGTAAATCAAGTTCAATTTTTGATTCCATCGAACATCTCGTAATTTTAGTTTTTCCCCATTGAATTCGAATGGACCATTTTCGGTGAACAAACCGAACAAAGAAGATGCTCCTGGACCTCCTTGCAGCCAGAGAACAACTGGCGCATGTATGGGATCGTGTTCAGCAGGAAAGTACCAAAAGAACAAATTAGAATTGTAGTGTTTATCAACAGTAAGATAACCGGAATAGCTCTCCACCGATTGAAATTGAGTACCAATAACTTTTGCCTTTTTTTGAGCTTCTGAAAATTTTTTAGCTTCTATCAATGGAGTCAAGAAAAGTGGCTCCCCGGGGTCACCATCATCGTAATAAGCTTTGAACCTTGGATATGGATTGATGAACGATTTGCGATAAGTCTTCTCGTTCTCGGGGCGAACTGATGGAATATGAAGAAAAGTGAACAATAAAACTGCCACCGCAATGGAATAACGCATTGTTAAGCAAATGCTAATGCCTGGCGTAATAAGTTAAATAAATTATTTTATATAAATTAAAGCCAAATCAAATATTTACTCTTTCTTTTTGGAAATGACTTTGAATGAACCTTGTGGAACGAGAGTTTAAATAAAACAAGAAACTGTACTTTTTGATCTTCCTTATCAACTTCTTAAGAAATGGAATTATTCACGAACAGACGAAAAGCGATATAGTAGATGTCGATGCCGACTCGACTAGCCGATTGAGAGCCTGGGATTTCTCTTCTCTGACCAACTTATGACAGCGATGGCGTAGCCGTAGCGACAGCGAGTGACCAAAGCGAAAGCAACTTCCAAAAAGATTTGTTTTTGTTTAATTTTTGATAAGGGTTGCCATAACATATTTTTATATTGAGACACCATACAATTGAATTCGTGAGTACCTAAACCAATATTAGCGATCAGAATACAAAAATTAAATATGTACCGATATTTATTTATAGTTTTATTTAGGTATAATTAATGGACGAGACTAGAAACATGCCAATTTATAACAGTTATGACAGTTTTTCGCAATTAAAAGTGGGGTGCGTGAACGGGCTTCGCGCGACTTGAAAAAAAACTGTGGGTGTCTGCAGTACGCACACCTGCGGAGGGCCCTGGCCCTGCGGGGCCGCATAAACAGTACTTTAATAAACCAAAACTGTTATAATTGACATCTCTAGAGTCACTTCCATAATTAATATGCATACCACAGATTAGCCACATGCTCTTATTTCAAGAGTCGTTCGTTTGTCGATAAACGAATTTTGTCGAAAGTCGATCATCGCAAATTCAAGATTTTAAGCTGTTGTTGCATCAGATATGTCAACAGTTATGTTTTCACAAAAAATTACAACAACTATCCGTACCTTTCGATACCAATTTGAAAGCGACTCACAGAAAATGGATCATCATTTTCAATTTTTAATGAATTGAAGTGGTTATATCTAATATCCTTGGCCTTCAAATTGCTATTTTAGCCCCCCAACTACCCCCCAAATACATGACAATTTAAAACAGTTTTGTTTATACAAGTAGAAATGCTATACTCAAAATCGTGGGATGCTCAGTTTGCGGGTCGATAAATGTCGATTTTTGCCAACATTTATCGACCCGCATAAAGACATACATTTGTCCATTATTTCTTGTCCTCCCAGAAGTAATGAACAATGAAGCAGCCATTTTCTACCAACTCGGAGGTATGTTAGTGGGATTGTCTGAGACTCTTATGTAAAACTGGCAGCAATATTTAGGCACCCACGATTAAATGATAATTTTGGAACCAAAGTTAAAAATAAAAACTGCTTGTAAGGACGGTGCGGTGCGAAGAAACAAACTCTAAATAAATGTAGCAGACATAAACTGAGAAGAGACAAGTAGTAACAAAGAACTTCTTTATTTGTTATAATTTATTATAGTACAGTAAATTTTAATCCTTTGTGCCTGTTAAGTCGGTTATCAAATCGAACATCCACTTAGGTTGATCTCTTGGTACCATGTGTCCGGCATTACGGACTAAAACCTCTAACAAATTCCCTGCCCTTTTCTTGTAGCCAGCTATTTCCGAATCTTTACCCGAGCCCACTCTCCAGATTTCACGATTAACGATTTTGTACACATCGGCATCAGAAAACTTCAAGTTCTGCAAATAATTTACGGTCAGCGGATATGCTACAATAATATCCAGCTGTCCATTGTAAATGCAGACGGTATAGTAATCTAGAATCTCGGCCACCCAAGGAGCCACGCTATCCATTACGTCTGCCTTCAGGTATTCTTCAACCTTATTCTCAGTATCAGAGTCGTGGAATGTCTTGTTGCCGACATGAATCGCTCGTCTTGTAATGGAAGACTGTAGAAATTTTCCCATCGCATTGACTTCTCCTTCGTCTTCTGTTGTATCAAGATAGTTGAAATAAGTGCTGTAGCCAGTGAGATTTCTGAACAAAGATGAATTGACTGTGCCATCTATATTCATTAGATCATCCAAAATATCAAAGGCACATGTCATGTTGTGGCCATGAATGCAGCCAAGTGCCTCTTGTTCGAGTTTTTGGAATTGCTCAGCACCAGGCAAGTCAATGAGACCCAATTGGTAAAGATAGTCTCCGTAGTTCAATTGATGCTGCGGATCTGATAAGCCATTCCCGATAGCAACTCCCTTAAGGGGTATATGAACATCGTTGTTAACCGAATTCTGAGTACGGTGAGTGTAATAGGCCAGAGCAGGAACATACTTCCCAGCGTAGGATTCCCCAGTTATCCAAAATCCACTGGTCAATTTAAAGTCAAACAGCTGGAATAGTTGACTTACAGCTTGATAGAGATTGCGAGCAATTTGCCTTTCATTCCGAGCGTAACCATCTTGGTTTTCTGTGAAACTGAAGCCTGTTCCTACGGGATTATCGATGTAAATCAAATTCATCTTTTGGCTCCACGAGTACTCTAGCCTTTTCTCCATTTTATTCTTTTTGAAATCGAAAGGACCATTCTCTTGGAAGAGTCCAAACAATGAAGACGCCCCCGGTCCACCTTGAAGCCAAAGAACGACGGGGGCATAGGGTTGATTAAATTCAGCGGGGAAGTACCAAAAAAATAAATTCGAATTAAATTTTTTGTCTACGGTTAAATAACCGGCATAGCTCTCCACATTGTGAAATTGAGTTCCAACAACTTTGGCGGCTGCTCGAGCTGCTGTAATGTTGTGCGCTTCTATCATTGGGGTCAGGAATAGCGGCTCACCAGGGTTATCTCCATCATGATAAGCTTTAAATCGGGGATAAGGATTGATGAACGAACGGCGAAATGGTTTTTTGTGTGAAATGGCTGGTGCAGAAAAAAGCACTATACCCAACCAGAGGGCTATCAAGAGTTGTTTGCCGGGGCAGTAATTCATTATGACTACAATTTAGGAGTAGGTATATTTTAAGTTGTTTTTGAAATCTGTAAATGTTAGGTAGTTATTTATTTATAATGTACTTACGTTCTTGTCCAATAACTGAGAAGTTTAACAGTTTTTAAATAATTATGATCTCCGAACTGATATAATGACCAATGAATTATTAACGAGATATATGAGTCCAGAAATAATTAAATTGTTAATACCTATAGCTATTCAATAAAAAAACCAATCCATCCATTATATACAAACAATACAACAGAAATGAATATAAAGGAATGACTGCAATAAATAAATAATCAAACGAAAACGAGCCAAAGAAAACAAAACGAAAGAGAAAAAGAAGCAAGTTACTAGGGTTACCATTTGCATCCAATGATTCATGTTTTTTTTTTTTTTTTGTCGGATCCAATTCTTTTGAGGATCATTTCTTTTACAGTGATCTTATTGAACGTTTAATTTGTTTAAAAAGAAAATGTAGCAACAGCTAATCTTTCTATTTCGTGTTTTTGTTTTTAACTTATCCACTTTTTGCGAATGTGGCAAAAAGTATTAAAGCAAGCATTACAACAAAGGTACGAGTTCGTGCTCTTTATCGGGATCACGCTTCATTATCCAAACATTTTGGAATAGAATTAGTGAAAGAGGAGTACTCCACACCACAGATTAGCCACATGAAGATGAGAATCCCCGGCAGCCATTTTAATTTGCCTACAAGCTTGAACTGGCAGTTATCAGATAAAAAATGAGAATGTGTGTAAAAAAAAACTCACACATAGACAGTAGGGATCTTCACACACCTGGTTAAATTGTTGTTGCAATTCACATCTATTCATCGACGCGGGAAGAAATTACAAATACAACAATGTAAACAAATGGGTTTTGGAGGGTGAAACGTACGAAACATTCTCATCTTCATATGGCTAATCTGTGCTCCACACCTTCAAAAGACTACTTTTAGACAAGATCAATTTTTAATCTTCGTTTTTCTTTTACTTTAATTGTAATTGCAATTTCCTTTTAAACGTTGCGTATTTAAATTAATGTTAACATTTGCAATTGAAAAAGTGTCAACTCCCTGCACCCTTCTCCACTTGGTTAAGAGTGGACGACGAACGAAAATAATACACACTAAGGAAAAACTCAAAGAAGAATGATAGATAACTCCGCAGAATAAGAATGAGATATAACTCACTAACGTGCTTCAAAAAGGCAAAAATATGTTGCATCGTTTAAACGCAGTCAAACGAAAACGAGAAAAAAATAACACTAGCCATCTACCTTTTCAATGCTTCAACCAATGAATTTCCAATTCGCCGCATAAGAAATAAACATAAAAGCGAGACAGCCATATTTATGAGAACATTTTTTCTTGCACTCGCACACTAGCTGAAGATGAAAAATTCCACCCAAAAAGTTAAAGTAGATGTGTGACGACTTTTCAAAATGACGGCTTCCCGTTAAGAGATAAATTTTCAACTATCCCAATTCGACAAAAGAAAAATATACAAAAAAAAAATTCAAGAAAAGTGTGTTTCACAGAAGTAAATTAAAAAAAAACAAATGAAATTGCAATACGAAACGAACGTCTCACGAAACTCGATTCATTTATTTAAACAAAAAAAATCTAAGAAAGCAAATTGAAAATGCAAATTTTTTGGTTTTAAGTGTGTCGGCTGTCGGTGTATGTAATGTGGATGTGGTGAATCTGCGAAAAAGAAAATTTCCATCTCCTCGTCCTCGGCCTCTCCGTTTCCAGCACTCGCTGTGGCTGTCCTGTCTTGCTGTGTGAACTGTGAAGTGAAGTAGGAAATAAATTTTAAGAAAAAAAGGTGTGTGTGGTTTTGGATAAAACAAAAAATTATATATTTACTTGAATATGCATTCCCCTCTGATTTGCCTGATTGATTTGAGTGCAAATTATCATTAAAAAGAATTTAACAACAATTTAGTTCTTAATTGTGCGAACCAAAAGAAAAAAAATCTGAAAAAAACACCGAGGAAAAAAATTATATCATTCCGTAAAAATTGTCAACACGTCGTCGTTGTCGTTGTTAGTCGAGTCGTTTGGATTCAGTCGGTTCCATTTGGCGGCGAGGTACCTTACAGCAGCGTGACAAGGACAAAGTGATTATCATCAAATAGTTTTTCTTTTTGTATTTATTTATTTTTGGATTTATTTTTTTTTTTTCAAAAAAAAGTTGTCGCTTCAGAGAAAGCTGTGCGCAATCAACACACCGAAAAAAGGATAATACAAGGATCATAATTATTTTAAATACATTTTTTTAGTTTCTCTTTAATGTGGGAAATGATAAAACTGCAACCAAATTAAGGTGAGTACAATTTCTGAGATGTCTCGTAGGGCTTATTGACTTTTTTTGTGAAGGAATTCTTCGTGAAAAAGGCTTAAAGGAAGTCTCTTGCCTCAGCTATGAGTCATTTCTTTGGCTTCTGCAATAGGATAAGAAAGTAAAAAGCAATCTCAAGTTCCTTTTAAAAGGATACACGAGTCACAAAAAAAAAGAAGGAAAACAAATTTATTGTCATATCTACCTACTACTTGGCAATGCAGCTGTTTAATTGCTTATATGTACATAATATTGGAATTTCTTTCGCCTCATACCTTCACACATCATAACAACCTACCCCTTGGGTTTCTGGCTTGCCAGCCTTCAGCCAAACCAAACCCACCCTCCTGTGAGTACTCACTCCAGATTTATAGCCGACTACCCTATCTACCTACATACAATTGAAATTTAGCTGCAGTCATGTCATTAGGTTGATTTTTTGGCAGTCTATGTTTTTGTTTGGTAAAACAAATTATTGAAACTCGTTACGGCAGACCTTACAACGCAAAAGGAAGCTTGGAATAATTTTTTTTTTATTTTCATTTAGTTCAAATAAATTATGCCGTGACCCCACAGAGTTTTCTTTTTTTATCAAACAACATTGCTGTGTATGTCCGTTAATTAGGTGAATAATGAAGATGATGGAAGATATTCGTCAGAAAACTACCTTTCTTCCCAGCATGAAGAAACATATTTATACAAATTGTGTTAGCCTTTTCCTGTCTCACAACAAATAAACTCAGAAAAGCTCTACAACTTGTGTGACTGCATTCCTGAAATTATTGTTTAACCAGGCCCACATTTGGGAGTATTGCCAATTGGAAGAGGTTAAAAGTTTTGTTTGTAAAATATATTTTCAAAGCCGAATTCTCTGGTTGCTAACAACGACAGGCAACTCTAATGTTCTTCCTTCCTTGCAAATCAACACAGCTTTTATTGATATAGTAAAGATGGTAAGATTTTATTTCTAGTTGTTACGTTAGGGTAGGTACCTAATTTAGATTCGAAAAATTGAATTCCAGATTTTAATCAAACCTGCAACACGAAGAAAGTGGGTCTCGCAACTCTATCTGCTGTACCTCCATCTTGAACATAAAATAATCATTTTTTTTAACCTTCCTAACCTAACCCGAAACAGATGTGATGACTTATTATTTTAGGGTTTTAAGGCCGTAACTGTGGCTAACTTGGTCTATTCTGACGTTTCAATTTTCTTGCAGATGATCCACTGCTATTGACCAAAATGTTGAGACCCATTTCTAGCTTAATGGCTGTGGCAATAACAAAAATTTCGGTATTTGACATGAAGAGCAAATCAAGACGTTTGGTTTGGTGAGGTTAATCGACTGATGGAATCATCGCTTTATATTTCTCGTGTAGCCTCAGGGTAGATAATGCTCGAATTTCGAAAGAAAATAAAGTTCATAAATCTTCCGTCATTTTCTATCCGGATTCGTAATAAGAGACACCAACAAATCTAAAATAAGAATAATTTTGAATTATGGACAGCTTTTTAACAAAATCTCCCCGGTCAACGAGTGGACGAGTTTTTTTTTTGAAACTTAACGAAGTGTGCTTTCAAGCAAGAGATTTTGTATGACAACTACATAAAATCTCATAAGCTGGCCATACACGACCGATCCATTCGGCTCGGGATTTTCGTCTTTTGCTGAATTCATTTCAAAGTCCCCACTAATTTTGCTCCGTCAAAAATTTAGTAGGCTAATCCAAAATTTTGTTTCCTCAGTAGGTACCTACTTGAAAAACTGAGAAATTTTGGTGAGTAAGTGCGTTTATATTGTTGTGAGATTGTTCAGATCTCTGATATCTCAGAAATATAAACTGACCGAATAAAACTCAAAATTTCTACAATTTTTAGTCCAATTAAATTTGTTTTTTAAATTTGACAGAACTCTGGACTAAAATTGTTGGAAATTGGGAGTTTTGGGAAGTAAACGAACAGAGGTAATTTGACATTATCAAATGTCATAAAGGGTGTTTGCCTAGTAACAAGCGAACTGTCATTGCTCTACTAGCTGAACACAATAGGCGCGCGTTCGTACGCGCGTGATTATTAAAACTTATTTAGATCCCAGAGTCGCGTTCGCGGCTGCGTCTCCATTGTATTCACTTTAACGAGATTTCACGTGTTTTAACTTTGACAGGTGCGAACGCGAGTTCGATCGCGCTTCTATTGTGTTCAGCCACTCAGGAGTGTTTAGTTGGAAATTATTAAGAAAATAGGTTTTGAATGATACTATTTAAAAAGTTCTTTTAATTAAGAATACTTTAATAAAGAACTTGAAAGTTTGAAAGTTTGTTGAGTAGTATCATCCCGACATCTAAATATCAGGCTGTTTAAAATTTTGCGTCATTCCCTTTTTATGGAAATTCTTTAAAGGTATGCAACTTACGATAACATTCTTTAGATATAAATATGTACAAATTACAACCTTCATATACCTTGAACTCGGATGACTGGGATGTTTTACATTTTCAAATGTGAATATCTTGCAGTATATATATATTTTTTTAAAAGATTTCAACCCTCTTACCTACTTGACTCACTCTATAAGTGTGATAAGTCTCAAACAAAACAATTAAGCAGTTGTATTTTTAAACATTAAAAAATGGGTGGCCAAAGTCATCTGTAATTGTGATACGCTCGCCTTCTCCTTTCTTGGCTTTCTACTAGTATCTGGGGTTCTGAGGCTCTTCATGTACTCTAAAACCGAATCGCTAAGCGTCATTACGTTACTGGAAATAGAATCATCTTCAGGTGTTTTTAAAGATGTTTTATCAAGTTTGCTTAAAACTTGTTGGCTATCGGATGGATAGATTCCGATTGCCCGAAAGGCAGATTTTAAATTTTCCGTCGCCTTTTCGTTTTCTTATCCATGTTTTTTTTTTAGAGGCATCGGAAACACTTCTTTCGGGACTGCTTCATTTCTCGGGTTTGCCAGCTTATACGCCGTTAAGATTTCACGCCATATTTCTTTTAAATGTCGAAAGAAGGCAACGTCTAATGGTTGTGCTATGAGACAAACAAACTTTCTATCATTATCTTCAGTTGCTTTGATGAAATCTTCGGAGAAATTTCTGGCAAGATTGTCACCGATGATAACTTTGGGACCTGCTAGCTTTCGGACGTGGGTAATGAAGATTTTTTGAAAACAATCCGAGAACACTTTGCTGTCAAACCAACCATGAGATGCAGCATTATATCGAACTCCGGGTGGGTCCCCTTCCATATATATTTTTTATACACTTTCTTAGCCTTACACAAAACGTACAGAGGCAGTAATGTTCCAGTAGCTTTGCCACAGAACATTAAGCGAGATTGAAGTTTTGGAATGTGCCATAACTTGCTCCGGGTATTTAACACCTCTCAAAGAAATGGCTTTTCGAGCCCCTGGCTCGTCGGTAAAATTGGTTTCATCGTAGTTGATGATATTTTCAGGTAGTATGCCTGCCAAACTGATTTCGAGATTGTCGAAGTAACTAGACATTGTTGACGCTTTCGGTGGAGTTATATTTTGGCACATTCGGGACGTTATTCTGTCCTTGTGGCGTTTCAAGAATCCGTTTGCCCAATCTTTGTCTGGCAAATTGTCGTTGAATTTTGACACGCATTTGTTATTGCGATCCAAAAAGCTCTTTGTGATATGGCGAAGATCAAGGGTTGACAATGGAAATCCCCAGTCGCTAGTTGTTAACAACATGAGTTAACAATACAAGCTTCTTCATTTTCCGATAGTGCGGTTTGCCCCACCAGGTGCTTTGATGTGAAGGTTTTTTCAATTTGTTTTGAGCGTGGACCTTGAAATTTTGTATTCTTTTGCAGCCTTGTTCAAAGTCATTTTCCCTTCGCGGATTTCAGAAATAGCTGCTTCCAATGCTGTTAAAAGCCGTCTAAGAAATGATAGAAATAAAATCGTTGAGAAAAAAAATAGTATAATAATAAAAAACGCTGTTAAATGTATACTCAATTTATTCAAAATTTGTCAAAGCTTTATTTATGAATAAAATATTTTTCCAGGCAAAAGTCATCATGCAAATGTAATGTGTCTAGTTTCATACTCGTACTTAAACATTTTTAAAGTACTTTCCTACAACACTGCAGTCCTTCCAAAATGTTTGCTTTTAATATTTTGATTTTCAGAAAAAAAAAAATTTAAAATAAAAGGTGGACAATTTAAGATTCATAACATAAACAAATAGTAAAAAACGACATAAAGGAAATCCAAGGAAAAGACTTTCAAGGCAAATGTCAATTAGTGAAAAGAATAAAGTAGAAGTTGCAACACCCAAGTGTCTCGTACAACTTACTACACTATACTTACTGGGGTGGAGTCGTTTTATGTACATTTGGTGCTAGTTGGTGGGCTGATGATGATGCTTGGTCGATAATTTTATTAGTTTCATTTTCTTTATCGTTGACGTTATTATTTTGTAGTTAATGGTTTGACTTGTCAAGTTGGGATATTTGTTTAGTCAATGCGATGATTTGCAAACCAAAGACTATAAACCTGAGTTATAAAATATAATTGCTGTTTATTCAAAGATAAATGAATAAAAATGTTCATTTTTTATGAAAATTCAATAAAATAAAAAAATACCCTCCAATTTAGGTCTCCTTTTACCAGCAAAATAATTTTAATCAGGTGTGTGATTTTTTTTTTCAAAGGGTTAACATCAAAAACGATTACGTGAGCATGCGTCCAACGTTGCTGTTTCAGTCTAGGCGTATCCAGGAAGTCCAATTCTGGTCACTTTTTCGAATACTTTTAGTCGAATTTCGCGGTAAGCCTAGCAAGAGTGTTGATTTTCAATTCAGGATTTTATTTTTTTTTAACATATGTAAGTCCGTGATTACATATTTTCTTAAATTGTGTACAACCGTTGCCAAGTATAGTCGCATTTTCTTTTCACGCGGTAATTTTCTTGACCCTCCAATTTTTCTTGACCGCTTTAATAATCAACTTTTTAATATTCACTTCGGTTTTTGACCCACAAAAGTTTTTGTTTTTATTCACCTTAATTCCAATTAACTCAATCGATAAAATTATTTAATAATTTTCGCGACTCATCAGCAATAAACAATAAAGACAAAAAAAGGGCATTTCGCTTTTACATATAATGCTCGCCATAAAATGCCTGAGTGATACCACATCAAAAAACAATATAGCTTGCCAAAACATTATTTCAAGCCAATCTAATAAATTTGACATAGTTATAAAGATTGTTGAAGAACTTCATTCCCAATGGCAAAATACCTCCTCCCTCTGTTTGGCTAAGCTAACGACAAACAGCTAAAGACAAACAATTGTGCGCCCTTCAAAAATTAGCAGTTCCACTAAACGATTTGTCAACAGAAATAAACAATGTGCTGTCATCAAACTTGTAATCACTTCGGTCGGACATGGAGATCCATTTCCAAGGATCCTCAGCTAATACGGAAGTTTCTCCAATTCTTTCTCAGGACCAGTTTTTACTCAACGGGATTTGCAATGAAACACTAAACGCTAAAACAATGTTGACAAGAGTGTCTGCAGAGCTTATTTCTATGGGATATGACGTTAGCAGCAACTGTCAAATTACCATGGAAATTTAGCGGGATATGGGATCGTTGAATAAACACTCACGGGAATTACGGCTTCTTTTAAACGATATTTTGGATGAACCCAAATTTCCTGCACCTACTCCGGTAACAGTGTACAATAATAACTCTGTCCGTGATGAACTCTTAATTGCCGATATTGACACTGTGCATCTTATACCCACCCAACGTGCAGTTCAATCGTCTTCTCCGTCGTCCCCCATACTACCAATTGACGCTTTACCTCTTATTCCCAACCAACGCTGTCAAAAATCTTCTACACGCGAGTCGTCACCCACACAACCAAAACTCATTGAAAAATTCGGAACTACATGGAATTTTTCGGATTGGAATTAGAGATTAAGTAAGCTGAAATCAGTTAATAATAGCCAATATTCGCTAAGAAACAATAACTATTTTGCCAATGAATCCTGGGTCCAATCTTTCTTTGAGCGTAGATTCGCCATAGCTGTCGAATGTCATCGTACGTCATCCAGAAGTTTTAAGATTGATTTTCCTTCTAAGTACGACTGGATATTTCATCATCCCAATGCATCATTTTGCCTCGATAACATGCGGCTGTCGAAATGGATTAACAATCTTACTAAAACTAAGTATAAGCTTAAGAACTCTCGCACTCCTAAACCTATCAAACAAAAAATTGTTTCCCATACTCTTGATCCTAACTGGACTAAAAAAGTGAGAGTTTTCTGGGACAAAAAACATTACCATAGTCAGTTATTACTTTGAGTTAGTAAGGGACTTTTTCTACCAAGGCTCCGCTATAAACTCAGACAATAATACCAGCTTTAGGTATTTCAAAATTAAAGGTTACCAACTCACTCGACATTTAAACTCATTTATTTAACTTGATTTCTCTCATATACAAGTTGGTTGCCCTATTAGAAATTTTTCTTCCAAACACTTTCCATTCGAAACAAAATCAGACCACGCTTTACTTATTATCGCACAAAATTACACCAAACGAAAAAGAGAGAAATATAGCCAACGTCTAAGTACTTGTGATTGACAGTGTCTCCTATCGCATATCGTGTCACAAGCTTCAAAGTCACAAATATACATCACCCAATGTACCCCGAGTGCATAAGTGATCCACTCACGTTTTCTCCTCTTTTGTTTCAGTATTTTTGCATCAGTCTCGGATGGCCTTCTTGATTTGTCGTCGTCGTAATAATTATATATCTATGTATAACTAGTAGTGTATGTTAAAACCCCATATGAGCTCAACCTCCCTTTGCCGCCACTCGTACCCATCATTCTTAGTTTGTCTTTAATGTTTGCCTGTACGGCTAGGTGAATATCTAAATGTACTAAGATTTTATTTTTATTTGCTTTTGTTTTTGTTTATCGTCTCCATTTACATACATACATACAAAGATGGAGACAGAGTAGAGAAATATAGTGCGAATCCCTTTGCCTCTGTTTGCTGCGCCGAAATGGTGTATGTTCATTGCGAGATGTGAGTGAGGAACATGTTGTGATGAAGTAAACGAACTAGCCAACAAAATCTGACCCAGCAACAAATCAAAGCTTAACAGTTAACACATGACAGCAATGAGTTGCACGACAGAGTCACACGTAGTTGGTCTGATGAATAATGAATGTAGAATGATTCTGATGGGTAAGTGCCTTGCGACCTAGAGATCTATTGCACTTGGCTAACACATGGTTCGGGGCAAAAAGATTCATGTATACCAGTCCCTTCAACTCAAAAATATAAATTTATTAATTAAAAACATTTACATTTATCCACACATCTTAATAGCAATTGCGTAATAATAGCACAAAATTTTTAATAATTTTTAAACTTCAAACATTTTAATAAAGTTAAAATCACGAAATGGCTATTTTATTTTTTTTAGTATCATACTTAATCCATATGTCACTTTGGCAATTCCAAATGTGCAAAAGGTATGTTTGCTTACTTTTTTGCACGAACTGTCACTGTTTTAGGTGTGCTCAGCTGCGCCTATGTCCCCATTAAAAAATTAATAGATAAAGATAATTTAAAACCGGATACTACCTTAAAATATGGCTTTTAATTGAAAGTTTTTTTGTCAATTTTATAGACGGAAATTTATTGTTTAATTAATTTACGAAATAATTTTTTTACGAAACCAATACTTGCTCTTAGGGCAAGTACAAACATAGCAAATATCACTGCATATGCAACAATAGAGTCAAGTAAGAGGTAATCTCTTGCACAATGAAGGTATGTACCTAAAAAATTCCGATAGGCTCGAAGGCGAATTACCCATCGGAGAGAAATATTTATAAAACTTGCAATATAAAAATTATTAATTGTTGCAGATATAAGCCCACAAGAATACAAATAAAAAAAAAACTCTCCACCGAAGAAATTGGCATTTAAATTCTGCACAAAAAAAACAAGGGGTTTCGACAGAAACACGCAAATTGACCTCTTAAGTTCGTGAACTCATTTTTATTAAATGCTTTTTTTTTGTTTTTCAAATTCTCAGTGGGTGTAGTTGTTGCAGTTGCAATTGCAATTGCTCTTTATACATTTGCCAACTCAGCAGCTTCAATACTTTCAACTTTCAAGACTTTCTTGCAACATAGTTGGGGGAATGAAACACTTTTGAATGCTGTTCTTGGGCGGGGGTTAGAGGGTTATTGTCCTGAGAACAAGTGTAAGCGCTTTAACTTTGACAACATAATTGAGGAGGAAACTTTGGAGAGAATTTACGAAACTTAAACGGAACTAGAGATGTTTGAGTGGATGATTTAATACAAACGCCGCGCCGTCTGTGCGGCCGAAGAAAATAGTGGAAAAATAATGAATAATGGAACAAAGCGAATACCAACAGCTGTCTAGAGTTGTAGGCATTGTTGTGGTTTTGTTTTTTTTCCTAAGTAATAACCGTTAGAAAAAACATATTAGATGCTTGCAAAATCTTACACAATTGTGGTTTGGTAAGTTTTAGGGCTTGTATGGGAAACATGTTACTATCTTGAACATTAAATGAACAAACCTATCAAACCACAATATGTGTAGATAATTACATATCTTTATACATCATATACAGATAGTTTTAACCTCATCACATGTTTAATGGATTCAAGTTAGATATATGTAGGATAAAGATTTAAAGAACAATAAAATCCACTTGTCGCAACAGCGCCCTCTGTGGAACAAAAATATTTTCGAGACGGCAGTCAGCTTTCTGCTGTCGTCGAAGATCGTTCGTGTCATGCGTTTTGATTCCAATCGAATACTTTGCGTTTTCGAGTTGAACAGTTCCAAAATCCAACCGAAAACGACATAAAAAATCGTCTTCCCAATTTGCACGCACACAACCTAGTTTATCCATTTAACAAAATGGGTTCTTCAAGCTTGACGACTTCTTCATAAAAGCTTTGTTCAATGACTTTGTTCAAGGCAGATTAGAACAGAACAGAACAGCACAGATTAGTGAAAAAACGTCAGAAAAAGTTAGAACAGAAAATGGCTGTCAGTAAATAACAACAACATGTATGCAGGTTTCAAATCGACAAATACACGTCTTAAAAATAATATAACTTTATTAAAAAAAGAATCAGAATTGATGAAAATTCACTTTAAGAAGATTTAGAAAGAGGTTCAGAAATAATCCTCTCAAAAAACAAACTATTTTCAATGAAAAAAATACAACAACTGATTTTGACACTTCTCAAAAATCTAAGTTCTACCTTAAAAGCCACTACAGAAAATTCTGTTCTAAAGTGTGCCAGACAGACTTATTGAACTCATTGAAAATTCCTCTATGCCGGTGGTAGAGTGAAATAATAACGTGGACTTTCTTCTGTGGGACGTTACAAGGTCACACTTTACGATGTAGCTCGTTACGTTTCGAATATCTGCAATGCACGATATTGGGTACTTTCAGTGATAAAAATCTGAAGATCGCTTTGAAGCTGATTCTCAACTGATTTTATCGATCCGAGAGTTACAGAACTTAGGCACTGAACAGAGCTCGAGCATGTTGAACAAGCTCTGAACATACTCTGAACTGAACGTGTTCTGAGCGCTCCGATATATTTTTGAAACACATTTGAGAAACAATTTGTTAACAGATGACATTTGTCAATTTTAAGCTGTCAAGCTATCGACAAGGCAAAAAGATAGAAAATTCAAGTTACAAAAATTAAAATTAAATGGATGGCTTGGTCCAAAAAAAGATACACAACTTTAAGGCTCTGAACGTACTGAGCAAAAAAAGTAAAACAATATTTTTTTTGACAGTTCAGACTCTGTTCGGAACGGAAACAGAAAAACCCCTATTAAACAGCAAGTTGTACTTTTCTCTTCGAAACTCGTTCTAAACTGTTCCGAACAGCCTGGTTGAACAAACCTAAAATCTAAAACAAACAAATATGCCGTAGTAGTAGAAGTAAGAGTGTAAAACCGAGGACATACTCTGAACGTACAAGCGAAAGCGTTCGCTGTCACTATCAGGTCTTAACCAGTTTATATTGCTGAGATCTCCGAGGACTCGGTATTCTTTGGTACTAAGATTGAGTCCAAACTGGTGTGCTTCACCGTGTTTACATTAAAAACAACGGCACCATCTTCAATTTGTTTGTTACAAAAGTCGCTCTGTTTATTTTTGTTGCTATGTTTGACGTTTAAAAAGTGGCAGACTTTTTTGATTCAAAACTTTCGTGTACACTTTCTTTCCTCACTGGGAGAATTTTATCCCCACTTGTCAATTTTTAGTCCAAAAAGTACACGAACGGAGCTTATGTACATAAATAGGATTTCTTTAAATATTTTTTTCTTATGCATTGGAAGTGAGATCGAAAGAAAATACGAGTAGTCAAAACAAAAAATTTTCAATTTCTGGTTATTTATTATAACGAAGTCCTTTTATTTTTTTTCAGGTTCCATTTAATTTCAATACATTCGTGATTCTTCAGCATATTGCATAATGTGGACTTTTAAGAAGACCTTTTATTAAATAAAAACTAACAACGGAAGAAAGAACAGTGCATAGCCAAAAAAAAAAAAACAACAAAACTTAACTTTCCAAAACTCTATTTGGAAAATGTAATTTTCAAACAAAAAATTTTTTTTGAAAATGTGTGCGGTTTTACAAACAAAAACAAAATATTCAATTTGGAAATAAATTTTGAAAAAAAAGTGAAAGTAAACAAAAAATTTAACGGTTTTTGTGTGCAAATCAAATTTTAACAACACCCTGCAAAAATGGCATACCGTAAACCATCCGATTTGGATGGTTTTATAAACCTCATGCCAAAGGCTGATATGCGCGTCAAAGCAATACTCGCTGAAGATCTTGTTACATTCTTGAGTGATGAGAACAATTCCATTGTGTGCATGGATTTGGGCCTACTCGTCGATGGATTGATGCCATGGTTAACTGGAAGTCATCATAAGGTAAGCTATGGAAAATTGGTATTATTATACACTTTTAAATTTTTAGATTAAACATATAGTATTAAATAAGGGGTGATGCCTTTTGCGAGCAAGTTGGTTCTCCAGGCGCTTTATTACCCCTCTTACACGCCACAAACGATCTACCATGTCGATGAAATAGTTCGTTCTTTAATGGGCATTCCAAGGACAATTTGTCGCCTTATAATTGTATGTCAAAACGAATATTTTTCAATGCTATGTAATTATTATTAGACTTCCTTTAATAAACACAAATTCACTATTTTTCCATCGAAGATTTATCTTAGTTTTGATTGAATAAATCTATGTAGGCAGTTTTTCCACAGCACAAAAATATTTAAAAGAATATTAAGTTTGGCAGTACCTTTCAAATCCAAATGGTATTTCATTTTTCTTCTGAAGTTGAAGTGAGACAGAAAGTTTCATATAGGTATGTCAAAAGGAGTAAACAAAATTCTATTTTCCAATGAATGCGTTCAGCGCGATATAAGGTTCGTTCAACGAGGCTGTTCGGTTTCGAACAGAAAAGTACAACTTTTTGCTGTTCAATGAGGAATTTTCTGTTCTAAACTGTTCTGGTTTGCTGTTCAATGAGGCTGTCTAGAACACTTTGGAACAGATTTGAACTGGAATATGTGCTGTTCTGTTCTAATCTAACTATTTTGTCACTGAACACAACTATAATATAGGTTAGTTTGGTTTGTAATAATACTACGTTTTCACCAAGCACTAAACCGCGATTTAAGTGGATTAACCATAAATCTCCTTCAATTCTCGAAGATTTGCCATAAAAATTTAAATCTCCTCAAATGAAGATTTAAAATAAATCTCATTGAAATCTTCTTGCAAACAGAAGATTTTCATATCAAACAATCCTAATTTTGTGAAACGGACCCATTTAAACGTCAGTTTTTCCATTTGATAATAAAGAAAAAAACTATCAAACATTTTTCATTTGATCTGCGCGCGTTGGGTGTCTAGGGACAAAAATGTAAGTATTTACAATATATTTTATATATTTATAATAATATTTCACTAAACAAAACAAGTTCCAGATAATTGAACAAAAAAAAAAAAAAAAAAAAACAACGGAAAACCTGGGCACTGGAGGATGAGGAGCTTCTCATTGAAGTTTGGGCCGATAAATTGCCCGAATTAAGAGAATTCTCCTATTCAATGTACTACTTATTATAACTCTCATGTTATTTTGAAGAATCAAATGTTGTGACAATAGGTTTAGGTTGCCTATACTCATTTTTAATGAATAATTTATTGAAAATTAATTATTTTACTGCTCAAAAATTGTTTTTTTTTTTAATTTAGCTATACGTTTTCCAATTAAATTTGTTTTACTCTTGTCAAATTGACAATAGAATGACAATTCAGACTAAAAACGTCAAATTAATCTCCTTTTCTCTGGTGAAATAACTTCAAGATTAATTTTAAATCACCTACCTTAAATCCCGGATTATCTCTTGGTGAAAACGTAGTATAAAACTATTGGCCGTATAGTATAAAACTATTGATATTTTAACAAGGTTAATTTCAATTCAACTAGATTTAGGAAAAGAAATACGAGATTTGAAGAAGATAAAGTATGAATCTCGTTTTTTTTGTTTTCGGTGGAAACGAAGTATGATTATTTCAGGGAGCGTAAACGCATGTTCACTCTTAATTCTCATTCTCATATCTTTTTATTTTACCCGCACAAACAAATAAAAACATGATTTATTTTTGTTTTGTTACTAAGTTATAGAAGTAAACACAACAATAACCACATCTTTTAAATTCCTTAAAATGAAAGAAAATACCATTTGGAATACTTCGCCTCTGCCATTTCCATTTGTTATAGAAATGTCTATTTTGTCACCACAAATGAACACATCCGGCGCTTAACCCAAACCAATTATGGTTAAAGTTGTTGAATGTGATTTTTTTTTATAGTATGGGGTTCCAATAGTGAGTAGATTTAAGAAAGATAAACATGAACTCCCATAACAACACGATAAATTTTTATATCATTTTTCATGATCTAATTAACAATGGGTTTTTCTTTCTGTTTAAAATTATTGGATAACTGATAGCGTTATCTAGTTATGATTATGAGAGTGGAAATCGGCGACATAGGAATTAAATTGTCATTTACAACTTATATATAGAACAAATTATGTGATGTCCATAAATTAATACCCACTATCTATACTTTCTGGAGATATGAACTGTTTAATGGTTGTTTAAAGCTGGTACACATTCCTCTCTTATGGGCTAAATTTAAGGTTGTATCCATATCCAAAGCTGGGAAAAGTTCCTATGTAAATCTGAAAGATATCAAACCTATTAGCATTTCATCATTCCTTCTAAAAACTTTTGAACGACCGATCGACATCCATTTACAAGCAAGACTCTATACTCACTATTACGAATCATCGAATATTCAATCCACCTATAAGAGTATATAATATGGTTGCTTTCCAAGATATAGGGGGCGCTTTTAACAATGCCGACACGTCTTCAATCGTATACTTCGGAGAAGCTCCTCTTACTATCTTGATAAAGCCATTGAACGTGGTATACTAAGCTAAATTCAATGTTCGGCTTTTCTGTGCACTTCGCTAAACTCCATCCACTGTACTGGACATTATGATCCATTTTTTTTGTTCTTCTATTCTATGTTCTGTAAACAAGAACAATATTTATTATTTATTTTATAAAGAATTTGATGTATAAAATATATTACTCACCCCCACGGACGAGAATAACTTTTAAATTTGAAATTAATTTCTATACAGCCGTTTGTTTGACGTTTGATTGAGTGCTGAATGTTTCAAAAAGTGTGTTTGTTTGACGTGTTCACATTGGACTTACTCCGCGCGACTCATTTTGACATCTCTTTCTTTTATCTCACTCCACCTTACTATTTATATGAGAAAGTGAGGCAGGATTTTTTGATTTTTTTGAAAAAATCCTGCCTCACTAGACTATTTCTTTCTCATCATGAGTTGGAGTGAGATAAAACAAAGAAATGCCAATATGAGCCGCGCGGAGTGAGTCCAATGTGAACACCATCTTTAGTTTCAGTTTTGATAGGTTTTTGTTTGCTTCTCAACAACTTTGCAAAAACTTGTGTTTTACAAAAAAAAGTGTGGGTTTAGTGTGAAAAGCACAGATTAGCCACATGAAGATGACAATCCCCAGCAGCCATTTCAATTTGCCTACAAGCTTGAACTGTCACATTGAAGATAAAAAATGAGAATGTGTGTATAAAAACCTCACACATAGATAGTAGCGATCTTCACACACCTGGTTGAATTGTTGTTGCAATTCACATCTATTCATCGACGCGGGATGAAATTACAAATACAACAATGTAAACAAATGGCTTTTGGAGGGTGAAACGTACAAAACATTCTCATAGTCATATGGCTAATCTGTGGCGAAAAGGCAATAAGTTAATAAAAAAAACATCAATTAACTTTACCAATACAAAAATAAACAAGACACATTCCCAACGTCAAAAGTCACCTTCAACCCGTCAAACATAAATTTTTTTGAGTCGATTCACATTACACGGTTTTGCAGCACGGCATGAATCTCAAATTCAAAATTGATGAACACATAAGTCCTTTCGGTAGAAAAAAAAAAAATCCAATTGCAAATTGCTAATAAATTTCCCTTGAAATCTAAACATATCGCAAGTCAATGTCATCTCACTTGGTGACTCAAATTATCAGATGTTTTTCTTAAATTCTGCTTGAGAAAAAAAGGCAAGACAAGTTACAATTTGTCGAAATCGGAACACCTACCGCAACAAAATGGCGCTGCCTTTCTATTATGACTCTCAACAAATTCCAGTCCCCATTTTATGGCACAACTGATCCATATAGGGATACCTGTCCCCCTCATCTTATCCATACAACTTTTAATACATACATATGCAGATCAAGATTTGCATATTAAATTGCGAATGAGATGTTTTTTTTTAATTTAGTTTTTTCCTCCACGCCCTGGAAATGATGAAAAGCGAAAATACCAAATCGCGGAGGCTTGATTTTTGTATTCAAACTCAGATCTTAGTTTTAGATCAACTTTCTAGAAGATCAGAGATTTAAATACGGTGTTCCATATTTTTTTTTTGTTTTTGTTACCATAAATAATTAAATTCTTGTTATTTTTTTCCGGTTCAGTGCGGGTGTTGTATACCATGGACGTGCATATGTACTAACTAAATGTTTTTTTTTTTTTTACAAACAGATATATAGCTTAGATTATATATTATACTCGTACATTATTCAGTTGCAAATATAAATTAGACCTTCCACAACCTTGTGCAATAAGAAGAATCGAAAAATTCTTTGAAGGACAATTATGATGAAAAGTTCAACTGCCTGGCAACAATTCATCAGACATTAATTATAATATTCAAGGAACAGTTTTGAATCGTGTAAGTATGCAAAAACAAATCATAATGCAAAGAACCTTGCTCCATTGTTTGCCATACAACTGACTTCTTGACGGAGGCGATCACGGTGATGTCATTGGTTCTTACCCGTTACAAATGTGAATAATGTTTCTTCCCTCGTACATATTTTCTTAAATTGTCGTTGTTGTTTACTTTTTATCTCTAATAACTGTATACGCTTAATTAATCAATTTACCAACGTAAAGAGGAGTTAAGCTACCCAACGAAAAACATAAGAGTTGATGTGCGTGTCTTGTTGTAATTGTTTTGTTCTCATCCGTCATTATACTGATTTTTCTTGTGCCAATCCTCTTCACAACGCTTGAGAATGCAACGGAAATAGAATGGGTTTTATTTTATTTTTAGGCAAAAATAAAATAAAAAAAAAAAACAAACAAACAAAAATATTCAAGTGTAAGCAAAGAAGATTGAAAAAAGAAAAAGTGATAAATTATTACGAGATGCGATTATATATAATTTGTATTGGGCCTACCAGACCAAGCACGAACAAAAGACAACACACAAAAAGTATCTTAAAAGTGTTTCACTTTTTTTTTTTTGTTTGTATCTTAATTTGTTGATTGAAAAACAAGGCGACCAAAATTTGAAGTCATAACGCCTACTCCCAATTTGTATTCTTATTTTATTTTGTGCTTAATTGCAGTATAGAGATACATTATCGAAAGTAATCAAGCTTGTAAAGGTGTGTATGTTGAAACTGTCAATAGTATCTGTATGACGTATGAATTAAGCTTGCCAATTTGGGCAATGAGGGTTATTGTGTGTTAATAAAATATTATTGTATCTTAATTCGATCAGAAAATGATTAATTTCGAATAAATTTGTAAAGAAATAGTTCAGTGGTTCTTGTAAAGCTTGAATTCTCCATTGTTAATGAAGACAGAAGAAATTATTACTTATGTCGAATTCCTTTCAACAGAAGAATCGATTTTGTTTCGAATTTTTACTTAACAAAATGGATTCTTTTCTGTCTTTGTGAGAGGTCACCTTGCCGCAAGATACTTACAATTATGTTTGCCCCCTAATAGATACCTCTCCTAAATATGTCCTACTCTCTTGTAAACTATATTCCTTTCCTTTTCACACATCAATCATCACCTTGTTAACGTTTTCTTGTGAAATACTCACTTCTATTATATCAGCGAGCCAATAAAGTAATCTAACCTATATTTCAACAACCGAAGTTGTCTTTTTATTATAAATTATATATATTAATCTTATGCAATCATAAAGATTACAGTCTTCCATTTGCATCTTGCATTTTTAGCAATATTTCACACAGATTGGCACACACACTGTAACGATTTGACATTTCAAATAAATTTGACATTTTTGGTTGTAACGCATTCTACATAATTTAACAAAATATTCAACAATTTTTTCTGTCAATATAGCTATAAAAAAAAAATGATTGCAGCTGTCAAGCAACACATACACAAT
The DNA here is from genome assembly GCA_932273885.2 of Leucozona laternaria. Lineage (NCBI taxonomy): Eukaryota > Metazoa > Arthropoda > Insecta > Diptera > Syrphidae > Leucozona > Leucozona laternaria. Next base: position 3,979,088 of record OW026368.1, read on the forward strand.
CACAAAAAAAAAAACTCCATTCTTTTACGAATTCCTATCAATTGACAGAAACAAATCGATTCGGTTTAGAAAAAAATCGATTTTTTTGTTGAAAGGAATTCGACATTCTTCTTACTTCTTATTTTGGATTGGTTTTGTCGAATCTTTTGACAGGTTGATTTCCGATGTTTGATGGCGTTTTTTTGTACGTTGTGTGAGGAGGAGAACTGAGTAAAGTATGGACACTGAACACGTCGGTCATAATTTCAATTCAAAACCAATGCGTCTGCCGCGGTCCACCCAGAGTAAAAATAGTTATGCCGCCTTCAAAATAGGATTCAACATCCTATAAGCGTTTCGCGTCAAGCCGTTTTCAACTAATCATATTCCACAGTTTTTTTTTTTAAATCAAAATTTGACTCTCATTCATTTATGTCATGTCATGGCGATGAGAAGATCCACTTGATTACATTGTTGGGCAGCTCGTTCGTAACATTATCATTAAATCTATCTAAATTGAAAATATTTGCATATTAAAACTCAAATGCTAATCATTTACTCATAAATAATGCATATCTATGCGCAGTGCGCATTAAGACGTTTGTTTTTAATTTAAAGTTACACATGTTGTGGGAATAATTATGGGAAATTATTACCAAGGAATATGCAGACACTATATAATGATTACAAATACATAGTTAATTCAAATATATAATATTTATATTCATTTTTGCTTTGGTTTAACCTTAAACTTAAACTAGCGTTTGAAAAAGTATGGCAAACAAATCGTGTTAATTCGAATTAATATCCGTTTTGATTCGATTAATTAAGGCATACATAAATATTCTTGAAAGAAGCTCAAGGCCATACCGGAAATCACCTATGCATAATGTTTCCAGGACTAAAATGAAAATACTTGTTGAGCGTTGGATCAACACGGACAATTCCATGCATGGATTTCGTTTTAGAACTGAGCTTCCGTCAAAACTGTTGATCTTAATATATTTTGTTTGTGGTCTACCAGAATTGTCAATTAATGTGATCGTGAACGCATAACGCTGTCAAAGCTGTAATAGCTGCCAAAAAGTGTCTTACGTACTTTTTTTTACGTACGCCACAATGTAGCTGTACAACTTTCTGACATGAGGAATTGAAGAGAGCTTGAAGCTCATTCCAACCCCTGTATAAACACTCATCGAGTTGAAATGGGGTTGGTTTGCTCCATCAATTTTGAAATGTCGAAAATGCTGCACGCAAATGTTAAAAATTGATTGACTGCGTTGTGTTCGCAACATTGAAATTCTGTGTATTCAATATTTTGACAGCTAGTCCGGCTGCAGCTCCGTCTCCATTGTGTTAAGGCAGTTTGGCTTGACAAATTGATTTAACTTGTGATCGTCAACGTGACAAATAACAATAATTTGTGCTATTGTTGACGAAGCAACGGTTTAACTCATCATAAAGCGTAAAAATCGCGTTGACATTTATTCTACGTCAACGTTGTGTATTCCTTGCCACGATACGTTCACAATTTGCTGATCAATTTTTATGTGAAATGAGAAAGTTAACGCGTTGACCATTTTTGTTAACCATCTAATCGTAGCTTAACTGTTGTTGCATTTTTCAAATTCACATACCCTTGGTTATTTCTGATCGTGTACACATAAATGTTTCCGGTTCCGCAAATGTCTAATTCAAAACCATGTGCGAAACTAGAATGTGCGCATGGCAAATCATTTACGCTTATGGAATTAGACATCGGAAGACAAATTAATAAACGTTGAATAGCGAAAGGTAAGCCTTATTCCGTGGACTAAGTGCAAAATGTTATTAATAAAATCTACTAAGTAACGTTTATTAAGCTAAACCACCGAAGAAGAACTTTTATCAAACTTACTGGTTTTTGATTTGCGTCCAAATTTCTTTTGAATTATTTCAATTGCTTTCAATAGATTTATTTTCTATTGTGCCTATTTTTTTCCATGCACAATGATTTAAGTTAGGTTCTGAAGAATATAACAAATGGAAAACGTAACATACAAATGGTCTACTTTACACTTTTTTAAGAAATTACTTTGTCGTTTGTACTCTAGTTCTCAGTCCTTTTTCTTTTTTATTTAAATTTTTAAAATAAAAACAAAACAGAAAACAAAAGCAACAGACAAGGACACAACACACACAATCGAAAGATGATAATAATTTTGACAGAAATATGATATCAACAAGAGAATTGTTAGGTCTGTTTGGGGTAACGTGAGCTTTATTTTGTTTTACAAATTATTACAATTTGCTGTCAAACCCATACGAAAAAAATAAGTTTGCGAAACTTGGTGAAAATTTGAAGTTACCAAATAGATATCTTACTTATTGTAGTAGATTTTCTTAAGGGATTTTCGTAAACGTCACTTCGCTATTCCACGAACATTTTGTTTTTATTGATGGAAAATTTTAACCCGTAGGTGAACTTTTATTCCATGGTTTAGTAAACTCGTGGGATAAAGGTGGAATAAGTATTTTTTATTAATAGGGCGGTGGATATTAATTTTTTTTAATTGGAAGAAAGCTTCTAGATTTGTCGTGTTTTTTGTTGTTGTTAAAATATCGTTGACACGACTGCTTTTAAAGTGGAGGATTCCATAAAACAAAAACTAAGTTAGCTATCACCAAGTTCAAAGGTAAAAGAAGGTATAGCCAACGATTAACCATACAGCAGCTTTATTAGTGCTGTCGCTGTCATCATGGGATAAAGCGAACAAATTTAATTCTGGTTATTTATATCCTGTGATGGACACCTGCTTATGCTTATGCTTATACTTAATTTTATGCTCAAAACAAAAAGCCTAAGGCGCCTATCTAAGCAGTGCCAATTTATATTATTTGAAATAAACTTAAAAAAATCATGTAAATTCATCATTTCTATTTATACATACATAGTTTCTGAATAACAATTTCCTGCAAAGCAATCGATTATCAACTCTGGCACACGCATCCACTAAAACAAGGAATAGTTTTTTTTTTTTAGAAACTTGTGCTTTGAGCAACATTCGTCAAATCTTTTGTTTTTTTCTTGCCTCTTATTTATTTAATACATTCGTTGTTTTATGCGTGTATCTGTCTGTATGAAATTTTGTCGTCACCTTTTTTTTATTGTTGTTGTATTTCTCAATAAAATGCATGACATTACCAGATGACAAAGCGTGCTACTCAATTGGGTATTGATTGCTAAATTGATTCCCCAGCCAGATACTCGTACACACACACACACACACACAATGTTTTCGATGCTGCAGTATACAGAATATAGAAAATACAAAGCCCAACTGGTTTGGTTGTCCGTCCGACATCAGTCGCCGTCGTTGTCAATACGGCTTCTTCCCTGAATTTGCGTATGATGCCACCACTCTGTCATTATGTCCATATAGTGGCAGCATACAGACAATGTGCTTGAACTTAATGCCAATCTTGTTGCTTTGAATTTGAAATGTTTTGTGTATTTTCGGTAGACTTGCGAAAATTATGCTCTCTAAATGCCAATAAGTCAATTTGACTTTTCCACGCCATTTAGCAGCCATATAGGGAATTCCTCTTAATATTTATTTATATTCTATTTTTCCTTATCCAACTACAGAATTGACATTTCTGTGCGGTTATGCATGTCGTGGTCGTCGTGTCTCGCCACACCTCGAAGTTTAAATTGGGGAAGATTTAATAAAATTATGAAAGAAATATAAAATATTAAAAAAAAAAACCTTAACAAAACGTACAGATGACGCCTAACCATAAAGTGACCGACGCGACGCGACATGCCGTTTTAATAGCCAACCAGAGAAAGCAAAAAAATATAAGAATGAGTCTTAATTCATTCAACTAATTTGAATACTGCATACAAATGTACACACTGTGGTTTACTTGGTAAAACACAACACGTGAAAATGATTTTAATATAATACTTCGTTCCCACAGACAGCTAAACCGAGATTGAATTTTCTTCAAATCTCGAAGATTTGCCAGAAATTAATCTTGATAAATCTTCATGAGACGAATAGTTGTACAAGTCGAACTTACCTACTACTAATATAACGCTGAACGCTGTCTTCGAAAATATTTTTTTTTATCGTTTGACATAATTAGGTATGTTCGTTTACTTCTCAAAACTGAAAATTTCTTCCAATTTTAGCCCAATATTTATCTGTTTATATAAACTTTAACAGATGCTTCGACTTAAATTGGTAGAAATTGGCAGTTTTGGGAAGTAAATGAGAAAATTAAACTTGCACACCATAAGAAAAACTGACTCTGATGTCATTTTCGAGTGGACGTTCGGAGCTACTCCTTTTTCACTCCTTTTACTCCAAATTTCCCATTTTTTATAGGAATGGAACAGTTCCGAAATCCAAACCAAAACGACATGAGTCTCATTACACTTTTCCTTTTTTTGGTTGTTTCTTCTTTCGTCATTTTGACAAATAGGGTGAGGGTGGAATTAAGGCAGTTTCATTCTCCCTAAAATCCTACAACTCTCACCCAATATGTCAAAAAGAGGAAATACGAAACAACCGAAAAGAAACAAACGTGTAATCAGCCTCTCTGTTTGTTAACTAACTTCCCAAAACTGCCAATTTCTACCAACTTTAGACCAAAGTTCATATAAAAAATGGGATTCGATTAAAATAAGTAGAAATTGACAGAACTTAACGAACAGACCTGATGGAACACCACTTGTTAATTTATTTGTTAATCTAGTTTGTAGAATCACTACACAGATTAATTCCAAAATCTAAATTATGAGGTTTTGCAATTGGCTCGGGTAGATGGCGGCCATTTTGTTTTGGTGACATCTGTCAAATCTGTTGTTTATTATTCAGTTACTGATGCCAAATCACCATGGAAAGTTACACAATTGAAAAGCACGTCCAAATAATAAAATTTTATTTTAAAAATCTCTTCTGGCAACCATACGTGCGTTGCGCCAATTTTACTTTTTACATGGTTGTCCTTCCAAGTCGATTATCCAATGTTTGATGGCCAAATTTTGGTGAGAGTCCGTAAATCTTTGAAAACGACAATGTCATTGCCATCAGAATCTACGGATAGCCCTACCGATCGATGATAACCAATTATTGTCGGCTCCAATTGAATAATAGGATGTAAACGACATGTGGTTCCAACATTTAAATGAAATGGACATCACGATTAGTCCTTAAAATGTTATTTAAATTTTCAAACAGTTCACACATAGCTTTGACTTCCACGCAAATAGCTTAACCGATTGTATGTATATTTAAATAGTTTTTGCATATATGTATAATATTTTTATGTATAATATTATGTATGTATGTAGGGTAGGTATAAGAACCTACTCGTACTCGTGTAATTGTTTTTTTTTTTCTTTCTTTATAAATATATGAATTTGTATCAAGTAAATTAAACGACAACATTTCATGAATCCTTGACCTCAAAATAAAAGTTGGAGAGAAACTTAACGAATTTTTTTTGTGGTTTTAATATATCTATGTAATTGGTTTAAAATGAAAACGAAACAAATTATGGTAGTTATGATGTAGATAATAATTGATCGCGCTTAAAAACCTTTTTTGTTTAGGGAAATTAATGCTTTACCAATGGCATACAACAATCAGTAATCAGAGTGAACATAGAGTGGATAGTTTAGATGGCGCTGAATTCGGTTTCAGAAAAACATTCTTTTCCGAATGGTTGGTAGCCATAGATTTTTGATTTTTTGACTTAGAATGGGATGTGTTCGTAAATGCTGTATATAATGCGTATTATGTAAAATTCGCTTTTATACGAAACTTGACATTGCTTGACAGATAGGAAAATTGACATTGCTTGACAGATAGGGGACAAATTTTATTTTGACGAATATTTCGTTACAAAAGTTACGAGCAAGTTCTAAAATGACCGTTTTTCAAAAAATCTCAAAATTTTTGGATTTTTAATTTTTTTTTTGAATCCATTGACTCGAAGATATCTTTTTCAATGAAATTTGACAGTTTATTGCTCGACTGATAACCAACAAACTGTATTTTGAGGTCTGTAGAATATTTCGGTATAAAAAAACACCAGAAAGTTATAAAATTGCTTTTTCCCGAAACAAAAAAAAAAGAAACAAATCTCAATTAGATTAGATTATTTTTGATGTAGTTTTATTGTGCTTGGTTTTTGTTAGAAATAAATATATAATTCCTAAAAACTTGTAACTTTAAAAAAATTAAAGAAAAGTTTATTCAAAAATTAAGGTTTGGAAAAATTGTCAATCTGGCAGACGGCTAATGCCATGTCGAAATGATTTTTTTTAATTATTATGTATGTAATATCCAATAGTACTGAATAAAAATCAATCTAATCTAATCTAAATATCAATAATTTGAATTTTTCATTGACATCGTAGCCATCATTCAATGGAATTTAAACGTTGATGACTTGACAGATTGGGGACAAATTATATTTGATCGTATCGAGAATATTTCGTTCCCAGTCAACCGATTGCTTATGGATCTTTAAAATAGATCCACATGGAAAACAGGATCCCACGTTGTTTTTATATTACGTTCTAACACTGTTTTGATCCAGATGCGTATAGATAATAAAACGCGGCTATCATATTATTTTTGGTTGGGTAAAGTTAACAATTAAAAAAATTCTTCACCTTGTGAGAATTTTGGATTCATTTCTCAATTATTTTCTGAAGCGGGGTTCACATTTAATGACATCTTCATCGTGTCGGCAGAATTTTGTTATGTTTGATTAATTTTTTTTGACGTGTATTTGTATACATATTAAGTAGAGCTGGTAGCTGTCAAACTGATGGTTCTCATTTTTAGTGTTGTATTATGTAGTTGTGTTAGTAAAATGCAGCGTTAATCTGTCGAAAAATCCAGATCTGTAAAATGATAAAGGTCTGTTTCTTTACTTTTTGGGTAAAGTGTTGGAAACAGTTAAGGCTCGACCTCTTTGATGTTGTTGTTGTATTTTTTGCTAGAAATGAAAATTAAAGAATCGCATTTGGGATGTTTTTTGGTTTGTTATGGTTAAATGTCACAGAAGACATGAAAGCGAAAATCAGTGGATTATTAATTTAAAAAAAAAAATGAAGATGTTGACAGTAGTGATGAGAAAGAGTACTAGTTATAAAGCTACCGCAACTTCAATCAAGTGAAGAAAAACTTCCCACCGCTCTGCCATTCCAAAATCAAAGAAGCTCGATTAAATTAAATTTAAAATTTATTTACATAATTGACAAACGGCCTTCGGCTGTATTGAATAAAGGCTCTCCCAAACCAACGCGAATATTTCAGAACGACGACGAAACTTTCGCCTGTCTTAATTTATTTACATGGAGATTAATGGGAGCACCCACACTGGCGCGATGCGAATCTTCGAACATTATTTAGTCGTCGCATATTCGTGCGAATGTTTCGCGTTGGTTTGGGACAGCCTTAATACAATTTCCAATTTTCAAATGCAAGTGACTCTTGAGATGCCAGTTTATACAACAGAATCTCCTTTTTTCAATCCGCGTGAAATATTTCATACTTTCATATAAAAAAACTGTTATAAATTGTATTTAGTCTCGTCCTTTAAAATATGACTTGAGCTAAAAAGCACTTCTAGTCTTATGGTGATTGGCATTCGGACATCATTCTTCCGTTATATTCTCCTCTGCGAAGTTGATACTAATCCGAACTCGAAGATATAATGCCATTTTAAATCACTTAAATGAAAATTAGATACATATGTATGTACATATATGTATGCATATCTACAAGCAATTTAAACTGTCAACCAACTGTATCAAATGACATATTTACGATTCTCAGCAAAAAAAAAAAAAACTTCTAAAAATGAATGTGTAAACCTTCCTGAAGGATGCTCTAGAAAAAAATCGATACAATTTCATTTTCACGGATCAAAAGCATGTGAATGGCAAAAACCTCTTAGAATCTAGAGGAAAATTGAAAACGTGAAAGAAAAAAAGCATGCAGAAAAAAAACACTTACATACATCCTCTGCACTACTTACCATTTCAATTTCCTTGAAATAGAAAAAAAAAACGGATAAAACAGAATATCCATTGCTCTTTGATGCCACAACATCTATCTGCCGTTCTGTACTACGAATGGTCATTTTGTTAGTTAAACGTGTCCACATGTGCATTTAGTTTTCGAAAAATATGGTGACTAGCTGCTTAGGGATTTCATTGCGAACAAAAATAAATGTTATTATTTAGCGATTCGCATTTTAATTCACACTTAAGAATGCGTCTAGAAGTCAAGGGGATACATGCGATAAGAAAAAAAAAATGTGTGGGTGCCGGGACTCACGGTTAATATGTGTAAACATCAACGTGCGCGTTTCCAAAACGGACTTGTTTTTGCTTGAAGGGGATCTTAAGATTTATTTCACTGAACACACCCATCCTAGTATGCAGATCGTAACGTTGCACACCGTAACGTTGCACGACGTAACGTTGCACACGAACGTTCACGTTTTTTTTTTCACTCTACCGCCAGCATAGATGTTTACACATCAAAAGTTAATTTATGACCAGAAGAAGAACGGTCGATGGGCGAAGCACAGTGTTGCATTTTGTTTGTGGTTTTTTTTACTTCGATATCCACAAGAATTAAATAGTACATTAATGCACAATGGAAATAAATGAAGCGATTTACTGAAATAACAAACAAGCAAAACAATACTGTCAAAAATGAGTCGCTGAAATTTGGTCCGCGACAGTGCAGTTTGTTTTCCGTCTCATCTAACTTCTCTTTTGCCAGTCACTGTGTTCGAAAAATGTCAGGTCTCAAAAATCTTCGTGTAGGTCTGCATTTACATTGACCGATTTTTCCAGAAATCTTGTGAAATGTTTACATTGAACGATTTTTTCATTGAGATTTTTTTCGTTGTCCTCTTCACTTTTCATTGCTATCCCCTTCATTTTAATTTAAGATTTACTAACACCATCGAATAAAGGGCATATTTACACTAAATACAAACTAGAAACTGGAAAGAAGGTAAAAGAGAATAACAGACTGGAAAAATCGTGTGAGTTTTGAGGATCAAACGATTTTGTCCTTTCCTCTCACTTTTTACTCCCTTCACCTAGGAATAAAAGTTCGGCAATGGAAAAATCGTATAATGTAAATGCAGACTAAGTCCGCATTTTCATTGAACGATTTTTCCAATGCCGATTTTTCTTTGTTGTTGTAATCGTGTGAGATTTCGAGGGACAGCCGACATGTTCCAAACGATTTTTTCATTCTCTCTCACACGATTACAACAACAACAACAAAAATTCGGCATTGGAAAAATCGTTCAATGCAAATGCCGACTAAGCAGATTATTCTATTTGAATGTTTTCGAATGATTTCCAATCTAATTTCGAAATGTCAGTTTTAAAAATTTCAAGAAAATACATTTGCGTCAATACATTCGTGTCGCTCTTTTAAAATGACAGAAGGGTCACTTCAGTGATGCCATTACCTTAAAATTACTTTGTTATAAGTAGAAACTCATCAACAAAATTGATGAAACCCAGAACAACTCTTTTCCAATTTAATAAGTCTGAAATTAGCCATTTGGTTACATTGTTTGTATGTACATATTTATGTATGTCATTTTTAACAGTGTCGAAGAACTAATCGAAAAAAAAAGAAACAACTTTTTATTCAACCTCTCGAACCAACTTTCTTCTCTGGCCGCATAAATATTACCAAGCTGACGTCGTCTTCATCGTTGAACATCTTTTCTTCATCATAAAATAGTGTTGAACTTCAACTTTTGTGTCATTGTGTTTTTTGTAATTATACAAAATAAATTCTCTCCATCAATTCATTTGGCTACAAAATACAAAAATAGATGAGACCATGATGAAAATGACACAGAAAAACGGTTCGAAATTAGGCCGACCTATATAGTTGGAAGCTTTGATGACGTTCGAAACAAAAGATGTCAGTTGAGGTTGTTTTACACACAAACAAAAAATTAATCTTGATTTGTGTTCGGAGTAACCTTCTCTAATTTGTTAAGCTATTATATAGCAATTAACATTTAGATTTGGCTCCAGAAACACAAATCATCAATAGACTTTCTATTGTTAGAAAGATTGAACAAAAAAAAAAAAAAAGAAAACATATTGCTCTGCTTGCAATTGCTCTACTTTTGTAATCTCTGCTTCGCATATTAGAAAAATGAACAAAAACAACAACAACAGCAAAAAAAAACTACCGGCAATGCCAAGTAAATACATATAAATCTATGTAGTAGGTAAGTACATACCACTTTTTACATGACATAGAAAAACACAGTTCAAGGAAAATGATGTCATCGCCCGATAGAGTCAGTTAGGAGGTAGTCAGAGTACAACAAAAAGAACACATTTTGAGCTTTATTTTCTTGAGTGCGGCAATTAAAGTTGGCAATGTTGACACTTATTGCCGGGCGTTGACTGCATCAAGATTCTTGTTCTTACTCTTATCTATCTACACTAGGTGGGTGTTGATAAAATCATGACTAATTAATTTCAAAACAAAAACATTTTGACTTATTGAATTACTTAAATGGAGATGATGTTTTTCACTAAAATGAAGCACATTACATACTTTGAGTGAAAGTTAGAGGAACAACGATGAAGATTTCAAGGATTTACAATTTTAGGTTAAAAAATTAGTGATGGAGATAAAAATATTTTCTCATCGAACGTGTGCGACAACACCTTTTTTCCACGCTCCTATTTGGTCGCGTGCCATGAGAATAATACTACATTCGAGCATTTGCGATTGAAAAAGAACTTATATGGAAAGGACATGCATAATAATACTAAAACTAAAAAATGTTCTAAATGAACAAATTGCCAGTGTGTACTCGATGATAGCAATACCACGAAAAGTAGCCCAGGTTGCAGTTAAAACACTATGTTGTACAAGCCTACAGTTACATTTATGTTTATATCCTCGTCTTATTGAACAAATCACCCCTTACTTGACCAAAAGCTTCAAATTTGTTGGATCTTCTTTCAGGTCTGTTAAATGTTGAGCCCATGTTTCATGTTTCAAAACTGAACAGTTACTAAAAATTACTGTTTTATATAAAATCTTAGCAACAACTTGATGTATTATCTTGAAATCAAATGGCCACGATATTAAACGACATTTTTTTTATTTACAGATAGCTCAAAAGTCGCTGGAAGCCTTTACCGAACTTATCAAACGATTGGGTCCCGATTTTAATGCATACACAGCAACAGTTCTTCCACATGTTATTGACCGTTTAGGTGACAGCAAAGATACAGTCCGCGAGAAGGCACAATTGCTGCTGCACAATTTAATGGAATTCAAAGTTCTCAGTCCGCAACAGTTGATCGATAAACTCGTGCCGTGTTTTAAACATAAAAATTCCAAAGTTCGCGAAGAGTTTCTTCAAACAATCGTGAATACATTGAATGAGTATGCAAATTACATAATTTCTTTCCGTTGAATATTAAGTTATTTCAAAATATTGTGTTTTTAATTTTAGATATGGAACATCGCAGTTATCATTAAAGTCTTACATTCAACCAATTGTGATACTTCTCGGTGATCCAACATCAACTGTGCGAGACGCCGCAAATCAAACGCTCGTGGAAATCTACAAGCATGTTGGTGAGTATACAAAGGATTTTATTTTTATAAAAAAAAAAACAAACATGCTCATAGGGTTATTTGTATCTTTTGCAATTTGCAGGTGATAGATTAAGATCAGACTTAAGACGTAAAGAAGTTCCATCTACAAAACTGGCTATCTTAGAACAAAAATTTGACGAAGTAAAAGAAGAAGGTCTTCTACTGAAATCAGCTCTCAATCACAATGGACACGATGAAGCAGATCATGCGGCACCAGTTCGACCAACTAAATTAATAAAACGAACAGTTTCAGCAGCGTCAAAGAAACCAACATGCCTTGATGTAACATCAACTGGTATGTTTTGTTAAATACTTACACACATCATAAATTATTATTTAAATGTATTTGTTTGGTTAGGTGATGCTGGCGCTGTAACATGGGAAATATTTGAAGCCTCGTTTGAATTGGTGCCGCAACTAACGATATTTCATCAACGCGATATGGATGACCAGTTTAAGCATATCAATGCAGTGATTGGAGATAAAACCATGGACTGGGAGAAGCGAGTCGATGCAGTAAGTAGAATTAAATACATTATAATTGCAAGACATTCAAACCCTTACACAGTTACAGAGAAGTTTTTATAAGTAAAAAAAAAATGACACTAGATACTCTCTGTAAATTGGTTCTCTACCTAAGTTACTATGGAACAATTAGGAAAAACAGACAAGATAAGCTTTAAAGTCTCGTATGGATTAGGAGAAAAGCTTTTACTTTGCTTTTCATATTTCTTACTTATCCACGCTCAATATTTCATCCAATCATAAGAAAAGTCATTGTTCAACCACCAGAACTGGCTTTCCTCTTGTTAGTCTATTTCTTTGGTTCTGATCGGATACAGTCCTACTGAACCGAAAACTTGTCTAGAATTCTCCAGTTGAGGTATTAGATTAGCGGGGCTTAGTGAAATATGTGCGCGCACACTAACGTCCTGTTTTGGCCAGCGGGAGACAGCTTTTTCCTACTGACGATTGTCTCTATACTGCACAACCTATAAATAATGTATCACACTCGCCTATTTCAAAGCGAACAAAATGTGTGGTTGGTTTGGTTGTTTTCAAACAGCAAGGGATCTATGCAGATTCATTACATCTGATTTTTGCCTTAATTTGCTGTCAGTTTGTCACACGGACGAAACTGGAGACACGCCAATTTATAACAGTTTTTCGCCATTAAAAGTGGGCGTGCGTTAACTTAAAAAAAAAAAAACTGGGTGCCTGAAGTGGCCTTCGGGATCTCATAAACAGTACTTTTACTAACCAAAAAATTGGCACGTCTAGAGTCACTACCTTGTCACACACCAAGTTTTAATACAAGTCCAAGAAGTCTTAGTAGAAAGAGTTAGCATTTGATTTTGTCCTTCTATTTAAAGAAAAACTTGAACGTATTTTAAATTATGCACATTTCTCTTAATTCGTCTTAAAAAAATAAGCACATTTTTAATAATACTTTTTAATTTCTTAGCTGAAGAAAATTCGCTCTCTTCTACTGTTAAATTTTCAAATGACACCTTATATAAAAGATATGTCGATATCATTCCTTGACATTTTAAAAGAGCTCCGTTCTCAGGTAAGTCTTTTGAAAATAGAAAAAAAAAATATACATATATTTGACAAAAACCAAAATAAAATTAAAATTTCTCCATTAAGGTAATCCGAGAAGCATGCATAACAATTGCTTATATGAGTAAATCCTTAGGACTGAAAGTGGATCAATTTTGCATTTACATTCTCGCAGAGCTCATTAATCTCATCCAGAATTCAGCCAAAGTAATTTCGTCTGCTGGCACAATTGCTCTCAGATATGTGATCAAATACACACATTCTCCCAAATTGCTTACAATCATCACATCAACATTGACGAATTCAAAATCAAAAGACATTCGTTCGTCGCTGTGTGAGATCATGGTGATGATATTCGAAGAATGGCAAACCAAATCGTTGGAGCGTAGTGCAAATACATTGAGGGACACCTTGAAGAAATCCATCAGTGATGCGGATAACGATGCTAGAAAGCATAGTAGGAGGTAATTTATTTTTGCTTTTAATCTATAAATAATTTTTAGTTTCAATAATTCGAATTATAATTTTTGTCAGAGCTTACTGGTTATTCCGACGACATTTCTCAGATCTGGCCGATCAAATTTACGATAGTTTGGACAATGCAACCCAAAGGGCGCTTGAAAGGGAACGTGATTTGATGTATGGTACAAATGGTACGGGGGGTCCAATGAATAAAAGTCTTGGTGGTAGTAGTTCAAGTTTGTCGTCTATGGCGGGAGTAGGTAGAAGTGCTCGTAAGTGTTTTTAGTTTAAATCTATTTGTCCTTAAATGTATTTCGATGTTGAATTATGTTGTACATCTGTTGTTTTTTTTTTATCATTCGTCATCTTTGTTTTTATCATTTCTATAACAACATTCCAGATCGACGATCAACTGGACTTAAGTCACCTGCAACCGCGCCTTCAGGTAAATTGTTTTACATTTTTTTTCAAAATTCTTATCACAAAACTAACAGATAATTTTTTGTAATATTTGCTATGTCTTTTCTTCTGGTTTGTGCATAAAAACAAATTACGGATATCGTGGTAATTTTAAATGTCACATTCGATGCGTAATTTTATGGCTGCTATTTGATTGTATTTTATTCACTACTTATGCTGTTTTGCTGGCAAAATTAAAAAAAAAAAACAAATGTTAAAATTTATTTTCAAACTAATTTAATTACTATCATAATCATTTCGTTTGATTTGTTTTTAAATTTTTTCCCCTCAAAAGTCGATACAAGTACTAGCACGGAAAATCTATCACAGCCTAGATTGAATCGAGTGCCTTCGTTGCCGAGGTCATATCGCAATCGCAGTGGGATACCAATTGCTCAGACTTATATTCCTCCTAGAGGTGTTTTTTTCACAAACCAAACAAATATTATTTTAATGTTTTTTTTTTAGAGTATCGTTTTGGTTCCCAATTTTATGTTTTATATCTTTAGGTTTTTTTTTGTTTCACGGAGACGTACGTTAAAAGAGCTCGAATTGTTTGAATATATTCATTAATTTTATTTACCGATGCGTCTACTAAGAATGTCTCATCCTCCCAAGTAGACCTGGATGAGATGGTAACTTGATAGTTTTTGTTAAAATGTAATTGGGGTATAGTTTAGTCAGTGTTACAGGAAAATGATCTGAATGAATTCAGAATTACGGAGTGGCCAATCTCATTGTTGATCCATTGTGAAGAGGCCTTAAGACGAATGGCTGTGCTTGCGGCCGTTTGTTTACTAAATATGTCGAGGGGTAGGTTAGGTTAGGTTTTTGGACTGATAGAGGATCACACTTAGATCAATGTAGATCCCTTGTGATATCCTGGAGGATTGAACGCTCCTAATAAGTTAACCTATAAAAGTTTTCATGGATTATCAGGCCATCTGGGGGCTTTGATGAATTTCGACAATTTTACACCGGAAAAGTTGGAGAGCTCTTCTAGATTATTAAAGAAGTAGCTTCCTAGTTGTTTATATCTTAGTTGCGAGAGTGACGTCGAGGGGTAACATATGAAACAGAGGGTCCAGTGCAGCGGAGGGAGTGGTTCGAAGTGCTCCGTTTGTGCATGGACAGGCTGTTCGCTTGACCTTACTAAGTTTATCACGATTTGTTGCTATATCTAGAGCAGTCCACGATACTGCTTCCCCATAAGTTAGAATCGGTCGTACCGAAGTGTATAGCCAGTGACTAATACGGGTTTGAAGGCCCCATTTATTTCCAATGGCTAGAAGAAAAAAGGCTACTGTGGCCTTTGTGACTCGTTCTTTTATATTCGGTTTCCAGCTTAACTTCTTATCCAGAATAAGACCAAGATATTTAGCTTGAAAATTTTAGTAGAATACCTTTAATGGAAGGGAGTTTTTTTGCGGAATTTTATATTTTCTGGAAGAGGACAAGATTAGTTTAATAACCGATCTGCCCATCGCGTAAGCTTGTTCAGAGCGTTTTGCAAGAGTTCTTTCAAGGTGTTAGGATGCCTTCCAGATACTGCTATAGCAACATCGCCGTCCGCATAGACAAAAACTCTGCAGTTCTCCGTTTCAAGGCACATTAGTAGCTCATTTTCTTCCAAGTTCCAAGGGAGGGAGGATAGGACGTCGGTCGCCTTGCGGCGCGGCGTACCTCTACCAACAAATCTTCTTGCAGAAAAGTCACCCAATTTTGAATTGATTATCCTGCTAGTCAGCACTTGATTAATCAGCTCACCGAGCGACCTATCTACCTTCAGAGATGATATTGCAAATGAGTTTGCAGATGCGTCAACGTGATTTAAAGACTTCCGACTAGAAGTATTAAGAAAATCGGGTCAATGTTTTTTTTTAAATTAAACATCAGATATGTCGCTAGTATCACATTTTGGCTCGAAAGAAGAGACCTTCTTAATATTTTCATTAATGTATGAGCATACCGATTTCTCATACAACTGTAGATATTGTAATTTAGTTTCAGTACAAAACATAATATAAAAAAAAGCTAAAGTCCAGGGCCTAAAAGTATCCCTAGGCTTACAGAATTATAATTTGTTTACTTATTTTTTATTATTTTGTTTGTTTAACGTTTTGTTTGTATTTTATTATATTTTAGTTGTTGTTTTTTTCTTTTATTACTTTATTTTTATTTATATCATCAATCATTCGACATAAAATATTTTTGCAGCTGGCTTTAGAAGTGTTTCGGCCGTTGATACTGCTGCTGTACAAAGAGCTAGAGCGCGTGCGCAATACTCAAATTTAGCTAGATTAAAAGTTACATCTGGAACTGCCTCGCTGCGTAAGTTAATTTCATCCATGAATAAAATTAATACTCATGTCGCTGTAGAGATAGTATTTTTTTGTGTGTAATTTTCAAACAATATTTTCCAACACATAAAAAAAGCAAAGCAAACTAAAATTTAAAACAAATGCGCATGATCTTTTTTTTGTTGCTGTAATATTGCTATTAATTTTTTTTTAATATATAAGACTTTTAACACTTTAAATTAAAATGAAAAAAAAAAAAACACAAATTAAACATAACTAACACCAATCTATAATAAATTATTGCCTTGAAATAATATTAATGCAAGAAAATAATAATATCTAAAACAATCGTTTGCGTTTTCTTTCTTTTTTCTGATTTTGTTTGTTGTAACACGCAGAAGGGCATGTAGCCCAACAAGGTAAATATTTTGTATTCATATACAAAAAAAAAAAACAATATTTAGACTTAAAATCTTCAACACTGTTCAAACAATACTTTCTTTACATTAAAAACAAAATCTATAAATTAATCAGACAAAATTCAAAATAAAAACTACAAATAGAAATTAATTTGTTGGAACAGTGTAAGGTAGCTTCTTAAAATTTAATGATTTCTTATAATTCCCAGTGACTTTGATCATTATTTTATTAATAATAATTAAACGTAAATATAACTTTTTTGGTTTCTATTTTTTTTTAGCACGTGCACGGAAAGTTGCTAGTTCTACGACAACGCCTCAACATGCATCACCTGAACATAGACCAGCTCCGCGCTCAAGAACAGGAGTCTCACAATCTCAACGTAAGTCTGGTATTACTGAAGAAGATTAGAGAATTAGATTAGATTTATATTTCATTTTCAAAATATCAGTTTACAAATGTTTAAATTGAAAAATCTTTGAAGCATGGCTATGCCTTCCGCCTGCCCGATATTTTAAAAGTTGTTCATTTAAGAAAAATAAAAAAGAAATACAAAATAGGGTGTTTGTTGACTAAAGGCTTCATTAAGTATTTGATTTATGTATGACATTGCTTTTATGTAGGTAAAAGGTGGGTAAAATGGCGGTTCTAAGAACACCTGTTCCCGAAGAACCCAATTAGCGCTGTTATGCGCCGTTTTGATACCATAACTCGTTTGACCTGATTTGTTTGTTGATATAGAGGTAAATGTTGGTAATCTAAACAGAATTGCATAGGGGACTAGGTTATGGTTTTTTTCCCGCAGCTCGAAAAGAGCACTAAGCTCACAACTGTGTGCTAGGTGGTTCCGGCAGGGTTGAGATCCGACCATATAACCCTTCACCAGATCTACTCGTGGCTTAGCCTGTTCCAAGCAAGGTAATCCCTACTAGGTATAATGTCAATGCTTTAAGACTTAGAGAAAGTGATTGTCCGAAAAGTAAATTACGAATTTGTTGATTGACAGGGACTAGGTTTTGGTCTGTGCCCGGATCCTCAAGGGAATGTTAAGCCCACACTGTTCGCTAGGTAGTTCCATTGGGGTTGAGAGCCGACCGTATATCACTAGATCTACATGTGGTTGGGCTTTGTCAAAGTCAGGGCAAACCTGCCTACCTTGGCAAAGTTTTAAGCCCTTCAGCAGTTATAGATTAAGTGGTTTACCGTTAAGTTAGTGACGATTTTTTGTATATGAATTTTATATTTGTAGTGTTATTACCTAAACTTATGAGACCAGCAATAGTCTATCGAGAATCGGTTCGAAGCAGGAGTCAATAGCGATACAGTATATGACTTCCGATCCACCGAACCTCGGTAGACCACTGCTAGTCCTTACACTTCGAGTGCAAGAGTTGAGGAGAAGATATTGTTTGATCTTTTAGATCCATCTGGTGCTGTTTGGGAAAGAGATAAAATCGTTTATCCTTTATTTCGACAGCACGTTTAGGTTATCGTTGCTTTTATTTAGTATAAGTATTGCTGAGTTGTATCGCCCGCGCAATTATGGAGCGCTATTACCTCCTCATCCCTTATCACGTTGCTGTCAAGAAAGGTTCTTCTCACTTCTTTCAGGTTCGGGCATTTTCCAATGAAATGTATAATGTCTTCTCTCACTGACATGTTACAGAGAGAAAGCAAATTATTGGCAGGTCCTTTCGGTGCGGCATGAAGTTTAATTGTATCAACTCCCCTAAATTCCATTCTAAAATAATTTCTTTCACAGAGGTTATGTTGAAGAAAGCTGTAAGTGGCTCTAGGCATCGAAGAAGTCCCCTGATAGATACATTCAAGTCTATATTTTTCGTCTACTTTTGCGATAAGATTGTAAATTGCATCCTCGACATCTCTTTCATTGCATTACTGCTCGTTGAGAGTGAAATTCAGAGCACAGTAATCTGCAAGTTCATTTAGTTTCTCAAAGCAAAGACTCTTCCTTTGAATAATATACCGGGCTATAATTTTTGGCAATCTTCCATAAGGCATGTTAAAAACTCTCAAGAAATATTCGATATGTAGCTTAAGAGTTTTGATAAAAAGTGGTGACAGTCCGGTTTTCAGTGATAACCATGTAATTTGGAGTGTTTTTCGGTAGTTGAAAGAATCTTTTTATATAAAATCTTAATAGTTTTTCCACCGTTTCATATTTTTTTTATATCCCCAAGTTTGTGCTGCATACAACATTATGGATTCGGCTACTGCAATGAAAATTTTATATTTAACGGCGTGGGAAACAAGGTTGTTTGCAAAGCCTTTTTTTTTCATTAAGCGCTTATAGCGCTCTTGGCTTTTACAAGTTTCTCCTTAAGATGAGTTTCCACCTATAGGTTGTTTGTAATCATTGCACTGAGTACCGAAATATTTATAAGCCCTCATAACTTCAATTGGCTTGCTGCTTAAATGCCATTTCTTATTTCTATCCAATCTGCCACCACCATTTGCCAAATACCATCGCCTAAGATTTACTTAAATTTACCGTTAAATTCCACAATTTGCAGTATACTACAAGACGGTTAATCGTTTATTGCAGCGTTTTAGGTGTAACGTATATGTAAAAAGCACAATATCGACGGCAAACAGAAGGGCTTTTATCAGAATTTCAGCAAACTGAATTCGACCTGGTAAATCGTCTATGTGGTCGTCCATACAAAATGCAAACAGATACGGACTCAAGGGGCAACCCTGTTTTACTCCCACCGTTGTGTCAAACCAGTCTGACCTTTCATCTCCATTCGACACCACCGCTATATTACCATCATAAAGGTTTTCTAGAACTCACCCAAACTTAGTTGACATTCCTTTGTTGTAAACCTTGTAAACTAAGGCTCTTCTATCGATAGTATCGAAAGCGGCCTTATAATCGACAAACAGAACAAATAATTTCTTTTTCCGCTGCAAGAGTTTTTCCGCGATGTTTTTCAAGACAAAGATGTTGTCGTTCGTAGAAGAGCCACTTCGAAAACCCGCCTGGAATTCCTTTTGGATTTTGTTATGATTCATCCAGACAGCTTAGAAGAGGCGTAAAGGATATTCCACGATAAGGTATCTGTTACTATAAACCCCCGAATTTTTAGAAATCCTACAATAAACCCGTAAAATATAGAGACTTCAGAGACATTTCAAATGTAAAATTATTCCATACTCTGGACTTTTACGATGCATGCACTAAGCTTTTACCTGAGGGTAATCGTACAGTACAAGTGAGTAATGCACACACAGACACTGCCAGTGTTGGTACTTTTGTGAAGAAAGCGCTCCAAATTGAAAAATTGGGAAAGAATAATTAAAATTTAAATTGTTGGCGTAGTAGAGAAATCTTGAAATCTTTCAAAATTCCCTTGCGCAAAAAAGAGGTTGAAAAATAAAGCCCCATAGCTAAATTATCGGTTATTTCTTATTTAAAATCAACATAACACCTACGCACGAAAGAAAAAAAGTACAGTGCCCTTACCAGGCGATTTATACTCTGAAAGTAATCCAAATATTCAAATACCTCAGAGGAATACATTTGCTGCCTCTTGCGAGGAAGTAGCAAATTGTCCAAGAGTATCTATTGTCATTCGGTAGAAATGCCGCCTACCGACACGCACACAGCAATGATTGAGAGTGTTAGTCACTAGGACCTGGTTTTCCACGAGTTGTGGCTCTAACTTAAAGGAAAATATTTCAAAGTTTAGTTTAACAGCTGTATGATCGCAAACACTGTGCAGGCAGGAATTAGGAAAAATCAAATTTTTCTAAAATCAAAAATCTAAATTTACTAACTTTTTTGCATCCAAAACAGCTGGCTCTCGAAGTACATCACCATCATCAAAGCAACGTTCAATGTTTGGTTCATATTCATCCTATAGACCAACTGGTACAATACCAAAGCCAAAAGCATCGGGTATTCCACGGTCATTGGCTAATTCAAGAGAAACCAGTCCTACAAGAGGAGCGACATTGCGAAGAAATGTCTATTCGACTAACAGTCCTAGGCGCCCTGAAAGGCCTCCCATTAATCCAGCTCGACCAGTATTAGCCCAAAGGATGCTTCAGCAGAGTAGAGAAGCTGAGAATGCTCTTGCCGATGCATTAGTAAGCCCACTTTAATTTTTGTGTTGATTTTTAATATTTAACTCAAATACATTTTTTTTTTTTTTGTTTGTAGTCTCCTGAAGAAGTTGATCTTTCATCAGATTACTCTCGACTTTCGTTAGGTCGTAAAGTGTCACGCGACGAATCAGACGAAAGCGAAGCATCCTCGGTATGTTCGGAGCGAAGCATTGATTCGTTTAAGAGGATAAATGATGTTAGTTTGCGTCTCAAATTGTCATAGTTTGTTTATTTGTTTGTTTTGTTTTTTATATTTTATGTTTTTTTTTCTGCAAAATCGTCAAACTAAATTAATTTATTTTGAAACTATTTTAGAGTTATTCTTGGAATGGATCTCGCAATCGTTTGGACAGTTTCCGTGCTCCAATCGAAGACATCGACACAATCATTCAATACTGTGCATCGACGCACTGGTCAGAGCGAAAAGATGGCCTCATTAGTCTAACTCAATATCTATCGGATGGCAAGATTCTCACACCGCAGCAATTGCAATGTGTTTTGGATATGTTCCGCAAAATGTTCATGGACAATCACACAAAAGTTTACGCCCTCTTCCTGGACACAGTCAACGAACTGATTCTGGCGCACTCCAATGAATTGCACGATTGGCTATTTATTCTCCTCACCCGTCTATTCAATAAACTTGGCACCGAACTTTTGGGTTCGATGCATGGAAAAATCTGGAAAACTCTCCAGCTTGTGCATGAATATTTCCCAACTGACATTCAAATGAAGGATGTTTTTCGAATTCTATCCGATTCGGCACAAACACCGCCAACCAAAACAAAAATTGCCATATTGAAATTCTTAACGAATCTAGCAACTTCTTATTGCACAGCTGGTGATTTTCCCAATCAGGGTCCGGTGGAGAAGGCCATATTGAAAATAGTGCAGTTGGCTGGCGATCAGAAGAGCGTTGAACTGAGAGGTCAGGCGAGGTTGTGTCTTATTGCATTGTACAACTGTAATACACCATTTGTAAGATAATTATTTTTATGTTTTTTTTTTTATTTGCGAATTAAATCGGTTTTCTTTGTTTTTGGTTTTATCGAAGATGACGCAAATTTTATCGAGCTTACCTAAAACATGTCAAGACTCAGCTCGTACTATCATTCAAACGCATTTGAAACGCAGCACATCCGGTAAGTTCACATTTTTTAGTAAAACAATTCTTATTCTACTGACGTACACATTTACAATTTGGGTAGTGTTTAAAATTTCTTGGTTTTTGTTTTGGTTATTCGTGATGAATATTTTTGTTTCAAATTTAAGATGATGAAATCTGCTTTTGACTTATTTCAAACTATCGAAAGAAAAGAGTTTGGGCCATAAAATATATTTTTACAGTTTATCAAAAAAGAAACAATACTTAATTATTAAACGATGACTATTTTAAAAATTTAAGGAGTTTCGTACTCTAATCTGATTTCACTTTCGCACTCAAATTTCTAAAAGAGTCAGGGAAAGAGTCATTGTATTATAGAAGTTTTAGCAATCATGTTTGCATTTATATTACCAGTCTATAAGAATTTGCGGTCTGGGATACACCATGGTATATTGCAAAATAATCCAACAGCTTTAAAATAATTAAGTATTAGCTAACCCACGATATCTTGAACGAAAACCTCCTAATACAGCAGAAACTTCCTTGACAGC
Organism: Leucozona laternaria; assembly: GCA_932273885.2. Classification (NCBI taxonomy): domain Eukaryota; kingdom Metazoa; phylum Arthropoda; class Insecta; order Diptera; family Syrphidae; genus Leucozona; species Leucozona laternaria. The sequence goes on from OW026368.1 coordinate 4,001,739, forward strand.
TCTCAGATTCGACTTCAATTGAGATAATTTAGCGGTAAACAATAGTAAGGAATAGTGTGGATAAATAAGTCAGAAAAAATAGTGTATATTATAGCCCTCCTCCTTTAGAGGTGGCGAATGACCATGTTAAAACTAAACTAGATGTATCATGGCAAATGACGGTAATCCAGTACTGCCAACTAATCAAGCTCTCATGAGCGGGTAAATGAGACTTGTAGGGGAATCAATTATGTGCGTTCCATTGAACACTTCCAAAGGAACACAGCTGCTTTATTTCAGTTTTTTTTTTTTTTTAACTGGAGCCATGGTTTGGACAATTAAGCTACGATTAGAACGTAAATAGTCAATACGTTGACTGCACCAAAAAAAAAACCATGAACACACAATATGTTGTCCCTAGATGCGTTGACGTGTAATATGTGTCAACGTGTGAACGCTTCTGGCTTCAATTCTGCAATCAAATCCATAGGCACTTTCTATTCTTTTCAGAAGCAAAACTGTCATGCGATAACTAATGCCAGATTTACATAGACGACTGATAAATTATTATAATTTCTTGGATTTTCTCAAGATTTAATATTTCGTCGTGTAAATTGTCAAAGATTTGCCAGTAGGTATTTTCCTCAAAAAAAAAAAAAAGTCGCTGGCGCTGCGTCTAGTAAATATTGTGATAACCGCATTTTGGAAATTATTAAAAAATAAAAGAAACCATCTTGCTTTTATTTTACTTGAATAAAATTTATCATAATCAAATTTTTAGTTGTATTAATAACTCAAGCGACGTTAATGGGTTTTCCATTAGGTAAAATAAAACAATTTATTTTTGATTTGGATCTGTCAAAAAGCCGATTTTGACCATTTTTGGGATCCATTGGGCAAAATAAATTGATTTATTTTGATTTAAAATCAATTTTTCAGATCTGTATTTTTCAGCAGATGTACTCCTCCCTGTACTAACACCAACATAATTTACAGCTGTCAGTTTGCAAATGTGTTTTTTTATTTTATTAATATGTTTCAGTTGTGAAAAATTGTGTTCAAAATATGTGAGAAATAAGCGCTCATTATAAATGTTAAAGATTAAAATGAATCTCTAACTTCATTAAGCTCATCTTTCTCTTCTAAAAGTGCATCAAGGGATGACGATTTTGCATCAGTGTATTTTACAAATCTAGTGGAACTTTTTGCAAAATTTGAATGTTGTCCGAATGAAAATATTTTGGTTTGACATGATCAGAACCCTAGATAATAACTTATTTATAAACTATTTATGAAAACTTTTTTCTGTTTATACAACTTAAAAGTTAAATAAAAATTTACAGGGATGCGTTAAGCTATGATTAGACGGTCAATGTAAATGGTCAACGGATTGACTCTCAGACGTCACCAAGAATGTCATCAACACATGGCCAATGGACCGTCAACGTTGACCATGTCAACGCACAACACATTTACGATCACACGAATGACGCTAGTCCGTCAATGTCACACGGAAGCCAATGCAGACTACGTTGACGTGGCAGAAAAGTATGTCATGTCAACGTTGGGATTATGGTCAACGCTTTGCGTCAATGTGTCCTAACATTTGCTCAGGGTGATTACACGTTCAACGAAAAAAGTCAATGCGTTGCGAAGGTAAAAACAATGTCAACGTCGGTGTCAACGCAGCCGTCAACGCATGGACAGTATTCTGCGTTGACGATCACACGACAAGACAACTTTCAGACGGAATTTAACGTCATTTTGACTTCAGAGAGTCAATGCGTTGACCTTTTTCGTAGCTTTAGGAACAAAATTTAAATGAAAATTTTTAGATTTTTTAGAAACTGCTACAATCTTTGATAAAATTCTTTTCTAAAATATTGTGGCCTAAGGTAAAGCAGATGTTTCACCTACAAAAATACCAAGAGTTTTTGTTTTAAGCTGGAATAGGGATACAATGGATCACAATATCTAGCTTTTTGGATCCTAAAAGATCACTTCCACTCTTGTTAACTAGATCGATTTTACGTTGCGCATCTCTGATTTTTTGTTATTGTTTTGAACATAAAACAACAACAACAAAATAAGTTATAACATTTTAAACTTAAAGTCAAAAGCAGATCATCCATCTATGTAGATACAAAAACAATAAAAAAATCTAGGCTTTACATGTTCTAAAAAAAAAAAAGCTATCACAAAAAAAACTCTCTTCTAAATTAAAATTATTTTTTTCTCCTCTCTCTTCCTTTTATTTATAATTTGAATCAAATGTTTGTGTAATTGAAAAAAAAAAAAAAAAACAAACAAAATACACTCACTTATGTATAACACACAAGGCTGTGAATAAAATTTGCATTAAGATAAATTTTTCAAATTGTAATACCGTTATTTCTTTCATTGTTTTTTTGTTTTGGTTTTTCTTTCTTCATTGTCTACATTTCTTTCTTCGAACAATAATAATACACAAACACCTGAAAAATAATACAAAAAAAAAATAAAGAAAAATGCTTTAGACGGATTATTCTTCTCCGAAGAATCGGTACTTATCTTGTTTCTTGAATTTAATTATGAACAATATTTTTATTTTTATGTTTTGCTATATTTTTGGGTATTTTTTTTTTTGTTCACCATCCCAAACTCATTAGTCTCTATTATCACTCTGGGTTGCGCTTGCTTTATGGTTTTTCCTTCAGCTGAATATTGTAAACTGATACCAATTGGGAATTGTATCAATAGATTACACGTCACCTCACTTTTGGACCAAACTATGCAAATATTTATTTACGCACTCAACAACGCACAAATCATAACAACAACAAAATTTATTTTGTTGTCCATATACTCGTAGGGTTAACTTTTTTTAATTTTTTGTATCTCTTATTTGCTTAATTTATTTCCTTTTTCTTCTTTGGTGGATGAATCTGTGGATAAAAAGTTGTTAATTTGGTTGGTATTTCTTTTGCTTGTAAAATTCTTTCCCCATAGGAACAAATAGCCCATCATCGCCATTATCATGTTCGAGTCCAAAACCTTTGCTTAGTCCATCGCAAGGTCCATTTAGTTTACAAAATAATTCTAGTAAGTAAAAGTTTATTTCTTTGATTTTCACTTTTTTTTTCTTTTATTTTTATTTTATTTATTAGTTTAGTTTTATTTTGTACAAATTATTTTTCGGTTTTGTTTTTAATTAATCAAAAAAAAAAAAAGAATTTTGTACAGCTAATATTGTAAAGATAATAAATAAAGATTATATTTTGTGTATGTGGGTGGCAGTAGAGAGTAACAAAGTCATATTTTTAGGTCCCCGTTCGAGACAGTCATCTGTGGAAAATAATGACCCACTGAATAGTGAAGAGGTTTATAAGAGTTTGCGCAAAACAACAGCCGAAATACAAAACTATAGTTTCGAATCGAAACTCGATCGCGATACGAATAGCAAAGATTCCGGAATCAGTCAAATGGGTGATCATGGAATGGGTGGAAATGCAATGCACAGCGAACAATATAATGTGATTTCTTCAAATGGACTGAATGGCCATTTGCTGTAAGACTAGAATAGAATCTTCTTTTTTTTTTATTTTTACTAAAATCTATTTACTCCCACAGATTATTGGACAAAGAAGACTCGTGCAATGGTTCGAAGACACAATCGGCAACCACAACCGAGTCAAATACACCAGAAAGTACTGTGCGTCTGGATGCAATGGATATGCAAAATCACAAAGTCTCCTCAGTGCAGAGACACCATCAGAACTTCCAGATCGGGGAGAATGGTGAAATTATTTTAGAAAGTAAAGTTTTAACACTACGGCTAGGCAATCATGAATTTAGTCTATATTCAGCTTTTGTTTTTAGATGGTTCCAGTGAAAGTGATATAATTAAGGCTGCCATAGTTTTAAACTTAGACACAAATTCAGAAGTAATACAACAAACTTTGGCCGACTTGTCTGTGTGTATAAAGAGTGGCAATTGCGATTTGCCAAACAAAAATTTTAAGTAAGTTTTTTAGTAAATTATTAAACTTTTATCTTATTTCTGACGGAGTTAAGATCTGGATGGAGGGACTCGCACTTAATGCTGTGAAAAGTTGTTCGTATAAAATCTCCCTTAAAGTACCTCCACACCATCTCACAAAGAACTAACACATTATGTCAAATTGAAAGTTAATTGGTACTTTCAAATTTATTCGTTGAAAATGATTTTCTTATATTCCTTCCATAATTGAATTTTACAACTAACAGCTGATAGAGAACGGTCAACCCAAAAAACCTGAAGCTGTACTTTTTCTATATATCCTGTTTTCACACACTTGCTCTGTTCTGATCTAGAATCACAGCTAAACCTAACATGCCGCCTCCACTGGTCATGAACGATGCTCGGATTATGAACATGTCTAGAAAAAAAACCAATGGAGGCACAAAGATCCATGTCCGTGCAGCAACATGTCGACGAAAACTACTTTTTGAACACGACATGACCGCTGTTCAAAGCTTGGGCATGAAATTGTACGTTTCACGTGTGTGAGATTTTTTTTTCTGGTTCTCGCTGAATGTGGTGGTAAATGTTGAAGGAAGAAACGAATTTCTGTATTATATGGAACGGCATGACATAATTTGCCCAGTGCAAAAAAAAATCGCTGATTGTTGATTGGATTGTGGTTGTGATGTTTGGCGTCTGAATGCCCTGTGGAGTCGGGGTGTTCTTCATGTATAAACACATGTCAAATTGTGCGAGATGGACTGTCAAGTTCTATGAGATAAGCTTTCAAATTTTGTTTCCACACTATCACACATTTTTTTTATTTGTGTTCATGATCTGTGAGATATTGCGCAAGAACGGGCTTTTGTCGATTATCCTCATTTAACTTTTGAAAACTATATAATAACACATTCCTACAAACTTTATTTTTATTTTAAGGGCCATAATGAAAATGCTTCTGAGCCTATTGGAATCACCAACCCCCGAAGTGATGACATCTGCTCTGCAAGTTTTGGGCAAAATTGTTCGCAGTGCGGATATGAAACCATTTTGGATTAATTTTCTCGAATTGATACTTTTGAAAATTATCAATTGTTATCAAAATAGCAAAGAGGTAATCCTATTCTTTGTCCAATTAAATTTTGTTTCCTCATTTTTTTTTTTTTAATTAAGGCTTCTCGTGAAATCGACATCATAATACCTCGAATAGCACCTGTTTTACCTCTTAACGTCTCAATTAATATTTTAAATCCAGTTATTGCCACTGGAGTTTATCCATTGAACTTGTGTGCGGTTAAGTTACTTACGGAATTGACCGAAAAACAAGGCAATGAACTTACCGATATTCATTTGGAAAATATTATGCCAAATTTAGCAAGGGTAAGTCCAAAAAAGAAATAAAAATATAAATGTTTTTAATTTTTGTTTATAATAGTTGACTGATGACTCCCAATCGATGGTGCGTAAAGCAGCCGTATTTTGTATTGTTAAATTGTACATTGTAATGGGCGAAGACAGGGTTAAACCGAAATTTTCGCTGCTGAATCCTAGCAAAATAAGGTAAGCTATAGTTTATTATTTTTGAGGTTATAATTAAAATAATGAAAATACATATATGTATCAGTAGTTTACTGATAATTAACAAGAAAACAATAAAAAATCGTATATTTCTATATTCTACATAATTTTTTTTTTTTTTTTTGAATTTCAGACTACTTAACGTCTATATTGACAAAAATCGTGGTACGAAAACTTCATCATGATCGAATGCCAAGTGATTGTGGGCGAAAGGAAGACACTTTGCAAAACGTTTTCGACGTCTCAGTGGCAAGATAAAATTCAAGAACGGAACAATTCCAGAATAAATGAAATACGCTTTCACTCCACTCCACGCCACTCACACACACACAAATAACAAATGAAAAATAATTTAAAGAAAAACAAAACAAAACAAAACAAAACAAAGCAAAGAAATAATCCACACAAAATTTTCAGGAATCTAAATAGAGAGAAGAAAGAGATCTAAAAGATTGATTGACGTTTTTAAGTTCTTTTTTGTTTTAAACATTATTTATAAATACAAAATAACTCCATTTTCTGTTTATCATAATTTTCATTTTTGTTGTATTGTAGTATGTTCGCAGTTTTATATATATAATATATGTTCTTGTAAAGTGTGTAAAAATAACGAGGGAAATGAAACAAAAAGAAAGAACTAGATCATAAATATAATTATATGTTTTATTTTATTAAACAAAATTGGCGTAATTTTTGTACTGTCGTCGTCGCTTTAAGTAATTAAAAAACAAAAAAACTAATTTGTGGCATATAAATAAAACAATAGAAGAAAAAAAAAAAACAAATGTTAAACGCGTAGAAGAAACAATGGAGTGTGTGTCTGATTAAAAGAAAAACTATATACAACTTAGACAAGAAAAAACTTCACAATTCTGTCGATAAACGTCAAATAAACAAAAAAAAAAAACACTTTTTTCCAGTTTGTACAATAGTTGAACAATTTCTTGAGAAATAAAATTTTTTTTATCATGGTATCCATACCAGTTGTTAGTATGTAAGTGTGTTAGACTTTTTGGTATGATCCACAAATTTATATCAAAAAAGCTCAACTAAACAAGAGAATACGTTTTTATTGTCATATTTTTAGTATTTAACCGTAATCCTTTCCACAACAAAAAAAAAAAGAACTAAATTTTCCCTTCCTTTTCATATTATGAACCTTTGTCTCAATCTGTCTGTAATATTTTTATTTTTTTTTTATTTTACTAGTTAAACACATACCACGTAATAATAATTTTGTTGTATAATTTAACTCAAAAATAATTAAAATGGTTTTTCTAATTTGTGTTTTTTTTTTTTTTTATTTAATAAGAAACTTTTTAATTTCCTATATTTTTTTTTGTTTCCGTTCTATTACTCTCATGTATAATTTACTTTCAAAATGAATAAACATACATTCATGGGTATATATTTTTTACTTTTAGTTTAGTTTAGATACAAAATATAAAGTTTATCATTTCAATTAATCAAAATAAAAAAAAAACAATAATATTTCAAATGATTTTTATTATTATTTTGCTCTTTTTTCGTTTTTCGTTGTGTAATAGCTGATTAGATTTTGGGATTGATTTCAAATAGCACTGTTGTTATTTTGTGTTAGCATTTTCTTTGGGAACTTCGTGATAGTATTGATTGTAGATAAAGAATCTTTATTAATGAAAAATAATTTGACCCTTCTTTGCCTTATTACAATGAGAAATTCTTTAATCGACTGAAAAAAATAACTTTTAATTTGTATATCTAACCCTTCCTGGCAATATTTCAATTCGAAATTCTTTTCTTGATCTGTACGGTTTTTGGGTTACTCCTGTATACATATCTCCTTAATGACTTGACCGATTTTGTTTCAATATTGCGTATAAATACTGAAAAGTGGTCAAATAATATTGCATTTCAAAAGAACACATTTGTGAATAAAGAAAAAATATTTTTAAACGGAATGGCCTATTTGGCAAAACTTACACAAAATTTGTCAATCCATTTGGAGACAAACGAGAGTAAGCCAGAAAACTTTATACACAAACAAAAGAATTCCCCATTGAAATAGTGCCAGGAAGGGTAGGTTCGAGGTACAATTTTTTCTTCTTTATTTATAAATTAGAATTCGTTTAGAGGGTGCCGACTGGTTTGCAGAAAAAATTCAATTTGATTTTTGGAAAAAAATCCATCTAGAACCACCCTGAAATTGAGCTCTAATAATATGATCTTAGTTTTAATAAAACTGCTAAGATAAAATTAAGCTTGAATCTAAGAAAGATCTATTAGCTGGCAGACAAAATTTTGGTATTTTCAAATTAAATGGTCACAATCTTCGTTAATTGAGGGGCAATACTATGGGCGTTTTTCTTTTTTAGTTTAGAGCAGAGCCTGAACTGTCAAAAAAAAATCGTGTTTCTTTTTTAGCTCAGAGCATTCAGAGCTCCAATTTTGTGTTTCTTTTTTCGCTCTGAGCATGTTCAGAGCAGGTTCAGGGCGCGCTCTATGAGCTCAGAATACATTGATAGAGCAGACGTATGTTCAGAGTATGTTCGGAGTGTTCAGGCTCTAAAAAAGAAAAACGCCTTATGTAAATAAGTGGTAATATGTATAAATATAGGATCAAATGTTAGTGCTTCCGACTTTTTGCCACAGAATCTGCAATTAGCGCTGTTTATAAGCGCTTGCAATAGAATAAGCGAGTTGAGATTTTGCGAATTCGAAAATTTTTATTGTAGAATCGAGTTACATAGTTGGGACCCAGTAAAACAAACATTCATTTATAAAACTTTTTCCAAAGAATATGGGCCAGCCAGAATTTTCATTTAAGATTAATGTAAAAAAGCATGATGTGAAAACAAAGTAAAGTAGGTACTCAAGCTGATTTCTTTAATAAATTATTATTTATGGAGTGATTTTAAACACCATTTTATTAAAACCATGTTTTAGATCGATCAAAAATTAAATATAACACAAGCTCACAGCCTCAAATATGCATTCACAAACAAAATAAAAAAAAAGATTTAAATACTTAAATGAAATAGCGTTTATCGCTGAAATCACGAAATATGTATTGAATTTTCCAAAAAAAAACAAAAATTAAGTCCAAAACACTTCAAACAGCATTTGAATTTGATTGAAATGGGATGAGCCATCAATAATAATCAGCCCTATTCTGCTATTCATCGGGGGGAATTTTTCTTGAATTTTCACTAATCGCTATTCTACTATCCATTCGAAGTGAATCTGGGTCAAAGTCGGTAATACTGCTCGGTATTCTCTTATTCACGTGAACGCATTCTTCCTATATAATTCAGATCCGTATATGAAATGTTGCGGATTTTTTCATTTTTATTCTTTTGTCTGGGAAGTGATTAGTACAATATAAGTGAAATCTAGTTTATTGCTTAATTTAAAATATTTGTCTGATATCATTCTCGCTTATTAACATTTTTCGGGGTAGAACAAAAAATAGGGATCAATTCATCCTCTGTTTGAAAGTGGAAAAAAAAGTTCAATAACTGTTCCTATTTTTGTTTTTAATTTAAAATGATTAACCAAAACAATTTATTTTTTTATTTATCGCATGAACAGCTGTTATCATGGAATTTTTTGTGAAGCAATTGAAGCAAAATAAGCTTGTCCATATCATATAAGCGTGATGGTTTTTTGAAATTTGTTCCACAATTTCGTAAGAAATCTATCTTTAAATTACCTTGGGATAACCATAGGCTAAGAAATCTACAAAGCTTTTAAAAAATTTAAAACAACAAAACCTGAAATTGACAGACATCGATACTGTCATTTACGCCGTGATATATGATGAATATTCAATCGCAAATTACAAGAAATCCAAAGACCTTTTGGGCATTTATAAATTCGTAAAAAAAAAGTTCTGGAGTATTTACTTGTATGGAATATAATAACCAAACCTCTTCTAATTTAGCTTCTACATATGATCTTTTTGCATCTTTTTTTGAGATGTGTATAAAGATAATTCTGCTGCAGTTATTCCTGGCACTGAAGATAAGCAAATATCATTTTCAAATAATTATAAGTTTAGGAAACCTTTATCTGTCTATTGAAGACATAATAAAAGGAATTGTGAAGCTTAATCCAAGTGTAAATGCTGGTCGTTAGCTAAGCCGCATCAAATAATTTTCAATATACATACATATGTATCTCTTCTAATGGAATTTTCCTGGATGATTGAAAACTTTCATATATAACACCCATTTTTAAAGCTGGACAAAGACATATGTAAAATTTAAAATTATCGAGCTTAACAGAAAATTAGTTTTTATATTAAGGAATTTATATCAACAACTGCAAATTTGTCGTTGTTTGCTAAATATGTTTCTGACGCCTTAGAATAAGGTTTTCAGGTTGACGTTATCTTCACGGATTTTCAGAAGACATTTGATAGCCTTTGTATAGTAGAGCTTTTACAAAAATTGAAACATTTTGGATTTCATTCAACCCTTCTGCAGTGTATCTCCAGTAACTTAGTCAATAGGAGACAAATAGTAAAAGTTTCAAACTGTTCATCGAAAATAATAAACATTGCACCTGGAGTTCCTCAGTTATTTGTTATTTGCTGATGATTTCAAAAGTGTTTTCTTCAGTAAAATGCTTTAATCATTGTCTTAGGCGCCAGTTATAGCTTTCATTGAAACTCATCATAGAAAATTTTAATGATTGGTCTTGAGCCACTTGAAAGGCAAAATTAGTAATTATTTTGACGCCAATATATAAGTAGTGACTAAGATATTAATATTTGTCAAAAAAAAAATTTCATTTTGAACCAGCCGTCCACATAAAATTTCTTTTATTATTTCAATGAATGAACTACTTTATCAATGATCATTGAAAAATTAATCGTCATTTTATGGCGAAGTTTGGGCCCGATTCAATTTTTTTTTTCACAGCCATCAGCTTTATTTTTGCATCAAAATAATTACTGATTTCACGTTCTAAGGTACTAAAATTAGTCACTAAGGTTTTCAATGATGGTTTTCAATGAAAGCTATAACTGGCACCTTAATATACAAAGTGATCTAAGTAAAATAGTAGATTGGTGCAAACAAAATTTTCTTGTACTTAATATTAAGAAATGTAATACTTTTTCACTTTCTGGGGTCGAGAACCGCTTTTTTATATGATTATACTACTTATTTCAATCACTGCATTGGATAGACTCTTTGAATTGATGTAGTCTTGGGGTAGTTTTTGACGAAAAGTTAAATTTTTCCTTACATGCAGCCCTATTCGGCTAAACGTTCGCGTGAATATTTGCATTCTGCTATCCGCGGGAAGGAAGTGAATGCTCTATAAGCCGTACAAATTGTTGTAAAAACATAATCAAGACAGTAAGATCCTCTTTAGAATTTCAAAAAGAAGTACTGGTTAAGATTTGCATTGGGAATACATAAGATTTATCTAAATAATTTGATGTAAATGGAATGAAAAATTCACGTGAATCGAAAGTTTCGATCGAATCGGATAGCAGAATAGGGCTGATGTAGATAGATTTTACTGTGGCAAAGGGAAACTCAATGCTAGGATTCCTAAAAAGAAATTGCTTACAACCATATTATTGACTTGTTTCAAAACGTTTGCACGGTTTTATGAATTAAGAGTTTTATCCAAAGCTGAATTTAAGTTTTCGAGTTTTAAGTGTCAAAATAATTTTTGAATAATAATAATTTGTGCACTTCCAAACATCTATAAAACTAGTTCTACAATGAAACTAGTTTTAAAATAAGTCAATAATATGCTGTTACAGTTTTTTAATCCTTATGCAATTAAAGCAGTTTATACTTCTATTGTCCGCCCCCCCCCCCCCAATTGGAATACGCTTCAGTAATATGGGATCCGTTTAACACAGTTTCAAAAAATCGTATTAAAAAAGTTCAAAAATCTTTCACGACAGTTTTCTGAGTTTACAACAGATAGTATTGGTCAAAATAGCTGGCTTCACCGCCAACCTTGTTATTTCTGCCGAAATATCTCCTAAGGTCTGCTCTTAAGTTTCTAGTACTTTTCTATTGACCATCAAAAACCAATCAGAGAACAATCTTGTAACTACAAACAAAATAAAATCTCGATAATAGTACGTATACGCCGTAGTATCCACTCTATTTAATTATAATAAAGAATCGAAAGTTAAAACATTACTTGAATAATGTTTCCTCTTATTGTCTAGGAGCATGAGATACATTTTATTCGTGTTCTTATCATTGACGATAGTTTAGAATCGATTGTGTTTAGCTTTTCGTGATATTGGAAGATGAACAAAAATAAAAAGCTGACGAAAAAACACTGGTGGTTCTTTTTTCACTTTAATCTTAAAACTCAATTAAATTAGATGAAGTAAGAAAATCATATCATCAATGATGTGACAGGTAGGCTAATTTATGGAATTTAAAGTGAGTCTTATTGGGGGCTATCGTGAATAAATTTTCCCTGGAAATTTTTCCCTTCTTCGAAAACTTGAAACGCCAATACTTTTCAACTCCGCTTCGTAAACTCAAATTTGGCTTATTGAAATGATAGTCAAATTCACCTGGAATATTTGTTCCCGATACCATTAGATTCCGATGGATACTTTCAACCATTATTCACGTTTGAAATTTTCGAAAGAGGGAAACATTCCCAGGGAAATTTTATTCACGATAGCCCCCTAGGTAGCAAATTTTAGTACCAGACCAAGGTAAGACAGTTAGACAGTTAGTGACAAGCGTCAAACAAAAATTAAGATAGATTTGTATGTTTGGTTTAACGACAGAACTGAAGTCGGAACGACGAGACGTCGCATTGACACTTGCCGCTCACTGTCTGTCCTTGAGTCTTTTCTTTGAGTCCAATGTGATTTCAATGTGAAATTTTATACTTTTTACCTAATTTGACATGCCACTGATTATGCAACCGATTCGATTCGCTGCTCAATATGAGTTATAAAAATCGAATCTAAAGGGAATTTCATATTAATCAAATCACTTATTCCCGCTTTACTATAATTTAATTTGCCTGAGCAAAAAAAAATAAGCAAAAAAACATCAAGGTACACAATACATTTGTACTTATATACTGTATTTTTTTACATTTTTTTTTATTTGTGTCATTTTATAATAATTCATACACTTTTTTTTTACTGAAACCTATCCTGACTTAATTATTTACTTTCTTAGAATAACATTAAATTTATAAAATGTAATTGATTTGTGAGCTTAAATATTTTTCCAAATCAAACTTACGAATAATAGTTATAAACAAACTCGATTTTAAATGTGAATTAAGGAAAACAAAACAAAAAAAATGTGAGATTTATGTATGTAGATAGATATAAGTTGGAATGAAAAAAACTGTAAAATATTTTGATAAAAGCATATTGAAAAAAAAAAACAAACGACAAAGTAAAAATATAGTATGAAATGATTAGTCGTACGTACATTATATATATTTAAATGTTATCACTAAACTATTATATATTATTCTATTAATACAAAAATTGCTTAGCATAATTAACATTAAAAATAAAAAAATAAAACAAGACAAAAATTATATACATATATTCGACCATTTTACCTTTTAATATTTCTTTTAAAAAATAAAAATACATTTTTCGATGCGCGTCAATCAGCAGCAGCAGAACCGACAAGAGCAGCTTCAAAATCCAACAACACCTTTTCTTGGCCCAAATAAATAAAAAAACATTTTTGAATTCGAATTTTGTCTAAGTATATCTATTGTTATTTTTAAGTTTATTTACAATTTTTTTCGTTATATCATAATAATTGCGGATTGCCTTTTTAGCTTTTTATGTGCATAACAATTCAAAGAAAAAAATAATTACAATTGTTACAAAACTTTTCAAAATCATATAAAGAAATGACTGTAAGTAGGACTAAATTTGATTGTTTTATTTAAATTAAAGAATTTAATTTACTTCTACAACAAAGCAACAAAAAAAGAAAACAATTATTACCTATTATATTTGAAGAACGCAAAAAAAAAAACACTGAAATTATAAATTGATTATTATTAATATTACTTATAACTATAATGTATTAAATTTCGCAACTTAAAATAAAAGGAACATTTAAATAAAATTTAAACTTATTCTCAATTATTAATAGTTTCAATTTTATAATAGTAGCGCGTTACTTGACGATAAAATAAAATTTCAAGAAAAATTGCTGCCAAAGCAAACAGATAGCCCCACAAGAGAGTTAGAATTGCTGGCTTGGTGTCGACCAAACTGGCAGTTATGAATTTTCCTCCGCCACCAGTGCATTTGGGTTTCTTTGTGTAAAGCATAGCATTTTCACGCTCCTGAAGACCATGCTCGTGAATTCGCATCATACTAAAATCAAAGAAATTATTGTCATAAGCTATAGGAATGTATCAAATGATTCGCGTTTTTAAAATTCATTGTCATTTTGTTTAACCATGGCCTTTTGCTTCGAAAAGTGACTTTCAATTGCCATTTATTGCACTTAGATGTGCCTTTTGACTCAAACTATATTGGAATCATTTGCTTAGATTTAAATAACACTGGTAATAGAATAACTTAATTATTGTCAGGCTAGTTATCGAGACACTCTAACCAGTACAAAGACATTTTTACTTGCTCTATAGGGCAAGTATTGGTTTCGTGTAAAAAAAAAATTTCGAGGTTATAATCAAAACTAACACTATGATAATCGAGAAGTCCGAAAAAGTGCGGGTTTCGTCATGCCGTCCGTCGGTCTGTGCGTCTGTACGTCCACTGTAATTTGAGGAAGAGCCTTAACAGGTGGACCGATTTGCATGAAATTTGCTACAGAGCATTTTTATGTGGAAATGCGAATTTTTGTTTTAGCTCATCTAGAACGGGTAGCTGCCATACAAAAATTTTGGTTTCTTCAAATTTTTTCGAAAATGGCTCTGACGATTTTGATTAAACTTCGTACCTATAATAACAAAGTCAATTGTAAGAAAACTGCATTTCAGGTTTTTCTCAAAAAATTCACATTACGGAATTAGGAATTCCAGGTTTTTTTGAGAAAATGCTCTTATTTTTGGGTTATTCGCGTGAATCTCTGCCATGGTTGGACCGATTTTGTTATAATTTTGTTCTCCTATGCTTCTTAATAGTTTAAACAATAATGCATTTCAGAATTTTTAAAAACATTTTTTTATAAACAAGAGCAAGTTTGTGCGATCAAGTCTTGCACATATTTCTGTTAGTTATGTTGCGAAAGTAATTTTTTTGCAAAATCTAGCGAGCGAGCCGACTAGCTCGCTGACCCAATTACCGCAAAAAGCGCCGTTTTAATACCAAAACTGGTTTGAATCTCTTCTCAGCCATAGGTTCAAAGGTTTGTGGAACAATAATCTAAAGCCCCGACTTAGACAGCAAAAAGACGAACTTCGTCTCATAGCCAATTCGTCGCGTTTAAGAAATAGATCAAGTCTTTGATCTTCAGTTCGGAAAGTTTGTCTATGTCGTCAAAGAAAGCCTTTCCAAGTGATTGTATCCTTAAACAGGCTAGGGCAGGGCATTTACAGAGGAATTGAACTAATGTTTCCTTCTCCTGCTGGTTCGCACAGGTTCGACAGTGGGTGTTGTAAGAAATACCCATTTTCACCCCATGCTCTCCTATTGGCCAGTGCCCGGTGCATGTGTCAACGACCCTGACAATGTCTTGTCTTGGTCTAAACATTAGATCTTTTGTTCGGGCTTAATTGTAGGCGGGCCACATCTATCTAGATATAAAGCAGTTGCTTAGACTGCTCCACCTACGATTGGATTTGGTGCCCGCTATAATTTCCCTCAATGCCACAGTGACCTGGTACCCAGATAAGAGTGACAATTAGATTAGTATTCAGGCTTGGGAGCTCATCCCGGCATTGCTGGACCAATTTGGAGGATGGCCTTAACAGCCGCCTGATTGTCTGTCAGAATTTCAGTATTTCGATTTTGGTTTGGATCTTATTTGAGTATTTTGCATGTACCCTAATAGCCAGTAATTCTGCCGTCAGTAATTCTGCTAGTCAGGAAATCGAATAGCGGTATCTGAAGACAGTTTGTTTGTACTTTTAGGTTAGAATTTCTCGAAAACCTCACCTAAGGGAGCATCATCAGGCCACAGAAAATTTATATTGTTAATTAAAGTGTAGGTTCCTTACCCAATTTTAAGTAGTTCTTTGTAAGAAGAATTCTTCTGGATGGCATACCATGGATCGATGACTTGAAGGAATTGTATTTCTTGCAAGGCACATTTTTCATCTTCACGAAATGTCTCACTGACGACCTTATAACCAACACCAATTTCCATGTGGAATGCAAATAGGCCTTCACGTAATAGTTCAACGCCTTCCTCGAGTGTCATGAAATTTTCCGAACCATCTTTATTGAGTATTTTTTGTAGATAAATCTGCTGTCTAACTGGATCGGAGGTATGCTGTAGATATAATAATTAGGTTATTATTTTGAAGTTTATCTAAAATTTAATTTGATAGAGAAAAAAAAAAAACTTCTCGTTGGGCGCCACTTTTGAAAATTGGCCGCAAGATGAAAGCAGCTAGATTCTAGTGGCTTGATGATAGTGACTAGATATGCTAGAGCCAAATAGTCTAGTAACTAGATTATTCGAGCGGATAGAGATGTCAGTGGCTAAATGCTGGCGGTTATTTATTTTATATATTTAATGCCACAATCGCGTTTGATGACACAAAATGGTCACAAAATTGGAGAAAATAAAGTGATTATTGTCATCATCTAAATCCAAAATTAAGTGTGTATCAAAAGTGGGTGGCTTAAAGATTGTTACAAATTAACGTGAACTTAAGATCAATGATAAATAAAATTAGAGTGCTTACTGTGAAGTAATATCTATTAAAAATCGTATCATCTGCTCCAAGCTTAAGTCGTGACGTCAGCAAATCATTGAGGTTTTGTATTTTTCTTGAGGGTGATTGCAGTAATGCAACGATGTTTGCCGAGTAACTGAAAAAATTACAAAAAATAAATTGGTAATAGCGCGCGCCGTCTATTGTTTTTGCATGCCCGAGGAAATTGATTGAAAAAACGACGTCACCTCGGGGCTAAGCAATTTACATGTTAAATGCAACAACAACTAATCCTCTTCGGGCTTAGAAATGTGCAGATAATTCTCGGATCTTAATTTAAGCACAGAGAAAAACTGTGCAACCGGCAAGAATTTTTATCGATAGTTTGTATGGAAACTCCATTTTGTTTCTGTAATGGCGTCTATAATCCCAGATGTCGTTTTTTTTCAACCAAATCCCTCCGAGCTTTCAAAAAAACACAGCTGATATAAAAGTATTCCAAGCCAAGCTCCCTAGAATAAAAGGATACAATTTATTGTGGAATGAAATACCGGAAGTTAAGTGTCAAACAAATTTTGTGGAACGAAATACAGGCAGTCTTATTTGTTCGTACCTGAAAAAGGGTGCGAACAAAGGGTAGTTACAAAACTTTAACTTTGGACTGCGATATTGCATCAAATTCAAAAAATAAATACAAATGTTGGAAGATTTGTGCTCTACAATTTTAAACTGGGAAAAATTTAATTAATATTCTTAGGTCCAGTTTTTCAGTGCATGAGTTAACTCCGAGTTAAATCAGGGTTAGTTAATCCTGCAAATACTTTAATTTCAAGTTACAACAAAACTAGTTTTTCAGTGGAGAGTTAAATTTAACACCTAGTTGTCAAAAATCTATCGAAATCGAAATGCGACAGTATAGAAATCAATGTTTCGTTATCGAATTCGAGATGACGCCACTATGGAAATCAAACTTTCCAGTGTCCTACCTCGATTTGAATAGATTTTTGACACGCATAGATATTTCAGAAAAACCTATTCAGCTAATCCAGAGTTAACTCACCAAATTTGTTTGATTAACTCGGGATTTAAATTGACTGAAAAACATGTCTTAGGAGTTGACTCGGGTTAAACCTCGAAACTATAGGATAATCTCGCACTGAAAAACTGGGCTTTGAGGAACGAGTGCGATGGGAAAAAGTTAAATTGTATAAAAGACTATTTCTGTTTTCTATTTTTGTTCATAAAAATTAAAGACCACATTTCATATAGAATTTGTTCGGAACAAAGGCTAAAGGCTATCTTTTCAATGAGCTATCATATATTTTAAGGCATAGTTCATGAAATTAATTTAATTTACCTTGTATAAAGGAACATCAGCATCAAAAATACAACAAACATTATTATCCGCGAAGTCATACTACGTGGGGAAACAGCTGATCCTTGTTGGCATGTTGCACCAAAAACCAAAATAAAAGCATCTAAAATCGAGGGATGTAGAACACCGGGATCTGTATTATCCTGATGTGTTGTTTTGAAAAAATGAACATTAAACTCTATTTGTAGGTAGGTACCTCATTTTGTTGGATCTTAAACTCCGACCATGATGAAAAGACCAAAGCTGCCGAACACACAACAATCAATGCAATTACAGCATGCCACACTCGCTTGGGAAAATAAATTAACGTGTTTTTTGTGTTAACATTCAATTACAGGAAAAATTCAGAAGACTTCTGTCAGCCTTACCATATCGAAGGGAAGTAAAAACACATTGTCAGTATAGGAGAGCTTTGGCGAACGGAATACAAATTTGGAACGTGTTGGGGTCGGCATGGCTATGTATTCGATAAACTTAATCCGATCGGCAGTGAAGAACAACGCCGAGGCTCCAATATCAGATCGATTGTCCACCAAGTCCCCAATCATTCCACTCCATTGTGACTCATTATTCATATAGCCCCAAGATTTTACAAATGAAAACCCAATATCTCCACCAATGAAGTCAGCCAATTGAGTGGTCAATACGTAGTTGACTTTACTGAGGGTGTCAATATGCCTATCCCTGAAAATAGCTATTTATGTTGATATCGCTCTAATTTGAAAAGGAATTTTTCTCAACAATCCATCCGTCAAATGATTAATAGAATCATTATGTGTGAGGACAAGACTTGCCCGCAACTTGAGCCCTTGAAGATTTTTCCTCCTCATCGATGCAACGCGAATGCTTCTGCTATCTGTTAGACTATTATTATTCCAAACACCAAAAAGTTCCAGTATAGGTTCAAGCTCCATTGATTTTCTGTATACTAAATATCAATAACTATAGTTGCAGAAATTCCACTCTCGGTTACAATGAAAACCTATTCAAACCTTGCTTAATAACAGTTTCAGGGTATTCGTTGGCCTTAGCTAAACAATAAACCTCACTGTTCGGCATCACCTCGAGATTCTTGAAGGTTTTCAATATCAATTCGTCGGCGTCTCTTTCCAATTGACTGACACCATCCATTACGATCCATTTGAAGCGATGAGTTAGCTTTGTGCCAACCTATCTCAGATTTATTGCGTGTCAATTGGTAATAATTAAATATCTTTTAAAACAATCAAAATCATATACGTACCTCGAACAATAACCGTTGCGTTTCATTGCAATTTAAATCAACAATTATGAGATACTGATGCTCTTCGAGTATTTCATTGGGAAAATTCATTAGGTTGGCATCTGAAATCGAGGCTTGGTAATTACGATTTCCGTTCTTGGCATCCAGCTGACTGAATCGACGATAGAACTCCAAACGAACATCTAAAATGTAATGGCAATATGTGAACAAAATTGAAAATGCTTTAATGTGTGAGAATCTCAATTGAATTTAATATTTTAATCAGATTTAATTTATGAGATATTACTTAAATATTAAAAAAAAAAAAATAAAACGAAATCTGAATGTAAAAAAATATTATAATCAGCCTTATTGTGAGTTTCATCCGAAAAATATTTCACCCTAAAACTTTTTGTTCGATCGGAATTATAAAAGCAATTGTGAGTTTCACCCGAACTAAATTTTGTTCGCCTATAAAAAAGAAGTGAAAATGACACCCGAAATGAATATTCACAGTAAGGGGAATTTTTCGATTATGAAATTTCGGGGAAAACTCACAATAGGCGAAAAGTGAAATGTTAAATTTTCCGGGTGGAATGTTGTTTGGGTGAAACTCACAATAAGGCTGAATGTGAGTACCTATTGATAAATTATTTAGGAACATTTTAATCAAATAAACACGAAACTCTGTAAACCGTCACACTATGGTCCGTTTGTTGAAATATGGCTACAAAAATTTAGTGTTAATTTTTCTGGTAGATGATGTTCATATTTGAATCAGAACAAGAATTCTGACAGTTGATAGTTGTAAAACAAACCGAAAAATTTGGGGCTGTCATAAAAAGTTCTGAAAATTCAGAAGACATCTGACTTTTTATGACAGCTGAGCAATCAGAAGCTCCGAATGTTCGGAGTCCTGAAAATTCAGGTACGCGTTGAACGCGCACATTAACATTATTAAAGTCGAATCCCTTTATCAACAAAGAAAACGATTTTTTTCCAAACCGAATCGATTTGTTTCTGTCAATTGAAAGGTTTTCGCAAAAGAATTGATTTTTTTTCGTGTGATTGTGTGTTGCATCTGCAATTGATTATTTTTGTAGTCTATATTGACTGAAAATATTGTTAAACATTTTATGTGATTATGTAGAATCTTTTGCAACAAAAAAAATAATTTCCCTTCTCAAAACTCCTCGAGTTTCAATTTGACGTATTAGAAATTTGAAATCTTTATAGTGTGTGTGCAAATCGGTGTGAAATCTCTAAAATGCAAGATTTGTTTTAACGGAAAAGAATAGATTTTGTTCAGAAAAAATTCGGAACAGAATCGATACTTTTGTTGAAAGGAGTTCTACATGTAAAGTAAAAAGAGTTGATATAAATTCTGTTCTTTTACTTCCCAAAACTGCCAATTGCTACCAATTTTAGTGCAAGTTCTACCAAAGTTCTGTCAAAGTTCATACAAAAAAAATTATGTGAATGCCGGGACTCACAGTTAAGAATTGCTAAAATCGATGTTCCTCTAAATGTCGGTTTTTTGTTTTATTGAACGCCCCCAATAACAGGGTCATGTGAAGCCTGATTCACAATGCGACGAGGAAACGAGGCGTGAGCGTATTACAGGCTCACGTTTTTAGTTTATCCTACCGCACCCCTGCATAAATGTTTACACATAAAAAAAAAAAAAATTGGACTAAAAATTGTAGAATTTGGTAGTTTTGGGATGTAAACGAACAGACCTATGATCTTTTATTTAGCACAAAACAAACAATGCCTAGTTTAACAAAAACCTTTCATATTTTAATTTGAGGCAAGAACTTTTTTTTTGAAAAGTCAATTTCGAATGCAATATTTTGACATTCGGGATTATGGAAGGTTGGATGTTGTCATTTGAGAATTTGGAATTTAGAATCGGGGAACTTGTAATTTGGGGTAACATATGCTTGATTTTGGAATTTGTATGTATACAAATATGTTACAGGGAGGTGAATCGAATACGAAAGCAAAGCAAACATTTTGTAAAAGAAACACTGTTACCTAGGTGGGGCCTTAAAAGTCTGAAGAGAAATATTCGAACATCTTTATCCACCGTTTTTTTTTTTATAAAATTATCCTTGTGCAGTGCTGGGGGGTCATGGGAAAAATCCCTTTCATAAGGGAATTTTGAGAAAGGGAAAATTTTACTCAAATTTTTCTCGGAAAAGAGACGAAAAATAAACGCTGTAATGATCTTTAATAAATAGTTTTTATCAAAATTAAAAAAAAAATCGACTTTCTCTCAAAGATAACTTAAGAAGTCTTTATTTCAACTGCGAATGAATTAAATTAGCAAAAACTAAAATATAAAAATATTTATTTAGAAATTTGTTTGATGTTATGATTTTAAGTGACGACCACTTCCTTTGATTTTAATGATACGGAAAAGCAAAAGATTCCTTCAATGACATAGAAGACTTATGGGTACTTATTGAAAATATCTTCTTTTATGAAACAAAAAAAAGATTGGTGAGACAAAATAAGGGAATATTCCAATTGTCTAAAGGGAATTCTCTTCAAATTCCCGCAAAGCACTGCGCTAGTGTGACCTTTTCAATCAATAGATAATAAAAGTCTCCCCTGGTTTATGAATTCTTCTTAAAGTTGATGCTCTGGATATGGCGGACACTTTTCTTCAAAAGATCGGCACTATATTTCTTTCCTTTTCCAAGAAACGATCACGAAATTTTCAATTAAAAAAATTCCAAAGCCTATTTAAATATTTTGTTCTTAATTTGACCCTATTATATGTTTTTTTCAGTGGATTGGTGCGGAATTACATGAGACCCCTAGTCATTATGGTTTAACTTTCTTACCAAAATCCCAGCAGATCATTATTTGAACTCTAACAGGCACCTTCAAATAATTTAACAACGATTTGATTGGTTGCACAAACTCAACTGCACTTGGATAAACCCCAATAAAACCCAAAGGCAAAACTAGAAACACAATTTTCAAAACCCCGGACACTCTCATTTTGATCCTGTCAAGAAGCTAACTTCAAATGAAATTCAATATTCCGGAACATGACTCTTTTATAGAAACAAATTGAATAATAAAACCAAATTGTTTGTATTTGCACAGCAAATAGAATTATTTTATTACTCGTTCAAATCTACAAAGTTGGTGGAGGAGGCATCATGCCTCCATTCATCATACCGCCATTACTACTAGTTATACTAATTATCCCGCACGCAATCACTGGCCCAACGGAGTTCTCTTCATTTTGGAATGCCACTGCATCGGGCAGGGCTTGCAGCGATGATGAGAAGACCTCCGCGTTCAAGGAATTATTGATGTCAATCGGTTTGCTATGAATCACAATTGAACGCCCAATGATTCCGTGGATGCCAAATAATGTGAGGTAGGAGCTAAGGAACACACTCGAAATACTGCCATCTTCTTTTGTGTCAACATTGCCAATCTATATGTGGATATGAAAGAAAACGTTTGCTTATGAAATTGATTATTGAATTTAATGACCGGATATATTTAGATTCTCACGAAGTTGTTGGGAAAATGGCCTCCAGTGGACTTGCAGCCTTGACTAACGTCCCCATAGGTGTGAATGTGGAAGGCGTGCTTTCCCACCGGAAGTCCAGTCACGTTTATTGAAAGTTTGACATAATTGTTTGCCGGCCATTGGTTGAAGGTAATCGTTCCTGAAATGGGTGCATCGGGAGCATCAGGCACAACAGTCGCAGAGGCTTGCCACATATTTTCATTCTATGCCGATTGAAGCAGAGATAAATAATATTTTGTTATAGTACATGTTTGATTTGTTGGATATTTGTTTCATTTCAAACTCACAATATTATAATAAAGAGTGTGTCCTGGATTATAGCCAAGTATCGGTACCGTTAAGCGTTCGTATCTTTTGACTTTGCCGTTTATAACTTTTACCGTCCCGTCATTAGGAGGCGCTGTCGTTTGACGCCGATCAAAAAGCCCTTGGCTAAAGCTGATTTGAATTGCACATGCAATAGCTATTCCCGCAAATAGAACGTGAGGAATCATTATGTGCAGATCGAATTCGAATTGAGAATTATACGTGTGCAACTGTCAATATTCACCTGTCGACTGACTATTTGGCTTGTTGTGTGGCTAACTTATTGCTAGTTTTAAGGTTTCTTCATGCTGATTGACTTTTATAATTGCTCATATTCATCATCAGATGATGCCAGTTTGATAAGCGGTCAGTGTGTCATACCATGTGGACTTAAAGCTTATACTATGTGCGTTTTTTTGTATTGTAAAAAGTATATGGATTGTTTGGAAGAGATTTGCAGTTTAAAGAAAAACTGATAATGTTTTATGAAACTGTTTATGGTCGTTGGATATAATGGGTGATTTTTTAAGAGGTTTAAAACTTTTTTTAAAAAAAAAACACAAAAAATGAATGAAATATTTATTTGAATCGATAGTTTGAACCTTGCAATTTTATGTTTAAAGATAATTTCATGCAAATGTTGACCGCGGCTGCGTCTCAGGTAGCCCATCCGCTGAGTCCAATTTTGGCATACTCTTTCACACATATCGGCCGGTATCTCACGAATGAATGCATGGATGTTGGCTTCCAGTGCGTCAATCGAAGCGGGCTTGTCCCTATAGACATTAGCCTTGACATACCCCCACAAAAAATAATCTAATGGTGTCAAATCGCACGATCTAGGCGGCCAATTGACCGGCCCGAAACGTGAAATTAACTGTTCACCAAACTCGCCTCGCAATTGCGCCATTGTTTCGCGTGCTGTGTGGCATGTGGCACCGTCTTGTTGAAACCATATATCATGCAAGTCAAGAACTTCCATTTCGGGCAAAAAAAAGTTTTTTATCATCGCTCGGTAGTGTTCACCATTGACAGTAACGCTGCGATTCGCATCATCTTTGAAGAAATAGGCCCAATAATGCCGCCGGCCCATAAACCGCACCAAACAGTGGCTTTTTCGGGATGCATTGGTAGCTGTTGCAATGCTTCTGGCTGATCTTCACTCCAAATGCGGCAATTTTGCTTATTTACGTACCCATTCAACCAAAAATGAGCCTCATCGCTGAACACAAGCAGCGCGCGATGAACATTTCGAACCGAGCACGAATTTTGATAGTAAAATTCAATAATTTGCAAGCGTTGTTCATTTGTAAGACGATCCATGGTTAAATTGCAAACCAAACTGAAGCTGTTTGACAGTGACACAAGGTTCTAAACACACGTCAGCTGTCAAAACCAGTATTGCCAAAACCAAACCAGCTAAAAAATCACCCGTTAGTTTCACAGTAAGAATTTTAACCTAAATCCAATATATGATAAGTGTTTGAAAATAACGGAGATAGAAAAGTATAGTTGATATCAACAAAAGAGAAATTTAGATGTCCATATAACTTTGGGTTCATGAATGTTTAAAAGTTCACAAAAATAAATTAAAAAATACAAACAGCTATGGAAAGATAAATAGCACACTTATGAAATGTTTTTTGAAAAAATGTACTTCTGATTTATAAAAAAAAAAATTGTTGTTTTTAGAACTATGTAAAACATTTGTGGCCTATTTCACAATGTCACATTCGGCACATACATTTTAAGACAGGGTTATATGTCCATAAGTCTTTAACTTGTGAATTAATAAACCATTCAGGTGGGTCAACATTTCTTTTGTTAATTTTTGCCGACAGACTTATGACCCGGCGCTGTGGGCTATTAGATCAAAGTCCCCTTTCACACGAGGAAACTGAGTTGCCAGCAACATTCAGTTTGTTGGTGAGAAGGGCAAGAAGTAAGAGGGGGAATTGAAATCACCCCGGTCAACGATTCGAGCAGATTTCTTTGACATTCCTCTTCACACACACAGTAGAGTGTGTTCAACAAATCTATTTTAAAAGTCTGCATTTACATTGAATGATTTTTCCAATGCCGATCTTTTATTCCTAGGTAAAAAGAGTAAAAAGTGAGGGGGATGAAAAAAATCGTTTGTTCCTCAAAACTCATACGATTTTTCCAGTCTGTTCTCTTTCTCTTATACTTTCTTTCCAGTTTCTTGTTTGTATTTAGTGTAAATGTGCCGTTTATTTGATGGTGTGAGTAAATCTTAATGTGAAATGAAGGGCATAGCAATGAAAAGTGAAGAGGACAACGACAAAATCTTAATGGAAAAATCGTTCAATGTAAACATTTCACACGATTTCTGGAAAAATTTTCGTGGAAAAATCGGTCAATTTAAATGCAGACAAAGGAAACTACAGAAAGTTTCCACGATTTTGTTTCTTGGTGAGAGTACAGGAGATTTTAAAGGAAATTAAAAGAAAACGTCAAAAAAATTTCCAGAAACTTGTTTCCTCGTGTAAAAGGGGACCAAGATATAAAGACTTGATTTGCAGGTCCACAGCTTTGAAAAGAATTTTCAATCAGACTTAAAAGTAACAAGAAAGAGTGGGTAATAGGCGAAACAATGAACTACAGTCTTAAAGCAAACGCCATCAAGTGGTACATTGATGGATCGAGAATAACCGAAGGGACTGGTGCAGGCCCGGCAGAACAGTTTCAGCCCGAGTGGGTAGTTGGTGTAAGATGTAAAAGCTTATATTCACTAATAAAAATAAAGTCAGAACATTTTTTCATTTTAAGTTTCTTATTTATTCTTTTGATGAAACACTAGTTTTTTAATGCGAAAACCGCACTTCGTTTTGAGTGTTTTGATATCAATTTATTTAAGAATGCATCCAAATTTAGATTTTCCGTGGGGTCAGAATAAACATGCAATATAGCAATATTGTTGAGCCAATCCTGCAGCACTGCTGACCTAAGGTAAGATTTTAAACGACGAAGAACGGAGAAACTTCGTTCATTTGAGCAAAATAATCCTGGAATTGTGATTAGCAACCGGACGAACCGTACAAACTCGGGAATAATCCCTCGACTCCAGGCGTATTTTTGTAAAAAATGAACTACTTTTCTCAATTTTTTTCTTGCCCATTCTGTCTTTTCAAAAGCTCTAGGAACTAGGAATTCGTCCCTATTGCTAATACGTCTTTGTTTATCAAAGTCATTTTTGTAGAACTTAACTACATACATCATCGACTTCTACTTTCTGGCCTACAGCGAATCGTTCCAGTAGTTTGAAGAAACAAGAAGAAACATTTATAAATCTTGTTTTTAGTGATGATAATAATTGGTCAAATATTTCAAAAAATGATTTTCTGTAAAAATGTTTCGGTGTTTGTAATTTTCTGAGGTAACTTCATCGATACGTTTTGGTGCTTTTCGTTGACGGGGAATTTGGGGTTCCTCAATTTCAAGATCAATAACCGCTTTTATGGAATTTTTCCTTACTGCGTCAAATTTGTAATCACGGTAAGCGTCCAGCACATCAATAACAGCTTCTACTTTTTGAAGCGATTCCACAACACTGACACTCTGAGATCTGACTTCTGCAAATTTTTGATTAAGATTTCAATTCGGTCGAAAATCTCAATCATTATTAAAAATTGCATTTAAAAGACTCCATCTATTCATAAAAACCTGACGCTTTGGCTGACACTGTCAGTTTCTTGATCTAGCGAACGGTCATGGAAATATTTTATGAGTATGAGATTGAGGTTTTCTGAAAAGTACTGAAATTTCGAGTGAGTAATTAACCCTCTCGAAAAATCTCGAGTGGGTTTTACTACCCACACTACCCATATTACCTGCCGGGCCTAGACTGGTGAAGGAATTTTTGGGCCTAGAACAAAATTTTCCTTGCCGATAGGACAGTCATCTTCCAGGCAGAAGTAATTGCCATTGTGAATTATTATGCTGAATGTAACCTCGAAAGAAACTATACAAAAACCAAAACATTGCCATCATGTCAGACAGCCAGGCCACACTCATAGCGTTAAACTCTTACACCATTTTAGTTCTAAACTGGTATGGGAGTGTGTTGGTAGGCAAGGAACTGGACAGGAATAATAATAACGTCACGCTTCATTGGGTACCGGGCCACGTTGGCATTCAGGGCAATGAAGAGGCAGACTCCTTAGAAAAAAATGGGGCAACAACAACCCCTAACGGGGCTAGAACCCTGCTGTGGAATAGAAGATCACGTGATTAAGACGAAAATCAAAACAGAAGAGGAGGCAAAAAGACTTAAAATCTGGAATGAACAAAGCTGAGACAAGCCCAACTCCTACTTGGAAGCTAAAACCATCAGGAATGCTTTCTAACCTGCATAAGCTTATGTAGGAACAAACTCAGAATAATAACGGGTCTCCTAACAGGCCACTGCAAGATAAGGAGACACGTAAACATCATTGGTGTAGTGAGCAATACCACGTGCAGATTCTGCAAGGCCCATTAGGAGACACCTGAACACATATTAAGCAAATGTGATGCTGTTATGCCCCAAAGACAGGAAAAACAATCTAGTTTTTAATGAGGACCCAGAAAGTTCAACATAGACAAGGGGGTTGCAAGGGTGACTAAAGAAATTGGGTATAGGCTCTCACCAGATAAGTATACCCTTTTGCCTCGAGAGATCTTCATTTGGGATTGGGAGTCGATCTTACTCATTGATTTTTGATGTGCAAACATCTATGTCAGCGGTAGAGTGAAATTCAAACGTGGAATTTCGACACGCGACACGTTACGAGTTCACACTTTACGATGTAGCAGGTAACAATACGAAAATCTCCATAGTATGATAATGGATACGTACGTTCAGTGGCAATCTGAAGACCCCCTCAAAACTGTGGCGCTTGGACAAACGTTGACACAATATTTTTGTCAAATCATAAGACATCTATACAATAGAGTCTTACGTTCTTAAGTTCTATATACCTACTTTGTTAATTAACAAAAAATCCTTTAATGAGAACACTCACTGGCCCACATTCCATAAATAATACCAACATCGCGGAAAATACCTCACTCTAAGGACTAAGTTTAAATTCTAATTATTAAAAATAGCTTTGAATAAATTTCCACTTGTCGCTTCCTATTATTACAAATCTTACCCTTAAGGTGGTGACAAATTGTGTTCCAAAGATTTAAATCAAATAAACAAAACTGCCACAAGCACAGTGAGAAAATTAAAATAAAGTATCTACACACTAGACTGAGCAATGACAATGAATCGGTTGAGCTTACACCTCTTTGATGAATTATCCTGGAGGCATTGATGGAAATGAAATGGTTATTTCTTAATGCAAACAAATTGAGTTAAATCCGTTTTGTATGTAAAGAAAACAAGAAATATTCTGCACTTGGTGCATTTGTTTCTTTAAGTTTCTAAAAGAAGGCAACCTAGCAACCTTTTAAGAAATCGTCATTTTTTTAACACTCAAGGTGCCAGAGTTGGCATAGTTTAATTTTTAAAGTAACAAGAATTGCTTACAAAACTTCTAAAGAAAATCATTTTTCACAGGTAAAGAATAAAGTTACTCTTTTAAACTCTGTTAACATTTTTTACTAGTTAAAATTCCAAGGAATACAGTTCTACCTCGCGCATGTTCCATACTACTTGTCGCCTTTTCTTTTCAACATTTGCAGTTTAAGGATATAATAAGGCTGTAGGAATGTTTATAAGTTCTGCTGCCGATGTTATATAAACTGAAATGAAGAACAAACTTATTTCAGTTGAATTTAAAATTGACGACAAGTGAATACGAACGGTGCGGAATGAAAAAGCATTTAGTGATTTACCTGTGTTGCATACTATTATGGACCTTTTGCTGTGCAACTGATTTCAAAGGTGATACTGATAATCATATAAATAAATTGAAATTGTGGATTGCAAGTTTGGCTGGTTCATTCAATGAAACGCACCTATCATAAAATTTTAATAAGGATGCAAAAGTTTTCAAGATGGATTTCCGAATATATTTTTCCGGCGCAACGGTCTTAGGTGAATCATAACCTGAACACTTTTGTACACGCTATTCTCTCCCTCTTTGGAAGTTTTTAAGTATATTTTGGCTGGAATATTTTGTTTAAAACAAATAAGCGTTTTTTAACAAATAGAAAGTGAAATGTGATACTACACGTCTCCAGTGAATTTCCTTTTCTTTTGTTAACAGAAGTTTTTGATGTGAAAACAACAAAACGAGTAAAATTTATTACGGAAATAATATAATTATAGTGTTAAGAAAAGCTAATAAGACTAAGGTCAAGTTTTTCAGTGGGAGATTAAAGTTAAACCGCAGTTAACTCATCAAATTTGGTGAGTTAACTCAGGATTAACTAAACAGATGCTTTTGATGTTTTTTCATCGAGTTTGTTTAGTCGTTCGCATAAATTCTCCACCAAAAAACTGATCGCTCAGTTAACTGGGGGTTAATTTAATTCTAGAGTTAACTAATTCTGGTTTACCTCACTACTGAAAAAACTGGGACTAAGAGTGTGTTAAGAGTTTAAAGTGTAATTCGTAAGCTACGAATTACGTAGAAAATTATCTTTAATTCAATAACAATTTGAATTGCGACTTTGTTTTTGAAAAATGTTTGTGCGACTTAAATAGGTTCATATGATTGTTTGTAGATATAACTAGGTGACCCACCCAGCTTCGCACGGGTAGACAAACCTAAGCTTCACATACAAATTACAAAAGAAAATATAGATAAATATTTAAGCTACTTTTTGTAATTAAATACTACTTACTGAGTTTCGACCCACTTCACGTTATGAATGGTGAAATTCGTTAAAATATGGTCATCTAAGTCCAACCTTTATTACTTTCCATACGCAGAAAGAATTGTTGTAATCAAAAACCACATCTTTGTGTTTATCTATAATTTCAAAAATTACCTTTCCAATACAATTTTTAGAATTTTCGAAATCGGATACCACTTTTTGTTCTACCCCCTAAGGTCATCCACTCAAAATAACCTTTCAAACACAAATATAATTTTCTTTAATTAATTATTTTTAATTAATTAATTTTTTTTATTTTTACTTTTTTAATTACTTAAATCGGACAATTTTGTTTTATTTTTACCCTATTTCACACTACAAATAAAAAAAAATTGAAAAAGAATACCCCTAAAGCAATAACCGGAGGAATGCCCTTTCAAACACCCAAAGAATTTTTTTTAATCGGATACCAATACCAACATATTTTATCCATTTTACCCCATTTCACCCTACAAATAATAAAATTTCAAAAAAAATACCCCTAAATCCATTTCCTAAAAAAAACTTTCAAATAAAAAAGTTGAAGCCATTTCCTAAAAATAACCTTTCCAACGCAGGTAGAGTATTTTTTTTAATCGGATACGTCTTTTTCATTTTATCCCATTTCACCCTAGAAAGTGAATTTTTCCGACATGTTAATAGTTATTCTGCTATTCGTGTGGAGACGAATCAGAACCAACAAATCAAAAATCATAAAAATCGGTCCAGTCGTTCTTGAGTTATAAGTGTTGTAACTAAATCGACTTTGTTTTATATATTAAGAAGATTCGTCGTTCCGGCAAAACTTAAAAAAATAATTATTATTAAAAAAAAAAAATCTGTTGGAATTATTTATCTACATAGTTCAGATCTTATTGAGATTTCGCTGGATGGAATGAACTCTTTTAATAATTCTCCACGAATTTGATTCAATTCACTCACGTTTAATCGGGCAAATAAGTATTAAAATACATAATTCTTATAATCTTCGAGTTCAAAATCATAAGATTGTTTTATTAAAGGGAATGTTCATTTTAGTACGGAGCTTTGGCCCAGAGTGTCCACGAACGAGTTCGATATCAAAGGAAAGGTAACGTGAAGCCAAAAACACAAGGAAAATATTTTCAAAATCGTTCGTGAGAAAGTCGAGATATTGGGCTTGAAGTTGCCGATTGCAAAATAATGATTTCAGTTTTTGTTCCAAATAATTGTCCATAACGGGCGAAATATAATTGACGTAGATATTGATACCAAATGAAAGGTATTTTTCTTTTCTTTAAAGTATCTAGTTAATTTTTTTGATATGTTAAACACATTTTGAGATATTAGCTTCGTTCGTTGAACTTTACCTAGGGTTGACCCAGGTTTTCTTGACAACCCCAAGAATTGTCAAAAAAAAACTGGGTTTTTCGGTTCTCAAAAAACGCTCAAGGGCAAAACAACTCATGTCACTTTGGCAGTTTTTGCTTTACCTCAAATCGCCACAGCAAAATACCTAGTTCTACTTCAGGCAGAAATCAGGGCAACCACAGGTCTCAAAAAATAAAGAATTTTTTCACCAGGGTGAATTCAGGTTTTTCAAAAAAGGCTTTGGGGCGACCCCAGGGTGACTTCAGGGCTCAACGAACAAACCTTATGTCTTTGGAAAGCTGGTGCCACCTAGATTAGTTTATATTAAAATGTACAAATGTCATAATTGAGTCAAAAGTTTAATTTCAAATTCTGCGCCAAAATTTCAAATTATTTAGTACAATGTTATAGCATTTTCTGTAAAATTCTAGGTTAAAAAGAAGATTTTCCAAATTTTAAACAAGAGTGCTACCTTTTGAAATAGTATTAAAAAATCACTAAATTCATATTTTAACTTTATAGTATCATACTTACTCCATGTGTCACTTTGACAATTAAAAATGTGAAAAATGTATGTCTGCTTACCTTTTTGCATGAACTGCGTCACTGTTTTTAGCGTGTTCAACTGAAGTTTATTAATAAGTAAGTTTAGTATCATAATATGTAGTTCTAAAATGTTAAAACTAAGAACATTTTATTAAATGCTATTTCTGTAGAAAAAAGATGTATCTCACAATCTCAATGCAACTGAAAGCAACCGAAAACCATGGTCACAGATTAGCCAGATGAAGATCCCTACTGAATATGTGTGAGGTTTTTATACACACATTCTCATTTTGTATCTGAAATCTGACAGCTCAAGCTTGTAGGCAAATTAAAATGGCTGCCGGGGATTCTCATCTTCATGTGGCTAATCTGTGACCATGGTGACAAATGAGCTCTATAAATAAAAGAGCGTATATCTGATAACACAAATTTGGTAGCTCTGAAAGCGATTTAATACCGGTTTTGGCAAATAAAGCTCTACCAGACCATTTTATTTCTGATGGAAGTGAGCTTTGAGGAGTAGAGTAGATAGACCGCACGAACCCAACCTCAAGCAGTTGAAAACCTCATGTTTGGGAAGTCTGGAGGTGACATCTTGACCCTCGAAAACATATACCGACAAATACTCATTCAAAATATTGGGGAAAATATTCAACTTTGAAAAAGTTGATAAATTTCCAAATGTTGGTTTTTGGAAACTGCTTTGTCTACATAAGCTGTATTTTATTATCGCTGACCATCCATATAGATCATCTCATGAAAATAAAACGATACGGATCTTAGGGACAACTGACAAACTGTGTTGTATACCAATCTCTTTTTTTCTTACGTGTGTTTATTTTTCATTTATTATTTGTCTTTTTTCTTTACATTACAGTTCACAATTAATAACCATTTGCAAAGCTGAGAAGCAAGAGCAGAAACTAAACTTCTAGTTTATGAAACGTGAATAGGATTTCGTATTATTGTTGTAATGCATGATTTTTAAAGATCTATATGGAATATGGATGATTTCTGATAATAAAAAACAGCTTATACCTACCATTCAAATATCACTTCTAATAAGCTCTGTAAGAAAACTGTTGCTTCCAAAATTTACAACTTCGATGCCCACACTCAACTGAGAAACTATGGTTGGGTTTAACCCAAAACCCTTTAAAGTAGCAAACTTGAAGAAAATCCCTTGAGCCCGAGAGAAGAATTGTGAGACTCTCTTTGGAGGGTGGATTAGAAGCTTGGTTCAATGTTTTAACGAACGAACGAACGAGAAACTTTAACACTGAAATTCAAAAAACCAATAATAAAAGTTAATCTAAAGAGTAGGGGTGGCGTATGCGTACTATTTTTTCTCAATATGTTTTGTTTTATTTATTATATTTTGTGAAGAATATCCTTGGATCCGATTTTAAATTAATTCGTTTCGAAATGTTTTGCTTTTATTCAAATAACTTATTGTTTATTCTAAATTTGTACCATCGATGTACTTTATTTACGTCAGAACGCCATCGCGCCGCAGACTTCTGGAGAACATTTTCAATCAAGTATATTTTATGTACGAGTATATAATGAACAAGAGAATAGGTACACGTCGTTTATGGTTGATGATACCTATTTATATTTTGTTTTACGATTAAACTTTTCCGTCTCTCGTGCGCCGAGATGATTTCTCTGCGGAAATAACGCTGCTGTTTTTTGCTCCAATCCGATCCGATCCGTTTAAAATCCCTCAAGTTACAAGCTTTAATTTGAATACGAAAAAATGTTCTCTTCATCGAACAGTTTAGTTTTCGATTTGAAATCAAAGCGCAAACATTGTCTTCCTGAGATTTCATACTATATCTCTGATCTTTAAGGTGTTTTCGGATTATCATCAGCTCGAATGATGTGGTTTTTAACTTGGAGGGGATTATGTATAATTTTGGCGTGTGGGGTTTTGTTATGTTATCAGAGTGTCAATGCTATGGATGACGCACCAGAAGTACCATTGAATGAACCCGAGGAGCCACAACAACGCATTGCAGCAATCAAGATTCGCGTCACTACAAACGACCGAGAATTGTGCGCCAAGCAGTCGCGCTATCGCCCACATTTTCCAAGGTGTCAAGACTATTGCGAGAAATTAGGCCACTGGATGGGCATGTGCAGGAAGAAGAGTGTTTGCTACTGCTACCGATAAAAGATAAAATTGTTTTATTTTTTTTTTTGTTATAGTCGATGATGGAAACGCAGTATTTTACGATCCGTTTTAATTATAGTTTATTTTTATATATGCCTCTTACTTACAATTGAAATGTAAGACTCTTATAATTGTTGGAGAACAAATTCTTGCTCTCATGTTTTTAATGCTCTTGACCTTTGTATTTAATTATTAAATGATAACATGAGTTATTGAAGTTCAAAATAAAATTGATACGAACAACGAAAATGAAAATTATTGTTTATTTTATATGGGAATACGATTTTGGATGGGCAACTAAAAATAGAATAGAATGTTTAAGTTGCGTAAAGCTATAAATTAACTTCTTTTTATAGAAATGTTAGCGATATGATAAAGAAAAATAAGTTAAAAAAGGTCAATAGATCGTGAAGACATATTTTTCGGAAAATCCGCAAACCTTTACCATTTCAAAGTTTTTGGCGTATTAAACGTCCCGAGAAAGTTGAAATTTTGTTATTAAGCTCTCTTGATCATTTTAATTTTGTTCAAAATACTCTGGCACAAAATTTTAAACAGCCTGATATTAAGGTATTAGTATGATACTAATTCATAATTTACTAACTTTCAAGCTCTTTACTAAAATGTTCTTAGTTTTAAACAACTCGTTCAACAAGTATCATACTAAACCTATTTTCTAAATAAACACAAGCTGAACACGCCTTAAACAATGACATTTCGTGCAAAAAAGTAAGCAAACATAACTTTTTCACATTTGTTATTGTCAAAGTGACATATGGAGTTTGTATATGATACTCAAAAGGTAATTAGCCATTTAAGAAAAATGTAAAAAATATAGTACGATGCTAACTCGTTTAAAATTTGGAAAATTCTATTTTTACCTTAGCATCATATTATATAAATGCTTTAACATCGTACTAAATTGTCTTAAATATTGCGCCACTTTCTCTAACCTTAATCATATGACATGTGTAATTTTTTTTTTTAAATTAGTCTTCAGGTTCAATTTTCTCCATATTCATCGACTCTCAAAAAAACTAGATTGAACTAAATGAATCGATTTAAAAAAATGAAAGGAGCTAAATGAGAGGGTTAACACGTTGGGAGGAGAAATACGCTAGAAAAATTTGTATGCTTTAGGCTTGGAGGATCAATAAAATGCAAAGTCCAGCCTGTTAAAAATAATAATTTTTGTCATGTTAAAACCTGGTTTGACTGTTGTGTTCTATTTATAAGAATCTACTTCTTTTGCTTTTGCAATTCAATGCCACACCAAATCAATTTGTAGACGAAACCAGAAAGTTTGAACAGAGTCTTAAAATGTTTTGACTTTCAATAAAAAACGATATTTATAGCTTCTTACAACTTAAGACTTTAATATACATAAGTGCCTGTTGGCTTAAATTTTAGTTTTCTTCCTACAACACAGTTACAAATTAAATTTCCGTCTCTTCTCGTGCCTCGTCGAAATAAGAATATGCCTTGTCTCGCCGTTTTTTTTTTCAAATGTTCGAGAACCAAAAAGATCGCGATAGAAAAGAAACAGAATGATAGATGATGGTAAACTACCCTCGTCAAATACCGGCCGCAGCTAGGCAGAAAGTTTGAATGGTGGCGTTCAGTATTTATTTTGTGACAATACTAAACTATAGTAGTACCGCGGTACTTGTTTTCACGTGTGTCAAGTTAGTACTACACTTTTAGAAATTAAGAACCTACCAGTGTTACCGCAGGCGAAATTATTTATGTTTAAGAATAGAATGTTTAAGTTGCGTAAAGCTATAATTTAACTTTTTTTTATAGAAATGTTAGCGATATGATAAAGAACAATAAGTTAAAAAAGATCAATAGATCGTGAAGACATATTTTTCGGAAAATCCGCAAACCTTTACCATTTCAAAGTTTTTGGCGTGTTTAACGTCCGTGAAAAAATAAATTCATAGCATTTTAAAAAATACAAATTTAAGTAGGTAATACATCCAAAAAAATGTTTTATTGTTTTATAATAGAAAAACTTAACAGAAACTTAAGAATAAAGTTAAAACATTTTAATGCATAATAAAGGGTCCGCCATCTAACGTTTTTTTTTCCACTAGTGCTTATTTCGTGAATGGTAACACTTAGCTCATGTCTGATTTGACAGATAATTAGTTTTATCCTTCCGCTGAACGAATATGGTTGTGTATACGCTTCACTAAGTGGGCCTGCGATCGACTTAGAGAAGATGCCGATTTTGCCAAAAAAAATCATCTTTTCAGAGGAAGCTCATTTTGATCTTGGCGGGTAGTAAACAAGCAAAATTGTCGCATTTGGGGCACAGAAAATCCGCACGCATACATTGAAAAGCCGATACACCCAAAACGAGTCACTGTTTGGTGCGGATTTTGGTCCAGAGGCATAATTGGGCCATTTTTCGAAAATGAGCAAAGGAGTAGCCGTTACAGTCAATGGCGATCGTTATCGGGCCATGTTGAACGAATTTTCGTTCACAAAAATTGGTTTCAACAGGACGGCGCTACGTGCCACACAGCCGAAGCTACACTCGATGTTTTGCGCCATTTTCAAAAAAAAAAGAAGTTATTTGGCGGACCCTTTATTACTCAATGTAGATAATAGTCAGTCTTATATTTCATAAAAAAAAACAAATTTATACATAACCTTATTAATAACTTAATTCATCCTCGTTCTTTGTTTTTAAATAAATTGAAATTTTCTTGAGGTGAAATGATCGTGAAAATAGTGTCCTTTTAAAAAAAATGTGTCCCCGAGTCCCCTATAGAAAAAAGAGTCCCCATTGACAGTACAGTGTCTCAGTGGTAACACTGGTACCTATACACACTTAATTATAGCTTTTTAGTAGTAAATTAGTTGTGGAAAAAAATTGTATGTAGTGCTAGCTTGATATCAAGTTAGCATTACACTTTCAGAAAATAAAAAAAAATTATAACACAGTTAATTGTAGTTTTTTTGTTGTAAATTAGTTGTGGAAAGAAAAAAATTCAAAACATTTTTTTGCCATAGGTTTCTTTGTATTAAAAAAAAATGGTATGTAGTGCTAACTTCATATCAAGTTAGCACTTAACTTTGAAGCTTTTTTGTTGTAAATTAGTTGTGGAGAGAAAAAAATTCTAAAAATTTTGTTGACGAAGTTTTCAAACAAAAACTAGGCAGGTAGTTCTTAGTTGACACTCTGAGTCCAGGCACTACCTTTTTTTTCTCTCCACGACTAATTTGAAACAAAAAAACTACAATTAATGCCAAGTTTACATTTTCTAATTTCCTTTTCTAATGCCTGGATTTAGAGTGTCAACTTAGCACTAACTACCTAGTTTGTGTTTGAAAACTTCGTCAACAAAATTCTAAGAATTTTTTTCTCTCCATAAATAATTTAAAACAAAAAAGCTACTAATTGGTATCAAGTTAGCAATACTAACCTTTTTTTTTTGTTAAATAGTAGAGCTATAAATTTTTTTTCCACAACTAATTTATTAGTAAAAAGCTACAATTAACTGTGTACTTAGTTTATTTAATTTCTAAAAGTATAGTGCTAACTTGACACACGTGTAAGGTTCGTTTAAAAAGCTTATATCTTGAGTTCTATTAATATGATCTTCAAGAAAAAATAACAGAGCATCATTTCATCATTTAAAAAAAAATTGAATTGAAGTGAAAATGCCCCTGAAATAAAATTTAAAAATCGCTATTTTAAACCCGCTATCACCGGCGACAAAAAAAACAACCTGCCAGACTTTTGTTTTCGCTATCACGACGCAAACACCTGCAAACCCTCTTACTCAATTTTTGGTCTTTATGGTTTAATTAAAGGACGAGACTAGAGAAATGCCAATTTGCGTTAACGCGCTTCGCACGACTTGAAAAAAAACTCTGGGTGCCTGAAGTATGCCCACGAGGGGAGGGCCCTGGCCCTGCGGGGCCGCATAAACAGTACTTTTATAAACCAAAACTGTTATAATTGGCATGTCTACTTCCCTAATTAAAACCAATCCAAAAATTTTCAGAATTAAATAAAATCAGCGCCACTTCTTTTAACGATTGGCTACAGCAAGTTAACGTTCAATACCTGGCTTTGAATCAACTATCATCTTCGTTTGCCTGGGATTTAATAGTGGATCCCAACCTGCATGTCTACGATGAAGCATCACAATTAGGCAAACATCGTTCCAAATGGCAAAATCAGCGATGTACAGAGGCAGTGGAGATGACTGTTGATAATATGACTGATGTTCAAAAACGAATGATTTGGATTCTGTGTCGAGGTCCCAGATACACCGAATACCAAGGGGGGTTTGTATAAATATATTTTTTGCTAATCCATCATTAGACTTTAATGAAATAAATCAAATTTTGTTGTCCCTTACAGAGAACTAGCGTCCATCTTAAATGAGATACAAAATATTTACTCTGAAACGGAAATTTGTATTCCCAAAGCTTTTGATGTTTGTATAAATTTCAATAGAATATGGGACTACACCTACGCAAGAACTCCAGACAGTGAAATTGTCAAGCTAAACATGAGAACAGTTGAACCTAAATTGTATGACAATAATTTATTCGAACGTTTGTTAATATTTCTTGAAGCGTGAATTCTATTTTAGGCGTATCGACTTTAATCCTCTTAACTTTTTCGATGGTAACATCACCGATGACTATTACATTTTTCGAGGACTCAAGGACGTATCGCATTTTTCACAGGAATTGAAAATCGACGAAAAAATTCGAAAATCCGAACAATTATGTTTGGACGTCGAGAGAGACTTGGAGAAAATAATGGCAGGAAACTTCTCAGCGCTTCAAAGGTTAGATTGTGCTTTGCCACAAGATGTGATCGTTCGATGGGCTTGGGAATCGTGGAGATTGGCAATGGGGCCAGAGATTGGGAATTTCTATCCAAATGCTGTGTATTTGATGAACGTCGGGGCACAAAATAATGGTAGAAGCTTGCAACAGGCTTGAAAGATTTGTATAAATGATAATGGCTTATTTCAAAGGTTACAATGACATTGGAGAGTGCTGGCGTGAGGAACTGGAAATTCCCGATCTGGAAAACTTCACTCAAAAACTTTGGCATAAAGTGAAGCCCTACTACCAACTGCTTCATGGTGTATTGAGGAATGCCCTCCATAAAAAGTTTTTAAATTCCGATTTTATAGACATAAACGGTCCCATTCCTGCACACTTGTTAGGTATGAAGGTCTGTTAATTATTATAAATTCTTTATAACTAGTTTTCTATTTTTATACAGCAAATATGTGGTCTCAAGACTGGAGTAGCTATCATAAACTTCTGTCGCCCTTTTCAGAAGTCTATGTTGAGGATAATGTTCGAAATTCTAACTGGACCACTCACGATATGGTTTTTATAACTAATATCCTCCGATTTCTTATTGAAAGTATTTTTTTTTTTTTTAATTTAGGTCAAAAGAGCAGAAGATTTCTTCACATCAATGGGCAGAAATCAGATGACCAAGAAATTCTGGGATCATTCTAAATTCGAAAAAGCCAACAACAACACTAAATGCCATGGAAGCGCTGGAAATATGTTTACAGGCGACGACTATCGAATGATAGTTTGCGCCGAAACGACACTTAACGATTTCTATGTGATTGTCCATGAAATGGGGCACATTGAGTATTACATGCATGTTTTGAATCAACCACCCCTCTTCCAAGATGCAACAAATTCTGCTTTTGGCGAGGCTATTGGTGATGCAATCTTCTTGGGAATCATGAGTCCTCAACATTTGATTAGGCTAGGATTATTGGACGACAAGTTTTTAGCTCCAACAAAAAGGCTCTCAACTAGAGAAATACGAGTCGTTCATGAAACAACTGAAGCCAAAGAATTTCATAAAGCTCCAGTGGCGAAAAGTGTTTCGCAGTTCTCACCCAATGAGATATTTACACTTGGTGATCAGCGGTATCCAGATTTTGACTTATTGAATGCAAAAATGGACGCATTTATGCATTTTAAAGATTCACATGATAAGTCAATCAACGAGTTTGATTTATCACATCTGCTGCGGTTAGCTTTGGAAAAGATTCCACACATTCCGTTCGAGTACATTTTGGATCAATGGAGATGGAAAATATTTCGAGGAGATGTCTCAATTGAAGACGCAAATGCATACTTTTGGAAATTAAGCATGGAGGAGCAGGGTATACATGCACCAGATTGGTTAAATCGACGCGATATGTTTGATGCGGCTGCTAAATATCATGTGGCCGATAATACTCCATACGTCAGGTAAAAACAATTTCTCAAAAACCACAGGGTGGTCCAAAAGTTTTAAGTAAAATAATAGAGGTCTTTTGTTTTGTCTCGTAACAACTTGTGGAAACAAAACGCTGTCCCATTTACCGTTTATCGGAACCTATCTATCCATCTTTCAAGAAAAATGTCCCTATGATACCACAACAGACTGTGATTTAAAGTGGATCTATTTTTCGCTTCGGAATTATAAAGCTATCCAGATAGTTTTGGAAACAAATTTTAACGCATCGATTCGCATTTGATCAACTAAATCCGCTTCCACAGTAATTATTAAGAATCTAATATATAATTTAAGCGAAATACAAAAAAAATAATTCAACCTTATCAATCGGAAACTCTCCGAATCACCGAATCCCTTCTTAATGGCGAATTGTACGAAATTTCAAGATGTTTTTTTCGGGATATGTGATAAGTTTCCTATTACGATGGAATTCGTGATAATGATGATTTTTCCACTCCAAATTTAATTTTTTTTAAATCCACTCTTTATTTTTGACCCACCTACCACTTACTTGATTGGGATTTAAGAAAAATTCAAATTAAGGTTTTCTCTTTAAAACAACCGTAAAAATATTATGTCTAGGGTAATTTTTGATCTGAGGGTCTTCTATTCCTCCATTTGACACTTTTCTATGTCCATTTTATTTTGAATTTCTTTTTCCTCTAGGTATTTCCTCTCAAGCTTTCTCCAAGTACAAATCTTCAAAGGACTCTGTGAGAAGACAGTTTTTGGAAAATTCAATACTGGTCAAGAACTTCCAATGCCACTTCATCGCTGTGATATTTACGGTTCAAAAAGAGCCGGTCATATTTTAAAGTAAAATATTACAAAAAAAAAAATATGTACATAGGAACATAAAATCATAATTAATTTGCAATTGCACTTTCACAGACAAGCCCTCTCCCTAGGATCATCAGTTCATTGGACTGAAGTTCTTTACATTTTAACCGGCAGTCGTGAAATCTCCGCTCAACCACTGATCGAGTACTACCAGCCTTTGTTTACGTGGCTTGAAAAAATTGCAATAGAATATGAAATTCCAATTGGATGGTGAAATCAATTGAAACAACAAAATAACCTTCTTATTAATTTAACACGTCATACTATTCGCTTGTAAAGGCTTTTAACATTGATAATTTAAAAGAAAAACAAAAAGATAAAAATAATATTAAAATATATTTACACTTGACTTGTATAAAATAAATACATCAACGAAGCTTACTTTAATTTTTTTTAAATTAACACTTTTTCTATTATATTTATCTCTATCCCATTTCAAGGAGATCCTTTGATTTAATTGTACCAAAGTATTTATTTGTTGTGAAATCAAACTCAGGCCTGGAGTTGAGAGCACTACGAATATCATTTGGTTCTAAACTTAGTTCAGTTGATGATCTGAAAGAAAATTCTTATTGATTTCGCATTCAAACAAAATTAAAAAACTTCTTAGGTTACCTTCCGTTATTGTTTTTCATTTTGAAACCAATAGAACGACGAACTATGTCCTGGATGAACAAACGAAGAGTTTTAGACATGAGAGTTTGAGCCGTTGGGTGAATTACATCTAGAAAATACGATAGTTTTAAAGTTTTATTTTTTTTTTTGTTCTTGAAGAAAATTTACCTCGATGTATTTCCTCTGGCTGAAGACGAATTCCGATGTCTTGACACATGCCACTCACTAGATTAGCTTCTTTCTCGAGCTTTTCATCGATTGACAGCCACAGTTTACCTTGGTAAGTTTTCAACGGAGAATGCTTCAGCTGGCGTTTTGATTCCAATTCATTATGAATCTCATCCATGCCGTCAACGTCAATTACTGTATCATGTTCCTTATAATGAGTGTTAACACGCTTCCAAGCTCGTTCAGTCCAATCGCATATTCGATGATTTGGCGTAACAGTTTGATAGCGAATCTGTTCCTTTTCAATTTCATGTTTCACTAGTTCTGTTAGACTGCGATCCTTATAGTCGGTCGTCGTCGATAGAGCATCCTTAGCTTTTTGATTATGCACTTCCATTGAGGTTATCGCAGGTGTATAGGCGTGATGACGAGCAAAGATTACAATTTCTTTTGTTGTCCATAAATCTGCAGTCTTGAGCTTTGGATGTTGGCTTATGCTTCTTGAAATGTACTTTGCACGTAGCCACTGAAAAAAGATTACATTTTAATAAAATCAATCAAGGTAAGCTTTGTAACAATTTAAACATTTTGAACTGTACTAAATAAAATGTTATATGTAGCTTTGAAAACAATCCTTGTTACTTACCTCTAATGCTTTAAGTTTTATTGGAATCGTCTTCCGAAACTCAGTCCAGGTTGCAATAATAAATGGAAACGCCATGCGATAATCGTTTTCCAACGCCAAACTATTGACCATCGGCAGTCTTCGTAAAAGAAACTCAACTCCGCTGCGCACAGTTGCAAACGCAGTAATGTTAAACTGTTGCTCCAACTCTTTGCGGTATTCTCTCCGCTGCTTCTTCATCAGAGCTATAACAGGCTTATGATTCACTTTGACAGGGAAGAAATTTCCTTTTTTCAATTCAGGCACCCGCGAAGGAATGAAATTCGCCGGATTGGGGATGTTACGAACTGTAATTGTATTCGGCCGGCGGAAAGCAGGAGATATTTGTGGTGACGACTTGGTTATAGTGACCGTGTTGGGTGGACCGCGATTAGGATTCAGTCGATTGGTATAATCATGATCTGTTGCGATAGAGGTGTGTTTGAAAACATTGCTGGCATTGTTGCGAATACAATTTCCCAGATTGTCATTTTGAGCAATTGGTTTGAGTAGACTTATTTGTGGTTTTAGCAGTGACACCTGCTTTTTTTGTTCCTGTTTCAGTTTGGTCTGCATGGGATCTATGATAAAAACCTTACCTTCCTTGTGAATTACTTGATTTTTTGCTGGACCATTTCGACGAAATATTGGTCCCATTTGGTTTCGACCAGAATTTTCCGAATGAGTTATTGCAGATGAAGGTTGTCGGGATGAGCAATGCGCAGGTGAGGTTGAAGCTTCTTTTTCTTGAGATAACCCCCGAATATTGCCATTTGCATCGAATTCATTTAGTTTTGGGGGAAGTTTTCTAACAATTTGAACCGGTTGCAGGGCATCTCCATTCTTTGTTACCACTTTTGGTTGGCCATTAACATTGGTTGGCTTTAGTATTGTTGGTTGGGCGGCTGGCACTGAACCTTTTGATGCTATTAGCATTTGCATGACCTTAACATTGCCTTCTTTGTCAATAAACTGGACAAGCTTCTTTTGAAGAATATTTGGATTGACAATGACCGGATTTGTGCCATTGGTATTTGTAATTGTGGATGTAACCTTGCTCTCCACTGAAATATTCTTCATAGGAATATGAATCATCGTTGGTGGTTCTGTTTTTATAGGTTGATGAATTTTATTGTTTTCTTTAACTATGACAGGGGGTGGTTTGGGCGTGGTTTCCTGTTCCATCTTTGGACTCATTAAAACTGCTGATGTTATAGTAGCACTAGTTGCTGGCGATGGTGATGGTGATGGATCCTTACTTAATCGCGCTATTGATTCTGTTATGTTTCGAGACGGAGGCAATCCAAGAGGTCTTCGACATATTTGACTGTCGATTATTGGAGAGTCCATAAAAGTTGGTTGAATTTTTTCTATATCAGCACATATCGCAGGCGCTTCGATTTTGTCCAAGAAATCAAAGAGATTGTCATCTATTTCGGCTTTGGGATTTATGATTTCAGCAGTTTTTGAAGGCGACAATAGATGTTTGGATTTTGTGATGGTTTCTGCGCGGTATGATGTTTTTGATGGTGTTGTTGGTGGTGATAAAGGAGGGACAATAGATTCTGTTCGCAACCAGATTTCTACAAGAGTCTCAGCACCTAGAATTGAATTTTGAAATAAAATTAACTTTTTGAATTAAGTAAAATATTTAATATGTTAAGCTTGTTTTCTTCTTCAAAAAGAGATTTGCTAAGCGACAGATATTTAAATTAAAATTTTTAACAGAACGCATATTTTTGCTCAAGGAATGTCTTGGACTGAAATCAATGGCGGTACCACTTAGAAAGAATAGAAGGATATGAAATAGTTTTTTATTTACAAATTGGATAATAGTGTAGATAGCATTTTTTTCCATATACTTCAACCTTATTGTTGACTGTGCAAATCAAAACTATAGGGCGGCTTATAATGTTATATACATACATATCGAATGTTTTTTTCTAATGGTAATAATGCTTACCCATTGTCTGCAATCCACTTAAAGTCTTATCCAGGATCAAATTGTGTACCAACTGTACAGGTTTCTGTTCAATTTGTGGATCGAAAAACAACTGCAACCGCACTGGAAACTCTCCCCAACCACGTCGAGCAAGTTGAAATGGCGGTGAACTAAAAGAACAAAAGTAAACAAAGAATTTGAATGAATTCATATTGAAACCAATTTCA
Organism: Leucozona laternaria; assembly: GCA_932273885.2. Taxonomy (NCBI): domain Eukaryota; kingdom Metazoa; phylum Arthropoda; class Insecta; order Diptera; family Syrphidae; genus Leucozona; species Leucozona laternaria. The sequence goes on from OW026368.1 coordinate 4,046,182, forward strand.
ACAAAACTCACTCCACATCTACAACATCATTGGGCCGGTACGATGGATGCAGGAAAAACCTTACTTTAGTCACAAACTTTTCAATGGGAATGGCGCTCTTTGCCTGGACATAGACAAGCCATTTGTGCGACGAATTGTCCGAGGGTTTCTCATCGCCAATGTATTTGGATGTGTTTCCCACAACAATCAAATGCTTTGTTTGATTGTTCAATCGTGCACTGTTAAGCCTCGGCAATGGTTTTTCAACTTTTATCGGTTCAACGTGCCTCGGAACTTTGATCGGCCCGTTGGGATCCCGCATGCCCATCATGGCGGCCATATCGAGACTCTGTTCGGGGTTCGAATGATCGATTACGATGCCACGCTGCCTGATCATCCGCTGAATGCGTTTTTCTTCTTTTTTTGTGCGAGATTTTTCCTTAATAGATGTTTTGGCGGTTTTAGCCGCTTCGCGGACTGTCGGTCGAAATCGAAGAAGTTCATCGTACGTCTTGGGTTTTTTGCCGACGATTTTCTTCACCGCTGGAGGCAATGGTACCTGTGGACCTTCGGGTTCGTTATCGAACAGTGACGCCCCTCGAAGAGCAGCTGCCTCAACCTCGCTGTATTGCAGGCTTTGCTTGTTATAATAGTCGGAAACAACAGTGTATCGGATTTGGTGGAGGATGTCCTTGGCTTTGCTTAGCTTTATATCGATCTCATCGAGTTGCTCTTCCCTGAAATGGATTTCCCGGTTGAACTCTCTGTTGATAATTTCTTTAATGCGGGCGTTTCTCTCCTCTGATGTTTGCAACGAAGTAGTGCGAATTCTTTTGCCGGAATTGTTCTGGGGATAGTCTGGGTCGTGATATTCTTCAAATTTGCGTTTTTCGGACATATTTTCAGCCTTTGTGAGGGGTTTTCCGTGGATATTTTTGGCGATGTTTTCTTTTTTGTCTATAGAACTTGGCGCGCGCTGCTGTTTTAAATATCTAATCCAATTGAAGTTATTGCTGTTTTTCTAATGTTTTTATCATGCAGATGTCAATTGTGAATTGTTTGTGCATAATTTGAGTATAATTTAATGCAAGTTTTTTAGCGATTTCAATAAATAATTCAATAAAAACCATAATAATTAAAATTCGCCTTTTGGGGTTTGACAATCGAAATTTTATTTGATGACATTTTAAGAATGTCAAATTTTTACTCTCTCAGATGAGAAAGAAGACTGCTTTTTGCAAATATTAAATAAGTGTAAAAGAGACAGCCATAGGTGTGTTAATTAATAAACGTGTTAAAAGAATTTGTTGTCAAACAAAGATTTAGTGATGCCAATCACACGCTTGTTTGACAAAACTCAGCTTTGCATGATTTATTTAAGTAAAAAATATTTGTATTGACAAATGGAAATTTTATATAAGTTTTTAGTTAGGTTAGCATTGACTTGCAGACACACTAGGAAGATCTTACATTTCTTTTACCTCAATTTTTAAAGCTGTATGATTAGTTCATTTACATGGTGATTGATAAGAGTACCCACAGCTCCGAACATTTCGCACCCAGTTTTGGGAAACCAAGCTCTATTCATTATTTAATTTATTGAGTGAATAGGGTCATAAAATATATCAACAAATTTGTTTGGGTCTAAAGTCTGTTTGTCATTTTATATCAGTAAATTGTTTAAAACCTGTTAGAACAGTTCAGTTATATTAGTGAGAGGGAATCGCTCAAAAATAGAGAATCTTAGAAGGAAGTTTTTTCGTTTGTTAATAAAAATTAATTGATTTGCGTTATCAGGCTTTATAAATAAGACAACACTTCATTCTTGAAACTGTAGCAATTATACGGTAATTGTGAATAATCGAATCGGGAACCATCGTGTAACCTTCCTGCTTCAAAAAAGAATATTAGTTTTTGAACACACCCTAACTGTTATACAAGATGACATTTGGCCATGTTTCGTTTTAAAACTGTTCTACATTGTGACTCCGACGACATAAACAATTTTCTCAAATTTTATTAATCATCAATTAAAATGCCAGGCACGGAGATTAGTGAGTACGTTTTCCATCCATCGCAACCACTAACTGTTTTAACAAATTTCCCCCTCGACAGCATTAAGATTTATCCTAAATCCATCGTCTGCGAGGATAGCCAACTTCGCGGTGACATCACCATATCAAGTGGATGTGCAATCCACCCAAGTGCAACAATAATCGCCGAGTCCGGCCCGATTGTCTTAGGCGAGAACTGCATCGTCGAAGAGTACTCTACCATCGTTCATCGCATCCCCAGTGACCATCCTCTATTTGAAGAGGGAAAAACTCCGGTCCTTATAATCGGTCCGAATAATGTCTTCGAAGTTGGCTGCAGAGTCGAGGCCTACAAAATTGGCGAAAAGAATGTCTTTGAATGCAAAAGTTTCGTTTCACCCTATGTGTCTGTGTCCAGTGGATGCATCATTGGAGCTGGCTGCAGTGTTCAGGGCAAGCAAGATCTACCCGAGAACACGGTGATCTATGGTAAGGACTGTCTGCAAAGAGAAGCTATCGAGAAACAAGGAGTAAGTTAAACAGCTATTTTTTTAGTAAGATACTTTGCACTTTGAAAATCTGTTTTTTAGTCTCAAACTTTGCAAATCGACTTCTTGAGGAAAGTTCTCCCAAACTATCATCACTTGCGAAAAGCTAATTATGATCCCAAGAAGGCACGAGCTCAAATCTAAATTGTAAACACACAATTTTCTACATTTGAATTAAATCATAACTTTATTTTCGTTGAAAGCTTTAATTTCTTTTTCGAAGGTTTCGATTGTGTAGTCACACAGTTTGTCCAGATCCTCTAGGCCTCTTTTCAAAATATCTATAGCTCGACTCTGCCGCGACTGGATGCGAAAGTGGAGCTTATTTTCTGTTGGATGGGGTATTGTATAGCCACAGAAGTCAACATCGGGGCTAGAAATAGGATTAAACATTAGAATTCTTTTGAAAAACTATTTGGCGACTCACTATCGACAGATGATTGTTTTGAGTGAATTTCCCAACGTGTGACCTTCGTCTTCGAAGACGAAAGTGCGAGCACCTTCTCCGCTGTTTTCATCACCAGCTAGCTGTTGATTTTCAATCAAATATTATAAATGTCTATTATTTTGTATTTAAAATGAAATTTACCTCTGCTAAAACACCCATGTTCTTCGATTCGCTTGACAGAGTGTTTTTTTGTGGTCAAACATGTGTCAAAGTTGACAGCAAGTTAGTGTTTCAATTTCATCTCATTTCAGATTTAAGACAGCACGTGTGTTCATCAAAATAAGTACTGCCAGGTGAAATTTCGGTGCTAGATTTTAAAATGATGTAGCAAAAAGTTAATCAGCCCTATCACAGGATCCACAAAACAAATATCTGATCGGATTGTCACCCTACGAATTACGAAAAATTCACAGAATCCGAATGGAATCGAGCAAAAATCAAAATATTCACTCCCAATTTCGAAATAAGCTGTCTTACGTTAAATCATTGAGAATTGTAAAAAAAACAGTGATTATAGAAATCGATATTTATTACACGGTCAAACAATTGAAATAATTTGAACTATTCTACCAACATTTATTTTATTATGGTATATATTAACCAAACAAATTAGCTGCGACATTTGAAAAAAAATCCTAAATTTTTCCCTACACCACGTTAGAAAAAGAATTCAGATAGTGGTGTTAATTTTGTAAATTCAATTACTTTTTAGGTTATATATAGTTGTAGAACAAAAATCTTATTTATGCGTAGGTTCTTTTTTATTAAATATATAAGCCTTGGAAATATTAATATAGATAAAATAATACAACTATTGTGCAAAAATTAATGAGAGTAAATACATTTACTCAAAAAGAACAAAATATTTGCGTACGCGAACCTTGGTACATTTAAGGACCGTTGTACAAACGTAGTTCACCTCGGATCAAGATTTTAACCCACCTTTTTCGGGGGATTAACTGCAGTTGAACCAGGGATTAAAGTGATTGGCTAATCATTATTTTTTAAATCTTAAACCCTAGCGTTGAGTTAAAAATTCAACTCCTCACATCAATCATCACATTCCCTAGTACCCTCCGGTTTTGTGCACAATTTGTATGATTTAAAAAACCCTTTTTTGTAAGGGGTACTGCCTCTTGCGAGGAAGAGACAAATTCTCTAAGGGTATATCTTTTGTCACAATGCCTTTATGGGTAGCTCTTTTAACGGGATTGGATTAAATATCTAATTATTACAGCATAATCCTAGGTCAGATGTCCAGAACGGTTCATTGTTTGTATTTTATTCCACTCACTCGTAAAAAGTTAAAAGATTGCTTGAATGTTGTGAAATATCTATACCCTAAAAATAATATGATGTTAGAAGTTAGAACTGTGTAAAGGTTTCTTTATTTAAATTTCCTGGAACAAAATATACACCCATCACAGGAGAAGACCACCAAAATAAGATTCGAGTAGAGTTTAAAATTTGTAGACCATTTCATAGAAAAGATCCCCTGTTATACCAAGTCTTGGCGTGATCTTTCACATTTAGACTTTTATTGGGTTAAATGTATTTTATTTGTATACGTTCTTTCTTTATACACCCTCAACGGCGATTTCAACAATTGGCTGTACGTAGTATGGACCCTCGTTGACGTACTTTTTCAACTGAAGTTGTGTTTGAACGTCGAAAACATTGCTTTCTGATAATATTTCTATGATTTCGAACTTTGCATATTTTGCATCTTTATCGAATTCGACCTTTCTGTCTAGGAGGTACTCAACGAATCCCGCGGTGTACTTAAGAGCCACAATACCCCAACGGTGCCGACACAACGCTCGAATAAAATTCAAACAGGCTACTTTGATGTCCGGAAACGGGTTGCGGCAAAAGTCCATGAGGAATTGTAAGTTTTGTCCCCCAGCCAAGATTTGATACCATTTGTGTAACACTTTACTGGAATTAATAAATTCAAATAACGGGAAATAAAACTGAATTGGCTTTGACTCACCTAACATCCGCAGAAGCTTCACCTTGACATGAAAAAACAATTTCAAGGGCATTGAATGCACGATTTTTCATTTCGGTTGGGAGGTTTCTCAAGTAGGAAAAAAAGTCTTCGAAAGTTTGTCTGAGGTAGCTGGCATAGTTGGCTTCGAGAAGAAGCTTCCCCTGTTGTGAGTGGGCGAGGTTGCCGAGGGTATCGAAAGCTGTTGGCAAAACCATTGGATCGGCCGAATGGAGACAATCAAACAAGCAAAGAATCATTTTGGGATAGCCAGTAATAATTTTTTGAGGCTGGGAGTATGCAATTTTTCCGAAAAATTTCATAATTCCAGGCACCAGCAACCTATCTAGTGGATTATGTTCTATTTCATCGACTCTGTTTGAAATTTTTTCAAAAACTCGCTTCTGTTCTAAGTACACTAGGCCATGGTTCTGGCCGGCAAGGGATGCGAGAATTTCTAACACATTTACTTGCAGCAGAATATCATTGTTATCCAATGCCTCTACAGCAGAGTTGAGGATTTCCTCCAAGTCACTTAGATTGGCCGGCGAAATCTTAGACAAATTTACACCTACTTCATATATTCGGCATCGCACAATGTCACTTTGATTAAGTTTACTTAGCAGGGCTTCTTTGAATTGTCTCTTATTGATCTTGTCGGCTAGAATGATCGAAAGTATTTCCACTGCAGGAACTCCAACGCTAGTCTCGAGTTCTTCAATGCAATTAATGATGATTAGAATGAGGTCTTCCGCAACTGTGGCACTCGGATGCTTGATAAGTTCTTTCAAAATTGTATTCAGAGCAAGAGCACGGACTTTGGGGTTCCTGTTTTGCAGAGCACGCTCCAAAAGGCTAGGCAGATCAGTTTGGTTTATTGTCAGGTGATTCATGCAGATTGAGAGAATATCGATGGCTAAATCGCATTGTTCACTAGAATCACACAGGTAACAATAATGATGAAGTCTATTTGGATAAATTAAGCTTTACCTAGTTGTGTTTGTATTGTCTTCCAAGCAATCGTAGATTTCTGAAGACTTTAACAATTTGGCTGTGACGATGTTTTCCAACGTTGGTTCTATATTAAGACGCGAACGGATTTCATTCAATGTTTCTACACGATTTTCCTGTATGCGAAGGTTTTCGAGTTTTTCCACACACCAGTCTTCTCCCATTTTAATTCGATATAGGTTTTATGTTTTTTTAAGATTTACCAGAACGGTGTTAATTGTTGATTTTACAAACAACAAAGTCAAAAATAGAAAAAAGGAAATCATCTAAAGTGACAATTCAAAATGTAAACGATAAAAGTTTCGTTCAGTGACCAGTGATGGGACTGTTGTACGAATACTGTTGGGAACAAAAAAGTAAAACTATTTCCTATTCATTGGGGTGGCTGAAATGTGAGAAATTTAGTTTAGGTTGTAAGTCCCCTTTCACACGAAGAAACCGAGTTTCCAGCAACTTTCACTTTGTAGAAAAGAAGGGCACGACGTAAGTGGGTTGAACAATATAAGTTGAACAAGAGTGGAGTTATTTCCGAACTACGTAAATGCCTCCACCATTTTTTAAAAAAGATAAGTTTACGAAAAAGTTTACGTGTATGTTCTTTGTATTCATTTGGATAAATGCTGCGTAATTGAAGCTGTTTGTCAAACGTCAAAAATTTATTTGTGCAAAAAAAATTATTTCCTAAAGAAATTCAGTGCAATTAGATTTATGAACAGATTGCCTTTAATGATTTACTCATTTTAGAACTATTCGGAAAAAATGATGGTTTGTGCATTTTCTGTTACAAAAGTAAAATCCTTCTAATTAACTTTTAGCAAAAGATAAACAGAAAGAAAGAAAAAGTCACAATGACGTTTGTATAAGTTTATCCAAATAAATTTGTACAAGTTTCCGCAGCAAAATCCTTAGATAATTTTATGCAATTTGCGTTAACCATTTCCCATACAAAACTTGACAGTTCATTTCCCAAAAGATAAACTTATGCAAAAGATAAACTTATCTAGTGCTTTACGACGTTGCATGAATCCCCTTATTATTTATTACATTCGAACATTTTAAAGACAAATAATTTAAACAAAAAATCAAAGCGAAACATTATTACTTTTCGCCTTTATTAAACAATGTAATAAAAGTATTAACAAATTCATACTATATCTTCAATGCATAGCAACGTTATATCTTTATGTTTTTTCCTTTGGAGGTGGCGAAGTAATGGGTGATTTTTTAAGAGGTTTAGAACTTTTAAAAAAAAAAAAACACAAAAAATTCGAAAAAATTAATGAAATATTTATTTGAGTCGGTAGTTTGAACCTTGCAATTTAATGTTTAAAGATAATTTCATGCAAATGTTGACCGCGGCTGCGTCTCAGGTAGCCCATCCGCTGAGTCCAATTTTGGCATACTCTTTCACACATATCGGCCGGTATCTCACGAATGAATGCATGGATGTTGGCTTCCAGTGCGTCAATCGAAGCGGGCTTGTCCCTATAGACATTAGCCTTGACATACCCCCACAAAAAATAATCTAATGGTGTCCAATCGCACGATCTAGGCGGCCAATTGACCGGCCCGAAACGTGAAATTAACTGTTCATCAAACTCGCCTCGCAATTGCGCCATTGTTTCGCGTGCTGTGTGGCATGTGGCACCGTCTTGTTGAAACCACATATCATGCAAGTCAAGAACTTCCATTTCGGGCAAAAAAAAGTTTGTTATCATCGCTCGGTAGCGTTCACCATTGACAGTAACGCTGCGATTCGCATCATCTTTGAAGAAATATGGCCCAATAATGCCGCCGGCCCATAAACCGCACCAAACAGTGGCTTTTTCGGGATGCATTGGTAGCTGTTGCAATGCTTCTGGCTGATCTTCACTCCAAATGCGGCAATTTTGCTTATTTACGTACCCATTCAACCAAAAATGAGCCTCATCGCTGAACACAATTTTTCGATAAAAAAGCGGATCCTCGGCCAGCTTTCCAAGAGCCCATTCACCAAAAATTCGGCGTTGTGGTAGGTCGGCTGGCTTTAGTTCTTGCACCAGCTGTATCTTAAAAGGCTTTACGCCCAAATCCTTCCGCAAAATTTTCCACGTAGTGCTGTAACAAAGGTCTAACTGCTGGGAACGGCGCCGAATCGACATTTCGCGGTCTTCTGTCACACTAGCTGATACGGCCGCAATATTTTCTTCACTACGCACAGTACGTAAACGTGTTGGTGGTTTAATGTCCAACAAAGTAAATTTGGTGCGAAATTTGGTCACAATCTTCCGAATAGACTGCTCAGAAGGTCGAGAATGCCGATCATAAAATGGAAGCAGCGCGCGATGAACATTTCGAACCGAGCACGAATTTTGATAGTAAAATTCAATAATTTGCAAGCGTTGTTCATTTGTAAAACGATCCATGGTTAAATTGCAAACCAAACTGAAGCTGTTTGACAGTGACACAAGGTACTAAACACACGTCAGCTGTCAAAACCAGTGTTGCCAAAACCAAACCAGCTAAAAAATCACCCTTTACTTGCAAGTACTTTGCTAGCCATTTTGAATGGAACGCAAAAAAATAGTTTTCCTACAAACCTCATCTACTCGCGATGAAAGCATGAGTAGATAAAGGTACTAGATTTTAGTATTCATCTACTCACAAGTAAATACTTCGCCACCTCCAAACGAAAACGCCTTTTAAATCACAAGCTATAGTTCGTGCGATTCAGTTCTGAGGATTTGTTTTTAATAATACGCTTTTATTATTTTTATTCATAAAATATTATGTATATTTAACTTTTTTTGCCATGTACAAAAAATAAATGCAAATTTTCTAGACGACTTCTGTTTTCAGTTAGAGACCAGAGATCTTCGTTCTGAGTTTAATTGTTCTTTTCGTTCTTCATGAAGTCATAGACCACTGAAAAGTCTTTGTTTCCCAAACCATGTGCCTTTAGAGTGCGATAAATCTGGTGAGCCATGGCACCCATTGGAATTGGTGTGTTTGATGCAGTTGCCACTCCGGAAGCCAACCCCAAGTCCTAAATAGTATTTAAAAATAATATTAAACCTAAGACCGATGATAAAATGGGAAAAACAGTTATACGCTTACCTTAGTGATTAAGTCAGTTGAAAACCCTCCTTTGTATTCATTGTTAGATGGTGCCGTTGGAACCACCCCAGGAACTGGGTTATAAACTTCTGTTGACCAACAACGACCGGTCGACGAGTTGATAATGTCTGCAAACGTTTTTGGGTCCAATCCCAATCGGATGGCCAGATTCATGGCCTCCGAAGCTCCAATCATTGAAATACCCAACATCATATTGTTGCAAATCTTTGCAGCTTGACCCATACCATAATCACCACAGTGTGTGATACGTTTACCCATGCATTCCAGAATGGGCTTCACTGTGTTATATTCTTCTGTGGTGCCACCAACCATGAAAGTTAATGTAGCCTGTTCAGCTCCAGGAACACCACCCGAAACGGGGGCATCAATGAAGTGAGCTCCTTTTTCACTGACAATCTTTTGAATGGACTTAACCACAGTTGGATCGATAGTTGAGGAGTCAATGAAAACAGTGCCCTTATTAACGCCATCTTTAGTGATTTCATTGTAAGTGTTATAAACGATGTCGTTGTTGGGCAGCATTGTGATAATGAAATCTGATTTTTTCGCCAACTCACTAGGTTCAGTGTAGACTGTGGCACCTTTCGCTTTCACAGCATCACATGCAGCTTTTGATATATCAAAAACATGTAGCTTGTGTCCCTGTAGAAAAAAAAGTATAGTTATATAATTTAACCATCACAAAACTGAGTATTTTTTTTTATATTGCAATTGTCGAAAAAATTGAAAATATTTTTCGATTTGAACTGTAAATAATATTTGTTAAAATCTATGCCTAAAAATGGTAAAATTTAAAAAGAGGGGTTTTGAAATTTGTTTATGAATTGGCGCATATAAATTTTTAACAAAAATCTTCAACCTGGGGATGAAAATTTTGACTCCGAAACGCGTCCAGAAAAATTAAAAATGCAAAGTTGTGATATTTAGCTGTTAGGAAGTGACTCTAGACATGCCAATTATAACAGCAACAACAATCAATTTTTTGGAAGCTAGCTTACCCTCATGTAATTGAGGACATACCTACACGGCTACAAATATATTTGTCTCTGTCTCGGATGATATTCATCAGATCCAGCCGTTGTAGGCATTATGCTGTAAGTTGTGTTTAAAAACTAATTGCAAAATGTTTTATATCGATTTAACAAAAATAAATTGTTATCAATAACTACTGGAGAAGAAAACACTCCAATATATTTAATTTAATAAGCTTTGTTTTTGTTTGTTTCTGTAAAGAAAATTTTCTTTATATTATTTATTATTCTTAAATAGTTTTTCAACAGCTTCAAACGTTATTTTTTAAATAAAGAAGATTCAATAAAACAATAGGTTATGGGCGACCAACGTAAAGAATTTCCACATGGCATTATACAGTTTAATGGCAAGGCTTATGAAAACTGGAGTTTTCGAGTAAAAATGTTTCTGGATTCGGTTGATGTTTTGGAAGCTGTGACCAGTTCAGCTCCGATTGCTACAGACGTTGCTGGGAGAGCAAAATTCAACGAGAGGGACAAGAAAGCCAAATCAATTATAGTCAGCTGCATTTCTGATGACTATTTGGACTATGTTAAAGACAAAAACACAGCCAAAGATATGTGGAAGGCTTTGGAAGACGTTTTTGCGATGAAGTCAGCATCTAGCCAAACAATAGTAAGGAAACAGCTAGCTAGATTGAAGTTTTCAGAAGGAACTTTGATGAAGGATCATTTCCTTGAATTTGACGGTCTAGTAAGGCAATTAAAATCAGCGGGTGCTACGCTCGCAGAAAGTGATTTGGTATCGCAACTGTTCTTGACGCTTCCAGAGAGCTATGATCCACTGGTTACAGCTCTAGAGAATATGAAGGAAGAAGAGCTGACTATTCAGCTTGTGAAGCAAAGGTTGCTTGCAGAAGAGCAAAAAAAAGAATGGATCGAACGGTAACTAGCGAAGACACAAAACTACCAACAGCATTTGCTATAAAGAGAGATAGACATTTTAAATTCAATGGAAAATGTCACAACTGTGGAAGGCGCGGTCATCTTAAGGCGAACTGTAGGGTAAAGAAAGAAGCAAACTTTGCAAGTGAATCAAAGGACAAAAACGAAAGTAAAGATAAAGCTAGCAATGATAAAAGCAAGAACGTGTGTTTCATGATGAATCGAAATGTGCAACAGCGAAATCTTTCGTTTATGTCGTTCATGCTAGATTCAGGTTCAAGCGATCATCTTGCTAATGAAAGGCATTTATTTACAAAAATTCAAACTTTGAAGAACCCAGTTAAAATAAACGTAGCTAAGAATGAGGAAGAACTGATTGCCAAAGAAGTTGGAGAGATTTGTGGATATACTATCGGAGGAACATTAGTTACTTTAAAGGATGTGTTGTATGTTCCAAATTTACGTGAAAATCTACTTTCTGTTCGCCGACTTACGAATTCAGGAGTAGAAGTGAACTTCAAGGCCGATATTGCAATTATAAAGACGAAGGATGAAGAAATTGCTGCGAGGTTAAAGGGAAATTTGTATGAATTAAAACTAAGCAAATTTCAAAGTCAAACAGTTGCAAATCTGTGCATAGAAGATGAATGTCAAATGTGGCATAGAAGACTTGGACATATAAATCAACAAACTTTGATAGAAATGGCTCGAAGTGGAGTTGTAAATGGAATGGGACGTGTGAAAGCTTTTGGATTCTGTGAGACTTGTGTCAAGGGAAAACACTGTCGAGAACCCTTCAATGGAATATGGGAAAGAAGCAAGAGGCCACTTGAAAGGATCCACAGTGACGTTCACGGTCCAATTACACCTGCAACTTATGATGGATATAAATATTTTGTTTCTTTCATAGATGAGTACACTCACTTTACAGTAATTTATCTTATCAAAAAGAAGTCTGAGGTATTTGAAAAGTTTCAAGAATATGAGGCCCTTGTGACGGCAAAATTCAATATGAAAATATCAGTACTACGATGTGATCAAGGACGTGAGTATTGTTCGTCTCAACAACAGGCATTCTACAAACAAAAGGGAATTCAACTTGAAACTACAGTTGCATACTCACCTCAGCAAAATGGTATAGCGGAAAGGTTCAACAGAAGCCTAGTTGATAAAGTTCGCACTTTGCTCATAGAGTCGATGGTTCCGAAAAACATGTGGGGAGAGGCTGCTCTAACTGCCACATACATAATAAATAGAATTCCAACAAAAGCACTAAAAGAAAACCAAACCCCAGCTGAACTATGGTATGGACACAAGCCATCATTGGAGAAAATGCGCTTGTTTGGATGTAAGGCATATGCATGGATACCAAAACAAAAGAGGCACAAACTTGATGCAAAGAGTGAGATATGCATTATGATTGGTTACGCTCCAAATGGGTATCGTCTATGGGATCTCGACAAAAGGAAAGTTGTCATTGCTCGAGATGTGAAATTTGACGAGATGTGTTATCCTTATGCAGCTCTTCAAGAAACTAAAATACCTGAACGAATTTCAATATGCAGTACCTGGCAAGAGGGGGAAAAGGTGAATATTGCCATTCCTGCAGATATTGACGAACAAAATGAAGAAGAACCACCGGAAGAAAATTACCAAATTATAATTCCAGCAAACAATGTCGAAGAACATTGTAGAAATGAGGAAGAATCAAATGAGGAAGAGTTTCAAGAATGCAGTGAAGCATTGGTAGAACCTACAAATAACCAGATAGAACCATTAAGACGTAGTAAGCGAGGTCCAGTTCCACGCAAGTTAATGGATGATTTCGTAAGCTACAGTGCAATAGGAAATGAGGTGAATATTGATGACGTTCCAGAAGCTTTCAATGAAATTGAAAACAGTTTAGATCGTGAAAATTGGATCAAAGCCGTGAAAGAAGAACTGAAATCTATGAAGAAAAATGATGTTTGGCAAATAACGAAGAAACCTAATGGGATAAAACCTTTGAAATCAAAATGGGTATTTCGAATAAAGCCTAACGAAGATGGGAAACCTGCAAAATATAAAGCACGTCTGGTTGTGAAAGGATTTCTACAAAAATATGGTATAGATTACGAAGAAACTTTTGCACCTGTGGCCAAACTAATAACTATTCGAACAGTTTTGGCTGTAGGAGTCCAAAAGAAATTACTATTCCATCATCTAGACGTAAAAACTGCCTTTTTGCATGGACACCTGAAGGAAGACATATATATGGACATACCTGAAGGACTTGACGCAGAAATCGATATGGTATGCAAGCTAAAGAAATCATTATACGGCCTAAAGCAAAGTCCTCGATGTTGGAATGAGAAAATAAATAAATATTTAATACAGCTTGGATATGAGAGATCAAGACATGACTATTGCCTTTACATGAGAGTAAACAAAGAAGACACTATTTACATTGTGTTGTATGTAGATGACATACTTATAGCTGGAAAATTACTACCTGAAATTATTAAAATCAAGAAGAAGTTATCAGAACAATTTGAGATGTCAGATTGCGGTGAGCTGAAATACTTTCTTGGAATAAAAATCGTATATGATAGACTTGATGGAACAATGCATTTATCTCAAGAAGAAAGCATTAATAAAATACTTAAGAGATTCAACATGACAGACTGTAACCCTGCTAGGACACCAATGGAGAAGGCACATCAGATTCCTGAAGACAAGCAAATTACAAATCAACCATATCGCGAACTCCTTGGAAGTCTTATGTATTTGATGTTATGCGTAAGACCAGATATTTGTTACTATATAGGATACATGGGACGATTTCAACAAAATCCTACCGAAAGTCATTGGAAAGCGTTAAAGCGAATTTTAAGATACCTTAAAGGAACAAAACATCTAAAATTGCAATTCAATCAAAGCACGAACACTGAAATAACTATTGGATACTCGGATGCGGACTGGGCTTCAGATATCATTGATCGAAAATCAGTAAGTGGTTATGTTTTTAAAGTTTTTGACAACTGTGTATCATGGTCAAGTAAGAAACAAGCCACTGTAGCAACATCGTCAAGTGAGGCAGAATACATTGCACTTAGCGCCGCCGCATCGGAAGCCTTATGGTTAAGAGGAATACTAACGGATATGAAAATACTTAATTCAACTAATAGTATCCCTATTTATGAAGACAACCAAGGATGCATTTTTATGTCAAGAAACTCTGAATGCAAAAGATCAAAACACATTGACGTTAAGCATCATTTCCTTAGAGACCACGTTTCAAGTGGATTATTAGAAATACTGCCTATAAGTACCGAAGAACAACTTGCAGATATTTTTACTAAGTCACTGGGAACTCTTCGATTTCAATTACTACGGAAACAACTTAAATTATTGGATTGAGAGGGGGTGTTATCAATAACTACTGGAGAAGAAAACACTCCAATATATTTAATTTAATAAGCTTTGTTTTTGTTTGTTTCTGTAAAGAAAATTTTCTTTATATTATTTATTATTCTTAAATAGTTTTTCAACAGCTTCAAACGTTATTTTTTAAATAAAGAAGATTCAATAAAACAATATAAATGGCTATTTTAAGGAAATTTGATATGATTTGTTCAAAATCAGAGTAAGTATTGGCTTTAAAAAACCGCATTAGCAAGATTTTTATTCATCAAATTAAATTACAATGAAATACACATCATACCGGCAGATTATTCTTTTCCCCCTGGTATTATCTGTTATCACTTTAAGTCGTGTCAGAACAATTATTTTACCTTATCATATGAGGAACACAACTTTGTTGTACATTTCTTTTGGTATACGTAGGTACCTAACCTATACATATTTTTTTCTTTTTCAAAACACGTATACAAAATCGATCTTATCATCTTACCGTGAGCTAAAATGCATATCATTGGTTATGATAGTGAAATTGTTTTTTTGTAGGTACTGATTATATTGAATCTTAACATTATGCAGGTACCCACTCAATATTTATATCTATTTTAGATCTATGCGTTCGCAATAACGAGAGACACACCTCCTTTGAGTTTTATTATGTAACTCCAAACCATACGACAAATTTTAATACTCATTCTAATTTCTAAATCAATATTATTATAATTAAAATTCTAGATTCCTACAACTACAACGTATGTATTCTGTTTTTTTTTTTTGTTATCAGTCCCCCGCTATAGAAAAATTGAGTGATTTTCTAAGGGTTTC
Source organism: Leucozona laternaria (assembly GCA_932273885.2). Lineage (NCBI taxonomy): Eukaryota > Metazoa > Arthropoda > Insecta > Diptera > Syrphidae > Leucozona > Leucozona laternaria. The sequence goes on from OW026368.1 coordinate 4,061,448, forward strand.
AGCTCATACTCTATTAAAATAACAAAAATTGTTATTTTGTTACTAAAAATGGAACACAAAATGATTTCCACTTACGTTTTTGATCAAATTGCTAGACATATGGCCACCCATGTTACCAAGTCCAATAAAACCGATATTTTTGGATGCACTTCCAGTTGACATGCACCTCAACATGGTGTACTCCATAGTATTGGCTAATTGCTTAGCATTGCGGGACACAAACACCACTCGAAGTGCCATTTTTTGGTTGCTAAAATATTTTGATCAAATATTTCTAAAACTACAGACTACGACCGAATGAATTGGCGATAAGACACTGACTAGCGGAATGTTGGACTTTTTATAACACAATATAGTATTATAAGAACGTAAATGTATATGTATATAATTAATTTGTGTATTCATTCATTCCATGTGGCATATGGGGGCAGAGCAGCCTGGAGTGGAAACAAGAGAAACCTGTTTGAGTCAAAAGATATCAGCAAAACAAGTATCATTCTACTATATTATTATTAACAATAACAACTACGAGAGATTTTAGAGAGGATCTTTTTTTTTTGGGAGAGAAAATCCCATCTCATTTTTATTAAGATGAACTCAAGCAGCAAAATAATCAGTATTTAATAAATAATTGTTTGTCCTACGTGAAAGCTGTGACAAATTTTATATGGGGTGATTTGATAAGAGATTTTATAGATTTACCGAGATTGAAATTGACGATAAGTTTACATGAAAGTATTTTTTTATTATTTACAGAGCTATGTATTTCTGTATAGTGGTGGCTCTGAAAAAAATTAGCCTTTTCATTTCGGACAACGCAAACGTCATGTTATCAGAACGGGAAGTATGTCTATCCAAAGAGTATGCAATAGAATATATTGTTACTGTTGGTGATTTGAATATAATTTGTCTTCTGGAAGGTTACAAAAATAATAAAGAAAAAAGTACGAATATTCCGCCTCTTCGAGTCAATGTTCTTGTTACTAAATAGGAAAAAGTATCCGCACTGGCTGACTCTTTTTGCCAAAATCATAAAACATCATCTCATCTTAGTGAAATTGACACTGAAAATATTGTCAAAGATACCTAAGCTTACTGAGCTCAATTCCATACCAAACAACGTTAATAGCAAGAACTTTTTTAAAAACAGTTCAGTGAAGGAGTTGGTTGAACATATAAAATCCAAAAAATCATCTGGGCTTGACGAAATGAGCAAAGGCTGATCCTTATAGTTAACAGGCCTATTAAGTTTATTAAGCCTATGAAGTATTAAGTAAGCTGTTTGAAAAGCTTATTAAACAACGACTGGTATACCATATTGAGGATGCAAACATATACCCTAATGAGTAGTTTGGTCTTAGAGCTGGACACTCTACAAGCCGTCAAATTTACGAATTCAAAATCCCGTAACTTTAGTTTATAGTTATCGACTGGTCTAGAACTTCTAGACGTCGAAAAAGCCTTTAAGACTGTGATGTGGCTCCAGGGGTTGATTTACAAACTTATAATGTTCAATTTGCCGATATATCTTATTAAGTTAGTATGTAGCTTTTTACTTAACAGAAAGTTTGCTGATTACACAGGCAGTATAAAATCATCTCTAGATGATATTGTAAGTGGTGTTTCGCAGGGTTCTGTGCTGGGACCCATACTTTTCAGCCCCTATATTTCCGACTTGCCATTTTTCGACTTAAACACTAAATTAGTTCTTTTTTCGTCCATTGTTTTGCCTCAAGACGCTCTCCAAAGCTTACAATTCCCACTGAACATCCTACAAACTTCTTCTCATAAATGAAAATCAAGGCTTTTCGGCGACGAAAATCTGATTTATTGCCACAAACAATGTTACTTGATAAGAAACTGACTTTTGATAAACATATTACCAACACTATCAACAAAACAAATCTTGTAATACGAATTTTATACCCATTCATAAATTGCAAATCAGGTCTTACTAAAATTTTAATATTCTTAACTTTTTTTCAGTGTTCCAGTATGGTTTCACTGTGCTGAGACCCATTTAAATAGATTTCAGAGAGTATTAAAATTAATGATAAAGCTTATGTTTAGCAAATTAAGCTGGTACTACAAGAACCTACAAGACAACTTTCTTAGAAGATGTTCTTATTCTGATAATGAGCTATATCTCTGCAATAAAAAATAAATAATTAAATGGTGGGATCATATTTTTGTATGTATTTTTTTTTTCAAGAGATCGAAAAAATAAAAGAAATACACCTTCAATGGCTTTTATATCTAAATTGTTAAGTTTATATTAAAACAATTAGAAAACTATTAATACAATAATAATTGAAGATAGATTAGGTAAATACAAAAACTTTTTCTTATTATGCGGTAAACAATTAGTTAATTGTCATAATTATCTTCAGAACTCAAGAAAAAAAATGAATTCTTAATAGATATTTCGAAAAATTTTGCATTCAAGGTTGACGCTGTAATATTCATATTTTATTTAAGTCTTTGAGATTATTTCTTTATTCGGACTACACGAATGGTTCAACCGGCTCAATTTTTCCTTGCGATTGCGATATATTCAGAAATTTAAAACCAATATGCGTCGAAATCTCCTTTCAAATCCTCTCTAACTTTCCTAAACGCTCGCACTGTGTATTATCATCATAAAGGGTAGTCACAACCCCTTTAGTGCGCTAAAAATATATTTAAAAAAAATCCTGCTGTTTTTAGCTGATTGAAATATTTCAACCACGTTTGTACAACTTCAATTGAACCACCAATTTAAAGAAGGGAATAAATCCATTCGACCCAATTTTTCAGGAGACGAAAAAAACTTAATATCTTCTATAATTTTCGTTTCCTGGATTTTTCACCTATAGATGATTTAAAGAGCACTTGATAGTCGTCTTCTTCTGCAGCAGCTTCAGTGGCTGTAGTAGGCCAGGTAAATATGTTCAGGTAGAACTCCTTCTTATCCTCTTCTATATTATATTCGACGATTTTTCGAATGTCTTCCATAAACAGGTTTTTTTTTGCTTACACGCTGTCAAAACTTTACACTTTGTCCACACAACTTAGCTAGCTGAGAATAGAATCGAAACTGAATAAATGTATTACGCAACTTAAATCTTAAAACCTATATAATTTAAACAAATTAGTTCTAAGAAGGAAATAAATCCAGGATTTGTTTCTTTCTTAAGGCTTATGCTTTATAAAATCAAGTATATCTCGATAGTGAAAATGGTTTTTGTGGCATTCTTAGGCCAAACAGATGCGTCTACCCTTACAGAAGACATTTGCATTTGGGACATTTATTCCCTTCTTGAAATTGGTGGTTCATTTTGAATCTCGAGTTTACTCCGCTTTAACCCACCACATTTTATAATTTAGCTCTGGATTAACTTATGACCCATTTTGTACTTACTCTGAAATCTGAAGTAGCAATCAGTAATTAATTGCATATGGGAAGGGCTAACAAAGTCTGGTCTATAACTTATAAACAACTCAGTATCTACTGAGAAACTAGACATTAAGCTTCTGTAAAAAAAAAAAATGATTCAGATCGGTTAGCCGTTTAAGAGAAAGTCAAGAATTGATTAGTCAAAATCTGTTTTGGTAAAAAAAACATTATTCTCTACCAAATAGTGAACCGTATGTTCCTATTTTATCAAACGGAAGCAAATGTATCAAAACAGTTGAAGCCGTTCCTAAGAAAAATAAGATTTTACATTGAAATTGTACCGCCCGTCCCCTCGGACATGTGTTACTGTTACTTTCACTGCGCAGGTTATGTCATGTCGTTTCGTGTACATCTAAAAATGATGGTCAGAGTGAAAGAAACCTACACAGATTGCTTCCACAACTACTGTTACCTTATGGCCTTTTCGATTGAAATCAGAATGACAGTTCTTCTTCTGAAAAGAAGAGAAATTTGCTTCTGGTTTTGTTTTCAGAATCGTTCCACAAGGGTTCAAACGTATCAAATCGTTTTCCCGGACTACCAATCGAAAAGGCCATTACTGCTTCATCTTCATAATTTATATCCAAATTCACAACAAAATATGAACAAAAAAAAAAACACCTATGAAACGTCAAATCTCACTGTCAATCATAGGTCTGTTTGTTTGGTAACATGAAATCAAACAGGCATCATAGAACAGAACTCGAATGTCGTGTTGAAAAATGCAGCATGTACATGGAATTTGTGCGTTCATTGGTTTTGTCTATAAATGTTCATAACGCAGACATCATCGGTTAACCCAATACGTGGAGGTGACATGTTAATTTTAACAAAATCTCGAGACTAAAAATGTATTGATTGAAAGTAAAAATGGTTTTATATAATTTTTTGTTTTTAAATTAAAAATTTATTTTAAAACTAAAATTGTGGATTTATACGAAACTGTGCTGCATCTAACAATTTCCTTCGATTCCTATTACATTCGGATGTTGTTATTTAAAAAATTCTTTATCCGCAATCAGCTGATTAGCAAGAAATTTCTGGGTTCAATATTCTGAAAATACCCTGATGAAGAATGCTCGATAATTATAGTGCCAACTGTGAAGCGGTTTGCCGAATATATGTTCACAAAAGTTTTTGTAAGTACCTACCTATAAATATTTATAACTTTAAGTATACATAAGTAGTTTAATAACGATTAAATAAAAGCTGAAAATGACTTTTGAAAATAAAAACAAACTTTTTTCTTTCTAAAAAAATATCACTTTTAATTTTTATATTCGTTTTTATTATCAGAACGTTTCAGGTTCCACGAAAATTCAATTTCCTTAAAGATAAGGTCTTATTTAATTTTGATATATGTACAAAAAATTATATTTGTATGTGTGCAGGTTTATCTTATCCGAAGTCTATAGTATTTTGAGATACGTATCTGTAATCTCATATCTTAGTTTGAGATCTTCATGGCTTAAAAGTTTCTCTTAAACCAAATTATTTGCTGTATCTTAACAGAAAAGTTAGACACAATTTAAAATAATCATGGATACAAAATAACACCTTTTCACATCTTATTTTTATCACAAAAGAAATGTACATTTTATTAATTTTTGGATAGAAATTGTTACAGAGTAAATTACAAGTTTCTAAAATGAATAATATTAAATTTAGAATGAAACTTATATTTCATTTATCACTTTAAGGGAATTACAAATTACTGTCTGTGATTATCGAATATTATACAAAGAGAGCAATTCCATGACAGTGTACCAATTCCAGACTGTCGACGGACAGCTCTCTTTATTTTCGTATTCGCATTTGATAATTTGTTTCCAAGATATATTTATTTTTTAATTAAATTATTTTATAAAAACCGCACGTTTAAACCACTTTAACCCTTTCCAGCTTCGAACAAAACTGAATTGAAAATTATATTTCAAAAAATGTCTAGTCGATGCACTCGGTATCGGTTATAGACTTCCCCACCAACATTTTAGCGCCGCCGTTGATTCCAACAGGTAGACGTATATGTGTTCCATTTATCTTCGACTTTTGTTTGTCAAATACAAATATCAACTGATATCTCAAAAAAAAAAAAAAAAAGTAACTAACTACGCGATAGATAACGTCTTGCACCTGAAATAGAGAAATACATACATATTTATACATATACGTGCTACTGAATACAAAAATCCATGATACAAATCTTTTTGTACCTTTTCATAGGTATATTCGATTTATTTTTTTTGGTTTTGGAAATAGCTCCACTTAGTTTTTCTTCTTTCTATTTTTGATGTAATATCAATATTTTCTTTAAATATTTGTATAATAATGACGACAGCTCTTCACCGAGTTTAAAAGAAAACTTCACTTTAAATGTGTTGAAATTACTCGCGCAGTAAAAATAAAATTGAAAATCGTGCACAGTAAAAATATTCCAAAGTTGACTCAACCTTAATTCACTTTTTTATAAAAAAAAAAATAAAAAAAAAAATTCAAATCGCGAGTATAAACTCTCCTGCAAGCTCCAACGATATATTTTCAAGTAAATACTTTTAGTTTCTTTGGATCTACATAGAAAGCGAAATAATAACGAACGAATATAGAGTTCGAGTTTTACCAATTAACACTGCAGAACTAAATGATTTTTATTTAACAAAAACAAACAAACTGGCGATCACCAAAAAGTGCTTCAGTAACAAAATTTTCATTTGGCGTATGTGTATGATCAAATGTTTCATGGTTTGTTTGTTCATCTAATTTTTCGAACAATATATGAATAATATCTGTATGAAATATATAGCAACGATGAAGAAATGATGATAATTACTGTTTTGTTTAGAATGTTAATTTTCTATGGTGACATTTCTTTACATAATTTAATTTTTAATATTTTAATTGAACCGATTATGATTTCTTTTAATCTATAACTGTTACTTAAACAAATTTTGAAAAATATGATGTTTTCTTATAGATAAATTTGTTATTATTTTTTATTTTTTTTTACTCGTCAGATAGTCTTAAATGAATCAATGTCTCTTGTCAAAATAATTATGATTATGGTTTATCCTTCACCTGTTTTAAAAGATTGTTTAAGACTTCAAAAACTATGTACCATCGTTCATTCAACTTGATACTTTACTTAAACTATACACTACTGTCTAAATCGTTTAATATCAACACAAAAGTATATCTTTTTAGACGATTATGATGACACTAAGGCATTTTAAGTGTTATACTAGGTTAAAAAGAAGATATTCTAAAGTTTAAACAAGTTTAGTATCGTGGTACTATCTTTTAAACATTTGCTTTAAGTGTTTATCTTTTTAGTATCATACTAGTTCCATATGCCTTCTTGACATTAATAAATACCAAAAAGGGTGTGTTTGCTTAATTTTGTGCACGAACTGTCAATGTTTTAGGCCTATCTTCAGCTGAAACACAGGTTCCCGTATAATACAAGTTAAATAGTGTTTAAAACTAACAAAATAGCAAAGAGCTTTAAAGTTAGAAAATTCCTAAGTAGTATTATAGTAATACCATAATCAGGCTGTTTAAAATTTTTGGACATAGTTTTTCAAGCTGCCTTTTGAACAATAACATTCTCATAAGAAATAGAAATGTAAGTTTAAGTGGAAGCTAATTCTGAAACAGTTCCAAATATCTGATAAGCAAACACGCCAAATACTAAAATTATTTAATTCTGTTAGTACCTATGCATGTGTGTGCGTATGTACTTGAAGTTTTTTTTTAAATTATAACGAGATTCAAAAAAAAAATGAACAGAACCAACAGCTGATCTTGACAGTCCCTACACGCTTGATTATCAAAACTTAATAAACTTAAAGAGTAAAGGTAGAGGTAGGTCATTTAAGCTAATGTCATAAGCCAACAAAACCAACAAAAGTATAGCTTCCCGAATTATTTACTTAAGTGAAAAGAACTGGCGCCCAACATGGGGCAATAGTAAACTAGGTACCAACATTTATACAAAAGGCATTTCCGCTTCTACTTGCAGTCAACAAGAAAAATATTTAGAAAAATTAAGAAAAAATTCACGTGAAATTATAGAATTTTTATTTAACGCTATTTTAAAAAGCCTTAAAGGGCCCTAAAAGCACTTTTTCGTATAAGTATCTGTATCTGTATCTAGCTATAATCTTATCACACACAATCACAATTATCACATGACAACATTTTCAAATAAATATTCAGGTGAGGTTTTTCTTGAAACCACAATGAACACTTAAAAAAAAAAAAGACATTATCCATTGAAATATGTATATAGGAATTGCTGTTTAAGTTTAAACTCTGTTTTGATATAAAATAATCCTTATCACTTTTTATCACACACAGTATTCGATTAAATCTGGAATCAAACTTCACTACTTCACTATATCATGTTTGTATGAAATGAAGATCCAGAGACCGATGTTTTACTTTATATACCCACGATTATAATGTTTTAAGATAAAAGCACAAATTTATTTTTCCATTTTGATATCAGGCTTGAGATAAATATTCACTAATTGTGTGTGTGCTGCTTTATCGCCTCACGCCAAGGTAAGAAAGTGAGAAGCAGAAGTTTGTTTTATGTGTGTTGAACCTTGTGTACCTACCTACATTTATATTGTTTAATCTTAAAATGATGTTTAAAAAATAAATTTATTATATAGTTCAAATGGAGGAGGATTGCTGTGCTTGAAGTAAATAATATGAAATTATGCTATTGCAGTAAATTGAACGTGTGTGTGCAAATTATCACTATATCATAAGAAAAAAATAACTATACGATAAGTTATCGCACGTATGCATAATGATGTGATGACACACCAGTGTTGCCATGAACGTACTGCAAAAATCAATGAAAGGAGTTTAAACAATGTTTGCGTTACACATGTTATTTCATTCACAGAAGAAAACTAAACACAAACAGTCATACAAAAAATGGTTAAGAATGGCTCACATGTGTACACTTGTACATCTACAAGAAAATATGAACGAATACGAAACATCAAATATTATGTCCTTTTAACGAAGTTTTATAATACAAATTCTATAAATAGAAAGATACTCCCTAAAATAAATCAGTCTATTAGAATCACACAATAATATGACATTTAAGTGTGGTTTCATTCCAGTGGATCTCCATGGGAATTAATATGTCTTCCAATATGGACTTTCGCACTTTGACAGTTGATAGCGGCCATACTGTTGAAGCTACATTTATCAAATTGGGTGGCATTTATTCAGTCTGTTTTTCCAAATCACGATGGACGGTTATAGCATTCCAAAACACGTGCAAATGATAAAATTCTTTTATTAAAACAGGTGGACGATACCAATCCACATGAGATCCAAGAGCGTCCAATGCATCCCGAAAACCCGAAAAAGTCACAGTTTGGTGTGGATTTTGGGCTATGGTGGCGTCATCGGTCCATATTTCTTTGAGAACGACGTTGGCCAGGCCATTACCGTCAACGGCGAGCGCTATAGGTCGATGGTTACCAACTTCTTTCGGCCGGAATTGGATGATATGGACACCAATGGCATATTGTGATTTCAATTGCACAGGCGATTTGAGGGCATGGTCATCTCACGAGAAGGTGATGCGAACTGGCCACCAAGATCGTGTGATTTGACCCCGTTAGGCTTTTTCTTGCAGGGTTTTCTGAAGTTGCACGTCCATGCGAATAAGTATAAAACCAAACCAATGGGCCGTGGAGCACTTTACATAGAACCGTTCATCTGACTTTTTTCTAGAACAAAAAAAAACCTATTCTCAACTAAACACCTTTATGGAATACTCAACGTCCTTGTCAACCAAACCGAATGAATATTCGTCTTTCAGGTGCACATATAGTTTTATATCATCTTCTTCGAATTGAAAAGGCAACAGAATCAAGCGTTTAATTTGGAGATTATTGAAATGAATACTTACGGTCATGCTATTCACTCTGGGTTTAAATTGGATTTAAGTGAATTTTAAATCCAACTAATAAATACAGATTTATTAAATCCAAAAAATTAAATCTATGTTCATATTATTCACTCTAAACATGCAATAAATCCAATGGATTTAAAATGCCTTCAATCCAGATGTAAAATGTCTTTAATCTAGATTTAAATTTTTTTTAATCCAAATGTCAAATATGTGAAACGTCAAATTCCCTTAGAATGAAAATTTATTAAGTAATGCCGAATTCCTTTCAACAAAAGAATCGATTCTGTTCAGAATTTTCCTAAACAAAATCGATTCTTTTCTGTCAAAACAAATCTTGCGTTTTTAGCAAGATTTCACACCTATTTGCACACACAATATGAATACATGGCATTTCAATTACGTCAAATTAAAAGTCACGGAATTTTCGGAAGACGAGTTGTTTATTTTTGTTCCAACGAATTCTACATAATTTAACAAAATATTCAAGAATATTTTCAGTCAATATTACTACAAAAATTATTAAGTAAAGTCTCGTAAAGTAATTCGATTCTTTCACGAATTACTTTCAATTGACAGAAACAAGTCGATTCTGTTTAGAAAAAAATTCGATTTCTTTGTTGAAAAGAATTCGCCATAAGTAAACCATCTTCTATAGCCTGAAAGATGTCCCTCTTTTTCAGTCGATAATACTTCTGAAAATCAACTTCGTCGTAACGAGTGAAGAATATGAAATTGGATTTAATTTTTCGATTAAGATTAATTAAAATTTTAATCTGGTTTGGGTTTTTATTTTATATTTAGTTATTAAATCTATTGCGGATCTAGTAGACACAAAACAAATAGAGCAAATATCTTACTTATCAACAATTATACACAGTGCCTCATTATATGGGTCGTTTTACTGAGGGTCGTTTAACTGAACTCGTGACGATGAAGAAAAATCCTTTCATTTCAATCTACTCTTCCTATCTCACATCCTTAAAATCCATACATCTATCTCACTTGCACAATAAAAAGCGTTTATTGCTGAATCCGAAAACATTAAATGAAATTAACGCATCGGTAGAATTTGGGTGGAATCTACCCTTCTTTTTTGTACGCACTTAAAATCTTACTGTCTCGCTTATGCGCCCTTCAGTAAAACGAACCATGTAATCATGCACAAAGACTTTATTTAAGTTGGTAAATACAAGCGGGCTTAACCTTAAGAAACCAATTACAATTAATTTGTACAACAATACTATTTAACTTAAACCTACTTCCGAGTTATACCAAAAATAGCCGTGATTTTTTGCAACCCCGGAGGGATTTGGTTGAAAAAAACGACATCGGGGATTAGGGACGCCATTACAGAAACAAAATGGAGTTTCCATACAAACTAGCGATAACAATTCACACCGGTAACACAGTTTTTCTCTGTGCTTAAGTTAAGCCCCGAGAATTCTCCGCGCTTTAGCTAAACCCAAAGGGGATTAGTTGTTATTGCATTTAACATGTAAATTTCTTGGCCCTAAAGTCGTTTTTTCGACCAATTTCCTCGGGGCTTGCAAAAAAACACGGCTTTAGTCAAATTATGTCCACTGGCACAATTTTGAAAACAAGTACTTCAAATACAAAAGAGCGTATTCATAGGTTCTTGCTAAACTCATGTTTAACTAAATTACAGTTTATACCCAATTTGCTGTTTATTAAAATATAATTTAATGAATTATTCTGCTTTACAGAAAGCTTATAACATTGAGATGACAGACGATAAAACTAACTGTAAACGAGGTTAAAAAGTTAAATCAAAATCGTTTGAGCCATTTTTTAGGAGAGGGCTACAGCAAAATACATTTTCTTCTCGAGAATCATTATTAATTGAAAATTTTATTGTTGGTTTTGTTAGCAAATTATACATTATCAGTTGTTACGTAAACGTTTGAATGAATAAATTGACGTTTAAATGGGGCTCATACTCAAATTATATGATTTGTTTGACAAGAACATAGGTCACATATGCCATAAAGCACCGAAATAGACATAACAGACATTAAGGCCAATTGAAATATTTCTTAAAAGATACCGCTGTATGTTGGATTGTAAGAGTACCCAGACAACAAAATTTAAAAAAAAATGAAGAACAATGCAGAGCCCTCCCTCTAAATAAGATCTGGCTTTTATTATACACTGCTAACTATTATTATCTTATCTTTTCAAAAAATGTTTCATTTAGCAAACAAATTCATCCTGTTTTCTGTCTTAATTCTGTATCCACGCTCTTATTAGAAACACAGACATGCTTAATTCATATGACAAAGGGCATCGGTGCCAGTACAACAGTAAAATGTTGAACTAGGTGTTCGTTTTAAGGCTTAACTCATTATCTTAGATGGAAAAAGACAAATAAATAATTAGACAACGGTAAATATGTGATATCTTCTACTTTAGTTATAATATATGGTTTTAATCTCTACAGCAATTTATACTTGTTGCATCAACTACGAGTCATCTTCGATAAGAATAAAAGGAACTCTCTGAGATTGACAAAGTAAATCTTTTTTATTTATATTTTTATTAAAACCTCTATACCTTTACCGTTATTTAGCAGGCAGAAATTTTATGGTGCTTCACCATCATCAACATCATATTCATCCTTAACTCTTAACTTGTTGACAAGTCGTTTGTGTGAACAGCGTTTTGTATATTCAAATGATATAAAACATTTCTTTCTCGAGATTACTTGTTGCTATGTTTGAATAAGATTAAGTGGAATGTACGATATCACTCTGTCACGTACAAAAAGACAACCAAAGCGGTGATAAAATATTTTTTTAAATATACTTTTCGAGGTAAGAAGTAAATGTATGCTGAAAAATGTATAGAGAAACAGAGGCTTTTCTAACCGACGAGGTAAAGTATTTTAATCATTATTGGAAAGGCTTATTAATTTTTGTTAAGGATTTTTTTTTACTTATTCGAGGCATATTACGGTGCCGAGCGCTAAGGGAAAGGAGAGGATTTAATAGGAGATGTCGATGCACATTGGTCTTGAATGTTTGTACATCAAAATGAGGAGGGAAAATGAAGTAAGGCAAAGCATTCCACAACCTGGTTAAGCGGCTAAAATAATAACTTCTATATTTGACAGTCCGTCCAAAGTTAGGCTCTCAAGGGTAAACTATATGATGAGCATTCATAGCTGGACAATTATGATGAGAGATGAATACAACTGTTGCTAGATTAGGGAATACGAAGCGAATCGTTTTAATTGGCGAAAATTAGTTTTGGTATTACTACTTTCGCTTTCGCCTCTTTCGTTTTACATTCGCTCTATTTGCGAAATCGAAGCGAATGTGAAATGACATTTCCACTTTTACAGCGTAAATTTCCGATAGATTTTAATTTGCGGATTGGTTTATCAACGGGCGAAAGTGAATGTTTGCTTTTGTTTGCAATAAATACAAATGAATGTTTAATTGTAACAATATATTTGTATCTAATCATAAAACAAATTTAATAAATAATAGACACTTCACACAAAAACCCTCACTCAAAGCAAAAGGAGAAGAAGCACTTTTTAATAATTTTCTTGAAATTCGCAAGTTTGAGGATTCTTCCACTTGCACACAATATAGAAACCATTTTTAATTGAAACAATATTTTAATTTCATTTGAAAGTTAATAAAAACAATTTTTCTTGCACCTCGCACAAAGATTTTACTTCAAAACAAAAATTCCTTGGAAATCAGCTGTCAATTAACTGGAAATCTTGGAAGTAATAATTTACGACTCGCTTCGTATCCGACAATAATTGATCAATTCGAGGCGAGTCGAAAAGGAGATATCGAATTAAAAACGATTCGCTTCGTATTCCCTAATCAGGCCACTGGCTATTTTTATGTTAGAACTGGTGATATAAAAACCAATAATACAATGAAAGACAGGATACATTTCGAGGGGGGTTCAAGGAAAACAAATGCTTCCGTAATCGATGTAAAGTCTTGGTTGATTCAGAAATCTGTTGCTCGTGTAAATAATTAGTGAACATTAATTTTTATACAAATTTCTTTCCAAAAAACATTCTTCTTTTATGATAAGCTTTGAAATTAGTTTATTTTTCCAAGGTAAAAAAATCTTTATGTAGATACACTCTACAAGCCCTATCCCAATAATATGGGCGGTACTCATACTGTAATATTTCATTTTTCTACTCGCTAAAAATCAACCCATTTTTGCATAGGATAACCCGAAAAACTTTCCAATTGGGTTATAATTATAATAGACGTTTTAAGATTTTATCTAAACGGAAGTTTCAAAAGTTAAGTGGTCATAAAAATATATTTCTGATTGTGAGTCTAATTCTCTTTGAAATGAATGCATTTTTATAAAAAAAAAATATTATCTTGCTCGTTTGAGAGGTAAAAGTGTACAAGCCATATTTGGCTTCGAATGCAGTAAGGGGTTAAAAATATACAATTTTTTTTTGATTTTTAATAAAAGTCGTCTTAAAACAACTCAAAGAAGTAATTTTTTTCCTCTTTAAACAATAATTCATGCGGTAAAGGGTTAAGGCTTTGGTTTAATTTACAAAATATCACATTAAGGGCCAGTTTCACAGTCGGCACTTACCGAAAAAAGTGGCACTTAAGTTTCCCATATTATGAATTTAAGCTAAATTTCATAGCTAGCGTAAGTGGAACTTAAGTCACCAACATCTGAGACTTAAGTGCCAGTGAACGTTGATATTGGGAATTAATCTTTCACATTCCCCACTTAAGTGTCACTTTTCTGACTGTGAAACTGGCCCTAAATATTCTACTTTATTTTATGTCAATTTTAAGTAACTTAATGGTTTAACACCCGTTTCATATATGTAGGTTAATTCCTCATAATGTTGATTGCCAAATATTTAATGTAAACAAATAATCAAAAACTTTTACTTTTGAAAAATTGTATTGTGAAAATTCAAACGTTTTTTATTCAAAATTTCTTGAATAAGTGATACAATAAATAATGCCATTTCAAGCAATACCATCAAATGAATCAAAGTCTAATGTTTTAAGAAAACATTCAATTTTAAGTTTGAGATCTTCGTTGTCATTTACTTCAAGACTTGTCAATTCTTCATTTGTCATTGGAGAAGTATTTCTACCACGATCAAACCATTCGAGAATAGCTGATTTTTCATATGTAAAACCATCTTCTGCTATGACAGGGTATGTCATTATCTCATGCGTAATTGGGCAAATAAGTTCCAACGGAATGTCAATCTCACTTGCAGCCATGTTAAATATGATCGAACGGAATCCGGCAATGTGTGATTCAAGTGTAAGTGTAGCTGATAAATCCCATACTATTACTGAGCGGTCGTTGGATCCAGATGCAAGTAACGATGAATCTCCATTTATTGCAACGCAATTAACATAACGAGAGTGCTCGAGTAAGGTTTGAAGACAGTTACCTTGTAAATCCCAAACTTTAACAGCCTTATCCATACCAGATGATATCAAAAGGGTTCCGCGAGAATTAAATCTGTGTATTTAAAAAATTATGTTTAGATTAGGATTAACTTAAGTATTTCTTGTTTAACCTGACACAAGTTACAGAACAACCATGTCCGGATATTGTAAGAACACATTCGGCATTCATCAGGCTTGAACTGTTGACAACCGAGTTACCTGATTCTCTTTCACTTGGGCCCGGTGGGATCAGTCGAGAGTTTTTAAGATTTTCGTTTGACTTGAGAGAGTAAATTCTCCAAAGTTTTATACATTGGTCATTTCCACATGTTACAGCTGTGTGAATTGTTGTATCTGGGTCTAAAGCTACAATTAATAGTGACGTGAATATGATTTGAAAAAAAACAGGGCAAATAAACTCACGATCCGTGTGAATGAGTTTACAAAAATCCGCATACACAACTCCAAGATCGTGAGCATGATCAATACCACAATCATACTCATGATTTTGAACTGTGAAAGTAAACAAAACTTATTAAAGTAACACTAAAGAGATAAATATTCTAAGACTTACCTTCACCAACTCGTCTTATAAATGTAAGCCTCATCATTCCTGTTATGCAAGCTGTCAAAAGAATGCTTGAATCCGCTGAGAAGGCTATAGCATACACTGTTTCTTCGTGATAATGAAGAGTCCTTAAGAAAAACGTTAATATTTTTTTAATTTCTACTTAAAAATTTAAGTTATAATGAACCTGATTAAATTTTTCTCTTGACCCCAAATGCATACGGCACCACTATCATCGGCTGCTGCAATGTAAGAACCATTAGGACTAAAACAACATCAGCGAACCGCTTCTCCATTAGCTTGGTAGAGGGTATTTGTTTTTTGTCCAGTTGAAATGTCCCATAGAAGAACTGTTCCGTCGACTGATGAAGAAGCAAGAACTCCTCCCTTAATAAATAAAAGAAATAAACCACACAATAATAATGTACGGAAAACTAAAACAGACAACTATTTAATAAAACGAAAAAAATCATATTACGTATACGACACAGTGACCAGAGGTAAAATATGGTAAATATTAATATTAGAAAGCATTAAGGTTCTCCCAAACCAACGAGATTCGAAGATTCGCATCGCTCCAGTGTGGGTGCTGACATTAATCTCTATGTAAATAAATTAAGATAGGCGAAAGTTTCGTCGTCGTTCGGAACTATTCGCGATGGTTTGGGAGAGCCTCAATTGTTTTGTTTTACCTATTCTGTCAGCTTCTTTCTTGTCAAAGTTTCATTTTTAAGTTAACTTTTTATGGACTTTTTCTATATTATTGAATCGTTAATAATAACACCTTTATAAATAATAATAATAATAAAAACAATAATAATGATAATAGCCGTTTTTTTATTATCAGAGATGGTCTATATAGATCATCAAAATACATGCATTACAACAACAACACGAGATCCTGCTCTCTATCGGGATCACGTTTCATGAACCAAAAGTTTAGTTTTTAGTATTGTTTCTCAGCTTTGCAAATGGTTAGGAATTGTGAACTGTATAGTGCAAAGAAAAAAGAAAACCAATAAATGAAAAATAAATAAACGTAAGGAAAAACGAGATAGGTATATACCACACAGTTGTCACTAAGATCCGTATTGTTTTATTTTCATAAGATGATCTATATGGATCATCGGCGATAGTAAAATACGGCTAGTAATACAAATTATCCTAAGACAATAATTCAATGAATAGACACCTAAATTTCTTGGAACACCCTGTGCCTGTGTATATTTAAACTTTTACATCAAAAACACTCTATATGAAGATACCAATCTTTCGTACGTATCACCCTCCAAAACCCATTTGTTTACATTGTTGTTTTTGTAATTTCGTTTTGTGTCCATGAATAGATGTGAATTGCAACAACAATTTAACGGGGTGGGATTGTTCTGTTTTCCCAGAACAACCATTTTGTATGTGCAAATAACGCAGCCATCTTTAAACAAATTTCAACTCACCAGCTTTTCAACATGAAAATGGCGGATGTTAGGTGGAATATCGGGATGTGTTGAAAAAAACACCAATTTAATGGTGCTAAGTCTGCTATTACACTACGAATTTCACGTGATGAAACTTCTTTTAGTTTTTCTTTGAAAATTCATCCTGTAAGTAGTTCGCTGTTACACAATGATTTTTAAATCTTTGGCATTTAACAGAAAAGTCTGTATTAAAATAAATAACGTGATAAGTTAGAATTTATACATTGAAATTTCGGTCATCGATAGTTTTCTATTGGTTTCGCATATACATAGCATAAAGGCTGCCCCAAACCAACGCGAAACATTCGCGCGAATATGCGACGACTGAATAATGTTCGAAGATTCGCATCGCGCCAGTGTGGGTGCTCCCATTAATCTCCATGTTAATAAATTAAGACAGGCGAAAGTTTCGTCGTCGTTCTGAAACATTCGCGTTGGTTTGGGAGAGCCTTAAAGGCTGTCCCAAACCGAAGCGAAACTTTCGCGCGAATATGCGACGACTGAATATAGTTCGAAGATTCGCATCGCGCCAATGTGGGTGCTCCCATTAATCTCCATGTAAATAAATTAAGACAGGCGAAAGTTTCGTCGTCGTTCTGAAGTATTCGCTTTGGTTTTGGAGAGCATTAATGCTCTTAAAAGCCGTGTTTTTTTTTTGCAAGCCCGGAGGGATTTGGTTAAAAAGAAATGATATTGGGGATTATCTATCGACGCCATCACAGAAAAAAATGGAGTTTCCATAAAAACTATTGATTAGAAGTACATATGCAATTAACGCCGTTAAAACAGTTTAGCCCCGAAAATTATGTGCTCTATGTACGCTATGCCTGGAGGGGATTAGTTGTTGTTGATTTTAACATGTAAATTCCTTAGCCCCGACGCGACAGTTTTTTTCGATCAATTTCCTCCAGGCTTGCAACGAGACATGCCAATTTATAACAGTTATAACAATTTTTGGCCATTAAAAGCGGGCGTACGTTTACGCGCTTCGCACTACTTAAAAAAAAAACTTTATGTGATTGAATTATTCCCACCGGCGGAGGACCCTGGCCCTGCGGGGCCGCATAAACAGTAATTTTATAAACAAAAACTGTTATAATTGGCATGTCTAGTCACTTCCTGCAAAAAAACACGTCTAAAGTTGTCTTACAACAGTTGCGTTGATTCTCTGGTTTCTCATTCGTTTTTTTTTTTTTATCATGTTCAGAGTCTGTTTCAATAATTCGAGAGCGAAATACAATACCAAACAATCGTAGAAACAAAACAAATAATGACAAAAGACAATCGAATATACTTAAATTGATTATAAATTTTCACTTTCAATTTGTTTCCACAAACTTATGCTTATAAGGTTGGGTTAGCACTTGATAACTCGTTGCTCCTTTTATTATACTTTTTGAACATACCCATTGAAACTCGTAAATAACCGACATTTTGGTGGTGAATGTACTTTTACTGCATGTGTGTGCAAATAAAGCGTGTTGGATGTACGCTTGCTGCATATGTGTGCGTGTTTCTCCTGAATTTCCCCTATATGAGCTTGTAGGCAAACTCGGATGACAGCCGAGATTGGTATCTTCATATAGAGTGTTTTTGTTTTACATTAATAGACGCGTGCTCTCTGCATCGCGGCTATCGTGTTCAAGAAGTTATTCCCACAACATAGCCTTAGGTTCCAAGCATTCCTAATAATCGCCCGCAAGAAAACTATTTGAAAACTACCCTACCGACATATCGTCGGCTTTCAAATGTGACATTTGGCATTTAGATGACAATTTTCAAACATTTATCTGCCGCAAATTTGTTTATTCCTGAAAGGATTGTTTAATTTAAGGTAATATTTTAGCTACTAAAAAACAACATGAATCATTTCGAAGAACTAGAAGCCCTCGATCCACGAAATACAACATTCACAACTTCTCGCATAGACACGCCAACCCCACACAAAGTTTCAATCGTCCTGTTGGTACATCAATATCTAAAGGTAATTTCGATTGTTTTTTTATAATTGAATATTAATCGTTCATTTTTTTTAATTTATAGGCAAAACAATCAGCCTCCGAACTTGGTTTAATATTTCCCGCCCAGTCGCGACAGCGCTTCTGTATGCTTCTGTTGAAGCTTATTCAGTACCCAGACATGATGTACAAGGATCTGCACAACCTGCTGACGTCAATGCGCTACAAAATCGATACTGTACATTTGGAAGGATTCGAGAAATGCATGAGTGACCTCAACAGTCTAGGCCTGGAGTATCTTTTCGATTTATTTGAAATGCAGAACTTTGATAAAATCCTTTCGGACTCGATTGGCGTTAGCCAGTATGGAATCGTTGGCCTCTACATTCGGCGAGTTGCTGTGATTCTAGACCGAATGTCATTTCCCGAAATGCTCAGCCTATACAAAAACATCTGTTTGTACTATGAGAAAGGTAAGTTAAGAAAAGCAATCGATTGGGTTACACATTTGCCGATTTAGGTATTTTTTCTGTTCACGAGATTTTTTGTCATAAGGTAATTAATCGTTGTAGGAGGTCGTACATACATACATCTAAGGGAAATGGGTATTCGGTCTGGTTATAAGTTTATTGATTTCAGTCTTGTTTTAGTGACACGCACATGTTAATACATAATGTGCTGTGGTGGGCTATCTATTAAGTTTTACGACACAAAATCTGAAATTAATAACACACTCAGTGTCAGCTTTAATAACTTAAAATGCTTTTGGCAATATTTGCTAAGTTGGTAGCGTAATATAACAATTAGTTACATTTATTATGAGCTTTGATGAATAAGCTGTATCCATTTTATCAATAGCAATTTAAATGGCACAAGCTAGATAACATGTTTAAGAACAGTAGGCTAAAATAGAATAGACACGATAGACCAATTTATATTCTCCGAATCCTTTGTGGTTGTCCATCCAATCAAAAATAAACCGGTTCTAGTTTTGTAATTTTTATTTTCAAAAATGGGATTTTTTTGGCTTATGCCTCTTCGGTGGGGTATAAGAACTATAAGTCTTAAAATAGATTTGAACTCATATGCCACTAAAATGGGACACCGTTCTCCACTTCACTAGCATTTTTCATCATTTAAGTTGGATCAAAAACCTTAATTGCCCAGACTGTATGTTATTATGCCTATTCTTGCTCGCCTTTATTAGAGACATCACTATACAATTAAATACCTTTTTTAGGTATTCGTATGATGGCGATTGGTCCCCGTGTGTCAAATCTCCTTGGTACTTGTACAAACACAACAGAAAGCAAAGAAGAGACAACAATTGAAGAGGTAGATTCTCTGCCGGTGGTCGATAACGCCCATCATCATCGAAATCCCCATAGCAAATGGTCGGCAAAGCAAGCCGACCTCTTTATAACCCAACAATGCAGCTTACTGGAGAGTAACGAAATACGCGCTTTGCCTCCCATCGAAATGCAAACAAAGCTGAACGAAATAATTCAAGATAATCCATTGAATTCGCAAGCATTCTTCCTCACCTACATGAACAACCTACGACTGCGTGATTATTTCAGTTCAGTCGATGCTCTGCATCGAGCCTTCGATCGAAGTCCCATGCAAATGATGACGAACTACGAGCACAAGGGTTTTCAATTCTTCAGTATAAATCTAGCGGTTATGCATGCTAATTTTGGTCACCGTGAAGAGGCGCTGGAATCGCTCAAAGAGTGTATAATGCTGGCACAGGAGAACGGCGACAAGCGATGTCTGGATTTGGCGAATTCCTGGTACTGCATTCTCAACAGCAACAAGATTGATCCTTTTGAGAAATGCCTTCCCGATCTACAAGATCCATGCATGATTCAGAGTCTATCGTTGAGCATTCAGTTTGTTGTTAAAGTTGGCGCCCAATGTGGGTATCTACCGTTGGATTTGTTTGAACTCCTTCAGAAGAGCGATGAACTCAACTGCAAGAATTCTCTTATGGACTATTTCTCTGATTCTTTGGCACTTCGATCTGCCCTTTGGAACCTCTATGGGCACAATGAAATGTCTTCAATGTATGCACAACTGTTGCTTAAATTAAAGAAGACATGGGTATTTGGTGACGTTGGCAATAGCGAAAGTGTCTGCATGGTACTCTGCTGTCTGGCTCTGTGGCTTAATATTCAAGGAGAATATGCTTTATCATCTGTGGTTCTTCACCACACCAAAGAGAGATTCCCACGAAATCCTTACTCTAATAGCTGGATGATCTGTGAGTGCTACATAACCATCCACCAGTCAATACTTCGTTGCAAGTGGCAGGAAGCTTCGCGAGCATGCTGTCAGTTGTATGTGTTTGATGAAAACGCCGCAATTCTCCAACGTGCCTCGGTTCTCATTGCTAAACGATACCTTACTACCGCTCGAACGATGCTAGACAAACTTCTCATGTCAAGGGATCTCGATTGTTTGACACAAGTTCGTGCTCTAATTCTGCTTGCGTATTCGATGATATCTCAAGACAAAGTCAATTCCGAGGTGATAGGGACCTTAAACAAAGCATCAACGTTGGCGCTGCAGTCCTATCTTGAGTATGAATGGGCCATAACCGATATGATGTTCGCCCAGGTGCTGCTTCAAATGCAAATGCCTCAAAAAGCTCTGCAATCTATCAAAAATGGCATGGAGAAGATATATGCCAATGGAGGACTTTATGATCGTGCAAAAGCCAGTTTTGTTTACATGAGATGTTTAGTTGCTACAGCACTGACGATTGATCAAAAGAAAAAATGCTTAAAGGAGTGCAGGCAGCAAATCGACGAAGCTATAGGTTATTTTAAAAAACTAGACGCCTACGCCAAAGTGCTTGATGTTTACAGTTATTTGGCGAAGCAGTACAATGAACTCGGGATGAAACCCGAACGGAATAGATATGCAGCCCTATTCAAACAATATCACATGGAGTTCAACATCGCCGAAGAGTATTTAAATGTTTTCTTTTAATGAAAATATGTAGTTGTTTTTGTATAAATAGTTGTAAATAGATTTTTGTATATTTATTTGTTAAAATAAAGTTTGTTAGGTATTTAAGAAATATTTTTGTTGGCCTTGTCGACTTCAACGGTTCAGTTGGCAGAACTTGTATTTGTACTATTTTATTTTGTATGAGCTACGTGCAACACTTACAGACTTAACAAGTGAACAAATTGAAGAGATATCGAATTGAATTGAAAATCCATATAATAAGTACGATACATTTAGGCGTTGTTAAGTTACTTACATTATGTAGGTACATAATAAATTAGGCAACCAAATCAGATATCAGGGCATACCTACAAGGTAAAAGCAACAAAAAATGTTGCTTAAGATGCAGCCCTGACGAATTCTCCAGAAGTGGAAACACACTCCTATTTTGCCAAAAACGGCGAATATATGTAGGTGTACCCATTGCTGCGTATGCAAACTCATGCTAAAGCAAGATGCAATAGAAAAAACAAACCACCTGCGTGGCGATAAAGCAGATATGGAAAAAGCTAGATCGCAAGCGCTCCAAGAGTTTAATATCTCTAATCAGACTGCACATCGGCTCCGTAATAGGTGTCATTACCGGGCACTGCTTGATAGGCCAGCACGCAACGATCCTCGGAGTATTTTGAAATGATTTCTGCAACGACATAAACTCCATGTCGGAGATTACTAATACAACGATCCTAGTGATCTAGCAAATATTGACATAAGTAATCTCGCACGGTTCGTAAGGAGCTCCAAGTGGTTCAACTAATAGGGAGGAAAGTTCCTAGATTCAATGGACCAACTATGGTTTAAGTATGTCAAGCTTTTCTGCTTGGCAGCCACCTAACCTAGCCTAAGAGGAAGCCCATCATTAAATTTGTTAACCTTGACACCCTGTCGCTGATATATCCTAATTAAACCTTAATTTGAATTAATGCTTTGTAACGTTAAATTTTGAAAATACAATATGTGACAAAAATGAGTAACAAGGTTCTATGTGAACAAATGCACCATTAAATAAACTGCAATTTGTCTTTATTATACGAACCCCTACATACATATATGAAGCCAAATATAAAAAAAAAAAATATAAACATACTTAAGTAAACAATAGAGACCAAATATAACGTTTTAACATCTAACATTTCACATCTGGTCGTTATGGTCAGCATATTATTTATGGCTATCATATATGTATTATTTCATCACTGCACGCGACCAAAAGCCAAACAGGTAGGTAATGAGTTATTCTCATATAACACATATATAATACCAGGAATAAGTAAAATCAAAAGTTTTTTTTTTCTCTAAAATTTTAAAAATGTGCTTTTCATTATGTACGAGAATATTAACATAGCCCTTAAAAATATGTTTTTTAGTGTTTTAAAGTGTTCTCAAATAATTGATCTTCATGATTCCCATATGACCTGAGCAATTAATTCCACATTTATAATCATATCAACGAATTTATCACTAAAGTGCGACAATACCTATTAAAAAAAAAACCTTCCTACCTTAAAACAACAAACAATCCTCAAGAGTATTTGCCTTCATGGTCATAACATTCTGAATGGACAAGCTAAAAATAAAAAGTATGTATATACACACCACGACATCGACACACCAACTTAACGTAAAAACACGTCAAAGTCTAATCAATATATTTAATAAAGAAAAAATATGACACAGTCTAGTTTGTTTACACCCCCATACCATTTGATGTCCTTTCATTTCAAAAACAATAAATAAAGTCATTAATAAAATTACAATTACTAGCATTACATTTATGGTCAACTTTGAAAAGGGTAACAGAGTTTCACGGCTTTCAAATCCCGTATATTTTTTTTTTACTTTCCATATTAATTTGTTATTTTACCGTTAAAGTAAAACAAACACTTCCAGTTATTTAATTGACGTTGTTATTTGAAAAAGTATGCAATTAACTCTTATTGGGCAACCTTCATTATATGTATGTAACCATATCAACATACATACCTTTGGTGAAATCTTGACACTAGTTACTCCATACTTGTGTCCCAATAACGGTGATATATTTAAATCTTCCACAAAGCCCATACCGACTTCCCATTTCCAAATTCGAATCGTTTTATCACTACGAATAGTAATTGAAAAATTATTTTAAAAATATAGATATTAAAAACAAAAGACCAACCCGGATCCAGTAACTAGTAGAACATTACCCCAAAACTCGAGACACGTCACATCTTTTGTATGAACCTTTAGCTCTTGTAAGACACTAACGTTTTTTGCTATTAATTTTGACATTCTTTCTGTTTATTAGAGCTTTAATTGCGACTTAGATTTAAAATAAACTCCTCAGCTGAGATGTATAGAAAATAAGGCACGAGATTGTTTCAAGGCTTTGTTTATTATTTTTGATTTAATTAAAATTTAAGACACTTTGATATGAACATTGTCAGCTAACGGCACCACAAATGATACTAATGACAATCGACCCTGCGAACGAGAATGAACCCTTTTCATTCAAACACAAGACACACAGGATAAAACCAGTGTCATTGTCCAGCAAAGAGGATATATAATACGACGCCAGTCAAGAGTGTTGACTGTTGAGTGTCCTTTTGTGAACAAATATTTAAAAGAGAAAATCAATAAATTTGTATGCCATTCAATCACAACAGCATTATATCTACATAGTTTTGAATATATAAATATGCAGGTACGTATATACCTAGGTCAACTAAGAAAAATACCTGGTTAAAAACTTTCCTCAACAACTGTGAAGTGTGAGCATACAATTGTGATTGCTTCGTTTAAGCTTGAGTAAAAATATACTACTTCTTTAACTTTCGCTAGACACCTGCTGTTTTTCTCAGAGTAAGTCAAACTTATAGCTCGTGTTATTTTAATTAAATCAGCTGTCTATTTCCTTGGCAAAGGATCCAAAATCTACATTTACGATTACAGATCGAGGACAGTAGCAACGGATTTTTTGACCTCACCGATACATTGAGAAAAAATTGATCCACAGAAAGATTTGTAGCCATCAAAAACAAAAACTCCGGTATAACACTTCGGTTCGCAGGCTTATGTCTTTTTATTAAAGAAGAAGAAAATTATAAAAATTACTGTGAGCAGTCATGTTCCCATTTGCGCACATGCATGTGCGCGCACTCTTATACAAGCTGATGATCAAAAATACTCAATGTCGATCATCTCTGCTGATGGTACTCCTACTCATTTCAGAAACCAAACTGTTGCGAAACTAAAGGTAGCATGTGCGTGCCTATAGCCGTTTGTTTATTTTCAAGTACTTTTGTCTTTTTCTTTACACTACATTTCCAAGTACCTTACCATTTGCAAAACTGAGAAGACATCTGCCGCAAAAGTAAAAACTAAATTTTTGGTTCATGAGGCCAGGCGCGCACATGCAACTAAACAGTTTGGTTTCGGTTTTGAGCACTATGGGATTATATGACAGTCCGCGCACTTAAACCGGCGCGCACTCCCGTATAAGCCCATTGTGCTAAAAATGGAAACCAAACTGTTTAGTTTTATGTGCGCGCCTGGCCTAAACGTGATCCTGATAGACAGCAGGATCTCAGTAGTTAAATATTGAACCGATAAGATTATGCAGTCTACGGCCAGGCGCGCACATGCAACTAAACAGTTTGGTTTCGATTTTGAGCACTCGGGATTATATGAGAGTCAGCCGGTTTATGTGCGCGAACTCTCATATAATCCCATAGTGCTCAAAATCGCAACCAAACTGTTTAGTTGCATGTGCGCGCCTGGCCTACGGCGCCAATTATAACTTTCATTAAAACTTATCATTGAAAATTTTCATTTTAAGTTTTGTGGCACTTAAATAGCAAAATCATTGTATATGTTAGCTGTGTTCCATTGGGCCTTGCAAAGTACTTTTTAGTACTTCCCAGTAGATGATGAATGAAATGAAATGATTTTGTTTATTTGTTTTTATAATTTATTCTAAATTAGAAAACAAATCAACAGGAATTACTACGTAATTTCTTTTTATTGATGGTGTCTTTTTACCTTATTTAGTTACTAAATTACTGAACTACTGTGAACTACTTCGATCTCAGAGTAGAAGTAGTTGACTGCAGCCAGAAGTGCTTGACAGTAGATACTAGAGCGCAAAGGAACATATAGCTATTACTGTCAGGTGAAGAGGTAGCGACTTAATTATTTATTCTTGCCAAAATAAAATTTGGTTTTGGCCCAACCGTCCACATAAAATGACATATCATTTCAATGATTGAACTATCTAATTTCGCAAATTCCAGAAATAATTGTTTTCACCTTACTTGAATTTAGTCTGGATTCTTTTCATTGCTTTTTTTATGCATCGAGCTTTGACATTTCAATAGATTCCACTTGGGTGGGTTTGTATGGAAAATGAGATGATTTGGAATCAAGTTTGGAAATTTTCAACGAAATAACGTAAACGTATTATTACATGCCACCTTCATTGTACATGAACGATGCTTGGATTATAAACA
This sequence comes from Leucozona laternaria, assembly GCA_932273885.2. Classification (NCBI taxonomy): domain Eukaryota; kingdom Metazoa; phylum Arthropoda; class Insecta; order Diptera; family Syrphidae; genus Leucozona; species Leucozona laternaria. The sequence goes on from OW026368.1 coordinate 4,087,775, forward strand.
TCCTGCACTGAAATCCTGAACTTGAGTTGGGATGTTAAAATAAATTTGAAGCAATTCCTATTTATAAATTGAAAATTTTCTTGGCACCACTTTTAAATGACAAAAGTTAATCATCACGCAAATGTCACTATCTGTCAAACTACACTCTGACATTTCCATTGTCATTTTGGCTCCTACTCCGCATAGGTTTTTTCCTCAGACAATGGGTGCAGTTTCCTTTTTATAAATTAATTTCATTTAATTATCTTAAATAAGCATTATGCTTATGAGATAATTCTCCTTTTAAAATATATTTACAAAATAGATTACATACCATCCAAAATTATCTAACAGACTGTATAAAACCAAAATGAGAAATTGAATACTAAAAAAACATAAAAAGTGTTTTCGTGTCGCGGATTGCTGAAAAACCAAAAAAAAATTATTTTTTTTTTTGTTTGTTGGTGTGTTGAAATTTTGCTGTTTTACCCTAGCAGACGAAAGATAAAAGCGCTACAGTAAATAAATAAATACTGAACATTTTTGTTTGCATTCGTATTCCACCCCTCGGTTAATAATTAAAAGCACCAAGATTGAGAAAATAAAGGCAACAATGACCGGGACACCGGCCAAACAGAAGTACACCTTCACTAGTTATGTTAACTGCGCGGAGGTAAGTGTTAAACAACTTCACAAAAAAATGTGTATTGTCATCTTGTGTGGCTCTAAAATTTATCCCTCGTGAGCTCATCTATGAATAAATTCTTGATATCATAATTGATTGCTTCCGCATCCCCTTTTTTGTGTGTCAACTTTTGTTGCTGCTGTAGATGCAAATGGGGGAATTAACTATTAAATTTTCTGTTTTTCATTTAGGGCATAAATGGGTGTGAAGATGTGCCAAACCTGCAGAGTCTTAAGCCCAAACTGCTTGCAGGTGAGATTAATTTAATTTTGTTTGTTAAGATAACGTTTGACTATAAAAGTGCAAATTTTCTGTGTCAGATGAATTGGAAGTAGCCTCAGCCCCTGTGTTTATGTACCCGCCAACAAGTAAAATATCGGACAATAATATACAAGAAGCGATTCCGGGTCTGCTAACGGTGACAAATTTTAAATTGTCTTTTATGGCATGCAATCCCAACGAGGTAAAAGTTCACACAATGTCTTTAATCTGTGTATAATCATCTAACCAACAATTCTGGTATTTTATTATATACTTAGCAACAAGGAGCATATCAGGAGAATCTCTTTCTGGGCAAAAACGATGTCACGCTGAACAACATAGATTTTATCTATCAAGTTGTGGACAAAAAGAAAAAATTATTGCTTGTACCAGAACAGAAAATAAGTTCGAGAATAGATGCTCTTCATATTATTTGCAAGGTTTGCACTTTTATCACATCGATTGATTTTCACTTCACCCACATTTCTGGATAAAAAAATCTTCCATTGCGTACTTTCCTCTTTTTTTTTCCGTGATGCCATATTCCATAAATAACTTTTTTTATTTTTTTTTCCTTTATTTTTACAGAATTTTCGCTTATTGAAATTCTCCTTCAAAAGTACTGCAAGAGATCAAGGAAAGGTCATTGCATCGGCACTTGCTAGGTTCGCATACCCATCGCGCCATGACTTGTCGTTTGCTTTTTGTTTCAAGTAAGTTGGGTCTATTTTTATTTTTTGTTACAATCCAATAATAAGTAACACTTTTATTTCATAAATTGTGTATTGTACACACATTTCTTTTTGCAATTTTTAAACACATCTAAAGGGTCCGAAGGTAAAGTCTTTAGGTAGTGAGTAGCATTAAATAAACATTACATTGGTTCATTTGAGTATTAAATGCAGTATGGGTCTTATGAAATTTTGTTAAATAGAATTTAATACCATTTCCATTTTTAATGTAATCATTTACTATTCAGTTCTTGTTGTAACCCATTATATTTGAACATAGCTCTAAACAAATTCACGCTCAGAGTAATTATGGGAACATTTAAAATTGATTTTCTGAACTCGCTTAAATTAAAACGAAAACAACAATAAGATTTATTACCTTATCTTGTCTCTAGTTCTAGTTGTACACCAACTTAAATAAATAAAACGCTCCAAAAATATAGCTAATTTTTTTTTGCTGAATTAGTAAAATATCGAGACACACGAATATAAATTCAATGGCAGTGGTTTCTTGAGTATCAAAAATCAAAAAAAAAAAAACAATGTATCAATGTTGTATAGCAACATTTCTCCTTTTGTTAGTCCAATATTTCATTATATACGCGCATGCTAAAGATATAGATACTCATTCAATTGTTTAATTTTTAATTATTGTGGAGATACATTTCATTTTACGTGTTTCATTTTCTTTTGTTGTAGAAACAACCAAATATTCTAGCTCTTTTTATGCTAGCATAGCGTACATATTTTGTTTATTTTATATTTTTTGTAGGATATTTATTATCCTACTATTTATGAATTTCGAAAATAAATCCCGGTAACATTTTGGACTCGAAATATAGAAGATTTAAAAATGTAATTTGAACCAAATTGAATTAAACATTAAAGAAAAAGAAAATATAAACATTCAATCGAATAGGGGAATAGGTTTGAATGTTAAACAAAAAACAGATAGAGGAAAGAACTCTCGGAGACGAGTAACTTCATTCAATATAGACAATATAAGGGGTACCTACATACATACATACATCACAATAACAGGCTTGACTGTGACTGCATTTTATTGTTCCTGAAAGTCTAAAGAATGAAACAGCGCTTACCCCCATTTCATCCCAATATATGTTTTTAAATTGAGTTATTTCAATTATGTAAAAGTGTGAAGGCATAAAATATTCAGCCTAGTATTAATATTTGATACATAAGAAGACAGATTCTTGTGTTGACCATACACTTTGGCGCTTTCTATCCTTTCGAACAATAACTTAAAAAAGATTCGGACAGTGGCTAAAATAATTTATTTATCACAAATTTTTACCCAAACTGCAGAATTAATCGAAAACGCCATAAGCGAGAAACCAACCGTCATTATGATATGTTATTTTTATCTTGAAATTTTGTAAAGTTAATAATTACATACATAACTGAGTTATAAATAAGTAAAGAAATCGTATGCCGTGCATAAATTACGTCACACGGTAAGGGGGGAACATTCCAGATTTGGGACGAAGAGTTCGGGGGATCTTTAAAATTATTAAAATTAAAATTGATTAAAATTTTGTTAGCTAATTTATATTTTATGTAAAATTTAAATGTAAAGAGTATGTCTAACAATATTGGAATTTGTGTGACGTAATATATGGCAAAAAATGGTGAAATTCCAAACTCTATAAGGGCTAAATTCCGCGAGTATGAATAATTTGCCCTGTGCACTTTCTATTCATGCTCAAAATATGCGCGCATAAATTTGCCTCTCTGTGTGCACGTCATTTGTCAGAAAATTTGAACCCTACTCTTGCGGAATCGCAAGTGGTTTATGTACCATCTACCACATTGTTAATTGTTAAAATAAGCTTGTTAAACTATACTTGTTGTTTTTTGGTATAGGTCCACAGGCATCAATTTCCAGCTATGGAACTTGCTACCGGTATTTTCTAACATGCATAACAAAACATGAATTCTTATAAAACGTATTAGAAAAGGCTTTTCCACACTTTTCTTTATATCTTCAGATCTTCTCAGTGTGAATACTCGAGAGCTTGAGAAAACAGTGGATTAGGTGCCAAATTTATTAAGAAAAAACAGAGTTCATCAAATCAAATTCTCATTCAAATTGAGACTAACTATTTTTTATATCTAGGAAATTAAGGCCAATATTTGGTAGAAACCGAACTTCAGCCAAGTCATATCCAAGATTGCTGAAATCTACAATATTCACTGTCGAAACTTTGGGGACAAGCGCGATATAGAATTAGTTTTCCATTTTATGTCATCACCCTACCGTAGCTAGATCGATGTTCCATTCATTAAACACCTTAAACGTAGTTCTGGAAATAAAGAACTTGAAGTAAACGTATATTCCCTAATCAATTAATTTGCCCTGACCATCTTTTTCTTTAACTCCATCTTTTCTGAGTCCAATCAATTAATAAGTTAATTATTCCTTGCTTTGTTTGTTTCTTATTTTTAGTGAATTTATATACAAACATATTTATTTTTATTATGGTTTTTTTTTTTTGTCCAGGGAACATTATTACAACACAGTAAAATCAACAGTGGCAATGTTTTCAAGCCAAAACGACTGGGCAAAAGAACTTATACGTTGCGGTGTCGAAGATTTTCGTATAGTTACAGCCGATTCAGTACAAGCAAATAGTGGTCTTCCAGCGCATTTCGTTATCCCAAAATGTTACAACATTGAAGAATTCAAAGAGCATTTTTCGTCGTTTTGTGATTCAAGAAGTGCCTTCTGGGTAGGTTGATTTCAAATCAGAACTTAGTAAACAAAATGACTTGTTATCTAGGTTTACAGCTATGCAGGCGCATCTCTGATCAGAATGGGTGAGCTTAAACCAGAAATTCAGGAAACCACGATTGAGAATATCACCCTCGAAAAAATAAGAAAATGTGACCCCGAACAAAAACCTCTGCATATAATGAATCTTTCCGAAGCGCTACCGAGCATACAAGACATTCAGCAAGGCTATTTGAAATTCCGACAGATCTGCACGCCTGACAGCCCGCGACAGTTTCTTATGCAAGAAACCAAATACCTTACTTTACTGGAAAAGTCGGGTTGGCTTCTGTATGTGTCACTTTGCTTGAGCAATGCATCTGAAGCCGCCACACAAATGCGACAAGGCACAACCGTTGTGCTGCAAGAGAACAACGCTCGCGACTTATGCTGCGTGATATCCAGTCTCACACAGATTATCCTGGATCCTCTGTTTCGAACAATTGACGGTTTTCAATCGTTGATTCAAAAAGAATGGGTCGCTCTGGAGCATCCCTTTCTCGATCGTCTTGGTCATGTTTTCTCCGCCGAAACGGAAAAAGTGTCTCCTCTGCTACTTCTATTTCTAGACTGTGTATGGCAGCTATTGCAACAGTTCCCCGAAGAATTCGAGTACAGTCAGACGTATTTGACAACAATCTGGGATTCAGCCTTCCTCCCAATATTCGATACATTCCAATTCAATACGGAGCACGAACGATTTAAGGCAACGATAGTGAGTTTGATTTATTTTTTTTCTTTTATCGAAATACTAAATTGCTTTCTATGTATTTAGGAATTGAAATTAATCTTGCGGCCAGTGTGGGACTGGAGTGAACAATTCGCGGACAAAGATAAGGTTTTCTTTACAAATCCCTTTTACCAGAAGCGACAAGAGGTCTTGAGTCGAAAGTCTATTGCGATTCCGCCAAATGCAATCCGCCTACCAGGATTACAAAAAGCCGGTTCAAGGATGACTTTCGACCCTAGCTTATTTTCAACACAATCTACTGTTCCAAAGGTACCTCCTAGTAGCTATGATATTTCTAACTTTTAATATTTAAATTGGAATTTTCTAATTGTTTTTAGGACCGCTTTCTCGAACCTCGACACAATATAAGCCATCTGGAAATATGGGAGCAATGCTACTATCGATGGATCCCAATTCTCGAAATCAAATCTGGTGGTTTCCCTCAAATCGAACTCTTCCATAGGCTTTTACACAACAATATTGGCAAAATGCAACGAGCACTAGAGACACGAGACTTTGATGACCTCCCCGAAAGCGGCTGCTGGACATCCACAACAACGAATAGTAGCACATCAGCTGCGGCATGTACCAGCAGCAGCAATCAATCAGATGACAACGAAGCGGTACAACTAAGAACCAAATCGAATAATACCACACCAACGAACAGTCCAACTCAACTACAGTGTCTACCAACAATCACTTCATTCTTCCCATTCAGCACTTATACCGGAGATTCAACACAGCTAACTGATATCCTTACCAATAGCAATGAGCTCATTATGGAAGGTTCCATAATGGAAAGACTATCGATTGCTCAATTTCCCGATTAAAAAAAAAATAACTCAAAAAAACCCTGAATACCTATCCTTTATTTTTTTACCAACACCAATTCCAAAAACAAAATCAAAGCTATATAACTTACAATATATTTTTGAAAAAAGTATTATTTTTTGGTTGCGATTCGATTTTATTTTATAAACAAATTCGAAGCAAATTTAATGAAAAATTTTGTATGCGATGGAAAAATAACAATTATTTTTAAGTACATAATTTTAAAGAATGAATTTATAAGAAAAACACAAGCCTTAATAATTGAGTAGCAATTTTTATTTATATCTTTTTTTTTTGTAAAAATCTTATATAATTAATTAAGTATCTCTTCAGTTTAACTCTACTTACATACAACTAATTAGATAGATGATGTTATTAGAATATTGTAAACAAAATATATATTGAACGATTTATTTGTTTTGCATTTCATAATAAAGAGCAGTTTATTTTTAAAATAAAACACAAACTATATCGCCATAAAAAGAGTAAGCAAACAATTTATTAACATGCCTAAAAAAAACTCACTTGTACAAGTTATTTCTTTTTTAATACAGGCAACAGCCTAACTACTACTCACATATCTAAATATGCACCTTTATATTTTTATTATTTAGCACTTTACTTTAATTTTAAACTTCTGTTGGTTTTTGTTTGTAAGCGAGTGTTTAGTTTTTCTTTTATTAGGCTTGTTTTGTTGAGCTTAATTAAAATTTTTACCAAAACAAGTTAACATTACATTGATCTGCTGTTTAGTAATTATATGGCTTAACGTAGTACATTGCGGTTACTAGCTCACACAGTTACTAGCTCAACAAAACACCCCTATTATTTATTTTTAATAAATTCATACTTAAGAAGAAAAGTTATTTTTTCAAATTACAAAATATCAGTATAATATAAACAAAATAGTTATGGAAAGAGGAATATTATAAATTAAGCTAAAATGATAATAATTTAAAAAAATATATTATTTACAAAAAAAAAAAAATAATGTTACGTACAAGTTTCTCTTATTATTATTATACTTTAATTAACCCTTATTTATTTGTTACTGTTGAAATAAAAATTTAAAATTTGATTACAAATATTTCTTTTTCTTATTTTAAAGTGGATAAAGATGCAGTTAAACTGAGAAGAATTGTTAAAGTGTAGTTGTAGGTATTGAACGGAGGACTTACTTACTTAAGGGCGCGTTACATCAGACTGCACTGCGGGTTAGCATGATTACATTCCACTTAGGTTGCGGTTTTTTCCTCGAACACATCGTCACTCAGAGGGAAGACATTCAATGTCGGAGCATTGAAACCCACTCTACCTAAACAAGCAGTGATTGGAGAGTCATTCTTCATTTGATCTCAGCTTTGTAATTGATATCTGGGGGGGTATTCTTAAATGCGCGGCGGATCGCTTTAAAAGCGATTCCTCACTTTCGACCGAGTTCTCTTTGGGTTATTTTCAAATGCGAACGAGGACGAAAATGAACATTCCATTATTTTCCAATATGACATTTTCCTTTTATAATTCCAAAGATTTGCCAGCGGTTTTCCGTCACGATTTGTGTTTTTATTTTGTTTTTTTTTTTTTTTTACCAGAAATAGCCTTTTCTGTACAATACATGCAATTACAAACTCTCATACTCAAATTTTGATTATACTCCAAAATTTGCTGTCGGCTCTTGGTCTCGATCTCGATGTAATAGCAGCAGGATCAGTTATAGACGAATTGGTCTCCGCTGTTCGTCAATATGTGGGCATTAACGTTTGCAGTCATGTTTGAACACCGATACGGAAGAAAACGATTCTTATATTTATACCCTATCACGAATTCCATCGTAATCGGAAACTTGTTACGAATCCCGAAAAAAGTATGTCGGAATCCATCGTAATGAAAAATCCCATACAAATTGCCATTACGAACGGATTCTATGATAGTTTTTCTTCGGGATTCGGAAATATTCCGATTACGATGTAATTCGTGATAAGGCTGAATATCAACGAAGAATGAGTTTTTTCAGGGAATGAGACGGAGCAACTTTTATTATTGGTTATAGTCATTAAGAATGAGGATTAAGCCTACTGAGAAAACTATAAAAAAAAAGCGCCCAGTACTTTGCCCACCATTGCTATGGAAAATATTATAACAAAATGTATTGATTGCTCTAAAGAAAAAACGCCATAAACTTCGCAAATTGCATAAGCTACAATTTAAATTTGTTTTTTTAATGACCTGAGTTTTTGACAAACTTATAAAACCACACACATCGGGGTATTTGCCCCAAAAACCGCTCAAAAATCCATTTTTTCAATATGAGGTGAAAAGTAATTTTTTTCCTATCTGTAGTTCCATACGCATGGATTATACCCATTGATCTATGGTTGCAGCATAGAGTACCTATATTAGAATAACCCCCAAAATTATTGCACATAGTATTGGTCAATAACTTGGAAATAAGCTGTAGATTCTTACCTTTGAAAATACACAGCCCTATTCTGCTATCCTATTCGATCGAAACTTTCGATTCACGTGAATTTTTCATTCCATTTACCTCAAATTATTTAGATAAAACTTATGTCTTCCCAATGCAAATCTTAACCAGTACTTCTTTTTGAAATTTTAAAGAAGATCTTACTGTCTTAATTATATTTTTACCATCATTTTGACGCATTATGGAGCATTCACTTCCTTCCCGCGGATAGCAGAATGCAAATGTTCACGCGAACGTTTTAGCAGAATAGGGCGGACAGTGTTTGTCATTTGACAAAAAACACTGTATCAAATAAATTAAATAAGGATATTTTAAGCCCCACTACCTACTTTTACTACATACCATCTATCTCATCACGTTAATGGAATTATCATGAATGAACATGCATTCACTTTTTATAATATTTCTGGGTCGATTCATCAATAAAGATTAAATTTGTAACGCAATTACATGATTTTTCAGATTTATTGATATTTCTACCCCCCGTATCTCCCTTAGTATTGCTCCTTGCGAAAATATGACTAAGACTTTTTTTGTAGCTTATTTAATATACTTTCATTTTGTAGTGTATACTTTTCCGCTTATACCTTTGGTTTTCAAAATATTAGTGAAACACTAGAAAAGGGGAGCTTTATCCCCCCTCCTGTCTAAAGCTCGTGGCCCTGCACTTAAGATAGTGTGCGTTCAACAAATAGACTTTATATGGAAACTACAGAAAATCTCTTACGATTTTGTTTCTTCGGGTGAAAGGTACAAGAGATTTTAGAAGAAATTAAAAGAAAACGTAAAAAAATCTCCAGCAACTTGTTTCTTCGTGTGAATGGGGACTAACGGGCGATGTGAGCCCTGAATTTCGCCTTAAAATCTAGCTTTGAATTTTTTCGAAGTTAGTGTATTTTTAAATTATTATTATTTATCAATTAATAACTCGTAATACCTGCGACCCAACGTTCGAATTCGCAAAATCTCAACTCGCTAATTCTATTGCAAGCGCTCATAAACTGAAATAGAACAGCGCTTATTGCAGATTCTGTAGCACAAAGTCGGAAGCACTAACATTTGATCCTGTATTTATACATATTACCACTAATTTAAGCATTGAAAACCACTTTCAAATAGATTCGAAAGTAGAATTAAGTAACATAGTAGGGCCCCTGTACAATTGTTGCATATAAAATATATTAAAATGCCTTTTCATTCAATATTTTTGTTTTTAAACCATTTTGCACTTTATTGGAGGAAAAAGAAAAAAAAAACAAAATATAGTACATACACAATCATGATTATAATATAATAATAATAATAAAACACATTTCATGTCAAGGTATATTTATAATTTATAAATAATTAACGTTAGTTGTAAAAAAAATATTTATTTTTACATACACGTTTGGTTGTAAGTTAAAAAATAAAATATATAACAAAATCCTTTCCTTAAACATTAAAACATAATATTGTTATTAGATTTTTGAATATGTTATTGTTTTTGTAGTTGAGATCGAATAAATCATACAAAAAGTAAATACATTATACATTATTATTATTAATAATTGGGCGTACCTACATAAATAGTTGTACGTCATTGCAGTAATTAAATTTTATTTTTAAAAACTTTTTTCTTTTTTTAGTGTAGACATAATAAAACTTTATTCCTGTACAAATTCCGCATGTTAAGCACACTTTTACTTTTACTTTTACTTTTTTTTTTTATTAAATAAAACTTTCCTCTACGAATAAGGATTTCAAATCCATGTAAAACTTACTCAATAATATTTTTGTTTATCGTGATCAACTAATGTTATTTTTTGTTCTTGTTAACGTTTTTTTTATCAACTCGAATTATAAGTATTTATTTTGTTTGTTTTGATTTTATATTTTAATTATAAGATTTACTATTTAATTATGTGAAACGTATTACTAGATTAAATTAACTAATATATATGTAGGTCTTGCTGCAATAGTCCTAATCAGGTGGCAAGTAGGAAAACAATCGGTATTTCTCTCGAATATGTGGACGTACATCTTCGCGCTAGAAGTCAAAGATTTTAAAATAGATATTTAATAAAAATTAAATGATCTCTTATTAGTTATTACCATTTCGGCTAATCTCTCCAAAAATGGCAACACTTTTAGGAGCTCAGAATCGTTTTGATCCATAAACCAACTTTCTATCGGTATACCGTTTTCCAGTTGATATCTGTAAAAATAATATGTTTTGTTTAATTAGATTGCTTAAAATGCTCCATTCAAGTCTAACTAATATGGCCATTGATTCAATAACTTCAGATAAAATAGACTTTATTTTGATTAATATCTACAGCACAATTTAAACTTATAAATTTAGGAGCAGTTAGTGATTTCTGTATTGAGTTTTTTTGTTGTATTTTCTTTTAGTGCAACTCCGATTTTTATTTTTTTCTGGAAGAGGCTCGCAAGTCGCAACTGCTGGTATTTCTTAAATAACAACATACAAATTAATTTCTACGAACAAACATAATTTCTTTCCCCACACACCTTTGCGTTTGCTGATCAATCGTGATTCTAATAGAGACGTTCTCAATCTTCAATTTTTATTAACTTTTGAGACCGTGGTTACAATTTTCGCGCGCGAATCGTTCTCAAAAATGAAATGAAAATTTAACAAAAAACAAAATCGTTGTAGAGGGCTACCAATAATCCTTGATAAGCTGAAGCCAAAAACCGATTCAATATACAGACGAACGCACAAACCATACCCATAACCATAAAAATAAAAAAAACTTACCCAAACGCTTGCGGGGAGTTGTCTATAATAATCGTTTTAGACAAATCTCTGCCAAGTATGGTTAGATCTTTTATGTAGTTACCATTAACGAAAACACAATGTTCACGAAACAACCGATATCTGTGAATTTAAATTCCAATGTTTTATTACAATTAATAAAAGAAAAAAAACTAAACATTAACACTCACTTTATCCACTTCCTCTCCGGATCGAGCAAATTTAAAAGTTTATCAGCGTATACCCTCTTTGATGCGGTAAAAAGAATGACTTCAAAAATCTGCGAAACTCTTTCGAGGAACTCACGGAAATGCGGACGTGTCCTTACAAATACTGTGTATTTACAATCCTTTAAATTAAAGAGAGAATGAAGTTAGGGTTAAGGATTTAAAATAAAGAACAAAAAAAACAAAGTCATACCTGAAAGAGAACAGGAAACTTGAAACTAGCATCAGACAATTCTTGCAAACTACAGTGTACCAACGTTTCGTCCAAATCAAGTACCAGACTAAATTCAGGACTCGAACGTGTTCTCAGCGGCAGTGCAGGACACTTGGCTCGCATTTCCATAGTAAGTGGAGGTAAATGTTTGATAAACATATACGGATCGAAAGTGTCCCATTGCATTTCCTCTTGTCGCGTATCGGGAATTTCTTCCACTTCTGGACATTCCTCTTCTATATTGCTTACATGGGCCAGCGATATTGGTGTTGTGCATCCCTCCAGAGCGGCTGTGTACATCAAATTTGTCATGGCAGCAGTTGTCCCATGAATATCTTGCTGGTACGACTGATACGACGCCACATTGTGTATCAGTGTGTCTACTTCAATTGTATTGCCACCGTATGCAGCATTGCACTCAGAGGACGAAGACGATGAGGACGAGGACGAGGAACTATTGCTAGCCCCATGACCCACCTCCCCGATAGAATCCTTGTTGTTCGGAAGATTTATGGAAGAAAATATCGACGTCGGACTAGCGGGCAGATTTGTCAATGCTTTGAGATTATCAATAGCCGTTTGCTGATAGTAGGAGGACGATTGGGATGACGATGAGTCCTGTTCATATCCAGTGCACGAAGTGTCCGAAAAGTGCCCACTCTCTGTACAATTAAGCAACGTGTGCGCCAATATAGGATTGTATGGTAAAAGATCAGCAATGTGAGAGTAGTCCGAGTTGCTCATGGTCACACTGGCCATTAGGGTAGCCGCTGCCACCGCCGCAGAAGATGTTGAAGGAGATGAGTTTGTTGAGAACACAGAATTATAAGATGTCGTATAGTTCTGCTGATGATAAGATTCTGACGACGGTATTATCTTTTCAGGATCAGGTTCATCGAACATTGAAATCGATATAAGGTCTTGGGAACTTCGTGGAAAATTATAGAAACCAAAATTGGATGTTGTTGCGGTACTATTGGTGGAATTTAAGAAATGTGACGATGAAGAAAAGTAATTCTGATCGAACGTTGCAGTTGATGTGGACGCCGGAGCAAGAAAGATCTGCGACTGCTGTTGACTATTGCATGTTGTTGTGACTGTTGATGTTGGGGATCTAAAATCCAAAAAGGCAGCACTGGAAAGACCACAAAAAGAAGACAAAGCTGAGTCGGTAGCATTTTCCGAGGAAACGCAACACAGCAAATCTTCCGTGGTGGAATCCACTTCAGGCGAAATCATATCCAGCGCTCCCCGGCCTGTCGAAATCGAAGGCGGTTGTTCGTAGTCAGTTGTGCTGTCACATTCGGTGATACTCGTTAAATTGCTTTCATCTGGTTGAACAACTGATGATTTTGGGTGAGAGAGCTCCTGCGACGTTGAAACCGGCTCTTCCAAAGGACACTCAGAAGGTTCTGCAGGCTCGGTCCAGCCAGTTTTGCAACATTCAATAGTATTACCTACTATCGATGATGTTGTCGATACACTGCAACTATCTGCCTCTTCTTTATCATCCGCTTTTATCTTTAATGGTGGTGGATTATCGGACGTTGGTGGCGAAGACATATTATTCTCTGCGACTGCTGAAACTAAAAACACAGTTATCGTCTCAAATTAATAAGAAAATTTCCTAACCAATAATTCTCAAAATCTTACCATTTTTGGAAGCTATTAGTTTTTTCCGTGTACACACTCCCACTCCAGTGGCCTCGTAAAGAGCCAAACGGATTGCTTCTTTCTTATGCCATCGATTCTCTTTTTCGGTTGATTTTCTTCTTCGTTTACTGCCGCCGAGTATTTTCTGCTGTTGCTGCGATACTGCCAAAGACTTTGTTCTGGTACCGATAGAACGTTGTCCTGTCAAAACAACACTTAGATTACTTACCGGTGTTGTATTTAAACGTTTTACAATCGACGATAGATTTTTATTGCACTTGGAATTTGTTATACTAGGGCTGTTGTTACCGCTGCTACTGCTGCTAGTGGTGGTCGATGAAGCCACAACAGCTTGCGAAGTTGTTTTATTACTTGCGTTGTTATTATGGGTTATTTGCAGGCTTTTTATGCTTTTCGGTGTTGGCTTCAATCGCTTCGGTGATATTAAAGCGACTGAAGCTGACGTCGAGCGCATGCTGGAACGTCGCAAACGGCGATCCCTTCTATCGCTTCGAAGAAGCATTGCAACGGTTTTATGTATTTTTTTTTTAAAACTGAAAATAAAATAATGCAAAACTTAATGTTATGTCTACTTATGGCAAAGCATTGGTAACGACTGCTGTATAGGAATAGGGATAAATGAAAAATCACAACCTTTATTATTATGTATTTCAACAAACTTAAGCTAAGTTCAATTAAGAAACTGTCTCAAGGCACGTAGTTTCGCGTACGCGAAATTAGTTCTCATACCTAAACAGTGAGGTATATACATAGTGAGGGTTCTTTAAATCCAAAAAAAACTGCATATAACCGACCTTGCACCTACCCCAAATCCTATAGTGAAGCCAATCAGGGGGGTTGCAGGGGGCAGCATGCCCCCCATACATACCTCACTATTTAGGTATGAGAACTAATTTCGCTACGCGAAACTACGTGCCTTTAGACAAACTCTTAAATTAATTTGTATGAAAATCAAAAATATTGGTAACATGTCATTCTTTTGCGTGGACAATGAGGAAGTCTGCAAGTGCTACGCTGGCATTTGTTACGTAACGCAGTTCTTTTGGTGTTGCAATTTTAAATTCGCTTGACATACGCTCAAGCTAGCACTCCTTGGCAACTGCCTCCTACGAAAGTTTTTTAATGTCAAGAACAATAAAACCTAACTATAAGTTCCTTACAAATAAGCTTAGAGGATATATAATATGGAGTGCTTGTTTTTATTCGAATGCGTACCTTTCATAGGGGTCGCTGTTTGAAGTTTTTATGCACATTGGAGAAAAAAAACTAAAAAAGAAGATATTGAAATCTTTACAATAATAAACAAACACTTATTAATTTCAAGAATTACTTCAAATTAGAACAATTTAGAGAGAAAATAACCAAATTATGACTTTGATAGCAGCTGTACGATATTCTAAGACTTTATCTAAACCGAAAAGCGCCCCTATCAAGGCCCAGGCATTACAATGCATTAGGGATAGAAACGAGCACTCCATATTATATATCCTCTAAGCAAATAAGATTGATTTATTTCAGTTTTAAATCAAACCGACAGGAGGCGCGGATAAACATAAAAAAAATTAAAAAGTGGTGAGCTTAAGTAACCACCCACCCTGAGGGAGTTAAGTCTTGTAACGTCACTAGATAATCCGATTACAATGTTTCTTAAAGTTCAGTGGAAAACGTTTTTAATGTGTAAACAACTTAGCGCTCGACATTTGAACTGGGCTAAATATACCTACAACGTTCTTAACTTAAACGCTGAGTACCTCGAATCGCTCATCAGAAGGTTCGGATTCGAGCTCAGAGCATCAAAAATATTCGGTTAAGTATACCTAGTGTGGTTTCTGTCGCTGGAAGTATACCTACCTCATAAATATATAAACTTTTTAAACCTATAGATAGATATGTAAAAGTGAATAGCATGAATATCGAAGCGAAAATCCCAGAAGAACAAATAATGTCCATCTTTAGGTAATTTTACTTTATTATCGTTTTTTTTTAAACAAATCAATTTATATTCCAAAATCTCAAATAGGTACAAAATTTTAAATCCGTATTCCCATGCAAAATAATCTTTTCTGATTAGAAATACGTACATGGGTAGGTAGCTATTTTGAAAGCAGAGCAAAAAATAATCTTCAAATTAGCCATTCAATTACACATAGGTATAGAGTGGGATATACCTACTCATCAGCTCGACCGATGGCGTAATCTTCAATCAATCAATCTCAACCCTTGCAAGTTGGGAGAATATGTTTACGCAAATACGTATGTTTGTATGTATGATAAATGTACCATGTGATAAAACTGGGATGTAGGTATAAATCAAATTCACGAAGGATGCTAGATCGCCTAAGTAAAAACTAAACATCAATTATTGCACTTTTCTCTCATGTCCTCAAGACTCACCACTCGACATTGCCCATTTTTCCTCCCTAGCAACATCCTTTACTAGTAAAAACGATACAGAGGTTAGGTATACCTATAGAGAGTCGTCTTTCATAGCTCGTCCACGACACCTCCTCCTCCTCCTCCTCCTCCTCCTCCTGCCACCCACACCGCTCTTGGAATGAAATGTGCTCGGCTGGTAGAATTTTCCGTCGCCTCGAAACGAGAGGAAATCAAAGGAAAACCCACATACGCACGTATGTACCTAACTACAAAACAATTTGATATAAGAAAATACAGTCCCTCCAAAAGCCGTTCCCTATACACAGCCTCAAAAACTAGTTATTTTTGTTTTTGTATTTGCACTTGTTGTACTTGTATGTGATATCAACCATAGCAATAGCAAAGAGTGCGGCGCGGCGCCTAAAAGTGCTTTATTCTACGGAATGGAAGCTTAAAGATACAAAAAAAAAAAAAAACAACTAAAAATAGTGGATAGAGAAAACTGGGGAATTAAAAAAATCTTTAAAAACAATTGACGTCATAAGCGAAATAGGTGCGCAATAGAAAACCAGGAAACTACACCCGCCCAAAAGTTGGAATAGTTTTAACAAAGTAGATTTGCAAAAATTATTCACATTATTCGAATTTCAGAAACAAAACATAACCAAACCAGTCCCATTGATTTAGTTTTGATTTTGCTACAAGAAGAATGTTAAAAGAGGAGAGGCATACAAATATTATTACAGTACCTATACAAATAAATAAGATCTAAAAACAAAACCGAAAAAATAACAAGAAAAGAAAATATTAAACTAAAGAGCAAGATACTCACTACCTACCAGCTAAATCAAACGAATATGTTTTGTTTTGTGCGTTGCAGCAGAGTTACCAGAGAAAACTTCTAGTTAAAATTTGTTTTTGTTAATTTATAAAAAATATTAGTATATGTACCTACATAAAATATGTATTTAATTTAGAGCCGATTTTTCAATCATCAGTTAAAGAGTCAGTTAACTGTCGGAGGAATAAAGTTATTAGACTCTAAACGGTCAGATAACAGCATTGAATTTTTCAATCAAAATTAAACACTCGGTTAATTATTCTATAGAATAATAGCAGATGATGTCAAAATCAAAAAATATTCAAATCAAAACGTCACTTTTACTATTTCGTGTTTGTTTTATTGTTTTATACCAAATTGAATTATATTTTTAAACATATGTTATGGAAAAATATAAGAAATATTAAAAAAATAGTTATGTGGGTTTTGTCATGCCGTCCGTCGGTCTGTGCGCCCGTTGTAATTTGAGCTAGAGCCTAACTTTGAAATCTGGTGCTTTTCCATGGTTTAAATAATTCAAAAAAAAATTGAAAAACACTTTTATAAACAAAAAAATCAATTTTTTAGTGGGTAATTTTGACTCTTTGAATATATTCTCGTTATATATATACCTACATGGGCATCTTCAATATGTGGCTACACACAGTGGTTAACCAAAAGAGCAAGTTCGTGCGATCAAATCGTGCATTTTTCTTAACCTGAATCTTCTTCGAAAATCCACGTATTCCCATTCCGAAAATTGATTAGGTCTATTTCAAATGACCTTCTTTTTCTTGATTGATGATTCGAATAGACCATTTACATTTTCTTCTTCATAATAACATCGTCGATAACTTCAATATATTGAAAACAATATGAACTAGTTTTTTTGACATTTAATTTATTTATTCCTAAGAATTACTCCTTATCCCGCTCTCAAATGAGCAGATAACTTTATTCCACTGGTATAAGATTTATTCCTAGGAATTAGTTTTATCTGATTGTTGGAAAACTGATTTTTGGTCTATCTGAAGAATAAGGACTAACTGATGGCTTAACTGACTATTGAAGAATTGGCCCTTAACGACTTTTTGTATTATGCTGCATTTACACGACTGACAAATTGACAGTATTCTGGCATTTAACTGTCAAAAAAATGCCAATTTGTCAGTCGTGTAAATGCAGCATTAGAAAGATTTCTGAAATACAATTTAGTCATAAAATAAGCAATTCTGAAGCCTGATTCACAATGCGGCGAGGAAACGAGACGTGAGCGTGACGAGAACTCGTTGTTGTTGTCAAACCAATTTCAAATGAAAGCATACCTGGATATACACAATGCGGCGTTTCTCGTCGTCACGTCACGCCAAGAATTCGAAAAATTGAAAAGAAGACGCGACATGACGTCGATTTTCATTTTCCTAAGTAATTTACAGATTTTTCACAAAAGATGTAATCAATTGTGTCTAACAAATAAATTTATTGATCAATCTACTGTTTTGTAAGTTATTTTGTTTATATTTTATTGATTTTTTTTTTTACAAAAATGAGTTTTTGTCGTAAAAACGCTCGCTGCATTATGAATTGGGGGACGATTTTGTAACTAGAAAAAGATAAGACCGGTTTTCGTTACGCTCACGTCCCGTTTCATCGTCGCATTGTGAATCAGGCATGATTTGTTCCTTCTTAAAAAAAAAAAACTAACACCAAATCCACACAAGCAGGTAAATGCCCAATCAACGGTGGGCATGTTCTACAGCCGACATGTTCTTTCCAGTTTCACACTATTTTTTCATTCAGCGCTGGAAAAATCGGTCAATGGAAATGAAGATTTGCTAGTTGAAAGATTGTAAAAAGAAAAGCTCTTCTCCATCTGGCAACGCCTTTGGCTAACACTCACACTCAGTCTTAATTCAATTTAAATCGGAATCCATGCATACGTTTAAATAATAAGATTCATAAAAACAAGTGAAACTAAAAACACGACCAGCAGAAGTAGAATAAAAGAAACTGAAACCAAAGTAGAAATCTGAATATATCCATTGTCATTTCATTTGCAAACAATCCTATCCCTATGCCTCTTGTAGGTGTACCTACATTTATATTATTTTATATGTACAATGTACATACATACGTGCATAGATATATATATATATATGTAGAGCTTACTCCAATGAAAAAGAAGCGAAAGCACGAAGAGATAAAATAGATAAAAAAAAAATTACACCACAAAAAAATAAAGATCAACACTTTTTCCCGCCTTAACAAAATTATATCCAAAAATGAAACTAAATTTATTAACAAATAAATAACTTTTTCAACAATTTACCAATGCATTTCCAATTATTCAATTACGAAATTTTCATGTTGCAGCAAGAAAAATTTCATCTTTCGTTCGCTGAGTGAAAATTTAATGCAAAACATTGAAGTGTTGAGGTTTTTTTTTTCTTTTTGGATTGATGACCGGCTATTTAATGTATGGGCAAAAAACTTACCGCTTTGATTAAAGTTTTCCACTTTTTTCACACTTTATAATCATTTTCACATATTATAAAACGTTTTTTACTTGGAAAATAAATACTTTTTAAGGGAACGAACTTCCGAAGAGCTGAAAATTAATTTGTAAAACAACCCAATATGGCGGCGAATTTTCCCCATGGAATACTGAAAGAAATCTTGAAATGGGCGAAAGAGACAAATGTATATTCTTACGATATTTATAACATTTTTCGATGTTTTTTTTTTTCACTTCAATTTGCGATGTTTAGGTAATGTTTTCAAATAAAAATTGCATTTTTGTTATTTGTTTACAAAACAGAAAATAATAAATTTTAATTGATTACGAATATAAAGGTTGTTTTTCTTTCAATATTTTGTTGGATCGCAATTGTAATTCAAACATTTTAGAACATTGCCCCATCAAGGAATTCTAGAGTATCAACTGTGTTAATGGCCATGTCAACGTCTTTCCTTTGGATGGTTTTCTTTTTTGTTTGCGTGGTGCAATGGTAAGCTTCTCTGGATATTGAACCGACAAAGAGTTCTGTGGCACGTGTAACGAGAAAGACAGCTTCATTCGATGCAATATGCAGATCTGGATCTAGTTTCATTATGTTTCTTATCCTGGCAAAAGGCAGTTGCAGAAGTTTATGTTCATTCGTTTTCTCAGATTTTTCTAGAAATGCAAACATCAAGGGGTAAAACAACATTTTAATTCATAACCAATTGATTACGTTTATCTGATTCGTTTTCTATGCCGCTGCCGCCTTGAGCCAGAGTTTCTGTTGCCTCAACTTCTTCGGTAGTTCCCTCTATCTCGTTTTCGTTGTCGAAGTCAGGAACAGTTTCTTCTGTTAATTCATCTTGAAAGAGATCTTCGCTTGCCATCTGTGCAAATTGTTATTAAAATTTAATTTTATTCAAATTGTAGCGCGGTATTTTAATTTTTTTGTAAAAGTGTCAAAAATAAAATGAGCGCAAAAGTAAAACAAAAGTAAAAATGAAAATGAAATAAATGCGATGTTTTCAGTGATACCAATAAAAACGTACTATTAAGGGCTTGCATGCACTCCGACTCAGGGCAGATAATTTCAAATATGTATTTCATTGACTTATTATATATGGACTGCTAGTTGGTTGTCAATTCCATACATAACCTGCGGAGATGATGGTTCCAGTTCTCAAAGCGAAATCAGCGACAAGTTCGGGCCTACCGACAATAATAAATACTATTTTTAGCGCCATCTGTTACATACTTCGCCTTAGAATGAAATTTCATTCATAGAAGGTAGGACCATCTATGGTCATAGGAAGTCACCAATCGGCGTAGTTTTGGGGGAGCACTGAAAAAAATCCTTTTTTGATTTATTTTATAAAACCTTTGATTTTAGAGTCATATTCGAAATAAAAGATTTTTCAATGAAATTTATTTTCTCCATTTCAAGAGATGTAGTGAAGGAAGATATTTTTAAAACATTATTTCAAGGAAAATTTCGTACAATCGTATTTACAAACGCCGTCTTACTTTAGACGGACATCCAAGTTATAACAAACATTTTGAATGTCTGAAGTTTTCTAACTTTTTACCTACCTTAAGACAATGGAAACTATTGTCTAAACCTGCAATATTGCAATATTTTTTGTATTTTCCGAGCAGCTTTTAAGATATCTTATTTTTCTTGAAAACGTTCGTATTTTTTTTAATTATAACTTATTCATAGATTCATTCCTTTATTTTAAAATTCTGATTTTTGTGCATTTCAGTCCAAAGTTCTGTCAAAGTTCATAAAAAAAGAATAAAATTGTACAAAAATGCCCAAAAATTTGGAGTAAAGGAACGAACCTTCCTTTTAATTTATCAGTAAAATTTATCTTAACCGAAATTGTAGAAGATTAGAATTCCCTATAAAAACGCGCTTAAAGTGTGTACTTAAAACTACTAGGCGTTTTTTTTTTTGCAAGTCCATGTGGATTTGTCGAAAAAACAACATCGGAACTAATTGTTTTACACGTAAATACAACAACAACTTAAATCTATATGGACTTAGCTAAGTCCAGATAATAATCGGGACTAACGTACTGTAAGTAAGAAGTCCCGATGTCGTTTTTTCGACAAATCCATATGGACTTGCAAAAAACACGCCTACTAAATATATTCAATATTCTTAGCTAAAAGTGTAAAGCAAAATACTACCTCTACTCATTTACTTTTCAAATCTGCCAGTTTCTACTAGTTTTATTTTATTTTATGAACTTCGACATGACTAAAATTTGTATGATTTAACAGTTTTGAAAATTAAGCGATAAGTTGTTTGTAAAAAAAAGGAAATTTTCGGATTTGGTTAAGGGATTTTTTTTTTTTCAAATAACCCTTAGCACTGGTTTGACATTTATTGTTTGTTTTTATTTTGCAATTCAGTTTCAGAATTCTTTTCGATGATGTTTGTTTATTAGTTTGTTGTTATTAATTAAAAAAAGTATGAAAACAAAGTTAAATCATTGCGAAACTAATTAACAATAGCAACCAATGAAATCAACAAACAGCGGTAGTGGTTATCGATATAAGTGAAAGAAAATTTTATTTGCTCCTAGACAAGAAGTGAAAAATCTCAGTCACGTTCAGCGTCACACAACGTGAAGGATGTCGGAAAGACAGAATGCCTGTATTGAAGAAATTATAATATACAATTCGTAATTCATTTGTGTGAGGTGTTTTTCAGATAAAAATATTATTATAAATACTATCTGCACTATCGACGGAAGGTAAAGGTTGGAAGTAAAGTTTCAATTTTGGTATTAATGACTTCTCAAAAAATAACTAGTTTCCTTTTTAGAATTTGCGTTCAATGAAAGCACTTGACTACATAAATGTAGTCCCTTGTGTCTGCTGAACGTACCCAATGAAAAATGAAATCAGATGGAAAAAAATCCTTCAAAAAAATCCTCGATACAAATGTCAAACAGTGGTATCTGTATTTTCCGATAGGACTGAACTCGGCGCTTGTAACGCATAGCTTAAAGTGGCGTCAACGTGAAGTTGGCTCCTGGCAGTCCATATATAATAAGTCAATGATGTATTTCCATTGGTAAATTGTGATTTCAATCCGCCGCATATTTGCTCGGAATTCTTCCCGTCGATAGAGGTCTTCCAAGATTTCTCTTTGTCTTTTCTCTTTCTAATTTGACATCTAAGAACAACAACAACAAAAAGTCCTGGTTGGAAAATATTTACGTGCTCTTGGCAGTGTTAAAAATCCAGTCATTTGATTATTTATTGTATTTGGAACTGAAAACTTAAATTTGCGATCGAATTACAAAATTGTTTGTTCCTCAAAACTCACACGATTTTCTAGTCTGTTTTCGTTCCCTTTCAACTTCTTTCCAGTTTCTTGTGTGTATTTAGTGTTAATGAGCCGTTTATTTGATGGTGTGAGTAAATCTTAATGTGAAATGAAGGGGACAGCAATTAAAATTGAAGAGGACAACGAAAAAATCGTATTTGAAAAATCGTTCAATGTAAGCATTTCACCCGATTTCTGGAAAAATCTTCGTAGAAAAATTGGTCAATGTAAATGCAGAATGTGGACGACGAATGAAAATAAAACACATTCGAACAATAAGGAAAAGCACATATGTGGCTTTCGTTTCGACCAATTCAGATTTGGGTGCCAGATCTTAAATTTTACTGGCAAAACGAACACAAAACGTGATTTTATTTTATTTTATGATTGTATGAGTGCCTTTTTTAAAACGTCACTGGGTAAAAGTCACTTTTCTTTGATGTGTGTGCAAGTGCGTGTGAAAATCGGTGTAAATCTTGCTAAAAATCGAGATCTGCAAAATCGACATCAGATCGACAAAAATTCGATTTTTTTGGTCGAAAGGAAAGGAAAAACTTGTCACAAATCAAAAAAAATCAAAAAAAAATCGATTTTTTTGGTCGAAACGAAAACCATAATAGAAGAATGAACGATATCTCTGCAAATTGTTCATTCTCAGCAATTTTGTCTACTCCCGGCAACCACATACGTCCCCGGTCAAAGTGAATAAAAATGGAAAAAAAGAAGTTGCATCGTTTAAAAGCAGTCGAAGTTAAGCAGTCATTCCAAGTTATTTAAAGAAAGGGGTTGGCAGTGGCATCACTTACAGATGTCAATTTTTTTAAGGTTATACATTTTTGTTATGACTGCTGAGCACGGAAAATTTTTGTATAAATAAAATTTCACAATACTCAGAAATTTGAAAATATCAAGAAGATCCCGATATTAAAAGATACTTCTTCAGCATGATTCCTCATGTTCGAAACCTTAAGTTCTTATTCCAGAATAGGTAATAATAGAAACTAATTCACAATAAACAAGTAAAACAATTAAATTTTACATAATTGAAGATTACTATCCCCCCATTGCATTCGACTCCTTACAACATCAACACCGAATTTAGCTAAACCAGTTAATGTCCGCAAAACAGACAACGTCAATGATGAACCAATACAATTCTTTGGCAGTGGAGCAGCTTCCTGGCGAGCAAAAGACACCCGCAGTGGTGGAGCCGATGAAGCTCTCTGGTATCAACAATATGTCATCTCGGGAAGTGTTGCAATTTTCTTGATTTATTTTTGCGCCTTGAGGGAAGAGAATGATATTGATCAAAAGCTAGAAGGATCTCTCTATGATCATATTGATGGACTGGAGGAACAACAACTTGTAATCCGTTACAAGTACAATCGAGATAACAATCAAGATACCATGGATATAGAGAAACGTCTGCTTCAACTTGGCATCGACGCTAGGAAACTGGACCAGTAGTAATATCGTTTGTTGTAAATTGTTGTCCTTTTTATTTATTAAAAGAGAGAAGAGAAATTTGTTTAAGAAATAAAGTTAACGAGAACCAAAAGGAAGTTTTTTTTAAATTTAAAAATGACTTGAAGTTACCCTAAGATGTTCAATATTTTGAGAAAAGGAGCTCAGGAAACTGCTGAAGCTGAGCTAGCAACGCAAACGGCAGCACGTTTTTGTGTTTTTTTTTTACTACATCTACCCAACCGTAACCAAGAACAACCATTGTTGTTTAAAAACTACCTCCAGCGAAGTTATCCTCTAAATTTGTAACATGATTTACATCTGCATAGCTCGAAAATATTAAGACCATCATTGTTAAACAACGTTAAGGCATCGAAGCTACGCAAAATGTCACACAATTATTTTTGATATTTGAACAACTAGGTTAAGGGCCCATTTCCCTTGTTATTGGTGTGAATATTTTGCAGTGGATACCGTCACGCATCCAATGCCTTTCCCTAATCCATGTAAGATTCCAATTTATAAAATTATTGATAACATCGTACCTATTAACGTTATGCCATTAAAGAACATCCTTGGAAACTAACTTAAGTTAAGGATCTTTTCAAAGCCAAGACCGTTGTTTCTAGACCTTGACAGGTATGCAAATTTTTTCTCTGCTTCGCGATACAAATTTCCCAAAATTAAAAAAAAACCTCCCCTGGCCTTGGATACATTTTTAACAGTTCCTTAGAAGAAAAAAACCCTTAAATTTACTAAAACAAAAATGTTTTTTCATTTACTAACTACTTCTTAGCTCTTTTAGTATTCCTTTACTCGTGCAAGAACTTTCAGAATCAAACCGACTGAAATATGTACAGACATCTCGCTTCTAGGATCCAAGCCGAGTTGCTGTAGCTGTTGAAAAATTTGTAACAAAGCGCATGTTCAAGCGAAAAAAAATCAATACATAACCAAATCAACAAATGAAAACAACAATGAATTCCCTTTTGAGGAAATTTTTTTATTTGAAGCATAAGGAAAATTACATCTTTTCTCCAAAAATAAATGGAGACTAATTCCCCTCGTACTAACAAAAGGGATTTTAATATTTTTTTTTCTGTAATTCTAACCTTAAACATTAATTATAAATACCGAAAAAAAACATAACTTCTAACATGGAGATGTTATGTCCGAAAACAGAATTTAGTTAGTGGTGTTTGTTGCATTTGCTTGTCTTTGCTGGAAACAAGCATCCCACCAAACCGAAGAAAGGCGCGATACAGCTGCTGCTGTTTGCGTCATCCTCCTCACCATCCATTTTAGAAAACTTATGCTGCTGTTGTAAGTAATATTAAAGTAATAAAGAGCTATTGAGACGACGTGGACTTAAGCACGCTCTCCGCGGATTCGTCGAGCCAACTGGATGTCTTTTGGCATAATGGTCACGCGCTTGGCGTGAATTGCGCACAAGTTGGTATCTTCGAACAAACCCACCAAGTAGGCTTCGCTGGCTTCCTGAAGGGCGCCAATAGCTGCGGACTGGAAACGCAAATCGGTCTTGAAATCCTGTGCGATTTCTCTGACCAAACGCTGGAAGGGTAACTTGCGGATCAGCAACTCGGTAGACTTCTGGTAACGACGAATCTCACGAAGAGCCACTGTACCGGGACGGTAACGATGGGGCTTCTTGACACCTCCGGTGGATGGGGCCGACTTACGGGCTGCCTTGGTGGCCAGTTGTTTACGTGGAGCTTTGCCTCCGGTAGATTTACGAGCTGTCTGCTTGGTACGAGCCATTCTGTAAATTCAATTTATTGTTCATTAGAAAAATACATAACTTAAAGTTGAAAGAAAAAAAAAAAAAGCGCCAAAAAAAAAAAACAAAATATTAAATGCACATAAAGAAATGTTAAAACAAAAAAAAAATAAATAATTAACAACAGAGATAAGAAGCGATGGAAACAGATCCACGGTATGGATACGTACAGTTACTGTTGTGAGAAAAAGAAATCCCAAAAACAAAAGAAGAGTGCTTACGAATTAAAACTGGATTTAGTGTAGGGTACAAGACGAAAAAAACAACACAGAAAAAGAAAATGGCCGCCTTTTTCGTGGAGCACCCATTGAAGAAAAATATAAAAATTTACTTTTTGTTGCAAGAAATCGTGAAATCCCTAACATTTGCAGGAAAATAAGGCTAGGATGCCAAATTTCTCAAAAATTGAGGACATTTTTTGTCCGAAAATTCTTTGTAGTTCTTCGTTCTAGGAAAAATAATTTTGAAGTACAAAGTAGTACACGACATGAGACTCCGCCAGCAGCAGACAATGAAGAAAAAATGGCCGCGCAAATGGCGTGCCTTTTTCCAAGAAAAATACATAAAAAATTATTCGAATAGAAAAGAAAAACTATTCCTGTTAAAACACGAAATCTTTTTGAACACTCAAATTAAGATAGAAAATTGAATTAAAATTTTATATATAGATGGCAGCTGTTGTGAATATATGAATGCAATTATATTTACCTGGATTATATTTTTTTTAAGGATTTAATTTCACAAAAAAAAACACAAGTAGTGGAAATATTTGATTTTGTTGAAATAAGATTTTTTGTAAACACTAAATTCTGGCGAAGAAGTTCACCGCTCAAATGTTTGTAACCGAATGAAATATATGAAATGGAGTTTTAATGGAAGAGCAATGAAGGGAGAATAATCGCTCTTTTTTGGCGCTTCTTTGCAATGGGAGCAAGAGATGGATATATTTTGTTTTTGGTCAGTGATTACAAGTACAGTCAGGGAAGAAATTGTTGGGTTGTGTTCGTGTGGTGTGGAGAGTACAGTTAACAGTTGCAGTCACAGTTGCCACATGAAGATGAGAATCCCCGGCAGCCATTTTAATTTGCCTACAAGCGTGAGCTGTCAGATATCAGATAAAAAATGAGAATGTGTGTATAAAAACCTCACACATAAACAGTAGGGATCTTCACACACCTGGTTAAATTGTTGTTGCAATTCAAATCTATTCATCGACGCAGGATGAAATTACAAATACAACAATGTAAACAAATGGGTTTTGGAGGGTGAAACGTACGAAACATTCTCATCTTCATATGGTTAATCTGTGGTTGCAGTATTCTGTATTTTTTGCCCGGTGTGTTCTGAAATGTCAAATAGATTGCGAGCAGCATTCGGTGTTCTGGACTTTGAAATACATAATTTTTGTTCGTGAACATAAGGGTTGCTGCGTGCAGCGAAAAGGAATACAACAAATTGGAATATGATAGCCAATTTCATGCCACCTCCACTGCGCATGAATGCTGCGCAGACTATGAACATGAAACCAATGGAAGGACAGAATTCCATATGTCATGTAGTTACATTATCCATAAATGTCAGATTGATTATAGTTATGATGTTGAACATGTGTTCATGTCTAGTAGAGGCGGCATGTTACATGATTGAAACATTGTTGAACCTCGCGCAAATTTGGTTGTGAATTTAGAGAAATGAGAAGATTTGGAAACAAATTTGGAAATTTTGAACGAAATTGCCTCATTTGCCCTGACACCCCGACTCTACAGGGCATTCAGATGCCCAACATCACAACCACAATCCAATTAACAATCAGCTTTTTTTTCCGCTGGGCATAAATTATGTCGTGTCATTTCATTTTGTAGCTATAGCCGTGTTTTTTTGCAAGCCCCGAGGAAATCGATCGAAGAAAACGACGTTCTGTCCTGCAATTTACATGTTAAATGCAACAGCAACTAATCCCCTTCGGGCTTAGCTAAGCGCGGAGAATTCTCGGGGCTAAACTTAAGCACGGAGAAAAACTGTTTTACTGGCGTGAATTGCATACTTGTTATCGATAGTTTGTATGGAAACTCCATTTTGTTTCTGTAATGGCGTCGCTAATCCCCGATGTCGTTTTTTTTCAACCAAATCTCCCCAGGCTTGCAAAAAAACACGGCTTATATTTCACTAATAGGTGTGTTCCTTTGGGCTTCAGTATTTACTGCCAGGTACTTCTGACTGCAGTCAACTACTTCTACTCTATGGTCAAAGTTGTTCACAGTAGTTCAGTAATAAAGTAACTAAATGTATCAACAGACGAAAAAAACACCATTAGTAAAATGAAATTAAGTAGTAAATTATTCTTGTTGATGTTTTTTCTAATTTAGAATAAAATATAAAAACAAACAACCAAAATTACATAGTAGCCGTGTTTTTTTAACATGTAAATTGCAGGACCAGGACGGTCGTTTTTTTCGATCGATTTCCTCGGGGCTTGCAAAAAGAACACGGCTTATGACATTGGCTGAATCAGCTGAATTGGTTTACCACACATCATTTACGCAAAATGTTTTAAGGGGCAGTCATGAAACGTGCCTTGGAAACTTTACGTTTTATGACTGTCGGAAAGTTTACGATTTGTTGAGAATAGGCGTGTTTTTTTGCAAGTCCATATGGATTTGTCGAAAAAAACAACATCGGGACTTAGGAACTTCTTACTTACAGTACGTAAGTCCCGATAATTATCTGGACTTAGCTAAGACTATATGGATTTAAGTTGTTGTTGTATTTACGTGTAAAACTATTAGTCCCGATGTCGTTTTTTTCGACAAATCCATGTGGACTTGCAAAAAAAACACGGCTAATATTTCCCATACAAGTTTTGACAGTTCGTTTAAGACGTCGTAAGCTTTCCGACGTTTAGAGTGTTTACGATGGTTTTCGGAAGTTGATATTCTATGCTTCAATCTTTGATTTCATGTAAAATTGGTGGGCATTTGCTGGCCTTTCTTCCTTCCCTTTATTTTTAAATGTTCCAGTTTGTTTGAAAAACATTAAAATCTACTACAAATATGTTGCCACTGTCGCACATCTCTAGTTGAGAAATGAGAAGAAAAATACGAAATGTCAAACAATATTCGCTTCGCCCACAGATTAGCCACATGAAGATGAGAATCCCCGGCAGAAATTTTAATTTGCCTACAAGCACAGATTAGCCATATGAAGATGAGAATGTTTCGTACGTTTCACCCTCCAAAACCCATTTGTTTACATTGTTGTATTTGTAATTTTTTCCCGCGTCGATGAATAGATGTGAATTGCAACAACAATTTAACCCGGTGTGTGAAGATCCCTACTGTCTATGTGTGAGATTTTTATACACACATTCTCATTTTTTATCTGATAACTGCCAGTTCAAGCTTGTAGGCAAATTAAAATGGCTGCCGGGGATTCTCATCTTCATGTGGCTAATCTGTGCTTATGTTGTTGAACTGGCAGTTATCAGATAAAAAATGAGAATGTGTGTATAAAAATCTCACACATAGACAGTAGGGATCTTCACACACCGGGTTAAATTGTTGTTGCAATTCACATCTATTCATCGACGCGGGAAAAAATTACAAATACAACAATGTAAACAAATGGGTTTTGGAGGGTGAAACGTACGAAACATTCTCATCTTCATATGGCTAATCTGTGGCTTCGCCTATGTCAGAATTTGTTCAGTTCGATTTAGCTGCCTCTGACAAACGGTTCGGTATTTTTCCTTCGAGATATCAGAGTTCGATTAAAACGACGAAGAACAAATTGAAAAAAAAAAGAAATAAGAAAATCTACAGTGGAAAAAAACTCCAACTATCGATACAATAGAATCAATTTATCTCCGCGAAGTTCTTAATCATTTACAGTGTTGCGCGTAGCATTCGCCCATAAACTGTGAACCCCGTGTGAAATATTTGTTAATATTATTCTAAACGACTTAAATATAAATCAACTGTAAAGTTATTGTTAAAATAATAATTTTTGGTAAATATCTTCCTCTTCCCTCCACCAAAAGAAAAGTATATTTTTCTTTTTTTTTGTTTCTATATCATATCACTATTTCGCTTGTTCATTCAATCGAACAAACCCAAAATATAGTTTGCTCTTTCATAAGTCACATTTTTATGTTTTCTCCTCTCGATCTGGATATTTGGTGCCGCCGCACACGACCGCTGCGACACCACCAACATAATAATATGACGACGACGAGAAGAAAAGAGAAAATATAATTCTTCCTTAATTCCTCAAGTTCATCCAAAGGAAAAAGAATATTATTTTTTAATAAAATAAATTTTTAATTCATTTCGTGCGTGGTTTTGTGCAGTGTATCGAAATTGGTAGCTGAATATTGAATTTTTAGTTTAGTTCAGTTAATAAGTGCCAAGCTACGGAAAACAAGTTAAGAAACAATTTTCCAGTTGGATTGGAAAATTTCTTTTTCTCTGCAATGAGAAGAAAGGGAAAGCTTCAATATCCGAAAAGCAGAAAACTGCGACAGAACTACCGGAGGAAACAAGAAATCTAATTACAAAAACCGAATATGTGAGTGGGAGAGAGCATTCTTCCATATAAATCAGTCTTCGATAAAGGGTGTGGAAAGTCTCTTAGATTTTGGAATTTTTGATTTTAATTACCTACGGACGGATTCTCAGTTCGTTTCTATTTAAGTATATTTGTTGTCGAATCTTTTCTCTTATCGTGGACGGCATTTCATGCAAACGGATTAAATAAAGATAATGCAATTGGTAAGATGATGATTTAATGTTTTAACTGGAAGTTGTGAGAAGGAAGTTGGGATTGGGATTTGCAGATCAAAATTCCCCCTTTTCTTCACTAAGATAAGTTGTTTTTGTAATCTTTAATTACTCTCTCTTTTTTCTCTCTAGTTCTCTTTAAATTTCTAAGTTATTAATTAAATTACTCTTTAATTCAGTTTATATGCGAAAAAAAAACAAAAGTTACTGCCAAAAGGGCGTTTCGTTTTGTTTGTAACAATTACATGCAACATCATAGCCAACAACAGCAGAAAAGAAGTAAAGAATTCCCATGAAATAAACAAAAAGATGTTTAGGTACATCATAAAAGTAGGTTTGAAATATACACCTCTCTCAAATCGCTTAGCAAAATGTCAATTCGTTGTTTTTGTTCGATACAATATCTTGAATAGTGGCAGACTTTTCACATTTTTTTGTTATTTGTATGCCCCACTTTCCGAGGTCCATTTCCGAGTCTAGAGGGTAATATGAATCTCTGTTCTTCTTTTCTTGACCAATTCAATTAAAATTACCCTCGAACAGAATATAATATGTACCTACCTTACTAGGTACCTAGTACCTATTTGTTGTTGTTGTTCGACTTGATGGTGTGTGCGAAATTGGAGGAATGTTGTTAAGCCACCTACGCTACATCTCGTAGGTACCCCCTTCTGAGACCAATTGTAACATCATGGTTTTTTTTTGCAAAAGAATTTTATGAATTAAATCTAATTGAGTTCAATTGATATCAATGGGTCGACTGGCGGGCCTAGGTAGGTACAACTCTCGTCTTTTTTAAACAAAACTTATTACAAAATAGAGGTGAATTTGAAAAATAGGCTGTAGGTACATTTCGATGGAAAAGTTTACTTACCCACTGAAAACCACTGAAAATACGGAGACGACAAGGCAACGAAACATTTAAATTTGTTTGGTTCTGATGGAGATAGTGGCGTATTGTTGAGGGTTGTTATGTTAATTAATAGCTTTGTTCAATGGCAAATAAGTTAGATTAGAACAGAACAGCACATATATGTATTTGTGAAAAACATCAGAACAAGTTAGAACAGTAAATGGCTACCTTAGCGGTCACTAAAAACCAACAACCAATTTTTGGTAATGTAGGTAGGTATGCAGTTTTTAAATCAAAAATTGCAAGTCTTAAAAAGTTTGTTCCAGACCTTTATCAAAACTGCCAATTGTCACAAAAGGTCTGTTTGGTAACGTGAAATTTCTTGCGAATTTGTACAAATTTTCACAAAATTGCACAATTTGTTACAAATTCCTGTTTGTTAACTCGAAAAAGTTGCAACGAGAGAGCACATCGAGAGAGAAAAAAATTTCCCCCCCATTGTATAACTTGCGAATTTGTGCTACATAAATTTATGTGTGCAAGAAGAGTAAAGTCTGTCAAAACACCCAGCTGTTAGCATCTTTTGCTTTTAATTTGAAATTGTGGTTTCTGGTATGTGAAAATTAACTTTATAAATAATAAATAACTTGATAAATTTATATTTTATGTGATTTTTTTTTTTAAATTAAACGCAAATTGTTAACAAAACCAGACTTTTGGCACATGATTGTTGATGTGAGGAGTAAAATTCTGACATTTTGTACACAAAACTGGTTCAATGCGTTTGTTTACTTTCTTACAAATTTCTCCATTTTTGAGAAATTCGTTCTCTCTTTGGTATTTTGACAGGTTTTACACATTTTGCTGAAAAAAGATACCAAACAAACCTAATTTGTTGCCTATTTTTGCCAAATCCTGTTCCACACTTCACAAATACGGTCGTTTTGAGCAAAAGAGAGCGCTCACGAGAGAGAAAAAAAAATTTCCCCTTCCTGACAATTTCTGCTGCCCAATAAATTTCTTTGGGTTGCCTGAGTGTTACTTTTATATTTATTTTAGTTTTGGTAATTGTGCTAGGTTGTATTGTTTTGTTCAATCTACATATCAGTAAATCAATTTATTTTTATAGCATTTATCATTCGTTTAGCAAACATTTTTCTGAAAAAGAAATGCTCGTGAATTTTTTGTATAATTAAGTGCTTTTTGACATAAGAATATATACATATATGTTTTGTAATTGAATTGTAAATTAAAGAAAATTGTTTTCTTATTAGAATAAAATGTAGGTAGGTATAGTACGTGAAAATTTGGAATCTTTTTTTTGCTTTGGTTATGATTAATTGAAATTTTTGATTGTGATTTATCATAGATCCGTGGCAACCCTACTCGATTCTTGTTTTGACATTTAAAAAGTGTTAACTATTGTTGCCCACAAAGCGTTCCAAACTTTTTTGGCAGTTTTCTTCTCGCTGAGAGGATTTCATCCCGATCCACAAAATTTGACATACTGCCCATTTTTACCCAAAAAAGTTTCGTACGTTTCACCCTCCGAAATACATTTGTTTAGATTGTTGTTTTTGTAATTTCATTCCGTGTCGATGAATAGATGTGAATTGCAAAGATAATTTAAACGGGTGTGTGAAGATCCCTCGTTTATTCAACGAGGCTGTTCGGAACAGTTTAGAACAGTTTCGAACAGAAAAATACAACTTTTTCTAAAATGTTCTGATTTGCTTTTCAATGAGTCTGTCTAGAACACTTTAAAACAGTTTCGAATAGGATTTTCTGCACTAGCACGAGGGTTCTCATCTTCATGTGATTAATCTCTGCCAAACACACTCCATATGAAGGGCAAATTCCTAAATGCAAACTTGCGCAAATAATGCTAAGCAAACAGTTCCTAAACGCAAAGCAGATTGTCCCAAAACGCAGGGGATTTTTTTTCTTGCGCAAATTTTAACGCATTTGTGCAGATGAAAAAAATATCTTGCGCACTTCACTTGCATTTGAATTTGTTTGGCTCTGGCGTGTTAAATTTACTTTATTTGTTTTTTTTGAAGCAAATGGGCGAACAAAATGAAGAAAAGTTAGTAAAATTTTTAAAAACTGAAAACAGGTGAAATTGTTGTTAACAATTCGATTAGCGCATGAGGAGGTTTTTTACTCAGGTAAATGCAAAGATCAAGCGTAAAATCAAGAACTTTATGTATTTTGAACTAGAATTCATAAACAAGTTTTTTGTTTTATATTAATTTGCATTTTTTTTTTTTAATTTGTGTTGTGGTGCAACAATTCACTAAGGTCTTTATTAAAATAATTTTAGTTTGGGAGTCAATTATTTATTCCAGCAACAATTAACAAATATAGTAGATGTCCGTTCCGAAACGTCATATGCATGAATTGCAGACATATGCTTTAGGCATTTCAACTTGCTTCTTGCATTTGCTTTGCATGTGTTTTGCTTTGCAAATCTTGCGTTTAGGAATTTGGCCGAAGATACAAGCTGAAAATTAGCTTTTCTATTAGATTGTGTAAGCATTTGTAGAAAGACGGATAAAATTGCTTAAGTATGTGATTTCGCATCCTTATTAAAGGCTGTCCCAAACCGAAGCGAAACTTTCGCGCGAATGTACGACGACTGAATAATGTTTGAAGATTCGCATCGCGCCAGTGTGGGTGCTCCCATTAATCTCCATGTAAATAAATTAAGACAGGCGGAAGTTTCGTTGTCGCGCCGAATGTTTCGCGTTGGTTTGGGAGAGCCTTAAGGCTTAACTACATAAGCCCAAAAAGTGAAAAAGTACAAAAGTGAAAATTTTCAAACTCATTTTGGAATAGTTTTTCTGACTGGAAAACTTTTAAAAAAGATGCAGAAAGATTAAATTTTGGGTTAAAAAAAAAATTGTTTATTCTTTTTCACAAAACCACTGCTCTAGCGGGAAAAAAAATATTTTTACTTTTGTACAAAAGTACTTTTTGGCTTATGTAGTTAAGCCTTAAGTTATTACTCCGTTTGTTATTCCGTTTGACATGAACTTTCATTGACCCGAAATGAAATTACAAATACAACAATGTAAAAAAATGAAACGTCCGTATGGCATCTTAATAAAGTGTGTTTTGGTATAAACTTTTTAAAAAATTGAGACAACAAAGAAAAAATAAGTATTTTCTTTTGTTTTTTGAAATTAATGGCCTTTTCGATTGGAGTCAGAATGACAGTTCTTCTTCTGAAAAGAAGAGAATTTTGCTTCTGATTTTGTTTTCAGAATCGTTCCAGTAGGGTTCACACGTATCAAATATACCAATCGATAAGGCCATAAGCATTCACAATAGTACACAAATTTATAAGACGATGTTCACATTTGACTCACTCCGCGAGACTCATTTTGACATTCTTTCTTTCATCTCCCTCCACCTCACAGTGAGGCAGGAAATTTTGATCTTTTTGAAAAAATCCTGCCTCACTAGATTATCTCTTCTCATCATGAGGTGGAGTGAGATAAAAAAAAGAAATGCCAATATGATTCGCGCGGATTGAGTCCAACGTGAACACCGTCTAAGAGACATTACAAAAATATTCGCCACGACAAATAATATTGAACTCACGACGACGTTTTAATTCACTTAATGAGAATCTGTTATTTGTGGCAAAAGAATTGAAAAAGTGAAAACAATGGTTGTGAGCAAATAGATACAGATCATTTGTATGTAATTTCCAAGTGGATAAATTCGAATTTTAGTTTTAGCTCATCTAAATATGTAGCTCCCATACAATGATTTATTTTAGTTTTTGTTAATGTTTTTTGAGAAGATAACCTTACTTTTGGGTTATTCCGGTATATCTTGATAATGGCTTCACCGATTTTGTAACAACTTTGTAAAAAGAAGTATGCATATAAACGTATGTGTGTGTGCATATTCCAAAATGTTTGAACTTTTTTCTTTTGTCGTTTAATATTTTCTTTTAACGATTTCAAAATTCTCAACTATTTAATTCCAATTTTTGTTTGTGTTAATCTGATATATTCAATAATCAATAACATGCACTCATTTCTGCTACACTTGCCTTTTTGTCTTAACTAAAATCCGGTTTAATTTTTTTATGAAAATATTGAATCATTCAAAACAAACAATTCCAGTAAAAAACAAACTTTCAAAACAGTTCCATTCTATTGCACATCACACAGCAGAAAAACAACTTTTGGAATGCAAGAATTAAATTATAAAAAAAACAAGCAAATTCGGGAATAAAAAACAAAGACTTCTTCAAAGAAGAATTGAATTTTATTACTTACAGGACAACGGTAAAGAAAAGAAAAATCTCTAGCTGAGGGTATGTCTGTGCAAAAAGTAAGACCATATTTTTAATATTTTTTTCTCTCATTATATATATTTTTTTTATGGTTAACACTCATTTCCATATTAAGTTAACCCCTTCATCACCTTTTACGCAGAACTGTCATTTCTCATAGATTCGTTTGCCTTTTATATTGGTAATTCAATTTACATTCACTGTGGTGGCTGACCAAATTGCGCATGATGTGGAGTTGGTGGAGAAGTTCTCCGATTACCACCGCAATCTCATTTCACATGCAATAGGAGATAAAATGAAAGATGACTGGCTGCGCTATTTTCGTTTAAAAAAAAAAGAA
Organism: Leucozona laternaria; assembly: GCA_932273885.2. Taxonomy (NCBI): domain Eukaryota; kingdom Metazoa; phylum Arthropoda; class Insecta; order Diptera; family Syrphidae; genus Leucozona; species Leucozona laternaria. The sequence continues at coordinate 4,123,722 of OW026368.1, forward strand.
GAAAAATACCTTTTCTTGTCCCTTAGCGACAAATGGCGGCGCGGATACACCAGCCAGCTAGTCCAACCAGCCAGCCAGCCACACCAGCTTAACGAACAACCGTCCAACGATCTTACTTACCATAGAACCTGACTACACTTTCTGATGATGATCATGGTGATGGTAATTATCATGATGTTGAAAATGGTAATGGTATCGGCACAGCATTGTCACGGAGGTATTTGAATTGTTTTGTGTTGGGCGCAAATTCATTTTAATCGGCGGCATCTTGACAATTTTTTCGATTTTAAAATAACTTTTTCGATTAGCTGGAGACCTAAATCTTGAAGCAAAATGTTGTCATCCAGTTCTGACCGATGTATGTATGTTGAATATCCCTCAAATTTTGGGTACTTAATTAGCACTTACTAAGCGCCTAACGATGCCATCAAAAAAATTTGTTCTGCTCACTTTGCTCTGCTAACTTGAGGAACATGAAAATTTCAAGTTCCTAGATCATCCGGAAGTTTGTTTGAAATCGATTGCAAATTTTGTACAAACATCGAAGAAACCGAGTAAATAAAATCGTTTTAAAATGTCCAATGCTTAAGAATGCATGTGCAATAGCATTCATAGCAAATGCGGCCCTGATCGCAGTGATGGGCTTAGCAATGAGTGATGATGCATTCATCGCATGTATGTAGGTACCATGCATGGAGTTCCTCTTCTTTTATTCGTTATTACTTTTTTAGAGGGATTTTTCCATCTTATTTATAAAATCCCATTGCACCAATAAAGGCTTAACTTGCTCTTTTTTTATTTGCCTTTATCTGCCTTTTCTATTCCTCTGCTAGAGTCCAAAAGAAGGAGGAGGAATAATTTTTCTTTCGCAGTTCTTTTTATTTTTATTTTCCGCCATGACTTGCCTGATGATGGGTTGGTTTGTGCTTGCATGAGAGCAAGCATGGGAATATTTCAATGTTAATGCAATAGCAAAGTCAAGCACAAGCACAACACATGATAGTTCATTATGCATCTTGGAGGCGCTGCGCTCTTGTGCCGGCTTTCGTGGAGCACTGACCCAGTTTGTTTTTTTAACAGACAGCAGCAGCAGCAGCACATACATACATGTGTGCTGTTAAAAAGAATAAAAAAAAAGATTTTAGAAAGATACACGATCAATCGGATGCATAGCTTTTATAGCCAGCCAACTCCGCCGTCGCCGTTGGTGCGCAGACTTTCACTGTGATCATGTTTTTTTTTCATGTCTTGAGTTTATTTCTTAATTTTTGTTTTGTTTATTTTTTTTTTTGTTGCGTTACCGGCGTTTTTTGCCGGCCGGCTTAAGACCTCTTATGTTATTTTTTTTAATATCTTCTCATTGAAAGTTGTTAATTGTGACCAACTTTGGGCAGAGAGATTCGATAAAGTTTTTATTTTTAGTCGATTGGGGTGGCAAACTTTGTGAGATTTTTCTTTATTTAAACACTGGGGTGTTGGTTATTCATTCTCCTTTGGAGAATTAGTCATATTTTCAACTCTTTGTTAATTTTCACGGAGTATGATCCGATATTGTGAAGGTATTTTTTCTCGTCGATGTGATATATAGATGTAGAAAGAAACTAATCGCAGCAAGTTCTGCAAAAGTCTGTTCGTTTTATTGAAATTTTAATAGGCAGGTAGAGTCGCCTATTCCGGCCGCCTCTAGGGGCCGGCCACCATCAAAGAAATGTGTTATAAATTACAAACCTATCGCTGCACTTCCCTGTTTAAAGTCTTCGAAGGATATGTAATATCTGCCTTATGATCTATCAAAATATTTAGTAGATTTACCCAGTACTTTACAAGTTATGAGTACAAAAAATGCACGACCTCGTCAGGAAGCCTTTATAAACATTTTAACTGTTGAAAAGAACAAGAAAATTTGTTTCAGATTTAGTGAATTTTAAGGACAGTGGTTTTATATGCGGTTTTTATAGTAAAAAACATTATATTTCAACTAAAACTACTTTAAAATATGAAAATATGTTGAAATTGTGGTTGTTTTAAAGGGGGCCGGAGATAGGAAACAAAAATTATAGGTGTTGCCTATATTGGGCCACCAGGCCGAAGATAGGAAAAACTACTTTTTTTGAGAAAAATGCAAAATATGATTAACTGAGATATTAAAACAATATTCCAGCAAAAATTGACGTTAAAAATCAATAAAATCCAGTATTCGGCAGAAGCAGAAACTAAGGGGCCGAATAGTGGAGATGTGTGTCCTAAATACGGCCACGACGTATAAAAAAAATAATTTTTGTTTCGATTGGGGTGGAGGAGCTCAGGAGCATCGGTGGTCGGTCTTAGGATACTAGGGGCCGGCCGCTGGTAGAAATTGGCTTTTTCATTAAAACTAAATAAAACGTTTATTTCAAATTAATAACATAAATTTTAATGATGCAGATCAGTAAAGAAAACTACAAAGAACATTTTGTGTTAAAAATAAAGCAAAAACCTTGAAAGTAACAGATTTTATGTGATATTTTCTAGCAAAAATGTCTTAAGGGGCCGGCCACTGGGGACTCTACCCTATCTAAGGTTATGACATGGCAAATGTTGAAAAATTAATAAAATGAAACCAATCCACGGAATAACATAAACATTTGTACAATTAATTCATTATGTCCCAACGAGTAACAAAGCATTAATAATAAGTGTTACATATGCTTAAACAAGGTAGGTGGAAGCGGAAGCGGAAGCGTGGCTTCCAAGCTTAAAAAGGATTCCTCTTCAAAAAAAGTTAAACACAACTTATTGATAGAATTGATTGAAAAAGAAAAGCTCTAAAAATCTATTGAATATATGAAAGATTAATTTAATATTTACATTTTAGTTGTTAGAAATACTTAATCTTGGTCTGCCGCCGATGCCGTTCGTTTGATTTTCTCCAATTTGTCTTTTAATATTTAAATTTTAACATTTAAGGAGCAGACGCTTCTCTATTTGCCGTTTATTTCAAACGTTCTTTTCACAAATGAACGCGTTCAGACATCGAAAACGAGCGGCATCCATACACAGATCAAGAGTAGGTTTACACTTAGATTTACACTCAGGTTAACACATCCGTTGTTACAACAGGCATTATTTCTTTTTACTGAGGCCATAGGTACACGACGTTATTTGTATGTGTTACTTATTGGCTCGAATCGGTGGGGTTCAAATTTATATTCGACACATTACTGGAAAGGTGTAGAAAATACCTTGTGCTTCAATATTTGCACGTGACGCATTTTAAAAGAAAGAGAAGAACTACTAAATAGGTACATATATAGATAGGTACGAGCTGTTTTTTTGTTATCTAATTTATTATTGAAATTAGTTTTTCATTTGAAAACAAAACTAATCATCTTATTAACTACATTCTGCCTTCATTTCTAAAATAACCTTACAGCAATAAATTCACAGCCAAACAAACTATGTACACGTATATCTATACAAACGACAACACAAGTATTCCAGTCAATTAAGTCAATTGATTTATTTTGAAAGGAAGATTTTTAAATCTGAGACGACATTGGGGCATTATAATTTCTCTCTCTCTCTATCTATCTATGCAAATTTCACCATGTGAATTCGATGACGAATTTAATTGAATTTACTGCGATTTAGCCGAATAGACTCAATGAAAAATGATCCTGTTGCGGTCAATAGATTTAAATGATGACTCAAAAGATTGCGAGCACACAATGATTATGATATCAAAACCAAACAACAATGCAACATGAAAATATCTATAAATATTAATCGTTTAAATTTAATTGACGACGCTCTATAGTCTAAATATATTATACATAAACAGAAAATATGGTCATATCCATATATGTATTTATGTATGTATGTAGATGTGTGATGAATGATGCCAACAAAAACGTAAACAAATAATAATATAATATACGACTTACAAGCGAAAATATTTATCTATGTATATTCATATAATCGTCTCATTTTGAAATCCATTCAATGGGAAATGTGAACAAAAATATATACATATGTACATATTTAAAGTAAATAAAATCTAGAACAAATAAATCAAAGCGTCGTAAAAAAATATGGATTTTTGCCCAAATATTCATTAAGCAATCAATTGTAGTAAAAAAAAAAGCAAAACTTCATCAAATGTGTGTTAGGTGAAACGTGTGTTAAATTTGACATATTTTTTGTTGTTATGTGTTTGACGTAAATATGTCATTTAATTTTTTTGTTTTATTTCTAAATATCAATTTTGTCACGATACTAGAATTGTTTATTGTCGAACATACTTACATTATTTATATAGAAATTTTAAATGTCTAGACGGGTACTAAGTATTCAAATAAAAATTGTTGGCGTTAAATTAAAAAACTTTAAAAGTCAAAGCTTCTATTTCAAACAGTATTGATTGCTTTAAACACTCAATTTTTATTTTTTTTTTCATTGTTGCTATGCGTTAGTAGATTAAAATTTCATTGAAAAAGACTGATGTTCAGACTTTAAAATTTCTAAATGTCCTATTTTGTATGGAACAAATGTCATTTTAAGATTTAAAAGCCTGTTAAATAGTTAAAAAATGGCTTTATGAAATCGGCCATGAGAAATGTATGCATAAATAGTAGGCATGTTGAGGAAAATGAGTTCTCGGAGATTTCAGCAATCTCAGTTACATGAACAGGATTCCTCAGCAAGTCAAAATATTGAGGGAAGCAAAATGTTGGATTCGAGCGAAAATAAAACCAAAGTTCTTCAATACGTCAAATGTTCATTCATCAACCAGTTACACAAAAGTGAAATAGTTTTTAATAATTGCGATGCTAGAGAAGCTGGTAAAATCTTAAGTGATAAGATAATAGGGTCTATAAATAACATGGTAGTGTTAAAAGATTTTTCATACTAAGAGTTTATACAATTCAACAACAATGAAACATGGAACAGATATCGTAAGTGCAAGAACATCTATAAGGCTAACATCGTTAAAGCTAAAAATAACAATATTAAACCGAAAATTGCAAATGCAATTGACCAACAATAAATGTGGAGCTATTAAATCGCACATTATGAATGAAAAAAAAATCAGTGTATTAAATATGTATATTTTATCAACGTAAGCGTAACAAACAATGAAGAGCTAGCTGACAAATTTAACAATTACTTTGTCAAAAGCGTATCCGAAATCAAGGAGTCGATTCAATATGTTCAATTCATTCTCGGAAATAACCTTACGCACGCGAAACCGCTCTAAATAATGTAACTATTAGCTGGAAAGAGGCGGTATTTGCAAAAAAGTTTGTGTTTGCTCTTTTTCGTGAACTTAAAAGAGCTTTTGAGGCAATAGAACGCAGAATATTATTAAAAAAGCTTAGCGGTTATGGTGTAAGATAGGAAGAACCGAAATGGTTTGGTTCATACCCAACACAAATAGAACCCAAAAAAACATCAGTTAATGGGATAATGTCAAAGAGCGTCGAAACAATTCACGGAGTTCCGCAGGGATCCATTCTAGGACCACTTTTAATTATTATATTTACATAAACGGCATAAAGAAACATCTCAGACAGTCCCAAATTGTATTATTTGCCGATGACGCACTCATTTTTATATCTGGAAAGAATGCTGAAGATTGCATGAAATGTCGACAAGAAAAACCTTATCAAAATTATCGAATGGCTGAAAGTAAACAAATTGAAGCTGAACGTAGCAAAATCCAATCCATGGCCCTCAAATATGACATCAACTTGAAGCTGGAGATGAAAAACCAGAAGACAAAACAAGTGAACATAATTTAATATTACTAAAGTTCGATAGCTGTAATCTATTGAACTCACTTCCTTACGAAGCAAAAAATGAAACAAATATGAAAAAATTTAGAAGATACAGTAAATATACAAAAGTCTGCGTACAGTACCATATTCTTAAATAAAAGGTTTAAAATTTTTAAAATGGAAATATTTCACTTAAACAATGTTTTACAAATTCAATTCATTAAAAAACAGTAATTTTTGTATACGCACTTAGAAAAAAATTTACAAAAAACAACTCATTAAATGCATTCCACAAAAGTTTGCGTACAGCACTGTAGATCTCAACATTTGAGAGAATTAAATGTAACTGTTAACGGTTTACTGTATTGCACAAGAACATATCGTGGTTCTTTGGTTACAGGGCTTGTAGGGGTGTATATTTCTTTTGCTTTGAGCAGGGCCGGCCCCAGCGAAACTTGCCCCCTGTGCAAGATTTGTTGAAAGCGCCCCTTGTATATATTTGATCCATACATACATACACTGATACACATTACCCAGGAGGTAGACTTTTTTTGATTATTTGAACAAGTTTTGTGGTTAAAATGCAAATGGCAGTACATATTTGTTTGCTCAAATTCAGATTACATTTTATTGCTCCTGGTAATGCGCCTCCAGAATTTTGCGCCCTGTGCATTTGCACATCTTTCACATATGGTTGGCCCGGCTCTGGCGTTGAGTCAATGTGGACGTCCAAATTGCAAAGGAGTATCTTAACAAGCCGCCTGTATTTTGGCGGCAGGTTATATTCTCGGATGAGTAGAAATATAAAATTTTTGGTTTGGATGAGCGGCTTAGGGTTTGGTGGCGTCAATCCAAAGAATACTATCAAAACAGTGAAGCACGGAGGTGGTGGTTTGATGTTATGGGGTGGGGGTGCATGTCTGCATCGGGAATTGGAAAGCTGGAAATAATCGAAGGAATTATGGGTCAGTTTGCGTACATTGATATTCTGAAAAAAAATTTTAAATGAAAGTTCTGAAATGTTGGGAATAGCAAGTGATTTTATCTTTCAGCAAGATAACGACCCCAAACATACCGCTTATAATACGCGTATGTGGCTTTTGTATAACGTTGTTGCAAACGCCTCCGCCCAGTCCTGACCTTAACCCGATTAACTCCCTGTGGGATGAATTAGATCAAAGGATTCAAAGACGCGAAATACGGAATAAAGCTCAACTTAAAGAAGCCCTACTTTCAGAGTGGAATGAAATAGACAGTTCCTGCACAGAAAAGCTAGTGGTTTCAATGCCAAAGCGTCACAGGGAGGTTATTAAGATGAAAGGATATCCTACAAAGTATTAACCAGAAAAGTAAAATGATAGATATTAATTTTTAGCCAGTGAAACTTATTCTTACCGTATTTTTGGAAATGTACGCAAACCTTTGTAGAATAGATTCAAAGAATTAATTTTCATTATATTCCTTTTTTCTGCATGTATTTTAGGAAAATTAAATTAAATTTGTTTGAAATGAATGTGTTTAATATCATTTTACCGATATAAATCAATTTTATGGATTCAATATGTTCTATTAGTGAATGTCGATATTATACACAAGAATTCTTCTTCTATACGCAGGCTTTTGTGGATTACTGTATGTAAATGAATTCATCAAATGTAATTATTTTTAAAAATGTAAATATTATTATTTAAAAAAAAAAATGTAAATATTGTGTATACTTTAAGCTTTAAATTGTAAAAATATTGAATTTTAATAGCAGAGCTCTGCTAAATAAACTTTCTAAACTATAGCTACATAGCCAAATAGATATATAGGGTGTCCGCCGGGAAGGTATACTACTTTGTTTTGCCGCCATTTTGGTAAACATTAGTCTTGACAGTTCATATTTGGCAGTCGTGAAGTAGACACGTGGCAAATTTATTATAGAAAAATATTCGATAAACCAACGTGTTTTAATCGTTAAAACATTTTATCAAAATCAATCATCGATTACTGTGACGATGAGAAAGTTACGTGAAATTTTTGGGAGAAACAACAAAACGCACTATTTATCGTGTAGTGAATGATTTCAGAGAAAGAGGGTCTGTAGGTGATAGGCCCAAGCATGGACCACAACGTACTGCAAGATCGGCTGAAAACATTACTGCTGCTCAAGGAAGTGATCTAAGCTAGCAATCCATCAACCTCAATTCGACGCCGCCGTGCTCAGGAGCTTTTGCCACAATTTTGCACAAGGATTTGCATTTCTTTCCATTTAAGATTCAGTTGACACAAGAGCTTCTTCCACAAGACCATTTACGCCGCCGTTCATATGCCAATAGGATGTTACAGCTAGCCCATGACAACCCCGATTTTATGAGAAAATCATAATGAGTGACGAGGCACATTTTCATTTGAATGGATGTGTGAATGAACAGACTAGTCGGTTCTGGGCAATGGAAAACCTTCAAATTATTCATCAGTCACCTTTGCATCCATTAAAAGTTACAGTCTGGTGTGCAATTTGGTCAGGAGGAATCATTGGACCTTACTTCTTTGAAAATGAAAACGGCGTAACGGTAACTGTGAATGGGGAGCGATATCGTGATATGATTGAAAACTTTTAAACGTCACAACTGCATGCTTTGGGTAGGATTAACATGTGGTATCAACAAGACGGTGCCACATCGCATACAGCCAGGATTACAATGGAATTACTGCGAGACCTCTTTCCACAACAAGTTATTTCAAGAAATGGTGATGGTGATGTTGATTGGCCTCCACGGTCGCCTGATTTGACTGCTCCGGGCTTCTTTTTGTGAGGATATCTGAAAAGCAAGGTTTATGCAAACAAACCAAAAACGCTTGAGCAACTCAAACAAAATATTCGTGATGAAATCGATGAAATACCGCGTGAAATGTGTGAGAATGTAATGAAAAATGTGCTCAAAAGGGCTCGCATTTGTGAAAGTAACAGAGGCGGACATTTACCTGATATTGTATTCCATACATAATTGCCGACATTAAATAAAACATTTATCAATATAAGATCCATTCTCTTTCATTTAATCAAAAATTATAAACAAAAAAAGTAGTATACCTTCCCGGCGGACACCCTGTATTTATGTGCTGGCTTAACTATGACAGCGAACTTGCCAATGGATATGCATTCTTGAGGACACTGTAGGAAGGACGCATTTAGGGCCATTTTCTGAAACGAAACTTAAGAAGTTAAAAAGTTCAACATAAGAGCTTATGCGTGACAATTTACGCTGAGGAAAAAGTAGAACATAAGTGTTTAAGTAGAACATAAATATTTATGTTTCGTATCAGTAAATGAGCCTAAAAAATGTTAAATCTACGAGTGTAAAACCTAAGCATGAGAACAACAGCATGGAGTCATAAATCACTTGGGCCCTAAACAAATGTAAAACTAAGTTGTCTCCCAACACGCATTAAAAACACTTGACAGTACGTACCAACAAAATATTCTTCGGATTTTGGCCTTAAACTTTTTACTTGCGATATAGGTACTATATGGGAAGTTATGGATTCGTACAAAAAATCGAACTCGAGATTTTGATCAAACTTTACATTACGATGATAGAGAAGTCAAAAAAAGTGGGTCTCGCAAAAACGTCCGTCTGTCTGTCTGTCTGTCTGTCTGTCTGTCGGTTCGACTACAGCCTAAACGGATGGGTCGATTTTCCTTAAACTTGGTACCTAGCATTTTTTGGACATTCCCCCCACCCGTTTTTTTCTCTTTTTTTTTAGGACCAAAATTAACAGTAGCAGTCATACAAAATTTCTTGGCCAAAAAGGAAAAACTTATTTTTCTCAAATCCAGCGCTACCGAATTCGTTTTTTAGAACTCAATAAATTTAAATAGTTATAAGTTGCCGTTTAATAAAAAAAATGGTTCCGAAAAATGGTTATTAATGGTACCTCCCAAAGAACCATTTTTTTGTTTTTCGCTTTTCTTGAAAACGGTTAAACTGATTCTGATCAATTTTTTTATGAAGAAGTATTGACACACTCTAAATAAAATTGTGTACCGAAATTTTCAAAAATATATTTTTTAGATTTTTAAAAAAAGTTTTAATATTTTTTTTTGAAAACTCAATATTTCAAAAACGACTTGGTCGATTATTATTAAACTTGGTAAAAAGCAGTTTTTTAACTTTATCTAAAAGATTTTTGACAAAAATTATTCTAATACCGAAAAATAACGGTGCCTCCCATACAAATGTTAAAAAAACCGTTAAGAAAAATATTTTGTTTCTCAAAAACGACTCCTACGATTTTCATAAAAGTTTTTTTGTGTCTTAAAATTAGTACGATCTACCATTTAAAATTTTTAAAGTTTATATTTTAGGTTTATTAACAGTACCTCTCATAGAACGTTTTCTTTGATTTTCGATTATTTCAACATCTGATCAACCGAATAAAACTAGATTTTTTATACAGAAGCTTGTAATAAATATAAATAAAAGTGCGTATCAAAATTTTCTAAAAAATGATTTTTGGATTTTAAAAAAAAAAATCAAAATTATTTTTTGAAAATTCGATATTTCGAATACTGGTAGCAGATTTTTTTGTGAAGTTCAATTTTTAATACAACATTAATAAATGCTTTAAATTGGCGTACCAATTATTTTTCTCAAAAATGTTAACGAAATTTTATATATAAAAAATTATTTATTTTTAAAACCGCTCCTACGATTTTCAAAATTTTTTTCTCATAAATAAAGATTTATATAAGAAATCAGATGGTGTACATCGCGTTGGTTTAAAACGGATTCAAAGTATTTTAATCAATTTCTTTCTAATTTTGTTGATTTAAAACAATTTACCAGTTTAAATAGTATAATTTCCTTTTATGCATATTGCATATGTGCAACACTACGCTATATTGTTAATTTTTGTATACTCACATAATACCACCTGAAACTAAACTAAGATTTTGCAAACGGATAAAATATATACTCCTATAGCTAATTTATTTCAGACTATAGAACCACAATGTGATCGCGCATAAGAGCAAGTTCGTGCGACCCAGTCGTGCATATTTTTTTCATAGCTTCAATTTCGATTCACACACAAAAGACCATGCACATGATTCAAAACTGTCTTATTTTTCGGAAACTGTCTGAGAATTTATTTTGAATCGTGGAAATATGGCGTATTGGTAGTTAAAGTACCCTGTCCTTGACTTTTATTAATTGTGCTCAAAGGTTTACTGATAGCGTCCAGTAAATTTTTTCGAGGCGCTCTGCGTACTGGGCGTACTCATTTAATATCATGCTTTCAACGAAAAATATTCTTTTGGAATAGAATCCAAACAAAAATTGCGAATACCAACCCACAGGTTGGCCCAACTTTTAATTATTGTTAGACGTATTGAGACAAGTAAAATAACAAAACATTATAGTTTGGTAATTCATTTAAAACGGTCCGAACGGCTTTTTGTCTAACTTAGGACTAATTATATCCATAAATCTAAATTCCCAACTTTGATAGTCCTGGCTTAAAAAACACCCTTTTTTTATCCGGGGGCAATATTTTCGAGATATTTGTTTAGATAAAGCTAATTTAGTTAAAAAACATTCGAATATTACTTACTAACTTGATAATCAGACATTTTTCGTTAAAAATAAGGCAAAATCCGTGTTGATCCGATGCATCCTAACACCTTTCAATTTTCTCCATCCACATTAGGTTTTCAAGTAAAACAAAAAAAAAACACAACCTCGCCATATTGTGGAATAGAGTTATGCAAAGAGTAATTCATCGATTATTATCAAACAATTTCCGACATCCATTAATCAATCACCGACATCAAGTCATCAAATCAATGAACCCAAACAGCACAACAGTGACAGCTGAAGCAGCAGAAGGCATGAGCATGAGCACATTGACATCAGCGGCCACACCTCCGCCTCGTGTCCGGCCCAATCCAGCTGTGAAAAAAATCGACACGCCCGAATTCAAATCAATTTTCACCGAAGAACTTCACACACTGATCGGACTCTTTGAGAAGTACAATTATGAACTGAGAATAGCTGGCGGCGCAGTTCGTGACATTCTGATGCAAATTAAACCGAAAGATGTCGATTTGGCCACCACAGCGACTCCAGATCAAATGAAAGAGATGTTCACTAAGGAGGAGGTGCGAATGATTAATGCCAAGGGTGAGAAGCACGGAACCATCACGCCTCGCATCAATAACAAGGAGAACTTTGAAGTAACCACGCTACGAATCGATGTTGTTACCGATGGCCGGCATGCCGAGGTGCAGTTTACTACAGATTGGCAATTGGACGCCAACCGTAGGGATTTGACAATTAACTCCATGTTCCTGGGGTTTGATGGAACGGTGTTTGACTATTTTTATGGTTATGAAGATCTGCAAGAGAGGAAGGTGGTGTTTGTGGGACAAGCTGATATTCGAATCAAGGAAGACTATCTAAGGATTTTACGGTATTTTAGATTCTATGGCAGAATTGCTAAAGACCCATCGAACCATGATGCTGCAACTCTAAAGGCAATCAGAGACAACATTGAAGGAATGGCCAGAATTAGTGGGGAACGGATTTGGGGTGAATTCGCAAAGATACTTCAAGGTAACTTTGCTTTGGAACTAACTCTAGAGATGCTTAAGTGTGGGCTAGCCAAGTACATTGGCCTACCAATTGATCCCAACGAGGACGAGTTCCGTCTTGTTTTCAAAAAAATTGCTTCATTCCCTGCAGGACCTCATCATTCAATAACTTATGTAGCTGCCTTATTGCACACAGTCGAAGATGCAGTGCGCTTGCACGAGCGCTTGAAACTGTCCGCTTTCGAAAGGGATGTCACTTTGTTTATCACTCAAAATCGGGATTTGGTGGGGCAGGAGCTTAAGACTTTAAAAGACTATCAAATGCTTTGTCTACAACCCTCTGCCAGGCGTGATTTTGTTGAAGAGCTTTTAAAATACTCCGGGTGTTTGGATCTACACAAACAATTGAAGGCCTGGGAGATACCAGCGTTTCCGCTTACCGGAAATATGTTGAAGGAGAACAACTGTCCTGGGGGTAAAAAAATGGGTCATGTTATGTCGAAGTTGAAAGTGATTTGGGCGCGAGATGATTTTCAGACGAGCCCACAAGACCTATTGGAAGTGCATTTGCCAAAGATTCTAGCCGAACTTCCACCTCCATCGCCAACGACGTCACATAAGAATAAAAAGCAAAAAATGAAGTAGTAATTTTTTTTATTTCTCTTTTTGTATTGTTCCTAAAACAGAAGTAGATACTACCTAAAGATATTGCTTATCTATTTTATTTTAAACAATTTGTTTGCACTATGAATACTTAATTAAAAATAAATAACTCTATAAATTCATCTCGAGTGGAATAAAAAATTATGAATTTCTATTTGGAAAACGGAAGCAATGAGTGTTTTTTTTTTGTATATGAAAAACTAGAGCTGATTGGAACAACACTTTGAAATGATAAAGGCTTATTTAGTATTCAGATCATGAAGTTATGAAGAATTTTTTGGAGAACGAACAAGCCTTTTTGGACATATATTATTTATAAAAAAAAAAATGGGTAATTTACTAACAAGAAGAAAAACTGGGATGTGTTTTAGGTTTTTTGTTTTTAATATGCATATGTATATGAATTTGTATTCAAAATGTTTGCCGATATTTTTTATTGAGCATTGCAATATTTATGGTAAGCGTAATATGCAGCTGTCTAGGGAGACACATTTGAATTCGACTCCAAATGTTCAACAATACTGCATTTAGGCATTAATATTTTCTCCACAATTGCAATATCTACATACAAAAATGACGATATTAAAGTTTTTGACATTGGAGCTTCTTCATTAACGATCAAATCACAATTTCGCGTTTGTCTACCTTGACAGGCTTCATGCGTATTCTCCGATAATAAAACTATGATTAGACGGTCAATGTAAATGGTCAACGGATTGACTCTCTGACGTCACCAAAAAAGTCATCAACACATTGCCAATGGACAGTCACGTTGACCATGTCAACGCATAACACATTGACGATCACACGAATGACGCTAGTCCGTCAAGGCCGCACGGAAGTCAACGCAGACTGGCAGTATGCCATGTCAAAGTTGGAATTATGATCAAAGCCTTGCGTCAATGTGTTCCTAACATTTACACAAGGTGATTACACGTTCAACGAAAAAAGTCATTGCGTTGAAGGTAAAAACAATGTCAATGTCGGTGTCAACGCAGCCCTCAACGCATGGAGAGTATTCTGCGTTGACGATCACACGACAAGACAACTTTGGGATGGAATTTGACGCCAGAGATTCAACGCATTGACCATTTTCGTTGACCGTCTAATCGTAGCTTAAAGGTGTCATAAAGTGCGACCTTAAAAATTGCAAAATGATTGTAGGTACTAAGATCAAAACACCGGAGTTGGGCAAGAAAATTACAAAATACGAATATATTAATCGTTCGAAAAAGCCCTCATAATCATAAGCTAGATTTTGTTTGACATTTCAAAAGAATGTCAATGTTCATAGGAACTCTCAAAAAAAAGGACCATTGCAATCAGCTAAAAGTCCCAAGCAAAGACCTGAATCAGTGCTGGGGGATCAAGGGAAAATTCCCTTTTCTTAGGAGTTTCTACCTCTAAAGGGACAAAAGAAAAACCGTCTCATTTAGTGGGAATTTCTTGTTTTTAAAGTTTATATATAAATATATTTATTTTCGTAGAATAAGGCTTTAGAAATGACACGATTTTTGTGAATACACAGCTTGCACAGAGTTATGATATTAAGTTTATATCTTACAACTGAAAAATACTATTCAAAATGATGATAAAGATTAAGAATGACAAAATAAAATAATTTTGAAGGTAAAGCATTACCAATCGATTTTTCTAGAAGTAGTCGAAAAAAGCGAGATGAGGTTAAAAAAATAATGTCAGAATCAATTCTTGTAAAATTACATAGGAACACTTGACAACGTACACAAAATAATTTACAAAGTTATGAAGATGAATGTATCTAGTATCAGCGACATATGTAAAGGGTATTTTTTGTTAGAGGTATAGAACTTTGAAATGGAATAAAACAAAGATATTTTTTTTTTTAAATTGACATGAAATTTACTTTATTCGAAAGATAATCTTCTGGCATTATAATTTAAATATGATTTCTGGCATATGAACGCCACGGCTGGCTCGGACGTAGTCTAATATGGAGGTCCAATTTTCGCTGACTTTTTCCAACATTTGTGGCCGTATATCGGCAATAACGCGGCGAATGTTGTCCTCCAAGTGGTCAATCGTTTCGGGCTTATCGGCGTAGACTAGCGACTTCACATATCCCCACAGAAAATAATCAAGCGGCGTTAAATCGCACGATCTCGGAAGCCAATTCACGGGTCCGTAACGTGAAACTATGCGGTTACCTAACGTTTCCTTCAATAAAGCAATTGTGGCACAAGCTGTGTGACATGTTGCGCCGTCTTGTTGAAACCACAGCTCAGAAAAAGTCAGTAATCTGAATCTATAGCGGTCACCATTGACTGTAACGTTGTGGCCAGAATCGTTTTTAAAGAAGTACGGACCAATTATTCCACCAAACCATAAACCACACCAAACAGTCAGTTTTTGTGGGTGTAACGGTGTCTCAACACACACTTGAGGATTATCATCACTACAAATACGGCAGTTTTGTTTATTGACGTATCCATTCAAGCAAAAGTGAGCTTCATCGCTAACCAAAATTCGCTTATGAAAATTGATATCAACGTCAATCTTGGTTTGGGCGTTGTTCATGCGTCAGTCTATTCATGTTGAAATGCCAAACCAAACTAAAAATAAATCACTTGACAGCTGACAGAATTTCCGCCAGTTAAAACAGTGTTGTCAACTTGAAGTTATTTACCTCTAAAAAAAAAACTCGTTAGAATGTTCCCACTGACAATGATCCTGAAATTGCCAAGTCCAGGCAATTTAAATTCGCTGTTTTCGAAAAAGCAGCGGATGTTCTTTGAGTGTCGTCAAAGCAGCTAGTCAACATTTAATATGGTTCCACTAGAAATTTGATTCTACTTTTGTGCGAGAAAGATGAAAAACAACAAATGCAAACAGTGAATTTGCTGTCAGTTTCGTTAGCTCTGTTTGTTAACGTTTTTTTTTTCACAAAACTAGTATAAACTGGGTTAAAAGAAACAATTTTGTACGTACTTTCATTGAAATTGAGGTAATGTATGGGAAATTCTGAAATATCGATGGTGATTTCGGAATATATTCCGAAATTGCGCAATTTCGTCCGGTGAGAACATAGTTTTAAACCAACCAGAAATATTTTTTTTGTTTCTTATAAGTAGCCTCATTTGCTGCCCAAAATTAGAACTCTGATTCATCCTTACATTCCATTCATTTAGTCTACAGTTCTGTATATATGAACATATAATGTATCTTTATTATTTTGGCAAAGTTTATTACCAACTATCGTGATTAAATTCTTCACATCATTCTCCGTCCTCCAAATCCTTGACCTCTATTTTGTATTCAAAGTATACAAATCCCTGACTTCATATAAAGTTGACAAATTACCGAATACATTTTTGAATGTACCCATAGCCTCAATGAGTCATGAATAAATAAATCTCCAAGAGATTTATTCTTATTTTACATGATTAACCCTTCACGATTTCATTGATTTGTTGACCAAAGATAATAAATTCGAATAAATTAATTTATATTCAATAATTATCCCCATAAAAATAAGTAATTGTAACTGATTTATTGATTTAATGATTTAATCAATAATGACAACATCACACTTACTGATGTGCCGTTCCGCCTAAGAAGGTTCGAAGCTATAATTCTTGTATACAACAAGCCTCAGTTCAATAGAACCATTAAAACTTTTAATTGCATAGACACCCCAACCGCCACCGGCCGCCCGCCATCGTCAATTATTGCCAAACCTCCTTCTTTCCTCACGCCGAATGATGTTTGAGATCTTGGCTCAGCTGAGAAATCACTGCAAGTAGTTGATCCTATATTATATCCTATATCTAATATGTGCTTCGAAACCCGGAAAAATATATAATGCCTCTCTATAAAGTTTATAGACAGTTCTTCGGTAATAATAACAATGAAACTTGATATCACGAAAAATCGATACTTATGTAATTAAGAATAAAAGAAATATTAAAAAAAAAAATAATAATAAACACGTCAACAAAAGACATAAATCGAAACAAAACATTGAAATTGTTTATTCTAAATTTAGATGCAGTTTGTTTACTTGCGAGTGGAGGGAGGCAGGGGTGGGCTTCCGAACGCTGCTGCTGAGCTATTCTACTCTTGGTTTCTGGCATACGTGTTTCTGAAAAAAGCGCTACAATTAAAATATCTTAGAGGTAGGTCACGAAACCATTACAAATGTTAATAAAATAAAACTACAAAAAAAAAGAAAATCGCATTGCACGTTCTAAGACAGTTTTTATTGCATTTTATCGCCCCCACCTGGATTGTTTGGATTCCCAGATGATGATTGTAAAAGTATGTACTAGGTGTTATATTTTATAACTGTGAAAGTCTTTAAGGCGTTCTTTGTGGATTTTTTAAAAGTTATTAAATACAAAAACAGGATTAAAAAATGTTACAAATAAACGTATTTAGAATTGATAAGTTAGGGCACTTGTCATTATTTGAAAAATTCATAAAAATAGTTGCGAAACGGCCATCCCAGTTATAGAATCCAATTAATAAGCTGCGGAGGGAATCAGACTCAATTTTGTCATTTCACTATTAGCAAACATGTTAAGTGTGACTCCCTACACAGCTCATTCATCGGATTCAGTAATTGGGGTGTACATAAAATCACAAATAAGTACTTGCTCTTGTGACTCATGATCGTCAGTGGTAAAGAATTGAGGATACAAAATTTATTGTTAATTTTGTGACAAACAAAACAGTCAAAAACCTCGAAATGTTTGAGGTTATATCGGTCATGTTGTTAAAGTAATATCTGTCAAATTTGTCAATAGATCTCTTTGCTTAATACCTACATATATATTCCTCTCTCGTTCATACACAAAAACATCAAAATCACCACTTTTGGAAAATTGTTTACTTATTTTTTTAAATAAATAGGTACTGGTATTATTGTATGCGATATATGTATGTATGTATAAATATAAATAGCCAGGATATTGTTATTAAAGGTTCTCCCAAACCAACGCGAATATTTCAAAACGACACCGAAACTTTCGCCTGTCTTAATTTATTTACA
Organism: Leucozona laternaria; assembly: GCA_932273885.2. Taxonomy (NCBI): domain Eukaryota; kingdom Metazoa; phylum Arthropoda; class Insecta; order Diptera; family Syrphidae; genus Leucozona; species Leucozona laternaria. The sequence goes on from OW026368.1 coordinate 4,141,750, forward strand.
TAGAGATTAATGGGAGCACCCACACTGGCGCGATGCGAATCTTCGAACATTATTCACTCGTCGCATATTCGCGCGAATTTTTCGCGTTGGTTTGGGACAGCCTTAAAATTACGTTTTAAATATACAAAATGAGCAGAAACTTCTCTAAAGATATCGATTTTCCATTTTGCACCTGCCAGATGCCACAAAGTAATTAATAGCTGTCATTTTTGACGTTGAAAGCTTCGGAAATATTCCTGTTGTTCATTTGTGGAACAAGGTTATAGCGTAAAACGGAGTGTACAATCAACACCCGAAAGTCACTGAAACGCAAGATCTGCTGAAAACATCGCTACTGTGCGTGAGAATGTACCTACCCGTCCACAATAACTTGGCCTTTCTGGGACTTCAGAACGATGATTAACAAACTTCTTGTGGCCTACTGAAAACATTGCTGTGATTAAAAAGGTCGGTGATGTAACGTGCTAGAGTATGACTCTCATTCTTGCAGCTCGGCAGAAAATTGTAGGTCCCCTTCATTCCTTCCAACTACCAACACCAATACAGGAATGGTTGCGAGTCGTAAGTCATTAGGCCACGAGCACGAGTTGTCGTGCTAATAATATTGATATATTTGATATGGAATCATATCTCAAAAGTATTCTGTTAAAATACATAGCACCCTGTTAATAATTAGGTTCAGTCATAGATCTTAAAGGGAATGCTGAGCGGGGAGCTGAGACCTATAAGAGAGTAGCATGTAATACTCTGGCACATTTTCGCTCGTTATTTTTATATTTAAAAACGAAAGTTATTTATTTAATTTCTATTTTTCAGTTGATAATTTTTTTCCGCGGAATCGTTTATTGTTTTTTATGTAATAAAATAATGCGATTTAACGTTAAAAGACAAAGGCGACGCGACGTCGGACGTATGAGTGTGGTGGAAGTGGCGGGTGGCAGTGGGGGTGGTGTCTCCTTTAGTCATGTGGTTGAAATTGAAATGTTGTGGCGCCAGAAATATTTTTATTGTTGTTGTGATACAAAGTTAAGTAATTAGCTGGCTTAGAGATTGTGAAACAAAAACAACATAACGTAACGTATACGCCCGAGTATACTAACACAATATAGACGCATTAATTTGCTTACATGTGATTTTTGCATGTCACTTACATTATTATGGCGATTTCAATTTAAATCCGCCATAAATAGACTTTTTTTTGTGAAAAATCCCTTTAATTGAAAGGGGTTTGATGTTGCTTAACTGTTATACAAAATACTCCACCATCTTCTAGAGTTTCTTAGGAACTCAATTATCCATGTGCCATTCTTCGTTATATTAATTTAATTTGTTTACTGTTATGTAAAAAAAAAACTGACACCTCATGTGTCAGGATGTGCCCTTTCGCTAAATAAAATGTCATTTACGTCTTTTAAGTTGACTGGCGAATACTTTTTGAACTTGGAAGACAAATTTTTATGTAAAGGGTGTTTTTTTTAGAGGTATAGAACTTTAAGTCGGAAACACTATTTTAACTGGCGGCCATTTTGTCAGCTGTCAAGTGATTTATTTTTAGTTTGGTTTAGCATTTCAACACGATTAGATTGACGCCTGAACAACGCTTCCAAATTGTGCCCAAATGGGCCCAAAACAAGATTGATGTTGATTCCAATTTTCATAAGCGAATCTTGATTAGCGATGAAGCTCACTTTTGGTTGAATGGATACGTCAATAAACAAAACTGCCGTATTTGGAGTGATGATAATCCTCAAGTGTATGTTGAGACACCGTTACATCCACAAAAACTGACTGTTTCGTGTGCTTTATGGTTTGGTGGAATAATTGGTACGTACTTCTTTAAAAACGATACTGGCCAGAACGCTCAATGGTGACCGCTATGGTTTATAATATAAAATCTTTGAATTCTAATACTATGTTTTCACCAAGAGATAATCCGGGATTTAAGGTAGGAGATTTAAAATAAATCTTGAAGTGTTTTCACCACAAAAAAAGTAGATAAATTTGACGTTTTCAGTCTGAATTGCCATTCAATTGTCAACTCAATTTGACAAGAGTAAAACAAATTCAATCGGAAAACGTATAGCAAACGGAAAAAACAATTTTTGAGCAATATTTATTATTATGAGTCTAGTAAATTGAATATATTTTTATCACACCATTTGATTCTCTAAAATAACATTAGATTGAGTACATTGAATAGGAGAATCCATAATTACGCAATTTATCGGCTTACACTTCAATGCGAATCTCCCCATCCTCCAGTGCCCAGGTTTTCCGTTGTTTTTTTTTTTGTAATACTATAGTATTATTATAAATATATGAAATATATTGTAAAGACTTACATTTTTATTCCTACAGCCAACGAGCAAAAATGTTTGACAATTTTTTTTTTGATTCAATGGAAAAACTGACGTTTAAAAGGGTGCGTTCTACAAAATAAGGATTGTTTGGTTTGAAAATCTCCTTCTTGCAAGAAGATTTCAATGAGATTTATTTTAAATCTAAATTGGAGGAGATTTAAATTTGTATGGTAAATCTTCGAAATTTGAAGAGAATTTATGCTAAATCCACTTAAATCGCGATTTAGTGCTCGGTGAAAACGCAGTATTACAAACTTGAACCATCACAAGATTAAGTTCATGCTATCCAGTCGTGCATTTTATTTTAATTGTGTTTACACTTTTGTGGGCTTCCTTTTAATATTTTGAGAGAACTTACTATACATATTATGTTTAATATATAACCAGATACTATTTAACTCTTTCATACATAGGACATATCTGTGATATTCAAATAACCGATGTTATAAAATGAAAATGACTTTCTTTAAAAGGTTATATGTCAAAAATCCCAAATAAATATAGGTATACCTAGATTATTTTAGAACCTCATTTCCTGGCAAAATTTTATTTAAAAAAAAAAATATGTACATACATCTACAGAAATTGTCCTACAGCTACAGGCATTAACACTCCACTCTCTATAGCCGTTTTCAACAAGTTCATATAGAAACCTAGTTCAGTGTTTTGAATAAAATATCTCTTCATACCATATTCTGCAATGCATTCATAATAATAAAAGTCACTGTGAATGGCTGTGTGCCATGTGTGCTGAGTGCATACCTATTATTCTAAACTTGGAAATTAATTATTATTATTGTTCAACTAACTTTTAATAGATATACATACATATACGCAATGACCTTTTTTGCAGGAAATGCTATATACTAAGAGGGTGAAATCCGTAACGAATTTAAAAAGAATTAAAATTTAAATTTTGTCTCTCTTGTTTTATTCTATTGTGACTTAGAGATAGGTACTTTTATGAGTAAGTGTATACAAGTATTGCAAATTGTCGATTAGATTTTGACGGAATATAAAGTAGAAAACGATGATAGAGAAGTGGTTAGAAAGGCTAGTTGCAATTTCGTTTATCCTTACTTCGACCCACAGCCTAAGGATTTTAAAGGATTCCCTAGAGGTTCAATCGAAATTGTTTCTAGTTCTAACAATAAAAAAATCTTTTTTTTTTATTATTTTCAGCTTATTTATTAAGATTGCAATAAAAAATATTGATTTACCACGAGCATATAATAAAACAAATCTTATCTATCTTTTAAAAAAATCAGCGGTTGGTTAGTTCTTTTGATTATTTCGTTACTGATTTGAGTTAAAATAAATTGAATTGAATTGCATAATACAATATTAGTTTATTGTATGCCAAAAGTTACATAATAATTATTGAGGGTTATTTGTTTTATATTTTGAACCTCCCTCACTGCTTGAAATAAAAAATCATTAACGACATAATAATAGTAATAAATCCTTGTGGTAGTTTTGGCTTTGGTTTTTAATTAAAAAAAAAAGTTAACCACGTCATATAGCAGTAAGAAAACAAAAAAAACTTCCTGTGGATGTGATCGATCGAGAAAGGACATTTATTAGAGTTAAGTAAATGATATATTATGCAGGACATGCTTTACCTATGTGGGTCTTCGATATAAATGGAAAACAAGTTCATGTAGGTACTTAAAAATAGAAAAAGTAGATACATGAAGGTGCACAGATAACTCAATAATTTTTGGATAAGTTCAATTGGATGCCTTCGATATTCTTTAGCCGTGTTCCTTTCGAGGTGGCGAAGTACTTATGAGTACTTTGCTGGAAATTTTCAATGGAACGCACAAAATTCACGTTCCTAGTAGCAATCTACTACAATTTTAAGTGATTTTGGATAATTTATAATCTGTAGAATCTGTACCATAAAAAAAATTGCGAGATTGTACACACACTTTCTCATTTTAGATGATTTTTCGACGCATGTATATAAAAACTTTTATAGAATGAGAAAGTGTTTGTAAAATATCTTTTTGAAAGTAAAGACTCTCATGTCTCTTTTTTTTTTGTTGCTAGATAACAGGTGACTGTAAATATGTTTCTAAGAATTTATAAAATAAATAAATAAAATTATGCGTAGACTGGCTTTGATTAATGGCGCTTTCCACTGTTCGTTCAGAAATGAGAGCTTTTCTTAAAGAGAGCAAATAATCCTGGATTTCATTTCAGAATCGAAACCAGAGGGCTTCTGGACTACCAATTGAAAACGAAGTAATTCATAATCCTGAATCATTCTCACTAACACCTGAAAATTAGTGTATTTATTAACAACTTCTAAAAAGTCCTCGGTGCTGGTTTTTCGAGTTGACTTCATCGTCTTCAGAATCTGTATACGACAAGGAAGATTCAGCCAAATCATTAACATCGCTGTTGTCGCTGCTTTCTTCCAAATATTCAAGCTAAAAAATAATATTGGAGCACATATACTTATAATTTATTTGCATTAATTATGGAAAAATTCCTTACCATATTAATCATCTTAATCAATCAATCCGAATAATTAACGTGGTTTCTTTAAAAGTGTTTTTTCATTTGTAAACAAAATCACAAATTGAAATAAAATCTCATCCACACGAAAAATCTCTTAACTTAACCGGATGCCCTCTGGGGGGTTTTAGGTGCATTACTACTCTGCTCATCTACTCGCGCATGAGAGCTCGAGTAGATGAGAGTACTAGATTATAGTTTTCATCTACTTATGAGTAGTTCACCACCTCCAAAGGAACACGGCTATTGAAATCACACTCCACCACATGTCATACGTATATGTATAGGATGTTCTAAAAGTAATGTTACGAAATGTCTAATTTTGTGACAAATCCGGAATGGAATGTTTTTGACATCTCGGCGAATCGGCGCGAATAAATTACAAACAAATAGAATTTGACAGCAAAGCACGTGTTAAAGAATGAGGGGTAGAAGCAACTGATAGCGAATCAGGTTAGAGCTCGCATTGATTTTTGGAGAGTTGGAAATATTTAAAAGGGAAGTTAGTAAGATTTATTCTCAACTAATAAGAAGTTTATTTAAATCCTGAGCCTACGTTCTGTAACTCTCGCATCGATAAAATCAGTCGAGAAACGATGAAAATTGAAACAAGTGGCGCAAAATAAATCACCCTATCGGAAGATATTATAATTTTTGCAAATGGTGTCAGATGTGAACAAGACAGCTGCAGTATACAAACAGACAAGCAATGGAGCGCTATACTGCCACGTGCGAATATCTTACCGGTGAATTTTCACTAAGATGTTTTGTAGCCTAAAGCATGCTTTTGAAAATCTGCCATCTACCATGCCCAGTATTCTAATAAATATATGCGTTTTCCTTTTTGTTTAACGTAGGTACCTACTTAGAAAGTTGAAATTTTGAAAGGTATGATATTGTAATGTTCTACCCAGGACCCATGTTCTGTAACTATCGAATCGATAAAAATAGTCGAGAAATGATGAGAATTGAAACAAAACTCACTTTATCGCACTTTCGGGTTTCTATAACTTTGACAGACGATAACTTTATCGAGTGGAACACGTGGAATAGAAATACTGGAAGAATGTGATAAAATGGGTTTCTGTATCTTTGAGAATCTATAAATTTTTCATTTTAAACGTCAAAATTTATCACCTACCCAGAAGCAGGCGATAATAAATAGATTAATTAAAAGAATAGCAAACGAGAGGGAAATAAACAAATTTTATTATTCTGAAAACGAAATTGGATATTTATTTTTGTGTTTTTAGTTTCATTTTTGTATGCATTTTGCTTGAACTTAGAAACCGATCGAATATTTTAAACTTATTGCTCTTGTTGCAAAGTTTCTTCTTTCGCCTACGCTTATATGTTTGTTTGTGTGGTTTTGTCACTGTATGTGCTACTGCTACTTATAGCAGTAGAATTAACATTTGTGTGGGCCTGATAATCGGATTTTGAACTTCTGGAGCAGTTATCTACAGTCATCATTGAAATGTTCTTAGCCGAAGCAGCCTTATTTTGTTTTGTTTGCCATGGACCATTTAAGAACTTCATTGACTTTTTAGTTTTTACTGCATAACTTGAATTAACATCTCACATCACAACCTAGTAAAGCATCAAATTCTGTTATAAATAAAAATAAATCAAAAATTCACAAAACAATTTGTAATTTAAACATAAATTCACTTTCCTTTTATTGTTTTTTTTTTTTTTTTTTATGTCAATATGACACTTCAGCTTATCGCCTTCCAATAAAATTCCAGTCACAATAGATTGAAAATTGAACTTATCGCATCGACTTACAGAAACCCATTGTTTCCAGATGCGATAAGTGTGGAATGAATCGTTTAATTTTTTAACGATTCGAAAAGATATCGCCTGAGTTACAGAACATGGGTCCAGGTTCGATAATAAAACTTATTTCCTTTAAATAATAACGTCCACTTATTTAGTTTACAAAATAAACACACTTTATTTCGCTTTTTATTTTTATTATTCTCTAATCACAATAGTATGCAATTTAAAATCACTACCGGATACCTTCAACTTCGAAAATTATACTGGCACTTTCAAAACTAGACTGTATTTACTCGCTCGAAAACATCTCCTTATATGGGGAATTAAATAGTTCTAGTCTTCACTAGTATCCACTGGAATATTCGAGTATATCTCCTTCTAGTAGTTTCCATTCCAGTCGCTGACAGATGGAACACTGGAATTGATACTCAGCTGAATCACAGGATGGCGCTGTAAACGGTTGAAGGTTTGGTGTTTAGCTTTTCAGAGAGATGGCGCACAGTGGTTCGGTTTGTATGGGAGAGCGGAAAAAAGTCTGTTTTGTCTGAACGGTTCAACGGATTTAAATGAAATTTGGCAAACATGTTTATATTAATCTTATACATATTTGATCAAAATTTGGTTGAAAAAAAATAATTAGAAACAAAGTTATTGACATTTTTCTAAAATTTGAGGGATTTGATGTTTGTATGGGAGAGCGGAAAAAAAGTCTGTAACATCTGAACTGTTTAACGGATTAAGATGAAATTTGATTCGCATTTTTAAATTAGTTTTATACACATTTTGTCAAAATTTGGCTAAGAAGAAATCATTAGTAAAAAAGTTATTAATTTTTTTTTCTAAAATTTGAGTGTTTTGATGTTTGTATGGGAGAGCGGAAAAAAGTCTGTAAAATTTGAACTATTTAACGAATTTAAATGAAATTTGACAAACATGTTAGGATTAGTCTTATACATGCTTGGTCAAAATTTGGTCAAGAAAAAATTGTGAGAAAAAAAGTTATTGACATTTTTATAAAATTTGACGGTTTTGATGTTATATTTAAATAAAAGTTTTTTTTAGTAAAATCTTAACTTTTTATTTTGAATAAAATATTATTATTAATTAATATATATATTATAAAATTAAATAAATAAATAGATAAATACATAAACAAAAATAAATAAAAAACAATTATGAAGTATTAATTTTATAACGCTAGAATGAGGTTTTTAGCGTCTGCGCTGATTGGAAGTATTTTCTTTTTTGCCTGTGGCCTTAAACCTGTTATTATTGGATCTGAGGATATGAGTATATGATGCATCACATCTTCATTCGTCGCAATTCGGCTGCATTTTCTCCGAATGAAACCTGCGGTAGGCTTTATAATCCTTATTTCGGCATTCTTGGGCTTCCTCGGAGAGCGATCCAACAGGAAATGCACAGCTTTTAATTATTTCTTCTCCATGAAATGAGAAATAAAACGTTTCTTTAATTCTGACAGCACAGTTTCTATTTGCTCAGAAATTAAGTTGGGGTATTTCATTTATCATGACCATTAGTAATAAGTTCACTACACAACACCGAATAAGGAATTTCGATTGAATCCATTTTAATGTATTGAATTCACTATATATGTTTGTTATTATATTTCACTTCACTTTCACTTTTTGGTTGACCAAAGAGTAAACATTTTTCTTACACACCTTGCACAAATGCTCAATAAATCAATGCTGACTTTTTTTTCATTAATCCTTTATATATATAGATTTAAGTAAGAGATTTTATTCTAATAAGCCATTACTAATCCTTACAGGTAATAAAAAATTACGCAATACAGAACAAAAACAAAGCAATAAAACTTTAAAAAGAACACCTTTTTTATTTTTACCTGCCCTACTTTTAGGGAAAAATAAAAAAAAAATAAAAGATTATCCCTAATCCTTTTCTTTATTTTGTATTAAGCTCTATCATATAATTCAAAATATCATAAAACTATATTATTTTTCGTGTGTTGCTTTCAAGAAAATTGAGTTGAAAGTTGAAAAATTTTCCAGGCAGAAATAAATGGTTTCGCAAAAATCGAAATTCTCAGCCCTGGGTCAATGTATTAATTTTGTTTTATTTTTAAAATAAAGTTTGACATTTTTCCTTAAAATAATGGGCTTAACCAGTTCATTCTGACAATTAATACCGAAGTAATCAAATTTTTTGGTAAACACCACCGTCAAGACGGAGTTTTTTGAAATCCAATTAAGCGAAACATTTTTGAGCATAACTTCCACATCTGCACGTATCTGCAGCTGATTTTTTCTGTGCTTTAACATGAATGTATGGAGCATATGGTGGCATACTTACTTTTTTGGTATCTTTTGGAGCTGTTTTTTTAAATCAAAAAGTTTTAAAAAAAAGCATTTTTTCTAAGTACTTAAGCTTCAGGCTGCTTATAGAAGGTATCTTTTATAAATAATTAATATTTTTTTTTATTTTTAGATGATCGAAAATAGACCAATTAAATTATTAAAGAAGCTAGAGAATTTACCTACAGGAACTTCGGAAAAAAACATCTCAAAATTTGTTGAAAATACGGTTCGCGATTTGAGTAAAATTATTTTTCAACTTTGAGGGCTTGTAAATCAGTACATACAATATATATGTTAAAAAATACTTTTAAATCATACCCTCGGATTATCTAAGAGTACTTAAACATAAAGTTTAAAACGATAGACATGACTTTTTCAAAAGACTTTTTTCCGCTCTCGCACCACTGTGTGGCGCTGCAAACGTTTAGAGGATTTTCTTTTGTTTCAAATTCAAAGTAGTTGGGTAATTATTAAATCGTTACAATATTTTGAACAGAAATTATTAGCTATGTGATTTTTTTTGGAAATCAACAAAATATTAATAAAAAATTGTAAAAGCTATTCACACTAAATAATAACGTTATATTAATTGATGTATATTTTTAACATTTTCCACGCAACTTTACCCGTGCGAAGCCTATACATTATTGACAGCTTTTACCGCAGTTAACTAAAGACAATAGACTCGTCCAAAGAATAGATATCAGAGACTAAATAAATAAATAAATATGGGAAATGAAGCCACTGATTGCTCTTTGCGCCCACCTGATGCAAATCCAACATTATGTGTCCAGACGTGATTAACAAGTTGAACTTGATACAGGAAATTGGATGCACCGATTCTTGCAGCACTCATTTCTGTTAAAAAATCACAAATGGCGTCAGCTGTATTCTATCACTCTAGGCCGTTCGATTGCATTGTCAATACTTACATATATGAAATTTGATTGAAAAATCAGTTCGCTTTGTTCAGGTTGGCATTTACTCGCTTTGATTATAACATGTAGGTACCTATGTACTTATGTATATCTACCGCAAGTTAAAAGACCATGTCTTAAAGGAATACCCTCTTAATTTTTGGTCAAAATTAAAGACGCACAAAACTATTTTTGTTGATAAATAAAATAAAAAAAAAAAGAAAACCAAAACCAAAATCAAAACTACGCAATAACAATATCTACTCTTAAACTTTTGCATATACGGTTGATGTGAATTGTGCTTGAATTAAGATTATGTGTGTTATTTTATCTGAATGTCAAATAAATAAAAATAACACAATTCTCTGTAACATTCATTCATATACATATGTACATATATACTGAACTAATACTCGTATACATCTTAGTTGACGGCCATGAGCTACGGGATGTATTTGCGTGGTTTTTTTTCTTTGCATAATATTTAACCTTTATTAAGTATAATAACTCTTTATATCCCAGGCAAATGGTACAAGTATGTGCATGAGATACTTTATATAGCGGTTTATGCGTCACAAATCTCATTCCTTAAAAAAATTAAATTGTCAGCAAAAAAAAAGGGGAACAAACTAGAAAACTTAAGGTGAGAGTATACCAGTAGTCAGATTGTGTAGGCAAATCAAAGCGGTTATTTTAAACAGTAAGTTCGGTTTGGTTGAAATTGACGATATGAGCAACAGTTACTTATTATGTGTTGTGTACCTATACATTTTGAAAGTATAGTGTTACTTATTCAATTAAACTATCGTTTCTTTAAGTGCAAATAAAGTCATATTCATAGTTTACGAACTGTACCTACATTCCAATTCCATTTTATTTTTCGAGTTTGAAAAAGCTAATTAAAGGGAATGCCCATTTTAGCATGGAGCTTTGGCCCAGAGTGTACAGGAACGAGTTTGGTATCAAATGAAAGGTGACGTGAAGCCCGATGCATGAGTAAAATATTTTCAAAATCGTTCATGGGAACGTCGGAAGACGTTGAAAAATGATAAAGGTATTTTTCTTGTCTTTAAAAAAATACCAAAGTTATTTTGACATGTTAAACACATTTTGAGATATTGAGTTTTAACTTAAAAAAAAGCCACTTTTTTTTGCGGTCTTTGTCACATCGACATTTCAAAAAATTCAGTGATGACATATACTTTTTTTAGCTCTAGTGAAAGAATACTTTATTACCTTTAATTTGATATAAAATAAAGTGTACTTAATTATATAAATTACAAAAATACCTTTCATTTGATACCAATATCATTTTTTTACGTCAATTATTCCGCCCGTTATGGGCAATTATTTTTAACAAGTCTGAAATCCTTATTTTTGCAATCGTCAACTTCAAGCCCAAATATCTCGACTTTCCCATTAACGATTTTAAAAATATTTTACTCATGTATTGGGCTTCACGTCACCTTTCATTTGATAACAAACTTGTTCGTGTACACTCTGGGCCAGAAATGGGCAATTCCCTTTAAGTTCGACATAAAATGTTAAGTTTAGCTTTGTTTTAAGGACGAGACTAGAGAAATGCCAATTTATAACAGATATAACAGTTTATACCCTTAAAATTGTGTGCGTGCGTAAGCGCGCTTTGTGCGACTTTAAAAAATACTCTGGGTGCCCAAAGTATGCCCAGCCGGGGCATGGCCGCAGTGTGGGACGAAATGGGATTTTAGCGCGCCAAAAGTCTTTTTGAAAATGGTCTCCGATATACATGAAATTTTCAGGAATGATTCTCAATACTTAATACTTGACTCTGAATAATTTCAATAACGGTTTTTGTAAAACTTCATGCATATTTTTGTTATTCGTCGTTTTTTAGGCGAGTATGAATACATTGAATTTTAAGTGTTATTTTCCTATTTTTCAACCTATCGTTATTGTTCCAATCAAGGGAAGAAAATCGGTAAGAACTATTGTTTTTATTAAAATTGAGCAAAATAAACAATGTATTAACTATCAATAATTATAATAATTAATTAACATTATGGACACAAACTTTCCACAATAGTTTTTTTTTAGAGCCTGCCAAAAACACGCAACCTCTTGCAACCTCAAACTTTTACCTCTATTAAGTTCGTTTATCTTTATACTACCATTTAGAAAAAAATTCATTAGCAAATACTAGCAGACTTAAACGATATTCGACTAATTGTGTACCTAAACAAACACTAGCCGTTGTAACAGGAAGTGCTTGTTCATTGCCTAATTTTTGAATTTTTTTATATTATTTTGTTACAAGTGATTAATATTTTTTATAAAAAAGCAAAAGCTTGGTAAGCCATAAAGCGAATAAAAGTATTGATTAGTGAAAAATAGTTTTCAAGGTCACATGTGGACACTGGACAGGTAAATTGTGCCATCTTTGTTGCAAGTATTTAATAAAACAACAGTAAAATGCTGCCATTTGTGAGGTATATTAAAAATTATGCATATATATGTAGGTACAGTATAACAAAATGGCGGCAAACTAAAAAAAATCTGCATTATTTAATACATTCAGGGAGAATTCCAACAGAACCGCCCGAAAAAGTGTGTTCCCAATAACATCTGAAGATCACACACTTATTATCTCCAACCAACAGGAATCAAAACGTATACGGTTTTATACATTTTGAAAAAATAAAATAATTTTTTTTTTCAAAATTTTAGTTTGAAAATTAATTTTTCTTAAACTATTTGCTGAAACAACTTGGTTTGAAAAGGAAATTGAAGAATGGCATTCTGGCTTTAAAACAAAAAAATTGCCATAACTTTATAATTCTGATCGTTGTTTTTTAATATTTTTTTTTCTATTTAAAGTCATTTTTGTTTTAAATTGCGCCTCCCGCCTAAACGTGGGGAAATAAACTCCCCCTCCCATACGATTTTTTTTTTGTCTTACGCCAACCTACACAAACTCCTATATACCCGAATTTTGCCGTGCTAAAATCGCATTTTGTCCCAGAGTGGGCCGTGGCCCTAAGGAGCCGTATAAACTGTACTTTTTTAAACTAAAACTGTTATAGTTGGCATGTCCAGAGTTACTTCCTTCTTTTAGACGTATACAAATGAGCTTTTTGATCGGAACTTATGCTTCATTCTGTCAATATAATGGAATTATGAATCCATGTATGCACTGACCACAGGCGTGTTATTATCAAATCCCGGAAGGAACTGGTTGAAAAAAATGACATCTGGGATCAGTGATGCCATCATAGAAATTATTTGACGTTTCCATACAAATTATCTATTAAAATGTATCGAATAACGTTATTAGTTAAAATCAACACATGTAGTAAAGAGATCTTAATGTTGACTATAGATAAGAGCTACTGGATAGAGCTAAGCCTTAAAAAAATGTCTGTCCTAAGCTAAGCCCACAAGGGTTCAGTTTTCGTCTTTTTCGTCCAATTTCCTTCTGGCTTGGACAAAAAAAAAAAACACCTCATATGTCCCAATAACATATAAATCTGCGTTAAAAACAAACCTGTTGTGTCTTTTTTTTCACTGTTATGTACATAGTTAATGGAAAACTGTTTTTGTTTTCGAAATATTTAGGTATGTTCATACTTGATTTACACCTTTTTAAGCTTCCCAAAATTACCTTTCCACAGACATTTTAGCATTCACAAAATATAAATTCAAAGTGTTTAATTTTATTCAACGTAATATCTATAATATTTGCTAGCAAACGCACCCAATCTAATAATAATAATAATTAATTCATTAATTTCTTTTAAGATAAAACACAATAGCACGTTCATCGAAAAATATTTACTTGATTAGTCACCCGGCATCGCCATCAATGGAAAATGTGTTAATAGTGTGTCTCTCTCATGTCTAATAGTCACCACGTGTGCTGGCCAAGGCCCCTGAAACGATTTGAAGCACACGCCACTTCATATGCCAAACACTGTTCGTTACTACTTGCTGGTGTGGTGATATTAATGTGTTTCAAACACATACATACACATGTATAAAATCGGTTTTATTTTAAAAAAATAAAAGTTTATTTGTTTTTAATATTTTAAGATACATATCTTTAAGACCATTCATAAATTTGCATGCGTCAGTTCCCACCTCCTAAAATAATTTAAATTCACACACACAATATCAAACACGCTGCTTAAAAACTGTGTACTTTACTTGATTTCAACTGACTTCAGTGTTTCGACTGTTGAGTGTAACTCTCAGATGTCAAATGCACATATACCTATCATAGAAAAAGTAATAACTTAAGATATAAATAAAAAGACTAGTTCTGTCCATTCCTTATACAAAAAATCTTAGCTTGAAGTTTTGAAAAAGCGCAGTATTATTAGGTGTGTTTCTTTACTCGCCGGCGGGATCCCGTGGTACCCCAAATCTACCCAAAATGTGTTTCTTTACGAACATTTTACCTACTGCACTTTCTTGATTGTCAAACAAGAAATCAGCTGATCGGAAAATTTGAAATTTAATTTGTCAAGTAGGGTATACATAAATAAAATTAAATAAATTAGAACAACAAAAAAAAAATACATTAATTAAATGAAGCAATGGAAACAAATATAACAATAAATATTTCTCATGGTTCCTTTGAAAGAGCCCAAAATGGTAATTGCCAATCAGAAACATCCCAAATGCGTTTCCTTACTTTTTATTTCTGGTTAAAATTACAACAACAGCATCAAAAAGCTCGAGCCCAAACTTTTTCCCAAAACGTAAAGAAACAGACCTTTTATAAGCTGTGATATTTGAATGGTCCAAAGATCTGTCAAAGTTAAAACAAAAATGGACTAAAATTGGTAGAAGTTGGCAGTTTTGGCAAGTAAATGAACAGATATTTTCTTTATTTCCAACCCACCCTCAGACTGACCAGATGGTCATTTTTACATGTTCCATGTTCCTTCGGAGGTGGCGAAGCACTCACGAGTACTTTACTAGCCATTTTCAATGGAACGCACAGTTTTTTCCATACAAATCTCATCTACTCGCCATAAAAGCACGAGTAGTTGGTAGTACTAGATTATCGTTTGGATCTACTCATGAGTAGTTTGCCACCTCCAAAGGAACACGGCTATTATTACTTTGGCAAAATACTGCATGCAACGGCGGAAAACCCGGATAAACCTCAGAAACCAGATAATTATTTCTATGCAGAACCAAGCTGTCAAAAATTGTATGGGAATATTTTTCTGCAGATCTGATAAATTTATCTCATCAATTTGTTGCGCAAAGCGTAAACATAAACCTAATAGATTTAGAAATGACATTTGTGATGTGTTTGATGTGACATTTCACAAGTATGTCTAAAGGCAGTATTACATTATCATATAAATATGGCATAAGTGTGATAGTCAAATTTATATGACACAAAATACATGGAGCCTAAATACTAATTTGACAAACAACAAATATGTTGTCATATATTATATGGCATAATGGGACATATTTATATGACAGTGTAATATCGCCTTAAGGGGTATTCATGCAAACTTCTGGCGGAAGATTGGTTACATTTTTCAGCAAAGCGAAAATTTATCGCGTTGCATGAATATGAATACCCTGTTATTTGTTTCGTCTTTGGCGAGATTAACCCGGTTTTGCGGAAAAAGTGGTGCAAAATAAAATAGAATAGAAAGGATAGTCTTCATAAGATTCATTTGCGGTGTTTCGACATTCAGTGGTACATTATAAGAGTAAATTGGGAAGCAAGTTTGACAAAACGCATTTCATTCCTAAAGCGAAATTGCGGAAAAAAATGCATTTTCGACTTGCATTCAAGGAAAAAAAAAACTTTCATCAATTCATTATTTACTGGGATTGCCTTTAAGAAAACTGATTTTTAAAGTTATTTATGATATTAGTTTTGCTACGCCGTCTTTTTATTTGATTACTTTAAAGTACAAATAACGCCTATGCAAGCAAACAATACCTGTTTCAAGATTAAAGTGAATATATACATATATATACATACTTCATACGTAAATAATACCTATGGCTAATTTTATCTTTTAATTAATGGATATTTGTATTTAAACGTGTGTACCCAGTACACACGTTTTCATGGTTATTTGGCATAAACTATTCTTAACTTGCCAGACGAATAATGAATGACACACATAGAGATAGAGAAGCGGGGGTCGTCTAGGTATGTGGTAAGAGGGGATATTATGTTATGTTTATAAAATTTTAAATAATTTTAAAGGCAAATAATATTTCCCAGCTCTTTGGGACGCTGTGACGTCACACATGAGTATT
The DNA here is from genome assembly GCA_932273885.2 of Leucozona laternaria. Taxonomy (NCBI): domain Eukaryota; kingdom Metazoa; phylum Arthropoda; class Insecta; order Diptera; family Syrphidae; genus Leucozona; species Leucozona laternaria. The sequence goes on from OW026368.1 coordinate 4,157,953, forward strand.
CGTTACGTTAGACGAATAACCTCCGATTATACGATATCTGAAGATATCAATTTGTTGTCTTTTGCAAATAAAAACAAATAGATACATTTTATTTCGACATTTCTCTCGAGATCAACAAATATGTTTAAAATAGCAGACCCGTAATCGCGTTGTTGTAAGTTTTGTAAATATGAGCTTATCAAAACGTTGGTCAATATCTGCAATTTTCTACCAAATTAACACACAGTTTATATATTATGACTATCGCAACCAAATAAAGATGATAATGTTCTCTTTGAAAATATGTATATTTTTTTTAATTTTAAGGGCTTGTTTCACAATATCTGATTAAAGTTCTAACTAAGCAAGTTGGAACTTATTAGTCAATTACACACCGCACTTACGTTTCACAATATCTGAATAGGACTACCTTTTTATTGAATTTTAAGTGAAACAAACTCTAGGGTCGAGTTTTTCACTGCGAGATTAAAATTAATCTCCAGTTAACTCATCAAATTTGTTGTGTTAACTCAAGATTAACTGAACAGGTGATTTTTAAGTTTTATCCACCGAGTTTGTTTAGTTGTTCCGCATGCATTCTCAACCAAAAAAACTGCTTCCTCAGTTAACTATGAGTCAATTTACTTCTAGATTTAACTAACTCTAGTTTAACTCACCACTGAAAAACTGGGCCTAAGGATGTAATCCGAAAAACTTGTGAATGTAGTACTTGCCTGCTAATTTAGAATACCTAGCCTGATCCCACTCTAAGTATAGCACTGTTTTCTATGCACCCCCGGCTTCAATTGGACTGCACGAGACGGGATTTAATGAGATAATAAACACCTTATTCTCAATCCATTGTGCCCATAAACATTCTAAAATACCTTAGGCAAATAGTAATAATTATGGTTATAAGCTGTAGGATAATAATCTCATCGAGCTCTAGATGGGGACACAATTTAAATTTAAATGTATTTAAATCCCAATTCTATAAATTCATTCATATACCATATCCCACCCTTTTAAGGAAAGTAACAAACGGAAATAACAACCCTTCCTAGTCTATAAACCTTACTTAAATCCAAGCAACCTTATAGTGTAACTCTGCACATTTGAATATACTAGTAATTGTACTAAAAAATATGTTAGAATTCTCTGCCCGTTTTTCAGTTTTTCAAAAATTAATAAAAATACTCCTTTGCTTCATGTGCCACGAAAAAAGCAACATGCTTAAAGAGAATACAATTATAACACAACGTCCTCGATGAGCAAGAGAAAATAAAAACAGAAAAATAGTACAGAAAGAAATGGAACTGCAAATGTATCTCATATTCATATATTTTTAAATTTAAATACCTAAATTTAACCAACAATCAATAAAATAGAAATTAATCTCTTACTTTTCAGAGCTAGACCGTTGTTCAGGAAGCAAGTGGTAGTGATGAAACAAGGAACTAATCTCCTGTGGTCCATGATGAATTAAACACACAAATAGAAAAGGAGCAACTTGGTGTGTGGATGCTCTCGACGACAGTACCCTGTAAAAACACGTATATTTACTAAAACAAAGAATTTTATAATATTTTCCTAAGAAAAAATAATATTTAATCAAATTTAATTACCATCACTGTTATTGTTATTGTTGTTGTTGCTTGTTGCATTCTTTTCAACGCAAAAATTATCACCAATCACATCAGCTGTAAGTTCGATTGAATTCAACTTACCAGAATCCTCCCATCACCCAAACATCCTTGCGTGTGACAACACACACGCATCCAACTACTTCAACCCCCCCGAGTGTTGTCGGCGGCAATGCCGAATAGTCGAAACAGTACCTCAGCTGCTGGTAAACAATTCGACACATCACCCCGTGAAAGTGGCGACGATTCCGAAGATGAGAGTGAAATCCTGGAGGAAAGCCCCTGTGGTCGATGGCTCAAGCGTCGCGAGGAAGTCGATCAGCGCGATGTGCCTGGCATCGATTGTGTCCACCTGGCGATGGACACCGAAGAGGGTGTCGAAGTTGTGTGGAATGAAATGCAGCTATCGACGAATAGAGATTTGAAACAGCAAGAAACTCAGATCCGTCAGATGTTTGAAAGCATACTTCATTTGGATCACGAGAATATAGTAAAGTTTCATCGTTACTGGACAGATATGACAAGAGACACACCTAGAGTAAGTTTTTATCTTTTATATGGATATAAACTTTATTAATACTTTCTTCCACAGGTCATATTTATAACAGAGTATATGTCATCTGGTTCATTGAAACAGTTCCTGAAACTTACCAAACGGAAAGCTAAACGACTGCCTCTACAAGCATGGAGAAGATGGTGTACGCAAATTCTATCAGCACTAAGGTATTGTGTGTTTTTAATTTATTTTTCAAAAACTCTCTTAATTATTTTTATTTTTTAGTTACTTGCATTCCTGTACGCCGCCAGTTATACATGGCAATTTATCCTGTGATACATTATTTATTCAACATAATGGCTTAGTAAAAATCGGTAGTGTAGTTCCCGATGCAATTCATTTTAATGTGAAGAAAAGTAAAGAAGCCAACAGCAGGCATCTAATGGCGCCCGAATATGAGCGAAGTATGTTTTTCGTTAAAAATTATATGTGAAATTGTTTTCGCTGTAAATTATCAAATATTTTGAATTGGATTTCTTTTATATGTAGTTGCACACAAGAACAGGCTTAATGTCAGTAAATTGATTTTGAATAATTCGGTCACGAGAGTTCCGGACTTTAAATCACCAAATCCTCAAATCGCCTCGTTTTCAAAAGTGTATAAAATGTTTAATCAATTTTCATAAAAAAACGCTGTGGGTTGTGATTTAGAGTTTTATCAAGGTACCGACAACAAAACCATTGTCAGCTCGTAGACTATTGTTTTGGAACTTTTTTAATTCTGTTTTGATAGACGGATGTTCGTTTTTATCACATTTTCTTCAAAAATGAAAACTCCCTACGTCCATTTTTCTTGTGTTTAACATCGGTTTTATTTAAGAACTATTAATTACACATTTTAATATTAATTTTCTATCGATTTTGTTTTTATTTTTTTTTTTTCAAGATTTAACACCTGCTGTGGACATTTATTCCTTTGGTATGTGTGCATTAGAAATGGCAGCTTTAGAAATTCAACAAAATACTGACTCGAGTTCTGTGAATGAAGAGAGCATCCTGCGTACCATCAATAGTCTGGAATGTGAACTCCAAAGGGACTTAATATTTAAGTGTCTAAAAAGAAATCCAGAAGAACGTCCCAGTGCCCAGGAGCTGCTGTTTCATCCATTGATATTTGAGGTGCCTTCGTTGAAGTTAATCTCTGCGCATTGCTTAGTCTTTTCACCCAAAGCTAGAAGTGAGATTATTGTATTTTTTGTTTTAAATGTTTTTAATGATTTTTAATAATTCATTATTTCTTTTAGCACAATTTTCCGAAACGATAATCGATGAAATGATGCAACGGTGCAGCCTTCCAGATATTATATTGGCTAGAATCCCAATGCAATCGGGCGAAGAAATTTGCTATAGGTTAGCCGATGTGCCATCTGCGGATAAACTAGAAAAATTTGTCGAAGATGTTAAGTAAGAAATATGAATTTTATTTATAAGAATTATTCAAACAAAAAAGTTATGGATTCAAAATACATAGGGTTAAGAAAATACCCGAAATTGTTAAATGTAACGCAGCAATTTCATTTATGTATCAATATTTATTGTGTCACTTAAAAAGGGCAACACACATAATCAGGGTTTCATATGGGATTCCCGGTATGGTCTTTATGCATTCATTCTGATGACTTAAGTTTTTCAAATTATAAATTCCCGGTGGAGAATGCATGCGGAACGACTTAAGTAACTCGGTTTAACTTAAATCTCGCAATGAAAAAATTGGCCTTACTTACAAATTTATCAAGTCTTAAAGCTAAAGACAAAAGCGCCCATAGGGGAAGAAAATACAAATTTGAAGAAATTAGAGAGTTATGTTTTCTACATTTGAAATCGATTAAAAACTATATAACGGCTACACTAATATGTTATGGTAGAGACAATATTGTCAAGTCGAAAAAAACCGACGAAACACCATTCTGGCCCAAAATAACGATGAAACGCCTTATTCGTAAAGAATTTCTTTTCTTCTTTTTTTATAGATTTCTGATAAAAATTGGGCAAACATGTCGTACAAACATTTTTATTCTTTTCATTAAAATTAGATTTGGAGTTTATCCCCTGACTGCATTTGCTGTTAAAAAGGCCCGGCAATTCCGATCCCGAGCTGTATCACCTGAAGCAGCCGATTCAATTAAATCGGTTTCACCTGAACCGGTTGATATAGAAACCCGAAGAATTGTTAATATGATGTGTAATGTGAAGGCGAAAGAAAATAGCAAGAATTTATCGGTAATGCTTAAAAATGTTTTTTTTTTGTAATTTAAACTTCCATAAAATAAAAATTATAATATGGCAATGTATTCCAGATGACGATACTTCTTCGAATGGATGACAAAATGAATCGCCAGCTTACTTGTCAAGTAACAGAGACTGACTCTGCTATTGAGCTTACCACTGAACTGGTGAGATTGGGTTTTGTACATCTTGTAAGTAGTTTGTTTGTTCATATCAACACCACTTCAGTGAACAACTACTATATCAAATAAATACCAAAAATTTCTAGGAAGATCAAGAAAAAATCTGTAACCTTCTAGAAGATACGCTTCGTGGTGGTTTCCAGCAACATCCAATCGCTGAAAATAGTGCTTTAAATGAACCATCTAGTGATAGTGGGATTAAGAGTGTCTCATCAAATCCGACGGGTGAGTTTTTATATACCAGAAAAGCCAATTGAAATTAAATTAGCTTATGTAAACTACGTAAAACAATCCAATACACATTCATATTTCCAACTTTATTTCATAACATCACACATACATATGTATTTATCTATGTATGTATGTACATTACACCAACCATTTAAACAAAGTCGTGATACTTCTACTACTTCATCATTATTTTTAAGCTGCGTTCTCATTTTCATTCGCATTCAATCGCTTATATCAGAAAAATTAAACCATTTTAACTTCTTCGACTTGTGTAGTTAAAAAAATAAAATAAAAATATTTACCTAATGTTTTATATGTATGTATGTATATATCAAAATAGATTTCGCTTCCAAGCTTTTGTGAGAAACAAGCAAACAAAAATTAATATGAATATATTGATTCTCTGGTATAACAATAAATGTGATACACTTTTTGTGACCAGTTCGTGCAGAAACGACGATAACAAATTTTGCTGTTATTTCGTTTCAGAAGAGATTTGCTGAGAGGAAACTTTGAAACGGGACGATTTATCGTTTCGTTCCACTACGAAATTTCTTCAAGGTAAATATACTAAAAATTCGTAGGGGTTGGTGTTTGACTGTCGTAATAATTTATAATAGATACAAATAATAATATAATTATTACCGTAAATTGTTAATTAGTGTCTTAGATTTTTTTTTTGTATTGTTTCCTGAATATAAATTAAAAACATACAAAAAAAAACAATTATTCAAACAAAAATATGTACATTAAACTTGCAGGATTTTGGAAAAAAGTTGCAATACTGTGGCATACAACTAGGTTAGCAAGTAAGTGCCGCTAGACTTACAAACAACAATTTTTGCTTCTGTTAAAGAATTTCGCCTTCATTATTTAATGTTAAACAAAAGAAAATGTTATGAAGTTATGATCATGTATTTCCAACATTTCCCTTAAATCATAATCTTATTTATTTGTGGCAAATCAGGAAAATATGTATAGATACAACAACAATACAATTCTTTATTTGAATAGATATGTACAATATTTTAAACCTTTAGATTAAGGACATGGCTTTGCTGCCGTCTGCCTGACTGACAATTCTTAAACTATGAAATATAGAAATAGAAGTACATAAATAAATTTTATAATTATTAAAAATTTGAATAAATTAAGTAATGATTGGATTACAATTTCGAAACAGAATAATAAATTTCTTCATCTTTGCAAAAAATAAATTGTGGTGTAACTATGACTACAATATTTCCAGTATTGTTCGTGTAGATATTGAAACAAACTTTAGCAAATTGTGTTATTTAGTAGGTTGAAATTAATAAAGTGGTTTTGCAATTTTAAAATGATTTGAAACAAAAAACCATCAATTTTAAAATGATTTGAAACATAAAACTATCAATTTTAAAATGATTTGAAACATAAAAAGTGCATTAATTTAACTGGTGGAATGCCAATAGGGTTCCGTAGAGGTACGAATTAGAAATTGTTACGGTACCGTAAAGCATGTTTACAAAATTTGAACAGGATTGACCAACCTAAGGAACCGTTCAAAATACTTATAAGCTGACTTCTCGACATATAGCTCACTTGGAAGTAAAGTCGGCGGATTTCTTGTAGGATTAAACAAACTGCTATGAAATGGTAACTATCTTCAAGTTCTCTTCTATTACAAAGATTACAATTTTGAGAGAGATCCATCCTATGAGGAACATAATTTAAATTGAGTAACTCCACCCTTACTCTAAAGATAGTACTTATAGCTTCTACGGAAAGTTCATTGCAAAAATAGTTGTTTTTGGTTGCTTGTGTGTGATTTAAGTTTTTATCAATATTTCTACTCTCTGGCGAAGCAGCTCTGTTTAAATTTTGGCTATATATTTTTGCAACAATTTTCCCAATTAAATCAGCGAAAATATTTTGCCATTCATCTAAATTGTTTTCGCTGAGAGAGAGGCTTGCGTCGTGAGTTACAGCCAATTGACTCAGTTCCTTAAAGGGCGTATTATTCGTTTGAAGTAGCCTACGCATAAATGTTTTGTTGAGACCATTCTCTCTTCTCATAACTTTAACTACATAATCTGTAAGGGCCTTAAGATTTTAAATGAAAACAGGAGGAATACCGGATTCTACGTGAATAGCATAGGTTGGAGTTGCTTTAGGTAACCGAAATAGTCTTTTGAAAAAATACCTTTGAATCGTTTCAAATTCTTCGAGTTGAGCATAGCCAAAAACCTGTGCACCATAACACATGCACGTATTAACTGTGGCATTGAATACTCTGTATTTTGATGCGACATCAACGTGCTGGTTATTGAAGAAGTATATATATATGTATATTTGGCAAAATGGTAAATACTTTTTTGTATACTACTATACTACTATATATACTTACTATAAATTTCCAAACTGCATCAGATGCTTATTTGATGAAAAGTCTTGAGTTCCAAAAGTCAAAAGGGGAAATATGTTCGATATTTTCATTTGACTACCCTCACGTGAAGTAAGAATTTCGGTTTTTTGTCTTACTAGTATTATTATTCTTTTAATTTTGATTTTTTTACAGATGTAGCTTCGATCGATAGTGGTTTCAGTATTTGAAAGAACATAAAATGTAAAAAATTTGCTTTATTATGGCACTTTTGTGCGTTGTAAATTAAATATTTATTTAGTGGAAAATTGAAAAAGTGTGTTGTGAATAATTAATGTTTAAAAATAATCGAGATATCGAATGAAGATAAAATTTTGCACACAACCTTGGTATTGTTGGCTACGTAATATTCAATATCTTCATAGTCCAAATATACTTCACCCACCCCAAGGTTGCTGCAAAAATGTACATATATGGAAACTTCGTTGTCATGGGGGGTACTCTTTACCCGAAGGATCTTTGTTGTACAATTAATTTTGTAGGTATTTAATAGTAAAGGGTTATACTCTGCATAAAATACGTTCAGAAACTTAAAAGCAAAGCGTTAAGTTTGCGTTGCAATGGAAAATAGAAAAACTGATATTAAATTTCAGAAAAAAATAAAATTGTTTCGGCAACACTTGCGTTTACTTGTCGGTCATACAACGGTAAATACAACAGCAGAGGCGGTAGGGGGATTAAAAAAAGAGTTTTTAATTTTTTAACGTCCAATTTCTGCACAGAGGCCGGTACTAGTCCTAAAATTAGTACCCAAATCGTTATCAACTCATTTCTTCACACAAGTTCTAGGTCCTAGAACTGTCAATTTCGTACCGAGTATTATTAAGCACTTGGTACTAGCTGACGCCTCAAAATTATTATACCAGTTGTCGGTAGCAAATGATTTCTTCACATAAGTACTAAGCCCTAGTTCTGTCAAGTTGGTACCGAGTATGTACTATTTAGAACTCGGTATTAGCTATGACTTTCAAATCGGCAGGCTAGAGGCAGTAATAAATGAATCAGAGAAATTTCATTAATCCTTCAAAGAATTTGTTGCTCAATATCGATAGTTTCTTGGTTGGTGATTTTTAAATTGCTATAATAAATGAATTTTGTATTGATTTGGTGGATTTTTCTTTTTTTTGTATAGGTGCAGCTATTCTGTAATGGTCTTACATTATGTGTAGGAGATAAATTTAAATTTTGGTGGTGGCAATTTGAGATATTTGTTTGCAAGTAGACCCCACCTAACCACCTTTACTTGAATAAATTTTACTCGTTGGACCATGACGAATTATAGTTTTTTTTTCTAATTCCAACTGCAACTTAACACTGCACAGTGCAGATGAGATGACATAATGACACTGGATATGTTGTTCATCATGGACGTTAATGCTGCCGTAAAAGCACATATTTCCCATGGTTTATAGAAATAATGTCGAGAAAAAACGTCTCTTTAGATAGTTTCTCCAACACGACCAATGAATTGCATGAACTAACTTGAAATGTAAACACAATAAAGGATATTTCTCCAAGCCTGTCACAGACATACGTACACAGAAAAATAAAAACAAGAAACAAATAACACACAATTTTTTATTTAAATCAAAAGCTGATTCAGAACATATCACCACTGATCACTCCTGTACATGTCGGTAGGATTGCATTGACATTCTGCATCTTGCCATTCCCTATGTAGCAACGATGCCGACGTGACGACCGCTTTTGTATTAACTGCGTAAATTAAAGACCATAAAATTGTTGAAGTCACATTCGAGTGACAAATTTGATAGTTGATGCTGCTATCAGGAGAGACAGTTATCGTGCAATGGATATTATGTCCTTTCATTTGTCAAAATAGACATAATCTATTCGAAAATAAAATAAAATATCTCACAATAAAAAAAAATATGCATCAAAACAATATTTGAAGTACCAAAATAGTATCAACATCTGAATTAGACCACAGTTATAGACGCACTAGGTTCTAGTACCGCTTGGTGTATTTGGATCCGGTACTAGTGAGTCCGAGTACCAGGAGCTAGTACCTGGTCTACCTAGACTGGGTACTGGGCTGGCTTAATACTTCTGTGAAGAAATCGAGAAATGGCCAGGTACTTATTTTTCGTACAGTCCGAGTACCAGGAGCTAGTACCTGGTCTACCTAGACTGGGTACTAGGCTGGCTTAATACTTCTGTGAAGAAATCGAGCGTAGAAAAGCTTCAAAATCTGCACAAAAAAAATGTTTCAGTTGGAAGCTTGCAGCTTGAGTTCTTAGACGCAGATTTTCAATACTTGCGTATTAAAAAAAAATACACCGACAAAGTTAAAATTCTTCCTTCCATTGGCAACAAGTTATTTACTCGCAAAGTAAATTTAAAACGTTAAAAATGAATTGGTGTCCCTAATAAATTAACCATCTACAGTTCCTAAGTCTTGTTAACAATTATTAAAAACAATTTGAAGTTTTTTTGCGACCTTTAGTCCAAAATGCGTTTCGCCCAGGTACGACAGTTGGGCTCATCAGTTAAATGTTGTCGTACCCTTCTAAGACGCAAGATAAATGTCAGAGCTTAACCAAGTTCCCCTAGAAACATATAATTTGCATCATGTTCGTGTTGCAAAATATATTTGTGTCGGTATTCATCGACTAAAAACTTGCGTATTAGAAGGGTACGACAACATCTAACTGATGAGCCCAACTGTCGTACCTGGGCGAAACGCATTTTGGACTAAAGGTCGCAAAAAAACTTCCAATTGAATTTAATTCATCACAGGCCACTAAAACAAAAACAAAATAATTTTTTTTCTATTGTTGTCGTTCTTCTTCTTTCTTAATTATTAAAACAGGCAGCTTATATAATTTATGTTTTAATTTTATAACTAAATTGATTTTTAATTAAAGATTTATTTCATACTTATTCGAAACCTTTTGAATATTTGTTCCAAAAACGCAGCTTCAAGACTTCAGTTCTCGGTTCAGAGTGCTGGAGTGTGCAAGAGTTTAGTAAATAAATTATCAGTTACGGAGCAATGGGAGATTCATATACGTAATATGCTTTATTGCTTATAGTTTTGTTGGTTATTTAAACCATAAACCATAAATATATTATGATACATTTACTAAACATTCTGTTTCTAGCTCAGCATGTAAAAATCTTTGGTGTTCCTTATTTAAAAAAAAAATAGTTTATATTAAAAATACTCAAAGAAAGCTAAGCCTTACAAAACATGGCCAAAAAAAAAGTTAGTACATTTTATTAATACAGAGATCTGTTTGGTTGTTTAAATAGTTTATTAAAAATCCAATTCAAAGCTTTTAACTGCTTTCAAAAGCACAGTTTAAAGCAATAATTCAAAATGATCATTTTAATATTCATTGAAATGTCCCATTGTTTTTGTTCCGATTCCACAAGCCGTTTGTTTGAAAAGTTTATTTCATAATGTTAAATTTATAAATACACGGTACAAAATACTACAAGTTTCTAATTAAATTAAATTAGAGAATACCACACTCACACTTTTGTATAAAAATATTTCTTTTCAATTTAATTTCCAGCAGCTGTCGAACGTAATTGGTCTGTTGCTGATACAGAGTCTCCCTCCAATCCGACAGCTGGTGGTGCTGCCAGCAACGATCAAACGCCATCTAGTTCAGGAGGCCTAAATACAGTTTTTTCCACACCAATAGCCAGCAGCAGTCAATCGACAGAACAACACCCGGGTCAAGATGAGTTGATAAATGTGCCTCTCCTTGAACAGCAACCACAGCAGCAGCAACAACAACAAAATCTACAGCAGCAAATATCGCAACTAAGTAGTAAGCCACAACAAGAACTACAACATGAATATCAAAATACAATTGTTTCTTCCACCACCGATGTTGGCAAGCAACAACTTTTGTCGCAACATCCCCAAAATACGCAGCAATAGCAATTTATTATTAATTTCTACAAAAAAACATCAAAGAGGACAAACAGGAAAGATAAATTAAAAAATAAAAAAATTCATCAAATGAAAACAGCCACACAACTATTCGCAGTTATGCCAGTGATTATTCTTGATAAGAAATAAAAATAATTATTTAAAGCATTAGGTATTAAAATTGAATTAAAACAAATTAAAATACAAAAAACCTAAGCTAAGCATTCATACTATTATTGAATATATAATACATAAATTATTATTAAAAAAAAAAACGCAGAAATAGTAAAAGAAAAACAAAATGCAAACACATCAATACATGTATGCAAATAAATATAATATATTTTTACACATTTCTTTCAAATCATTGAAATATAATTAATATTATTATTCTCGGTATCTGCACACAGAATAGGAATTTGTCTGTTTAAATAACAAAAAAAAAAAAAAAAACAATTATCAAATTAATTAAATTACATACATTATATCGAAGAAAAAAAAATTACCTTACCAAATTAAGAAGACATCAACAAACAATTCAAAAAAAATATAAAACTAATATAATAAATGTAACTAATATAGGAAGAAAACAAAAAATCAACATATTATATTAAAACTCTATGAAGAAATTAATCAATAATAATTATATTTGTGCGTGCGCTGCGGCAAACAAAAAAAAATGAGAAATAAGTATTTAAACAAAAAACAAAGCCACTAAAATTACAGATTTAAATAATAGTACATAAATAACCAATTAATGTTTAATAGGAATTTTTAGCGAAAAACAAGAAGAAAATGAAAAAAAATATTATAATTATTATTCCCATAATAATAGTTATACTATATTATTATATGTACACAGAAGTATGAAAAAACATTACATTTAATCATTTTTATATGCTAATATAAAAAAAAAAAACTAATTACAATATTATTAAACAAAAACAAACCGAGTTGACGACATAGGAGAAGAGATGAGAGAAAGAAAGAGAGACTGTATTGTCTTAGGTAGTGAGAAAACTGAATGGGCAGTTAGTGTCGACCGGTAGCGGTGTGGCGGCCGGCGCGGCGTTAGGAATGGAGATACGAACAGAGAAACGATTTTATAAATAAATTTGATTGTCTTCTAGATTTGTTGTTTTTTTTTTTGTAAGACATAGTATTTTTTTTAAATTAACGATTAACGAGATTGAGTGGCCATATTCAACCGAAGTTTCGAAGTTAGAGGACATTCTTTTTCTACTTGGTTAACGACTGACGACTTTTCGGGTGTCACAAAAGTAACAGAACGGCTGAATATTTTGGTCATTCTTCAAGTCATTCAAAAGGTCATGATTATGTCACCAAAAGTTGTTAAAATTAATAACTTTGGTCTTTGAAAAGCTTCTATTCCCAGAGGTACCCACACTTTTTTTAAAGTTCAATTAAGAGTGAACTTCAAGGTTGAAAGCACAGATTAGCCACATGAAGATGAAAATCCCCAGCAGCCATTTTAATTTGCCTACAAGCTTGAACTGTCAGATATCAGATAAAAAATGAGAAAGTGTGTATGAAAACCTCACACATAGACAGTAGGGATCTTCAGACACCGGTTAAATTGTTGTTGCAATTCACATCTATTCATTTACGCGGGAAGAAATTATAAATACAACAATGTAAACAAATGGGTTTTGGAGGGTTAAACGTACGAAACATCTGTGGTTGAAAGTTACTACAAGAATGACCTTGACCTTTTTCAAAAATATCATACCCGGGGAAATATTCAGCCATACCGTTACTTACTTTGTGACACCCAGTATTTATTCTAAACTATTGCGAAGTTGCCACTGGAATTATGAATGTCAAGGAAAGAGATTTTGTTCATTTTTAGGAAAATATCATGGAAAGTGAGGGGAATTGTTTTGACACTGACAAACTTGCACAGTTAGAATATTACTCATTTTGACATACCTACTGCTTATCAAATTAAACCTTAATGGCAATATGGTAAAGAAACAACAATCATTTTTTTTTCATAAAATACAAGTTAAAATACGTCCCAATAAGTTCAATATAACAAGCAACAATATAGCTCAATATTATTTTTGACATTAGGCTTCTGGCTACATCACTTAAGAAAATGGGGTCTTATGACATACATAAATACATATGTAGTTACTTTTTTACAAAGGGAAAGATTCATTCGGTCCTAAGAACGTTGTGTTGGTGTTAGTGCAAGGAGGTGTAAATCTGCCGAAAAATTTAGATTTAAAATCAATTTTGTTGTCCAATGGGATGCAAGAATGGTCATAAAAAGGGCCTTCGACAGATCCAAATCAAATAAAAATTGATTTATTTTACCACTGGAAAAACCTATAAAATTAACTTCAAAAAAGTTGTTTAGAGAATTATTCTATTTGATAGCAAAGTTGACTTTAAAGTATTACAACATTTGTTTTATCTTCAAATCCTTCAAAGAGTTTTTCGATCATATTTTGTCGTTTGACGTTCCTAGCCTGGAAATATTTGAAAATATCATAGCATAATAAGCTTCGTTGTTGAACTTTATCCAGGGTTGACCCAGGTTTTCTTGACAACCCCAAGAATTGATAAACAAAAAACTTTGTTTTTCGGTTCCCAAAAAACGCTCGAGGGCTGTTGACAATTACAGCAAGAAAAAACGTTCTGTGCTTAGATAATTAAAACTTAAAATTTGTTTTAAATATTAAACATCTGCAACGAATGTCTTCAATCAACTTTCATAACACTAAATACATTTTCAAATACATTATTCACTGCATTCACATCTTGCAAAACATAAAAAACGAATCACTTATTGAAACCAAAACATTAGAATCGTGTATTAAGCAAATGCACCGAATACACCTATGGACACACCGAGTAAAACCAGTTTGGTCCCTCGCCAACCATAATCTGTTAGTGGGAGAGAAATTGTTCTTCATAAAAGCGAGAGAGAAAATGAAAATAACCACTCCTTTCATATCTTTCCGGAATACTCGGTGTATTCGGTGTGTTTACAACTGTTAGGCTTGTACTATGTACTTGTTCGTTTTGATTCAAGCACGAGAGAAACCAAAGAGTGTATTCGATACGTTTTAAAGGGATCAAATGTTGTGCAGTGTTCGTTTCATAGAAGTTGATAATTACGGATAGAATACACTGTACTGTACTCGTACTAGAGAATGCAAATGAATACGTTCATGCAGACCTTTATTAAATATGTCTGAAAAATTAATAAAAACAACTTCTTACGTTTCCATTTTCTATTTCTTTTTATTAGCAGTAAATTGAATTTGTGCATTCTTTCAATTTCTTTTTCAAAAATGAACAATAACCTCCAGCACGTGAATCCACAATAAAACAACCATGTCACTTCGGCAGTATTTTCGTTACCTCAACTCCCCACAGAAAAAAACGTAGGTCTAATTAAGGGCATTTTTTCACCAGGGTGACTTCAGGTTCTTAAAAAAAAAAACGCTTTCGGGCTACCCCAGGTTGACTTCAGTACTCAACGAACAAACCAATAATTATTACACAAATCAAAGCGAATCGTGATAGTCTAAGAGCCTACAGAAAATTTTGGGAGTGGATGTACCCATAACCAAAACACGTAGTCGTGCCAAAAATACTGTTATAAACATTTTGTTCAAAATAAGAAAGGCAAATATCAAAGTCTCTTCGGCCAATCATCTATGGCAGCACGCACCTTTTAATCAGGAAAATTCGTCACTGCGCGAACAAGAATTAATTTCAAGCTCTCCAAATTAGGATGTCCTCTGTGGCAAGCCATCAGCTCTAGCTTTATCCAAAAAGAATAATCCAGGGGATTGAGATCGGAGCTGCCTTAGTGCCAATCTAAGGCTCTGATGAACTCAGGAATATTCTTTTCTAGCCACAGCTGCTGTGTCGATTTGGCTTTGTGAGCTTTAGCTGAATCTTGCTGAAACACCCAATGCCTTTTATTGAATAGGAATATTATTTAGTGGTTTCACCACGTTCTCTAAAACGTCTTCTAGGTAGTTATTTGCTCTTCTTTTTACGCCTTGTTCACAGAAATGCATCTTTGTGGCACCTTCATAGCTCACTCCCCACAAAACCATGACCGAACTCGGATGATGACCTCTTTCGACTCTGCCAATTTTGGCCTTTGCTTCCTCAGAATTACGACCATATACCTTATCATTTTGGAGTTCGAATTTTTCCTCTATGGTAAAAATTTTCTCATCAGAAAACAAGACTTGTCGGTAGCTCCCATCAGCGTAACGTCTGAGCAATACTTTTGCTCTTTCGTGTCTAATTTTGTCAGGGCAATATTTAACCTCTGGCCGGTCACTCGGCGATAAGCACCCATCCCAACATCTTATTTAATGAGCCGTGACATACTTCTTTTTGAAATACTCATCTCTCGCGACATGATTTTCTGCTTTCGTAAGGGATTTCGACGAATTCGAGCTGCCACTGCTCGAACAGCATTTTTTGTCCTCACACTTCGTGGACGACCGGGCCGAGGTTTGTCTTTCACGCTTAGAGTATCCATATACCGTTAAATAGTACGCCACACGAACATGTGATTGATCCCGAGAGCTTTAAGAGACTTGCAAATATATGAATTTGATTTACCTGCCTTATGCATATGCAGCGAAAAAGGAGCAATTCTCTTTTCTACCATTGTTGATTCCATGTTTTCACTAGTAACGTAGAACTAAGACTGTAATTTATTTTTAACCTATCTAACAGTAGTTATCAATAACAATTAATGCGACTTTTTTTATGAAGCTGAATGTCAAATTATACAGGTTCAAATAGTTATAACAGTATTTATGGCAGGACTACGTATGTATGAGTATCGTCATATCGAAAACAAAAGCCTGGCAGGTTTTTTTGTCAGCCTTTGTTAAGCGGTGCGGGGCTAAGAAAAAAAATACATTTTTGGAGCTTATGTCTGGGTTGTATTCAATTCAATCATTTTTTCAAAAAATATAATTTGCTGTATGTGTACTAATGATGTCATTTTCTCTAAGTCCAACCACATCGTTTTTTTAGGTTTTATGCTTTGCAAAAGATTAACAATAAAGTATTAATATCTCAACAATAAAGCCTCAAAAAAAAGCCGATAAAGTTCGCTTAAAAAGTCTATATCTTGATTTCTATTAACGGGATCGACAAGATTAAGGTACATTTGGACTTAGGGAAAGTGACAAAATATGTATTTAAAAAAAAAAATAATTAAAGTGAATATACCCTTTACACAAACCTCTAAAAATCGTTTTTCTTAACTCCTCAAACCACATTGCTGAGAAAAAAAACTACCACACTTTCGTTTTCGATACCACGATGCATGCACTCTACTTGTATTTTGGTTAGGCACCCACTCACAAAATTTGCTGTCGGCTCTTGGTCTATAAATGAAATATATCAATTTCAACACTATTCGTTTCCACAACCATAATCAAGCCAAATGTCATTTTTCGTCATGCATCGCCGTGAAATATAGCAACTTTGGTTTTGTTGTCAATTTATATGTAGGTATGCATGTACATATATTTTCTTAATATGTATTAATCATCGATTTAGCTTCTAACCAAGAGAATGTTTCATTCAGTTAACATAAAGACGAATTTTTAAAGAGACTTCATTCACTATTTAACCAACATTATCAATATCAGAAGACGAATTCATTAAAATTTATTAATATTATTTGATAACAAGAGAAAAGAAACAAAGTTATTTGTATATAATTTACTACGTATATTTTGTATTAATCGAGTCAAATACCACGAACAGTTTTTTTTTTGTAATATAAAAATATATATTATATATGTATATAATATTTGTTATTGTAATATTACTACACAAACCTATCGATTTTAATCTATTTTCATTTTTGTTTGAAATATAACCTCCAATTACAGTAAATTATTGTATATTTGTTTTAATATTGGTTCTTTTTGTAGAATAAATACAAAAAAAATATTGTATATGTATGTTGGAGCATGTAAGACTTTGTTTTTTACATTTTTTTTCTGCCAAATTTTCTTATTTCTGTGGCAATTATTTTTTTTTGTATTATTATTACTGATTAAAAAATATTATTATTATTATTATGTTTTTTTTTTATAACAGTTAGAATTAAAATATTTAAAGATAAGAATGCTGTGTTTGCACCGCAAGGAGGGGAAGACATATTTTATATTATGTGATGTTCTAGTGAGCTGAGTGATTTTATATTTATATATACATATATGTAATTGAGAATAAGATATAAAAAAAACTTTGATTTTTTTTTTCTAAATTATATTTTATTTGAGCTAAAACAAAAAAATAGTAAACATTTTAAGCAAAAAAAAATCAATTCTGATCGCAGTGTTTGTAAAACTAGTCGTAGAACAAAATTATTGATGATATTAAAATTTTTGAAACAAATAAGCAAACAAAAGATGAGAACGCTATTAATAAACAACAAACAGAAAACAAGAAAATATAAATAAAAACAGAAATCAATAAAGGATACAAAAACGGACCTAGAAACAGTTGTTATAAAATTTCTCTTTTTTTTCCAGGCTTCCTGTTTCGAATGAGTTGTTGGTTATTGGAAGGAACTTATTCATCTTATTTTGCCAACAGCTGTTCAACTCCAAAGCTGTATTTGTAAACATTTTTCATTAATTGTCTAACCTATGTATGGTAATACGAGTTTCTAATTGACTAGTAATCTTGAAATTATGTAATACCTATGTATGTTCATTGAATTTACCCAAAAGTTCACTCAAATTCATTCAATATTGACAGCTTACACGTATGTTCGGTATGCTATTGAATATAGTAGAGAAATTCCAGTTTTTCGCCATTTTTGGCAACCCTGGCTTCGACAATTTTGCTTTCTTCTTGTGCTCCCCTGAAAATTTGTATTTTATCTTTTTTAAATAAAATTAATTCTTTTATTTTGTATATAAATTATTCAATAATATAAACAAACATCCTTTTGTATTATATTAATTCTTTTTGAGTGAATCCACTTTTTTTAATCAGATATTGATGGTTTTCACTCATGCTCCATTGGGCTGAACGCTAGTCTGGTCAATATTTGAAAGATTATTCAAGCCAATTTTATTTTAGCCGTTTTTTATTATCAGAGATGATCCATAGAGATCCTGCTCTCTATCGGGATCACGTTTCATCAACCAAAAGTTTAGTTTTTGCTATTGCTTCTCAGCTTTGCAGAAGAAAAAAGAAAACCAATAAATGAAAAATAAATAAACGTAAGGAAAAAAGAGATCGGTATACAACACAGTTGTCACTAAGATCCGTATTGTTTTATTTTCATGAGATAATCTATATGGATCATTGGCGATAATAAAATACGGCTTTTGTATGTGAGAACAAAAAGGTTTGTTCAGATTCTAATTTGCCGATGGATTTAATCACATCTTGGAAAGTCGAATTTAATGCACAAAACAAGCAAAGGACCAACGAAGAAAAATTAACCCCCCAATTACTTGTTCTATATATTGACAAGCTCTCTAGCTTAATGATTCGATCTGAAAATAGAAATAAAGAAACTCTTAACAACATACTGCTCAGACGAATTATATATATGTCTGTATGTATATTAATATTAAAACGATGACAGATATTATTAAAAGCAATAACGAGCGTTCAAAAATACTTCTTTTAATTAAAACAAGTACTGAAAATAATACCTGTAAGCTAGACGCGTTAGCATCTAATACTTCAAAAGAAGAGTTTAATTCTTTCAACTGCTTTGACAAGCAGATAAATTTTGTCACAACGATGTCTTTCAAGATAGCCTTAGATATATAAATGAAGATCTGAACACGACTAAATCGCTTGCCAATGTTGTGTTATTGAAGAAATAAGGCTTTAAAACAACAATAAGAATTATGTTGCTTCGTGTTCCAACAGTACTATTACGAATGACCTTTTCACGGTATTGCATGAAACGACATTTAATACACAACTAGCTGAAGTCATTAGCAACACGAAGACAAACCAACCTCTCCAAATGACGAATTCTCAAATTGAATAGGCACAAGTACTTAAACTTTCGAATCTCTCGTGGGTAAGCAATCGAGAAACTTCTTCTCGCAAACGACCGAAGAAGACTTCCTTCTCTTGGAAAATAAAAATAAAATATTCATGCGGCCATGTTTGAATTCCCCCAACCAGCAATACTTATTACACGATGACTCTTTGTTCCTGCGTATGGTACAAGAATAGCTGCCTGTTTCCGGGGTGAGACGGTGAAATCAGATCATTTTTTCCCTTTGAACTCATAACAATTCCGAAATAGTCAGCGACAAAGAGTCCCAGTCTAATAAATAGGCGGCTAGAAAGCTTCGATTTCATCCTTGGTCGAATAGTTTGTCGCAGCTCCAACATATAGACATCGGATGTACACAGCCATAATAAGGCTAATTTTGACGTACGCATGTCTGGTTATGTGGCCAGCCCTGGAAAAGGCAACCAATCTAAAAACCATAACAAAAATTCAGAGACTTGCATGTATTGGCATTACTAGCACCATGAAAACCACTCCTACCGCAGCCCTGGAAAAATTTCTTTCACTAGCCCCACTGGATTTATTTACGAAGGAAGTGGCGGCCAATAGTGCTCTAAGACACAATCAATGTAAAAACTGGGTGGGAGGCCATTTTGGGCACAAAACCATAATGACTTTCATGGACAAAGACATTCAAACGGGAACCCAGTGACCCTAACAGACGTCCCCTCAAGGGACCTCTGAGCGACCAACCGGGTCATAAAGACTGATCATGTTCCGGTTTTTACACATGGTTCCAAGACGAAATGGCGGATAAACTGGCCAAAATAGGATCTTCTCTTGATCCAAGCCAAACTGAGTCCTCCGTTTCTATGCCACTTGCACAAGAAAAAGGCAGAGTTCACAAATGTTTCCTCGAAGCCGCAAACGATAGATGGTCAGCACTTGATACTTGTCGGGTCTCGAGGAATCTATGGCCAAACATCTCAAAGAAAAAAACAGACTTCCTTCTCGAACTAAGCAGACCTCAACTGTCCCTTTTGGTTGGAATCCTAACGGGTCACAACTCAATGGGAACCCACAAGCGCAGAATGGGCATCAGCTCATCCGACTTGTGCAGAGGGTGCCAAGATGAAGAGGCGGAGGAGGGCTCTTATCACTTCCTTTTGTGAATGCCCCAGCTTAGTAAGAACCAGAAAAATGGCCCTCGGAGAGAAGCGACATCTCGTGTTTGCCACTAAGGAACATCCTGAAGTTCACTCAAAGTTCGGGTTGGTTCAAGGAGGCTTTTCACACCCATACCTAAAACTCCTCTCCTCACCCATCCTTTTGTCACCCCCAACTATATCCTGGGGACCACAATGGATCCATTGAGATCCGAGTGCGATGATCCGGCTCGCCGTATTATCACCCCTTCTAACCTAACCTAACATATTTACACCTTTCATTTTTTTTTTTCATGACAAAAACAAGTTATTTATTTTGTTTTTTATTTATTTAAAGTAAATATAAACCGATAAAAAAATACTAAACTCATAAATAATCGCGATTGTGCAACTAACATCTATATTATGCATTTCAAAAATAAGTTGCATATATTTGGATTCATATATTATATTATTTTTTTTTATGTGAATAGACTTTTTTTAACAATACAAAAGTAAGACTTATTTATGTCCATTTGTTTGTGAATAAAAATGGAATTGATAAAAAATATGTTTATAAATGCTAATCGGCACTCAACAGAGAAATAGCCTAGAAACTATACTTAAAATTTGTTGTTGTTGTTGTAATAGTCAAATTTGGCATTTTCGAATGTTATTTTTCGGCAGTGTTGCTTTAGAAATCAGGAACACTATGATCCATTTTACCACGAAGGAATGATGTTGATAACCTTAATAATAATAAAAAAAAAAAACTAATTGCAAATTCAATTCAACACAAACTAAAATTTTAACTTACTTTTTGATCAAGTGCTCGTATAAAAACGATGGAATTATTGTTATTTTGATGGTGTTACCAGGTGCATCAGTAATGATTTTCCCGATATCCTTATCTTTCATTGCAACCACAGTTTGCCCATTGACTTCGAGCAAATTGTGATTGATTAGCACTCCATTGCGAGCTGCAGATGAGTCCTTGACTATGGCAGTAATTTGTCCATTTTTGAAAACGATTCCCATGTTGCCTTTGGAGTCCTTCAGTAATGTCACTGTTCTCTCGAATGGCCTGTTTTAAATAAAGTTAACAACTAGTCAAAAACCTTCATATATTTATAACAAAAATTAAAAGCGTACCTATCGCGAACCACAACAGATATATTGTTGATTCCTGATAATTTGAGCATCTTGTGAATCTTGTCTACAGAATATCCACAAACGAGTGTCCCATTGATTTGCAAAATCTGATCGCCAAACCTCAAACCAGCTAAAGCAGCTGGACTACCTTTGACTACGATACAAACAAAGACACCATTATCGATGGATTGCACTCGTAATCCGATTTTTCCCTTAGCATCTTTGCACAGTATCAACTCCCTAATACTGTGGTTAACTTGAGCCACTGCTGGAATAAGATTACTGCCTGTTACGGGAGCAACAAGACCATTGTTTGTTGATGGGTATGGAGAATTTCTTGCTGGCTCAATGGCATTATCTGGTACATCAGTTATATACCTATACAAAAATCAAAGTTGATAATTATTTATTTTAACAATACAAAGAACCTTACTCTGGCATATTTTGTCGTATCATCTCATCAGACAACTCTAGTCCGAGGAAATTACCTAGGGCTGGGTAAACGACTGTTCCATTACGTACATCAGCAACTGGATATGGTGAAGCAATTGCAGGAGGAGCGTCTCGTGAAAATTGAATCACTTCGTTTACCATTGCACGTTGATTTTGCACAAGCTTGTCAACTTGCATGTCTTCCAGTGATGGATATAGAGACATTTTGGTGACTGAAAGTTTTGCATTAATATTGTAAGTTTTTCACTGCATTAAATAATAATAAGTAAATTTAAAAAGATATCCAGCCCTATTCTGCTAAACGTTCGCGTGAACATTGGCATTCTGCTATCAGCGGGAAGGAAATGATTGTTCCGTAATGCCTATTAATTGCGATAAAAATAAAATGAATGCAATGAAATTCTCTTTAGAATTTCAAAAATAAAGAACTGGTTAAGATTTGCATTCGAAAGAAATAAGTTTTAAATAAATGATTTGAAGAAAATTGAATAAAACATTCACGTGAATCGAAAGATTCGATCGAATCGTTTAGCAGAATAGGGCTGATCATTTATACTGAGATCGTGGAGCTGAAGATAAATGCAACAACAAATATAAGGATCAGACTTAAAACTTGTTCGTCTATCCAAGTGGATATTTTTGAATAATATATGGGTCGAGAAGGAAAATAATTTCCAATATATATAATGTAAGCTTAAAAACCCAGCCATGTGTTGGGTTAACAAGTTGAATCCATCTTTGCTATTTGGGTACCTACAACTCATGATAAATCACATCCGTTTTCAACTCGACCTGCAAAATATCTTAAGCGTTTTCTGACATAACGGGTCAGGAGACCCCACATTAGGGTGTCCCGACAAATTTTTTTTTGGATTTTCCGAACAAAAGACCTCTCAAAACTTGCGTAATTGGACTTAGATTACAAAAATATATAAAAAAAAAATATTAAAATTTGTCTAGGGGGTTGTACCGACCCTCAAAATTTTGACAAATTGATATTTTTATGCTTTTTTTCCCTTCCTTAATTTCGGTTCCTGAGCTACTATTTATTATAAAATATTAACTTTTTGATCTTATTAGGTTTAGAACATATTTGACGTTTTGATTTGCATGCAACAATACGTTTCCAGCGGTTTCAAATTTATAAGGTTTTAAGCTAAAAATACCCCCAATAGGTGACCAAAATTGAATTTTTTTAATTTTTGGCCACTGCTCTATAAATCTGACACAATTTGAATTAAAGTTTCTATACCTATCCGATTTTGAAGAAAAATTTGTTTATATATTTGAGGCCTACCTGCACAAATGACTTAATTTATTGATGTCCTTTTAGGATATGGGTTTTTACCTGTTTCCTACCTGTAAAATACACAACTCAATCCGGTAATAAAGTCGGATTTAAAACTGAAGGCTGTTTTCTACCTGACAAATATCTACACAATTCAATCTGGTAATAAAGTCGGATTTAAAGCGCAAGGATTTGAAAAGTGGGCGTTTTGTGGACAAATATGAGGAAACGTAGAGGTTTTTCATTCACCATTTGTTTATGACTAAATGAGTTGTTGAACTCCATAATTTGTAGACCTGATCTTATAAAAAAGCCACACTTTGAAGTTCTTAGTATTCATTCGAGATCCTCAACGGGTTGTGTAAAGTGTGTTGTAACAGTTTTAAAAGCAATTTTTGTGATTTTTTTAAAATAATGAGTTCAAGACGTAGTGGGACTACTTGTGCTATATTGGGATCATACAAAAAACTTGACGATCGACAGCTACCAACTACAAGAGATGTCATTAAATTCATTTTGTTTGTAAGGAACGAACTAAAACTTAAATTCAACGGAAAGGATTCTTCCCATTCAGAAATATAGCTATGCGATTGTTTTTGAAGAAATCGACAATATTTGGGCTAAAGCTTCGATTCCAATTGTAACTAAGGAAAGAGTTATTCAATTACTTAAATCCTGTTTCGAAAGGTACAATATTGTGAAGCTATACCCCAAAAGCAAACAAAATGCTAGTTTCGAAAACAAACTGAAGTGTTTTTTAGAGTCATCTGAGAAGCTTTTCGACGTTGCTGCTTGTAAATGCACTTCATTTGAAACTTGTTCGTGTTTAAAACCAAAGAAAGTTCCCATCCATGAGAGAAGTTTTTTGTTGGATCAAAGAAATGAAAGGAAAATGGTTATAAGCGGGGTTGACAAGAAAGAAACAAATATCTTGAAGAAACGACAGCAGAGGCAAATTGAAGAGTCAAAGAGGGAAGCAAAAAAATGGTCTACGCAGGAAACGGATATTGTCTCAGGAAACTCCAATGAAGAGTTGGTGCGTGAATCTTCCTCAGAAACACATTCGGTAATAGAGGCATCCCCAACAAACCCCCTTTTGACAGAGGCACCATCGACTTCAAGAGCTTATCGCAATAGATTGATGTTGCCAACAGTTGCCAAGGTATGTGATCGATACGGTTTATCGACGCGATCTGCAAAAGATAAGAGCTTGGAAATTGTTGACTTTCACTGTCACACCCAATCTGTGGAAAGATGTGTTAAACTGGTAACAGAGGCATCACAGAGTGTAACTGACCCTACTTCTAGAGATGGCTTTATTAAAAACAAGTTGAAATATCGTGCAGAAATGCCAAATTTTGGACACAAAAATAAGTTTAAATTCTAAGGTTATGTCATTAATTAAAAATTATTTCTTGCTTATTTTGTTTTTATGTGATTTGTTTAAATAATATTGATAATAAAATACGTTTAAAACTTATTTTTTTTATAGTTTTATTCAAACGGTTAAAGTATGTAAAAACATGAAATTTAAAAATCTTCAAAGCCCGGTACTACCCCCAAGATGACATGTTCTTTCAGTTTTTTTGACGTTTTCTTTATCTGTGTAAAATTACGCAAATTTTGATACCCCTTTTGATAGTGTAGCTCGAAAAAAAAATTTTCTCATACATCGACGGGACACCCTACCCCACATGCCGCCTCCACTGGGCATAAACGATCTCCAACATCACAACCACAATCCAATCCACAATCTGACTTGTATGGATAATGTCACCACATGACATGGATTTTTGTCCCTCCATTGGTGTTTTTCTAGACATGTTCATAATCCGAGCATCGTTCATGCCCATTGGAGGCGGCATGTTACGAACACTGTTATATCAAGAGTTCGGCGACCGCTCCAAATAACCAATACACTATGGAACCCGCTCATGCATACAGATCCTATAGAACTACATAGTGTAGAGTCCAAGATGAATCAACACAATTAGAATAAATTTGAAAAGAGCCCATGGAGCGTAAGAGAATTGGAGGACTCATGTCCCTTAAAGACTTAAGGCGAACGCTAATGAGTGAGCCACTCCAACTAAAATATTTTATTTATATCTATACACTCATTTTTGCATATGACCAGTTTAATATAACGTGTAACCATGCCTATTGTAAATTAAAACAAGGTACCTACATATTTTTTTTGTGGTTTTTAAAAAGAATAAATGTAAAAATCCCATGAGAAACCTATAGCAATATTAGTCACCACATACATTTATATATGAAATTATAAAACGGCTTTTAAATTTTCTTTACGAAATATATCTGATTTTATTTAAAAAAAAAAAGTCATATGGAATAACGAATATCTCCATAAATGTACCTACGTACTTAGTAAGCTGTAGGTTTATATTTAAAAACGAATCTCAACCTCCATTCTTCATACCTAATTAACGTAGGGAGCTAGTCTGATAAGAATACATTATACCTATACCTATAGGTAGATAAAATTATAATTGTCGCGTATCATTTTTTTTTTATTCCATTTCTTAAATAATAAACAAATAGAAATAATAAATCGCCTTAAGTAAGATTGCATTTGTTGCATTATCGCAGTTTCATTTTCCATCTTAATTATATACATATAACTAGATCATGGGAGATGAGTGTTCTTTTGCGTAGGTTGGCGCAGAGGAACGTATGCAAAGGGCTTGGCAGGGCAACAGTAGTTTGCTTTATAGAGAAAACTGCCTACTTGCAAGACAGTAATACAGCCATTCCGGATGCTGACAAAACAAGAAGAACATCTCAACTTAAAAAACATGGACAATAAAGAAAGATTATCTTTAATGCGAAGAGCGAGTCATGCATTCTTCCACTGCAGCTATCTTTTTATTTTACCCTTGCTGCACTCCTCTTTGATGTTTACATTTCGGTGAACTTATTTTTCCAACAAAAGAATAGTTGCTCGTTATTTCGTAATTTTATTTCACAATTTCGAACCGACCCAAGCCTTCTGGAATTCTCCATCACCACTTAAGGTTGTATAGAGAACTAGAGAACTCCAATTCGCAGAATTAAACTCAAAATTCCTGTGAAGAACAAATTTAGCACACAATTTCGTAGTTTGGATGATTAATGATGATAATAGATAATACGTGATGTCTATCAGACAACTTATTATTTATTCATGGTAGACTTTTTTAATACATTTTAGTTTCAGTGAAATTACTACTTAGAGACATCACTTCACTTGCCTTCTTTGTCCTAGATTATAATGAATTTATACCTTTATCCTTGATAGACAACAAAGAATTTTTGTCACGCCACACAACAAATCGTCCTTTTAGACTTACTTTTTGTTTTTGCTCAGAAAAAGCGATATCTACTGCAAATTCAAATTTAATTTAATGAACTATTAAATAGAACTTGTTTGTTACCACAATATATAAAAAAAAACTATCGATTTAGTTTTGATAAAAAAAATAAACAAAGTGAAACACTCAGCAGCGACTCAGCACGTCACTCTTCGATTGAAACAAGTGTAAAAGTGGAGATTGGAGAAGTAAAATAGAATTTGGTTTTTTTATCAGTCCACTTGTCTGATGCTGATCGCTGAACCGACCAGTAGATTCATCAAATTCACGATGGTAGACGTAGAACAAGCAGAAGGCGCATAGAAAAATTAAAACAAAGTGAGTCACTCCCACTTTTGATGGAGCAGCAAAATAAAAATGAAAATTTTATTAACAGATGATGAAACGGGAAGTATAAAAATTGATAAAAAAGTAAACAAAACAAACTTTGCGTTACGTTATACATTTCCTTAACGTAATCAAAACGTATGATTTGGGTTTTGTATTGGATAAGGAATGTAAGTACTATCGTGAATTATTTACAGGGTAGCACCATGAATCAATGAATATACCGTCTACAACATTAGACAATCAAATATAATAATAATTTAATGATTAACAATTTTCACCGAAAAGTACATAAATATTTTAGTTGATATAGATTGTTTTAAATTACATATATTAATCGTCAGATCGATTATTTTATGGTTGGAATTAATTTGTAAACAAAATATTTTTTTTTGTGTATGCCATCTGACAGCAGTTTTAAGACGAAAAGTCAAAAAATATTGCGCGCAGACTGATGCTTGGTCTGTTTGGTATCTTTTTATTTTTAAATTTGTAAAACCTATCAAAAAAACCAAAGTGAGAATTTCTAAAAAATGGAGAAACTTACAAGGATGTTAACAAACGCATTGAACCACTTTTGGGTACTAAACGTCAAATCACATGCCAAAGGTCCGGTTATGTTAACAATTTGCGTTTGATTTAAGAAAAAATTACTTAAATTATAAATTTCAATAGTAATCTATTATTTAGATAGTTAATTTTGACATATCAGACACCATAATTTTAAATTGAAAGCAAAAGATGCTAACAGCTGGTTGTTTTGACAGTATGTACTCTTCTTGCAGACTGAAATTTTTATAGCACAATACAGAAGGGTAGATTGAAATGAAAGGATTTTTCTTTACCGTGTAATCAAGAGTTCAGTAAAACGACCTACAGTAAAAAGTCCCCTGTGATTAGGCACTAAGATGTTCAAAATCCATCTCATGAATGGAACGTTTCGAAAAACTGCTCTCCTCCGAACAGAGATGGTTCAAATCATAGATACACCATATAAAGATGACAATCTCGGCTGTCATCCGAGTTTGCCTGCAAGCTAAATCAGGGGAAATTCAGGAGAAAAACGCAACCATATGCACTTGGTGTCCATTCACCACGATTATGTGCACACATATACAGTTGGCGTCCATTCACCACCAAAATGCCGGTTATTTTAAGAATGTCATGACTATGTTCAAAAAGTATAATAAATGGAGCAACGAGGTATCAAGTGCTAACCCGACCTTATATGGATAAGTTTGTGTGAACAAATTTTGAAAGTGAAAATTTATAATCGATTTAAGTATATTCGATTGTCTTTTGTTTTTTACTCTCAATTTATTTAAACAAACAGTGAATATGAAAAAAAAACAATAAGAATGAGAAATCAGAGAATCAACGCAACTGTCGTAAGACAACTTAAGGCGTATTTTTTTGTAAGCCCGGGGGAAATTAGTGGAAAAAAACAACGTTGGGGCTAATAAATTACATGTTAAATGCAATAACAACTAATCCCTCCGGGCCTAGCTAAGGGCGCAGAATTCTCGGGTCTTAACTTAAGCACGGAGAAAAACTCTGTTGTAATCAATAAGGGGATTCATGCAACGTCGTAAAACACTAGATAAGTTTATCTTTTGGTAAATGAACTGTCAAATTTTGTATGGGAAATGGTTTACGCAAATTGCATAAAATTATCTAAGGATTTTGCTTAAACTTATACAAACTTCATTGTGACTTTTTCTTTCTTTCTGTTTATCTATTGTTAAAAGTTAATTAGAAGGATAATACTTTTGTAACAGAAAATGCACAAACCATCATTTTTTCCGAATAGTTCTAAAATGAGTAAATCATTAAAGGCACTAAATTCATATAATTGCACTAAATTCTGTTTAGCTTATTTTTGCGTGTTTTATTTAACATTTTTAAATTTTTCACTAAATAATTTTTTTGCACAAATAAATTTTTGACGTTTGACGAACAGCTGATTCAATTACCAAGCATTTATCCAAATGAATAAAAAGGACGTTCACGTAAACTTTTGCGTAAACTTATTTTTTTTTTTACACAATTTGGAACTTCCACCAGACTTCAGTGCCAAACAAGCAAGAAAAAAAATCAATAGTTTGACAGAAAAATATGTAGGGAAAACAAAAACATGTGATTGTGATTGGTCGTTTGTTTGTTTTCCCTACATATTTTTATGTCAAAATTAGAAAGAGAAAAGACAAAGATAGTTTCTGGAAAAGCCTAATTGGTAAACTTATCTTGTTGCATGAATAGTTTTTTATGGAAACTCCATTTTTTTTTTCTGTGATAGCGTCGCTTATCTCCATCGTCATTTTTTCAACCAAATCACGCCGGGCATTTATGAGCGTTATGCTATATGCGGTATCAATAGAAAACTATCGAAGACCAAAATTTCAATGTATAAATAATCCTAACTAATCACGTTACTTATTTTATTACTGACTTTTCCATGATTATCTGTTCAAGAAATTTCTTTGGATAGCTAATCACAGTTCAGCAAAATGTCATTATGAGAGTAAAAGAATGAAGGCCAAACATAGTGTCATTCACGGCAATACGAAATACTGCTATTATACACGACTAGTTTTTACTTTTTAGTCATTACTTCTTTTGTGCCTAAAGAGGTGGTTATGTGGGTCGTGAGCCAAATTTTGGCCACTGATTTTTGACATTTCCTATTGTATTCCTTGTTTATTTAACAAGTCGCTTCATTTATTTCCGTTGTTTGTAGATCGAACATGTTAATATACATACATACATATATACATATAGAGAGCATTGAAAATTTCAATAACCAATCAAACTATAAAGGAAATTCTAAATTTTTGTCAAAATTTAAAAATCAATGTGTAGCAGCGCACGACTCACAAGATGAATTTTCAAAAAAAAAATTAATGAAGTTTCACCACGCTAAAGTTGTAGTTTAATAGCGGACTTAGCATTATTAAATTTGTGTTTCTTTCAACACAACCCGATATCCCGCCTTACATCCCCCATTTTCATGGTGAAAAGCTGGTGAGTTGGAATTTTTTTAAAGATGGCTGCGTTATTTGCACATACAAAATGGTCGATCTAGCAAAACAGAACAAACCCACCCCATTAAATTGTTGTTGTAATTCACATCTATTCATCGACACGGGATGAAATTACAAATACAACAATGTAAACAAATGGGTTTTGGGAGGGTGAAACGTACGAAAGATTGTCATCTTTATATGGTGTATCTATGGTTCAAATTATCCGATTTTGATCGGAAGTAGGGGACACAGATTAGCCATATGAAGATGAGAATGTTTCGTACGTTTCACCCTCCAAAACCCATTTGTTTACATTGTTGTATTTGCAATTTTTTCCCGCATCGATGAATAGATGTGAATTGCAACAACAATTAAACCAGGTGTGTGAAGATCCCTACTGTCTATGTGCGAGATTTTTATACATACATTCTCATTTTTTATCTGCCAGTTCAAGCTTGTAGGCAAATTAAAATGGCTGCCGGGGATTCTCATCTTCATGTGGCTAATCTGTGGTAGGGGATAGCGTCGCCAACAGTGAGACACGTCTAACAGTGAGACATTCCGAATAACTCCGAAGAAATATGTACGAACTCGTCGCGCTTATTACCGTAGGTCATGCTACAGATGTTCGGCCGATTGGTTTAGTTTGTGTTTACTTTCAATGATTTTGAGGCATTTCTATACATAGCTTTATTGTTTTGATTTTGTTTACATATTTTCGTCGATTTACCATCAGTGAGACAAAATCCCGTTGCCATCAGTGAGACAGTCTCTCACTGTTATAGTTATATGTCTGCTTTTATTTTAATAAATATGATTTAAAATAAACGGTGTTCAGGAAAAAACAATTCGACTGTTAACAGTCAAATATTTCTTCTTCAAAAGTCCCATAGCAAGGCAATAAAAATAGCTACAATTTATCTTCTTTGAAGACTTGTAGCGACTATATAATTCGCAGTTGCTCTTTGTAGCTCGGATTATATGGAATCTCGATTTATTCGGTAAAATATGCGTCAAGACAAGGTGTAATGGTCATCTTCTGATGAGCCCAGCCATTACATCGGGGCGAAACGCATATATGAACACTTTTATGGGTTTATATTTGTTTTCGTGATTATAAATCATATTTATTAAAATAAACGGTGTTCAGGAAAAAACAATTCGACTGTTAACAGTCAAATATTTCTTCTTCAAAAATTTTTGTTATCCCTTTTTATTAAGTTAAAAAAACAAAACTTGCACCACAAGCCAAGCTAAAGGAATCAGTAAAAAAAAATTATTTACCAGTCTTCCAGTTCGTTCGATGTGGACTTTGGACTATGAGCTTAAAGATTCTTCGAACGAAGGATCCTTAAATGTCTCGGAAGAAACATTCACTTTTGATCAGCTTTTGGGAGATCCATTTAAAGGAGACTATGTTCTCGTCGAGTTCTTTAAGTCGGGAAAAAAAATTACTATGTCGGGAAAGTATCTAATATCAGACAAGAATCTCGACGGAGACCTTGATATAAGTTTTCTTATACGGCAAAATAAAATATTTAAGTTCCCTTATCCAAATGTTGTGGAAGATGACTTAAAAATGATTCTCCCAGAGCCGATTCTTTGCGGCCACACCAGCCGGCAACAAGCCAATATCCATTTTGAATACAAATTTGACCAAATTGAAGTTCGCTAAATTTTACGTTTTTGTTTTATGAGTAATAAAATCGATTTTGTTTTGTATTATCTATTTATTTTTCACTGAAGACATTTTCTGTTACTTTTATTTTCGTTATTTAAAAAGCATTTTATTGATAAGACTTTTGCATGATAATATAAATCCTTATCAAACAAAACTTTATTTAATAAAATATTTGTTGGAGGTACCTCACTGTTGTGGAAGGACTGTCTCACTGTTGGAGTAGGTGTACCAACAGTGAGACAAAGGAGGTGCTCGGCCATTTTGACTTAAATTATTTTTTCGCTAAACGTAAATTTATTTTCAAGCATGCAATAAACAGCACAAATAATAAAATTACCTAACGCAATTAAAATCAACTAGTTACACGGAATACTTTTTTAGATACAGGCATTTGAAAAAAAAGTGTCTCACTGTTGGTGACGCTCCCCTACATATAATATATAGAGGCGCTGAAACGTAAATGCAAGGTATGCAATGAACGGCGAGAGCCCAGATTTCAATTTCAACCAATCTATTTTTGCGACCGAAACTGCTATCCGATTCGATCGAATCATTCGATTCGCGTGAATGTTTCATTCAATTTGCCTCAAATTATTTATTTAAAACTTTTGTTTTTCCAATGCAAACCTTAACCAGTACCTACTTGTTTTTGAAATTTTAAAAAGGATCTTATTGTCTTAATTACATACATTTACATTATAAAACAATCATTTCCTTCCCGCGGATAGCAGAATGCAAATGATCACGCGAACGTTTAGCAGAATAGGGATGCTACATTCCAGCTCTTAAATTCAAGAGAGAGAAAGCTGAAAATTTAATTATGTAGATCATTTATAATAGAATAAACACATTTTCCTAACTTTTCAAAGTTTTTATTTATGTAGAGCGAAATGTATCACAAAAAAGGAAAAAAAATTAAGTTCTTTATAAATTAATTTCATTTAAATATAATTCAAAATATCATAAGTCAAAATTTGTTTGACACGCGTCATCACTGGAACCGATAACATATTCAAAAAATTTGTAGGGAAAAACATCTAATAAAACGTCTACGAATAATAGGTACAGCTAAAATAACAGTATAGGCAAATATTTTTTGTAGATATTTGTTTTTTTTTGTTATCTATTATTACAGAGGAGCAAAAAGCAGCTCTTTAAAAACATGAATATTTCTATATCTATCCTACTATAGACATATACAATACATATATATAATGTTGTATGTCGACAGTGAAGTTAATTTGCTGAATTTTCTGGTAAGTCGAAATTATAAAATTTATCTATTTAAACGAGCTTGTCTTTAAGACGAATTTGGTCTTTCGGCGATTCTGTAAAATGAAAAAAAAAAGAAGAAACAAATAATCTTAATATTAGCGATTGAAGATTAAAGTAATTAAATTAATTAAAAAGTAACAGCAGCTGGCAAAAAATACAGATACTACCCGAATAAATATTAAACACGAAAACATGCAGTTTAACAAAAATAAATAGGAAACATATAAATTAAAAAAAATGAAGGAAATAAAAATAAAATTTTAAAAACAAACATGCCTCTCTTTGCGTTTTGAAGCAGTAACTGATCGGCTAACAATACCGTTGTTGTCGTTTCTTGCAGGCGTAATTGTGGCCGTGGCGCCACCTATTGGTGCAGTCTTAGATGGATCTGTAGTTGACTCTCGAGTTGATTTTGATTCTAAAGATATTGGAGAAGGAGTCGAAATGAGACCTGTAATACTGATAAGGCGTTCGTCATCTGCTTCGTCGTCTTCTTCGTTCGCATTCGTTTGAGGAACCTTTGATGTTAACCGTTTTGTGTTGTCGCAGAAATTTATTTTTCATAGCAATCGCACATGGAGGAACACATAGTAGGTACACATGTAGGGGAATTGGGAGAGACATCATTTTACATTAGACATTGAGTATTTTTTTTTATTTAAGTTTTGTATAGCTATAATTACGAACATTTGTTTCAAATGAAGGGTAAGTGAGAGTGATATTAGTGAGCGGGGGTTTGCATTCAAAATCGCGTGCAGTAATAGTCTATGATAGATGAATGAAAGTAGTTTACAAGCAAGAATGAATTGAATGACATTTATTGAACAGAAGATAACAAAGCTTCGAGACATGAGTTTTATTATATTTTAGAGAGAGAGAGAGAAATGGAGTCGTTTTTACGATATAGTTTAAATTGTAATTAACTTTTCTACTTATTTAGTTTTAAATCAAATTTTACTCTCAACGGTTTGATCGGTATTTTAATAATCCGCGATAGAAAATAGTAAATAGATAGGCTCAATGTAAAAAAGGTAGCTAGACCCAATTGTTTCAAAGAATCATAAATAAATAATTTATAAATAAAATTCTAAATGCAACACATAGCTTAAGAGCCGATAGTTTGTGTGGATGAGGCTATATTTAAGATACATCAACTGTTTTTTTATAACTTTGTTGGCGCTTCGAAAAGCTCTATCGAGCTCGATATTTTTTATACGAGTATGTAGTAAACATAGATATAAATTAATACGTTGTTAAACTCCTGGCATACAAATTGGAAAAATCACTGGGTCTCTCTTTTGGGATACAAGACGCAAAGACCTCTGTATCTGACTCAGAAGACTTCTTGCTTCGACTTTGCAGTCAAATCCAAAAGGATTTTTTCTTTTCAGAAGAAGAATTGTCACCTTGAAGGCTTCATAGACGACCAATGGAAAACGCAGACTACACATCCATAGGAAATTCACATAGGTCGATATTATCTAAACGTGTTATTTTTAATTCAGCATTTTGCAAAGTTCCTAATTATTTTTTTTTGAAACAATTTATCATGAATTTGAAAAAAATTGATGTAATCAGTTAACTAAAAATCGTTTACATCGGCATCATTATTAACCGCTAGATTCGTTTTATTCCATTTCAGACAGATTCCACACAATTACAATAAATCAATCTCGATTTATGCTGTACCTATCTGAGCCCCTAATCTCAAGTGCCAAATTCTGATAATATCATGGGCTTTTGTTTTCTTTGCAAACTAAAAAAAAAACAGCGATGAATAATAACTGGCTGGTGGCTCCATCACCGAAGTAAAAACCCACTCCACATGCATAATAAAAAATAATTTTACAAACAACAACAAATATTGCTCAAATAAAAATAAAATTTACATTCGAAAGAACAAGCAACAAATTCATGATTCTACAAACAAAAATCAGTTAAAAAAATATTTTTTTTTTTAATAAAACATAAATGGGAAAAAAATTAAATAAAAAAAACTTCAAAAATGAAATAATGAAAACCAACCTCATTGTAAAGCATCGAAGGAGCACGTGCCTGTCGAAAATATCGGTCCAATATATCTTCGTCGTCTCCGATCACTGGTTCTAGATCACATTTATCTCCTCTGCCTAAGCCATGTTTTAAGGCGGCGGCGTTGCCCTTGCCCTTTTGTTCCTTGTTCAACAAAAGTTTCGAGCTTCGCGGTAAGCCTCGGGATGACAGACTTGTAGGTGCCTGATGGTAACTACTGCGGGCTGAGGAGGTGTTTGGTGAATTTCTGTCGTAGTTAAAGGATTGATAAAGCGGTGATCCTGGTGAACCTTTCGTTGTCGTTGATCCAAAATTATTTAAAAAAGCGTTGGTTTGTGAACTTGAGACTTTTGGCGGAGAGTGCGAAATCAAAGACCCAGCAGAATCATTTCGAACTTCACCGGCTGATGAAGAGGCTTGAGGTTTGTAATTTGGCAGTGTATTTAAAATTGAATCAGTCCAAATGTTGACTGCTTTATTCCAGTCGTCAAACTGTGTGTTACTAGCAGATGGCACTTTGGTTGTGGTTGATGTTCTATGATTTTTTTGTGCATTAGGTGGCAGCTTTACACTGACGCCGCTACTCTTTGGCCAGCGTGATGACGACACTGGGCTGTTGTCTCGTGGTGATTCATCAGGTTTTAGTAGCTGAACCCTTCCCACAGATGGTGTTACCAAGGGATAGAGATCAGCGGACGGAAAGAGATCGGCCCAATCGAATTTTGGCTTAACAACCTTCTGACAAGCAGATTTTGTCTGAGAACGGGAAGGACGGCCGTTAGATGATGTGCTCGCTACAACAGGATCAACATCTAAAGATCGAGGTTCGTTATGGGGCGGATGCAGATGGTTGAAAAATTCAGAAAGATCTCCATCGCAATTATTATGAGTTGTATTCAAGTTTGGTTTGGAGGGCTTCACGGCTGGGACATTGTTCTGTGTATGGGAAGCGTCCGGCGATAAATGAATCGTTTTTAACAATCGATCCAATCGCCAATATGCATTCTGATGTGGTGGACAACATTTGATGCGGGTTGTGATATAGAGGTGGTATTTGTGGTGGTGGTTTTGTACATTTTACAGGGAAGTAGGAATTGTATCATTCGAACGGGGCACATAGAAATTAGAACGATAAACAAAGAGAAGATAAAATAAAAGTAAAAAAAACACAAAATTGTATAAATAAAATTAACAAACAAAAAATAAAAGCTTCTACATAATCACACATTTGAAAATTAGCAACATTAAGTATGTAATAGCTTGTGGTTGTGACTTGTGAGTTTCATAAATTGTTTGTTTCAAAGATAACAGTAAAATTGTCAGATCAGATGTTTGAAATAATTATATATAGAGTATTACTGAAAGCTCAGCGTTTTCCAAATATTTTGAATTTAACAAAATAGGCAAACAAAATGGATTAGATCGAAATAAAGGAAGTAACTTACATATGTGTAAATCATTTGTAGCTTTGAAAAAAAAAATTCTTTTTTTTTTTGATAATTTTGAATTTAAGTTTTTTGCAAGATTCAGTCTACAATTTCTGATCGAAATCCCTTAAGCCGTTAACAGAAAGTTAAAAAAAAAGATAAATCGGAAGTGACTTAAAAACAATGTTTTCCATCAAAAGTAGACCATACCTTCACGCAAATTTATATAAAAAATCATTAGTTCTTATTAACGGCTATGGCAGGTACTTAACATAACCTTAAAGTTGTATCCAATCCTTGCGTTCAAGAAGCTATCAGATTCAACCTATCCAGAAATTTTCAGATACCTTGAGTTGTTTTTTTCATAAGGGATTACAACAACTCAAAGCTATCCAGATTGCTTTGGATACAATCATGAACGTGGCCAATGACACACGGGGGTGTTTTACCATTTGTTTTCACATTTTCTTTGTACTTATGACGAGCAATCACCAAATAGACGGAAAAAGATGCTTTGAAGAAAATCGCTACAAAGACGGAATTGCTAAAACACTAAGTTAAACTTGTGGAATATCGAATCTAGAATACATAATCTAGCAAAAAGGAATTTTGTTTTATTTTCGAAAAGAAAAAAAATCAATTTTAAAAATTGAAGCATTTTGCGAAACCTTGTTAGATAATTTTGAACTCTTCCACCGTCATAATGGTTTTTACTTTTTATTATGAATTAAAATAAAAACTGTCCCAAGAAAAAACATGTAGGTATTTATCAACTAAAAGAACTTTATTCATCAACATCAATAATCCTTCATTTTGAATGCTTCCTCTTTCTGTACTTGGTGTCTCTGGTTCTGAATATCTCCTCATCTGGTTCCTCGCCAACTTCCTCCCTATAGTAATCCTCATCA
This sequence comes from Leucozona laternaria, assembly GCA_932273885.2. Classification (NCBI taxonomy): domain Eukaryota; kingdom Metazoa; phylum Arthropoda; class Insecta; order Diptera; family Syrphidae; genus Leucozona; species Leucozona laternaria. The sequence goes on from OW026368.1 coordinate 4,195,200, forward strand.
TGGTCTTCTTCAATGTCATCTCTATCGTTGGGCACGTAACCCTTCTTCTTTGGATTGTCCTTCTTTTTGTTTTTCTCTTGATTTGCCTTCTGAACTTTCTTAGTGTGCTCCTTTTGCTTGCGTTTCTTCTCTACTTTCGCTCGAGTAGCTTCGATTTCTTCACTTGTCTTCAATACCGTAGAATGATACAAAACCTCTCCGGTCAGCAGTCCGTCCTCGATCTTCACCAATTCCAGTGTTAACCTTGGGCCAATTTCATGCAACTTTATCGATGACTTGTTGTTCTCGCAGTTGATTTTTGGATTGACATCTCTCACGGTTGTGGTTTCGTCTTCATCCTCCATCTCAGAATCAGATGCACCAGCTCCTTGGAGGAAGTAGTCAGATATATCCGTGCATTTCGATAAATTGGGAATGGTTCCCTGGACTATCTTTTTCACACCCTTGTGGAGCCCCACGGGTACAATTTGTATGCTGTAGTGCCTCATCTCTACCAGCTTTGTTACCGGATTATATGAGTAGAGAACACATCGCTTCATAGTCGACACATTAACCTGCGCCAAATTGATGGAAGGAAACATGTTCTGGAACGAGTTGGCCATCAATTTAATGTGTTTTCCCTCTCCGGTGAAGTTGTTCAATATAACCAGTGGCGAGTGCTGAAACATTTCCTCGTTTACATATTGCTTCTTATTTATTGTCAGCACATCTCGTGCCAAAGTGAATTCATGCACTTTGAAGGTGAGTGTGGGTCCGCGAGGCATTCGAACAATCTTGAACGAGAGTTGTGTGGCTCTCTTGTTGAATATTGCCATGTGACTCACACTAAAAACACCACTCAAGCTCACGAAATCCTTAATGCGATTAGCTTTCTTCTCCTTTAAATTTGAAGCGGTAAAAGGTTCCATCAATCCGCGAAAATCCAAAGTTAGATCTTTGATGTACGGACATGATAGACCGCGATGAATGACGAATGAATGTGGGGCTTGTGTTAGCTCGACGGGCTCTTTATCTTCGTGTATTTTTATCTTCTTTTTTGTTTTTGGTTTTTTTGTTTTAGGCATATTTTATATTTTCAATTGATTTTATGTTTTTTAATGTAAAATAAAATGTAATCTGTGAATTATCTAGGTGCAATACCGAACAACACAAATGTTAAGAAAAACCTCGTGTGAGAGGGGAAACTAGTTTGACAGATTACAAAAGAGAAAACAAGATGATAAAAAGAGAGAGATGTTTTGTTTTTGTGTGGAACGCGTGTTGATGGAAAAGATCTGTTCGTCTAGTCTTATATGCACGCCCTTATTAATCTTTTTATTGATGGCAAATTACTTCAGTTCCTGTACTACTGGACACAAATCATCATATTACCTCTGTTCGTTTACTTTCCAAACAAGCCATTTTCTACCAGTTTTAGTCCGAAGTTCTATCAAAGTCCATATAAAAAAAATTAAATTGGACTAAAAATGGCTTGTATGCGAACACACCTAATCCCTGCTATTTTGTCATACGCCTATTTCAATAAATTGATGAAATTTGGTACAAAATATGGAGTTTGGTAAATCCAGCAAATCCAGCCCAAGGTAACTTATGTAAGTAATTAAAACATTCAAATTTTGACAATTTTAACGACAATTATAAAATTGCAATTTTTTAACTCACGAAATGACATTTGATTAATGTATGCCTCTTTTCCATAGCCGTGTTCCATTGGGTCTTGCAAAGTAATTTTTAGTACTTCCCAGTAGATGATGAATGGAATGCTTTCATTTTGCCGAAAGTAAAATCTAACCTCAATATCAATTTAATTTCGATTTTGTTTTCTTATTTTACTTTAAAATTAAAAAAAATGTCAACAACAATAATCTATTACGTAATTTCTTTTGATTGGTGATGTCTTTTTCTTGTTTGGAAACATTCTGTTACTAGATTAATGAATTACTTTGAACTACTTCGACCACAGAGTAGAAGTAGTTGACTGCAGCCAGAAGTACTTGGCAGTAGATACTGGAGCCCAAAGGAACACACCTCACGAGGGACAAGTTACCATCATTTCTTCCAGTTTATTTCCCTTATACTACGTTTTCATTAGACCTGAAGTGAAGTTCACAAATTACAGAAAACTTGAATCTCAAATTTGATGATTTCGTTTGACAGCTCATTTCATTTTGAATTTGATTTAGCCATATATCACTCTTGTATAATGTTGTTTTCTTATTCTGTTTTTCATACACCGAATTTTGACATTTCAATACAAAAGCTTTTACAATGGATTTCAATTTCGTAAGGTTGACTCGGGATTTCCAACCTAATTTCATGCAATTTTGGTTGAAATTACTTCATTTCAAAATTTGAATTTGTATGGGAAATAAGGTAATTTGGAATCGTATTTGTAAATTTTCAACCAAATTACCTCATTTGCTACAAGTTCACATTTTGAAATGAGGTAATTACGTGGAAAACCTTACAAACTAACCGAAGTAGAATCTATTGAAAATGCCAAAAATCGATGCATACAAAATAAAAAGGAAAACATTCACAGATTGGCGTTTCACTTAACTAAATATTATAACTATATATTTATTTCTGGCCTGTGATTATCAAAAACAAATTTCTAACAAACAAAATTTTGAAAATTTTAAATCCAAGAACACCCGTTAGTTTGTGGATCGTAACGTAATATACATTCATCTACTCGCATGACATTCGCACAGCTGGTTTCGTTGTTTACTAGTTTTTTTTGTATCCGTCATACCAAGTTCAGCGATAAAAGTGACGTACACACTATCCCTCACAAAGTAAGAAAACTTGTTAGGTGTGTGGTGTTTGTTATTGAGAAAAATTTTTATCACGGTTATGATTTGATAATAAATCTAATCAAACTGTAATAATCCAGCGAAAAAATTTGACTGCAATACATTTCTCCCAGTTAAAAAAATAAACTAAGCCCTAACGTATTTACCCCCGAATCAAATGTCATCCCAGCTGGTGAAATTGAATGCTTTTAAGCAGAATTTTATCTCCTTTGTATTGAGACTGAAACAAAAGGAACATCTTTTGCTCTCCAGTTTTGCAGCACTGCGCATACCAAAATCTAACAAGGTTCAACCTCTCAACACACAATAAACAAAAATAAAACTGTTGTAGATAATTAATTCAAAGTACCTATTTTCTTCACTTTTCATATGAAACTTTACTCTCGCCCCACCATTTCTCTCTCTATTCTCTGGTTCAGCTAGCTTTAAATGGACTTTGACACAGTTTTTTTTTTTTTAATTTTGTGATTTGATTTCATTAAGGTATTCGTATCGCGTCGTTGTCGTGCTGTTAACAGTTGTGTTGGACATATCGTACAAATTGCTGCACTTATTGGGCTTCCTGTTGTTTACAACGCTCCTGCAACTTCTTCCCTACCGTCACCACATTCACGACGCCAAATGGCAGAGGAATCAAGTCTGGAAAGTGTTCTGCAGAACGCTGATCAATTATTTGACGAAAACCACTTTCAAGAAGTCGTAGATGTACTCGACAAATACAAGGTGAGTCATTTTGATTATTTGCATGAAAAATATTCCACAATCATACAAAAAATAGGATCAAAACCTCCCCGATATCCAATGGAGAAAAGCCAGGGCGACATTTTCCGTTGCCAAAGCAACCAAAGACAAGAGCGAGAAAGAGAAATTGATAAACAATTCCTATGAATTGATTAAGACAGCCGTAGCAGGCGATCCCAGTAATTTTGCTGCCCACAAATGGATGGCAATTATTATGGATGCTGCTGCTGAACTACAGGGTATCAAGGCAAGGATATTGCAATTGGATAACATCAAATTCCATATGAGCGAAGCTGTTCGATTGAATCCAGAAGATCCAACTTCGTGGCACTTGATTGGAGCTTATGAATATGGATTGGCAGAGTTGTCGTGGATTCAGAGAAAACTAGTTTCGACGATATTTGCCTCACCACCAACTGGTTCATTCGAAAAGGCTCTGGAGAGTTTCGAGAAGGCAGAGTCTCTGAAAGAAGGATTCTACTCGACCAATTGGTTGATGATTGGAAAGTGCCATATAGCATTGAAGCAGAATGATAAAGCGAAAGGATTTCTAGAGAAAGCTGCCAATTGTGCTGTTTTGTAAGTTGAATTTTATTATATTGTTATTATATTGTTTTGAATACAAAATTTACATATAACATATTTGTTTTGTTTTTTTTTTAGAAATGAAGACGATAAAAAATGCAAGGAGGAAGCTGTAACTCTGTTACGAAAACTATAAATTTTATACCTACTGCCATTAAAATAAATGAAATTATTAGTAATATCGCTTTAAGAGAGAGGATATGGATTGTTATTCGTCGAGGTTTAAAATGCTTACAATTTTTGTCTATAAATATATTAATGTACTGCTATTTTTCATGTATTTTTTGAAAATATAAATATATTCATAATTAAATAAAATGAGGATAAATGTAATAGAATTGCTAAGGAAATTTAATTTGACATTGATATTGAGATGATGAAAAGAGGGTGTAAGCCTGCCTACATAGTGCTTCAAAGAAACAACTATTTTTTTTATGTGGGTGCATCAAGCAATGAATGAATAAATCAGAAAAAAGCTCAGAGCTTCTTTTGATACCATCAATCGAAGCAACACTTGTTGGCGGTGGCGATATTTTAATTTCGTTTAAGCAAATGGGCCTTCTAGTTTTATTGAAATAAACTTATTTAAATTTTCCTGGTAACTTAAAATGAATTCTAAAATGTACATATGTCCCTATTATGTAAGACAACTACGATTCCAGTTGAGGTGTAATCCATTAATCGGTATTATCGATCACAACTATTTAACTATTCAACTAACAAAACGGGTACCTTTTTAGTTCTCTTCCAATGTATTTGATATTTTTCCTAAAGCGTACAACATTAAGTTAGCCTTTCTGTTCTAAATTATCAACAATAAAGGCTTAACTACATAAGCCAAAAAGTACTTTAGTACAAAAGTAAAAATATTTTTTTTCCCGCTAGCGCAGTTGTTTTGTGAAAAAGAATAAACTAATTTTTTTTTAGACCAAAATTTAATCTTTCTGCATCATTTTTAAAAGTTTTCCAGTCAGAAAAACTATTCCAAAATGAGTTGAAAATTTTCACTTTTGTACTTTTTCACTTTTTGGGCTTATGTAGTTAAGGCTTAATAATTACAAAAGCAATTTGGTTTACAAAATTCACAATAGTAAACCAGTTGATTTTGACATAAAATAAACTCCTCTATGTTGGCAAGATTTTTTATTAAATTCAACTGAAATTCGTTGTCTTCCATGATGCGACAATCCGATTTTGCTGTCTTAAAGTTTGGTTTGTAAATGCCCGTAACGTAATCGTTAGTGTGTAGGACAGTCATGCCAAAGGTCTTGGGATCGAATCCCAGCCAATGTCACTTTAAATCAAAAAATATTTGTTTGCACAAGTACTTTACTGTTGCGACTAATTGACAAATCTTCGAAGAGTATCTCCTGTTATGACAAAGTGCTTAAAGCCGTTCGTTCCGTTCGGAAGACATGTAGGTCCCCTCCATTCCTGCCAATAACACACTCAACTGAGTTGATTTGTCATCCATAAAAGGTACATTAATCTCACATTGTTATTAAACAAAATAAAAACAAACTTTTTCCTAAAGCTCTCCATGGAAATCTAAAAATACCACATCCATGTGCAATCGTACTTAAGCTCTATATTAATAAAATTGTCCATGAAGTATATTTCATTTATCATCATATTAATATTCTTGAGCATGGTCTACTTTCCGTCACTCTTGATTGATTTTGCAAATTAAATTATGCATTGTTGATGCGACTAGGTTAGAAATCACACGATCACTTAAGTTAATTAGTTATTTCTAGCTGTTTCTAATAAAAATCGAAATTAAAGATTTTTTATATTGACTTAATGATGTCCACACATGGAACCTAGTAAGAAAAATTAAAATAACTTAACTATTTATGTATATGCATATGCAATGAATGAAATAAAATATTACAGCATTACTACAATCGTGTGCATAGAGAATGATAAATTGCTGTTTTTTGATTGCGTCACATCATAAATACTATATTATCTAGCTCTCTACTATTTTTAAATTAATATTTCAATTAAAAATGATTAAAACGTTGAATTCATGTTGCGAGTTATAAAATTGTATCTTCATTGACGATCATGAGGCAGATAATGTTTCTCGGAATGAAAACTGTAAATAGCTTTCGTCGCAGGAAATAGAAAGTACGTGTTTTCAAATTATAAAAAAAAAACTGTGTACATTAACAATGCAACAAAAAGTGACAGATTTTTTCAAATAATTTTTGGCTTGGAACCATACGAATGAATGGATTTAAAGCTTTCTTAAATAATAGACAAATCAATTTTCACGATTGGTATTATGAGGGTCTTGAACAATGAATAATATTTTGCCTTCGCAATGTATATAGCCTAGGAACCGAACTCGCGGGTCTTGTTGGTTGAAGCCATAGTCTAACTAGGACAGTGAGCGCAATCTAAAGTAAGTAAGAACAAATCGATTTTTCAGAACTTAAATTAAGGAAGTGCGAATCACGGTTTGAAATGATATTCGTACATACGCTGAAATTTGGAAACAATTATGGATTGATTGGAGGTTAAGATACCAATACAGTGATGAGCTATTCTCAAAACAGAATCAATGAACTTCCAAGGAAACGTATTTTTTAGCGAATTTGAATGTTAAACTTAAAACTTAAAAATGTTTCTTTTTTAAAACGCTCTGCTTCATTAACATACCTATTTGTCCACATATAAGCTATCACACACTTAAACATAATTTACAACATGCATGCAGTTTACACATTTTTAGTCTATTTGGTTTTTGCTCATACATATGAATAAAAAAATCTTTTTCAGTCTTTTAAGCTAAATTCCTTTGTCTATAGCAAAATTGAAAAAAAAAAATAAAAATAATATAAACCTATCAGGCGCTTTAGTCTCTAATTCAAATCAAAAGCAACAAAAACATTTGACATACTAAACCAAAACACACAGAAAATATATCCGAGAAATAAACGATAAACAGAATGACAGGGGTAAACGAATGCACAAAGAAGAATTGATAAATGATAATATTTGTTTTTATGTAAATACAAACTTTTGATGCAAAGTTAAATCGACTTTACTTACATCGGTATTTTCCCAGCGATAAGATGGCGGTTCGGTTGGCTCTTTGACGCTTGATGACGATGAGGGCCTACTTTTGCGATATTCTTTAAGTAATGAATCTAAACAGACAAAGAAAACACAAAGTTAACAATAATTAAAAAAATATGCATTTATTTCGTTAATTTTAGAAATTAAAACAAAAACAAACTAACAATAAATTTATATAGGTAACACAATAGGAGATCTTCGATTTATAAGCAATGAGAAAGTTTTCTCATTTTTTTTTTTTTTCTTGATTTACATAAATGATTCTAAGAATTCAAGCATTTCTGCTACACAAAGAGAAAAACGAAATATGGAGTTAAATTAAAATGAGAACACTTTTTCAACATTATCAGGAGTTTTTGGTGGGGAACCGCAAATTACCTTCCGAATAGCTCAATGGAATCGAGGTATTCAAAATAATACTATCGTCTAGGTAGTCACCATTGCTGCAATGGAATTTTGGCGGTTCAAAGAAGGTTTCCAAGACATTGACGGAGCTCATTGGCAGACGGCAGTTGTTTCGGGAAGCTGAAAATTAATTATTTCATACATTTTAGTCAAAAACTAAAAAGGTAATTTAAATTCAACTAACCTGAACTATTAGTATCTGAAGGACGATTATTTTCTGTCGGGCTTGTACTATCGAGCAGAGAAAGTGTGACGCGACGATGATTTGAGAGCCCACTGTTAGTTGGCCTTCTCGATGAACTGGCACCACTGGACGAAGACTTATCATTGCTGAGAGAAATACCTTGAGCCATTGATAGTTCGGCGTATTCAACATCGTTCTCTCCTGATGAAAAGTCATTATCCTCACCCAATTGATTGTCATCTTGAGTAGAGAAAGAAGTGGCACTGATATTGAAACACGTTGATGACGGAACAGGTAATGGCGAACTAGCCGGCTCTTCACCATCCGAATCAGAGGCATCTGAAAGGATATTACTTCCAAGAAATGTTTTTTCTAATGTTGTTGAAGTGAGATCTGGTGATGAATTGGAAAGAATGTGGAATGAAGATTTCTCTGGGGCTGAAATGAGTAGAAAAATTAAGGATTACAAAATTAATTTTGTTAATGTTTATCTTTTTCTATGCCATTTTCGGTAATGTGTCAATGTTCTTTTATTTTGTTGATCATTGATGTTTTACTAACTGTCCACCTTTTGGGGTGCTATTACTAAAAATAGCCATTTTGTTTTAAAAACAAAAATCTTCCTTCTGATCAGGGAGATCAAAATACTGTGAACGTGAAAGATTCGATGGAGAATTATTAAAAACATTTCAAAAGTGTGCTAAGTAAGATGAAGGAACTGAAAGAAATAGTTAAAAATGGCTCAGGTTATAGGAAATCAGCTGCAACTAACCAGTAGTTTAATTATAATTCAAAAACTATAAAACTGAGATATATTTCCAATGAATCATGATTCTAATCATTGGGCTATAAAAACATTCCGAGGAGCGCTAGTTGAATTGTTAAAGGTGGTAGGAATGCTGGGGGCTATCTTTGCCAAAAAGACTCAACTAGCATCTGCCCAGATACATACATATTTTAATTGAAACAATGTAATAATTTATGACACTTTAAGGTAAAAAGATTATATAAAGGGATCTTCGTCACCGTTTCTTTTATAGTAATGGTTTCCTCAAGCTTGGAAAAAGCATAGCTAATTATGTAATAATCTAATTTTAAAGGTTCTCTTAAGAATTCATATTTAACCTGCAGAAGATGAAGTGTGGAAAAACGTTTTTAGACTTGATACACACTACTCATTCGGTGCCTAGCGTTTCGAGCGTTTTATTCCACTCTGGCGTATGTGGAATATTTATACAAAATAAAACAATTTGAATACAAAAAAAAAAAGATTTAAATTCGGTTCATAATGTTTAACTGAATGTCAATGAAAATGAGAAAATGCCGATTTAAACTTACAACTCAAGGGTGTTGCACTATTGGTCGGCTTCATTTCTCCCCCAGTGGCACCTTCTCGAAACGAGGAATTATAATTAGAGGAACCATTGACCAATGCTTGCAGCATTCCAGAAAATGAAGCGTCAACTAATGAAATACAACAAAAAAAAAAAAAAAACAAATTGTTTAGAAAAGAAAAAAAAAAGAAGTAAAAAAGGAAGACTAACCACTTTTCTGGATATCACTGCGACTTGTTTTCTTATTGCTTTCTTCGGTTTCACTAGGTCGACTGATGTTTTTTTCAGAACGTAAGCCTCTCAATGATTTATAGCCGCTACACAGGTTCGGTGTTGTTGCTTGACTGTTCGTCTCTTCGGTTGTATTATTCAATGCACTATGACTTGCCTCTTGTTGCTTGTCAGCCTCTTCTTCTAAATTGACAACTTGATCACCACTTGTTTCTTCGTTGCTTGGCTTTTCACGTAAAGTCTTAATTTCCGCAATTAGTTCTTTTTGTCTTTTCAACAGTTGACTTATGTACCATTGTTGATCACGACAACGCTGGAAATAAGTCGATGGACGAACCTGGAATCTCAGCTCCAGAGTGTCTTTGGCTAAATTCAAATAACCCTCGGATGCCAACAAATCCAAGCGGAAAAAACGATTATAACCCCAACATTCACCAACCTCAAAATCAGACACAAACTCTCGCTGAATTATTTTACTCGAACTCTGGTGTATCATCTGCACACGATACTCATACTTGCTGGTTTCTGGGAAACCAGCTGCCAGTTCAAGAAACACCGACAGATACTCTGCACGAACAGCCCCATTGCCATTGGGATAGACTTTAAGACGCCACTGCAGTCCATTGCTCTCCAACGGTTCAGAATGGACAGGAGCACCTTTCAATTGTAGCTGAGAAAAGCGCTTCATTAGGAAGTTGCCAGTATCATATTGAGGAACAATTTCGCTGTGAAAATCAGCAGGCACCGGAGCAGTGATATAACTGGCCATTGGTTTTATTCGCACCTGATGAATCATTGTTAACAGTTCTGGTGATTTCATTATAAGTTGCGATTTTGAACATATTGTCATTTGTTGTTCGATTTCTTGTAAAAGATGTTCGAGCTGTTCAGTCTCTTGGCTAAGTGAGTTCTTTTGGCGCATGAGGGTGACAAGTTTCACTTTCAGCTGGGAGTCCAACCTTCCGACCATAAGTTCGACGGCATTTCGTATTTCGCGGACTTTTTCGTCTTTTGCCTTGCGTACAGTTTCGACATTGTGTTCGACACTTTGGACGAGCAGTAGAAGCTCTGCGAGGCGTGCACGAAGTTGAGATACTTCTTCCTTAACCTGGGTTATGTGTGTCTCATAAACTAGTTCTGAAATTGAAATTCAATCATTACAGCGAAAGTAATAAATACTAAGAAGATGGAAAAATTCATTGATTTTTATTACGACGTTTATCACTTACCTAACTGTTTAAATGTGTGTCCCGAATGTGTACCACCCCACAATGCACACTGATGACAAATGCAACACTTGCACGTCCAGCAATAAACACTCAATTTCTCCTGATGGCTCGGACACAAGTCCTGCTCCTTACCCTGAATCAAGCCATTTGTTGTCCGAATATTCGAACAAATTTGCTGAAGATTCTCTATCTGCTGAGCAACATCTTCCAGCCATCGACAATTCACCAGATCTTTCACATGCAAAGAAGCTCTGCAATGCGGACATTGACGACGTTGTTCAGTCAACCAACGCGATATACACAAATAGCAACATAGCTTTGAGCAATGCGGACACAAATGTGCATCTTGCAACTTTTCCATGCAGATGAAGCAGCGAAAGACATCGTTGAGTGACTAAAAATGAAAGAAAACAAAAAATTAATTTTGAGAGTGAAACTTGGTCGGGACTACATCGACAACGACGAAGCACCTTTAAGACAAGAGTCAAGGTAGATTGTGCGATGTGTGACGGCGGCATGTTGTGTGTTTGATGACAAGGTGTCAATGGTCTATTTTTGTTTGGCACTAACTTAGACATGTGACCTACACCTAAAAATAATAAGCCTTATGAAGTGCTTCAGCAGCAGGCTAGCAGGCAAGCTGTGCTAAATGAATGAAAACAATTTAGCCGGCCGGCATTGAACGTGGTTTTTGCGTACGATATATTTCGTTTTATTTTAATTTATTTCATTTTGTTCTTTTTTTTTAAGTCTTAAGAAATTCAACAAGGAATAATTGCACTTGTTGCTCGGTCGTGCGGCACGTTGTGGTATGCGTTTTTAATTTCACGCAAATGAGATAAGAGTTATTTCAGGTATTTTGTCTACACGTTCGAATGAAATTGTAAAGCCAGAGCTATCTTATCAAATTGCTTGTATTGATTCACTTTTATTTGTTTAACATTTTTGTGATGAATGCATTTGAATGACAGCGGGTTTTGTCCTATTTGACAAGCAAAACAATTTGAGGTCATCGTGTTTTTTTTTGTATCGTCTTCAACATATTTATTTTTTGTTTGCTTAGCATAGACAAGACAAGAATAAATGGGATATTTGATTTATAATGAAACGGATTGGTATACTAATGATTAGTTTGTCGATTTCAGAATGAATGGCGGGAAGAGCTTGGGTTTGGTTAACTTAAAAAGTTGTAATTTACAAGAAGAATTTTTATATGAAGGTTTTTATAATACAAATTCTATATACTACTGAAATACATCAGCCAAGTAGAAGACTTAGCACTATTTAACTGGACTTGTTGAATTATTGATTCAAAATAGCTTTTAACGGCCTTTAGTCCATAGTCTTAATGCTTATGACAAACTGAAGATTGTAGTGATTGTATTAACAGCCATCTCAAGCCCAGAAAACGATTCAACCAGCCAGTTCACGTTACTAAGATCTCACTCCGTCAGTTGTTTGACTGAGCTGGAGGAAAAAACCTGAACAAAATTTCTCCTCAAGAAGTCAAAAGCACTCTCCATCTCTTTTTATAAATTGATCAACTGCGATAAAAAATAATTAAGCAAGCGAATCCAAAAAATCTCATGCTCAGCTTTTTCACAGCAAAAGTGAGGAATCTCTCTAAGGAATTACGTGCAAATTTCTGTGTCTCAGTGATCCTGAGAAACCAGAACTGCCTAAAAAACTGTAATTTTGATGATCGTTTTCGTATCTTCCACTGCAAGACAAAAGCTAAATTTTTGTTACAATAGAATGAGAGAATGCATTTTTAATAGTAATAATAGAATTAAAAAAGCGGGTATCTGGCTCTTATTGTTTGTTCGGGTTTATCTCAGAAACCACACCTCCGATTTCTAAAATTCTTTTTTGTTATTGAAAGGTTGTTTTAAGGGAATGGCTATTTATTATAGGGTGAACTGATGTAAAAACAAAAAGCGGTATCCGATTAAAAAAAAAACATAACTCTTATGTTTGAAAAGTAATAAAGGTTGCACTTCGAATATCTTTCAAGGGATATTCACACAATATGTATTATTCTAAATGTAACCCTTTATAGGGTGAACTAAGGTAAACTTGCTATACTATTTTAAAAATTCTTTTTGTGTTTCAAAACCCATATTTTAGGTCCAGTTTTTTGTTGTAAAATTTAACTGAAAAACTGGACCTTAGTGAATGAACTTAGAGGATCACATTGGGGCTAAAACTTTTTTTTTATTTTAGCTATTTATAGGGTAAAATGGGGTAGATACAAACAAAATGCTATTCGATCTTAAAAATAATATTTTACTTTAAAAGATCATATTTAAAGGATGGCCTACAATATTTTTTTAATTTAGCAATTTATAGGGTGAAATTGGGTAAAAACAAACAATGGTGTCTAACCTTAAAATTATTTTGTGTTTGAAAGGTTATACAGGGTGTCCGCCGGGAAGATATACTACTTTGTTTGTTTATAATTTTTGATTAAATGAAAGAGTATTATGGATCTTATATTGAAAAATGTTTTATTTAATGTCGGCAATTATGTATGGAATACAATATCAGGTAAATGGCCGCCTCTGTTAGTCTCACAAATGCGAGCCCTTTTGAGCACATTTTTCATTACATTCTCACACATTTCACACGGTATTTCATTAAGTTTATCACGAATATTTTGTTTAAGTTGCTCAAGCGTTTCTGGTTTGTTTGCATAAACCTTGCTTTTCAGATATCCCCACAAAAAGAAGCCCGGAGCAGTCAAATCAGGCGACCGTGGAGGCCAATCAACATCACCATCACCATTTCTTGAAATAACTTGTTGTGGAAAGAGGTCTCGCAGTAATTCCATTGTAATCCTGGCTGTATGCGATGTGGCACCGTCTTGTTGATACCACATGTTAATCCTACCCAAAGCATGCAGTTGTGACGTTTAAAAGTTTTCAATCATATCACGATATCGCTCCCCATTCACAGTTACCGTTACGCCGTTTTCATTTTCAAAGAAGTAACACTTCCCTGAGCAGCAGTAATGTTTTCAGCCGATCTTGCAGTACGTTGGGGTCCATGCTTGGGCCTATCACCTACATACCCTCTTTCTTTGAAATCATTCACTACACGATAAAAAGTGTGTTTTGTTGTTTCTCCCAAAAATTTCACGTAACTTTCTCATCGTCACAGTAATCGATGATTGATTTTGATAAAATGTTTTAACGATTAAAACACGTTGGTTTATCGAATATTTTTCCATAATAAATTTGCCACGTGTCTACTTCACGACACTGCCAAATATGAACTGTCAAGACTAATGTTTACCAAAATGGCGTCAAAACAAAGTAGTATACCTTCCCGGCGGACACACTGTACTTAAGAGGATGGCTTTGGACTAAATATTTTTTTAATTCGAGCCGGTTAATTTGACTTCATTTTACATTGAAAAAATTTAAATAATAGAATTTTTGGTTTACAAGCAGCTAAAGCATAATATAAGTTCAGGTTTCTGAGATCTCAGAGCTTCCAGCAATCTCAGAAACCTAAATGATATTCCTCAGCAAAACACCTACCTCCTTTTTGCTGTTAAAAACCGAGACTGAAATTTTTAAGATTTCACAATTAACTTTGGCTGCAGTTGATAAATTTATAAAAAGAGAGAGAGCTTCGGACTTCTTGCTAAGGAATCTTGTTTAGTTCAGTTGACGAAGCGAAACGTCTGAGATCTCAGGAACATGAACTGACCGCTATTGCTTTCTATAACTTCTTGAATAATCAAATACGTTGGTTGGTGTTATCGTTGTTTTAAATCAAAAGACCTTCGCGTTCCATAATGTATTACTCAGCTTTGACCTACTGGGATGCATTCTGGAAGTAGGGCTTTGTTTTATTGTGTCCCACTGAATCCTTGCATCACATTAAGTGTAACGTGAAACTGCTATCGACGATGAATACCTATTTGGTATTTCGACAACAGTTGTGACTCAGTGAGTCATGCCTTTGCAGCGTGGAATGTATCAGGAGCACAACAGTTAGGACAAATGCGATTGAACAAAAACTATTTTACAATTTACACTACTACAGAGAAGCACAAATGTCGAAAACTGACAGCAAAAGTACTCGTTTATAAGAACATTAAAGTGCACCTTCGTATTTTGCGTATTTTATGAGGTTAATTTTTACCGTCTGTGAAATTATAAATTCAAAAACATTTAATTTTATTTCAAATTCAATCTCAATTCTCATATTTTTTTATTTGTAATGATATTTCTATCTTACAGTATCAAACTTTAGTTTAATAATAATCTTTTCCATTCTTTTCTGTGCATCTCAGCTTCACTAAGCACACCTATTTTGTGGTGATTTATTATAACGTTTATACAAAAAAAACAGTTACGCCCAATGACATAAATATTCTCATCAGCCAAATTAGCTCACAACTTGTTTCTCGTCTATCTGCCTTATGTAGTTCTTTTGTACCTTTCAGGGTGTTCCATTTCTCCATATAATCAATAAGACATTCCAACTGCCTTGGCGTGACTAACCAAGGGCGTTAAAACGAGGGTCTTTTGATATATTCCATGGATTAGTTATAACTTAATTTATGTGTACAGTTTCATTAGTTAAAATCGTTGTTCGTTTTCATGTGAATTACCATTGTACAAAAACACATGCGTAATCTTGCTCTTTTTTTTTATTTCAGAAGGGATAAAAGCAACGAAATTTATCAGAGAATGTTTGCACATTTAAAAGGATCAATTCAAATAGCGATGGAACCGCATGTAGCGGTAGGGCCCATCAAAGCCTTCACTTCACTCATCAACTCTGACACAACGATGAAAAAGAGGAATCTGGCGAACAGGCAGTGAGTGTTGAAGAGATATCGATGAAATAAGGTGCCAACGTAGGTACGAACCACACAATGACCACATTTTCAACGAAACGCGATGAGTCCGCAAAATTCGAAAAAAAAAATAATCCTGCAATAACGGCTGTAATTTTTCTTTTTTTATTACATTATAAGATTTGAATGCTCATCTTTAAAAACCAACGTCAAACAGATTCAAATACGAATTCAAGATAAAGTAGTGCTTCGCAGGTATGTATAAAATTTAAAACTCTTATTTAAAGTAGGAAGCAAATATGAGTATTTAAGAATAATTTTCATTTTGGCATGTTAAACTGATGATTCCCCCAAAGATAACACTCGGATGAAATGTCAATTTATGCCTAGACTAAATTTCATTAAAAGGTAAAAATTTTGAATCAATAATAATTTTTATTCGGTTTTACTGTTATTTTGATGCAATTGAAAATTTGATATTCATAATATTAATCATCTTTTATTTTATGGAAACACACTGTGTACACAAAAATGGTACTTGAGTTAGTATTTAGTTCTGTTTATTTTATTGACTTTAAAATGAACAAAAGAAGCGTTTCTCTTTTTTGAGGCATGGTCATTTGGATTTAAAATGATACAATGAAAAAAAACGTTATAATTATTGTCTCACACGTCATCTGAAATTACATTCACCTGTCTTTTTAAGTTTCCGTTGGATCTTGTTTACAAAAGTTCAAGAGCCCAAGCCACACACAGGAGCACACATCATAGCCGGTGAAATAAAACCGAACAACAAAACACTTATACATATGCATACATACCGGCATTTAGTCACACACGGAAGACCTTGAACATGCTTAATAAATAAATAGAAAACAAAAAATGTGTATTCTCTTGCTTTGTGTGTAGATTCTTCAGCTTGAGCTTCAGCTTGTCCGATGGTTTTAGGTGCGCGCGCAAAATTGCATTAATAATTGAACAGTAAGTTATCTTGTCTAGATGTCGTCTAGATATGGTCACATACTTAATGATGGCGTTCAAAAATAAACAAGAAACAAATAATGAGGAGCTATTAGATGCTATTGGCATCAGTCGGTCTTCGTTTTAGAGGCAGTAGCAGTTTATTGTCTTGAAATTATTATGGACGAGGCAAAGTCAGCAGTGAGAATCACACACACGCACAAAGTGTTGGGGTATAGAGTAAACATCACGTCTAGATTTTCTTTTTAAGGATAAACAGGCGGCGGCGCGAGGCGTAACCTTGATGAAAAGTTAATTATTCTTAAGCACCACACTCCGAGCAATAAAGAAGAATAGCAAACTGTATGGCACGGCAAATTATAACTTGTATTGCAATGCGTTGATTGCACTTTATTGACGATGCATTTGGAATTGAAAGTAGGTATGTATAATGTATATGTATGTATGTACTTGATCAAGATTTTTTTTTTCTCTTTATAAATAAGGAAGAAATTAACAAGGTTAGAGTGGTGGATTCTATTTTGTTCCTGTAATGGACAAAGATTAAAAATAAATAATGCAAAACTGTTTTTCGTTACCATCGATATTCTGGTGTATGGATGAACCCATAGTTACTATTCTTTTGTATACGTAGTTGCGTGATACATTATTTACATATCGTCTCCTATCTCAAGAGAACTTACGCAACTGTTTTTTTTAACATGTTACAAAAGGCGTGTTTTTTTTCTTAATCTATATAGTTTTAGAAAACAGTTCTAAAAAATTATTTTACAAGAAACATCATTAACTGAGCCTTAAATTAACTTGTTGATTTTGGTTTCTATCAAGGTTTATGTCCTAAGCCTGTATAAAATATGGACATTTATCAAGGGTTATGTTCTTAAATTGAATAGATATTCTATCTAGTCTAATTAAATGTAAAGAAATCAAGACCTGATACACATCCAGGCTAACGATAACCTGTATGTATTTAGTTGCTATGGTATTTTATTAGTTGTTTGGCTATAAACTCAACAGAGAATTCATTCAATATTCGTAGTTCAGCTATTGTTGTTTTATATTATTGAACTTTTTTCTAAGACTATATAGATTAAGAAAATTAAGAAAAAAAAACACGCCTAAAGACGCTTTTAAAAGGTGTTGGCTCTTATTTAAACAATTTTTTACTTATTTTATAGGGATTATATTTTTTGAATTAAATAATTCATTGATGGGTTTAAAACTAAGGAACCTTACAATACAATTTGTATGTACAAAAATAAATAAATCTAAGGCATCTCAGTTGAATCCAGATACAAAAAACATATCGTATTGATTTTTTTAAATTAAGGTCAATTTTTTAGAAAATATAAAATGTTTAAAATGGAAAAAAATATCATTGAAAAACATCGGCAAGCCTCACGGTGTTATACAGGTAATTTAGCCAGATATCCATTCTTTTGATTTGATATTTCCAAACTAAAAATTAAAAAAATAAGCACGACTGTATCGCACGAATTTGCTCTTGTGGTTAACAACTGTAATGCAGACACACTGTAAAGATATATTGTTAATAGTTCAATAATAGGTGTGTTTTTTTTTAATGCATTTATTGTATACCCGCCTAAAAAATAACTTTCATGTAAAATACATTAATTCCGCTTAGTTAATGTTAATAAACCTCACCGCTTATTTCCTTATAGCATATAAAAACAGAGTAATAAAACTTGGCGTGTTTTTGTACACTTTTGTTAAAAGCAAACAAGTGAGTACAAAAAAACACACCTACAAATCTTTAACGAGAAAATGCTAAAAAAGTCAACAGTGACACAAAAATGTTTTTTTTTTTCAGTTTCAATTTTTTTTTTCAAGATAATTAAATGCAACATTGTTTGAACTATTGAGAAGCACCAAATTGCAAAATTATAACAAAATCGGTCTAACCATGAAAAAGATATACGTGAATAACCCAAAAATAAGACCATCTTGTCAAAAAATGAATGAATGAATGAATTTTTCGCCAAAAACCTGAAGTGCAGTTTTCATACAATTACTATGTTACGAATTTTAATTAAAATCGTTAGAGCCGTTTTCGGCAAAACTTAAAAAAAAAATAAGTTTTTGAATTGCAGCTACCCGAGTTAGATGAGCTAAAACAAAAAATCGAATTTCTCCTGAAGGAAATCACATAAAAATACCCTGTAGCAAATTTCATGCTGATGCGACCACCTATTTAGACTCTAGCTCAAATTACAGTGGACGCAAAGAGCACAGACCGACGGACGGCCTGATGAAACCCAATTTTTTGGACTTCTCGATTAACGTAGTGTTAGTTTTGATTACAACCTCAACATTTTTTTTGACAAGAAACCAATACTTGTCCTATATAGCAAGTAAAAATCTCAATCTCGAAGTCTTAAACCCCGGTCAAAAATGTTTGATGGTAGTTTAAGATAGAACCGGTTTATATTTTAGGCTATTGTAAAAAAAGTGGCACTGGGAATGATTCTCTCAAAATTTATTGGTATAGGGAATACATTTTCTAGGGGAAGTTCACTGTCATTTCGAGCTTACAAAGATCATTGGAAAAGTATTGAGGTTTGCAATTTTAAAATAAAACTACTTTATATGCATTGAACTTGGTTATACTTCGATTAGAGAGATTAGTGGTCCTGATCATATAGTGTGTTATCAGATAAATGTGAACAAAACAAAAATTGCGGTGTATCGGGTAGTGTAGCTCTTTCATTTCTACTCTATTGCAGGCGACACGGCACAATTGCTTTTTCAAAATTGGCAATCTGTCATAGTTCCATACCGCCCACAATTTTGGAAATACATTTGATTCAAACTGAGCGATTTGGTTTCAGGATATTTATCACAGACCAATTTGTTAGACATTTCGACATTATTTTTGTGTCTTATCGTCAAATTAATTTTTTTTAAAACAAAGATAAAGATATTTGATTCCAGTTCAGGTTTCTCTGGATCTCTGAGATCTCTGAGATCTGGCCGCTGTCAAAAAGCTGAGATTGATATTTTTTGGATTCGCTTGGTCAATTCTTTATTGTTGCAGTCAGTTGAATAATTTATAAAAAGGAAATGGAAAGAAAGCTGGTTCAGGTTTCAGCGAAACAAATGGCGTTTGCTCACAATCAGTGAGATCTCAGAACTGGCTAAATAAAGAAATGATAAAAATAATACAGGAGTGACTCTTTCTCGGCCTTATTATTGGCCCAGAAGAAAAAGGAAATACAGTACAAACTCGATTTACGCAGCTAATAGAAATTGGGGCAGTTGCAATAACCGAGATTGTTGCACTTACTGGGTTGTATTTTTTGTTGATACAAATTATAGTTGAAATAGCTTTTTTTACTTATAGATAACGACAATGAAAAAACTTTAGTCCTGGCGCTGACGCTCCTTTAAAAAGAAACAAGTGTTTTGTTCGGCAACATTCTGTTAAATAAGCCTGGTTCGTCTGCATTGAAGATCTGATCTGCAGTCATGTTACGTTCCTCTATTTTTTTTTGAAATTTTTGTACGAACGGCTGGAAAAGTTCATGTTTATTCGATAACTTTTCACCACAGATTTTCAACGTTCAAATACTATGTCGTTTTTTTTTTTAATTTCGCAATCCATCCATTGCTGGCGTTAAATGATGGTCTTTCCTTTATTTTATTGTTTAATTGAATAGCCTTTGACTTTATAATGTCATTAGAAAGTGGAATGTGTTTAGCTCTTTTCTTTTGAAACCATCCATACAAGGCCTTTTCCATCTGTGGATATTCAGAAGCCTTCAACGTTACCCGTTTCCCTGGTCCAGATTCAGCTCTAGCCACAAATTGTCTAAGGGCGGTTCCCTTTCCTTTTATGCGGCTTATTGTTGATTTGTGAACATCATGTTTTTCACAAATTGTCTTTACTGAAAATCCCTTTTCTAATTCTGATAAAATATCACTTCTTTTTTTAATAGACAATTTTGTAATATTTCTTGTAACACCCATCCTGTACAAATTTTTCGCAGACAATAATGAAATCGCAACCCATTCAAATAAACACAGATGCATTTTATGTGTTTGTGTATTATTTTTACAAGGAATTTTGTTCAGACAAACAAGCTGTAAATTAACGGCAGGAATACAGAATGAAAAGGAGAGCTTCCAAGTTGAAAACAGATGAATAAACATAAGAACTTGCACCAATCGACGTAGCATTTTTGAAAAGTTGCACTTATAGAGTCAAGACGTGCTACAAATTTAGTGTTACGAAAATCGAGGAGTTGCACGAATCGAGGGTTGCGTAAATTGAGTTCATACTGTAATGTTGGGAGTCTATCCCAATGATCTACCAGCAGTTTACTATTCTTCTAGTTTATGTCTGTTTGGTGCCCAACTTGAAAATTCTATTTAAAATTTCACAAACTTTGTTTTTTTTTGTATGGACTTGGACAGCAATTTTTGAAAATTTATAAGCATATTCAAGTTAGCAAATAGACTTATTATGTGCACATATATCTACAAAAAATGTCAATGCAGTTAAATTTTAAATTAGGTCAGGCATCTATGCTTTCATAACTAATCCTATCTACATAATGCATGCACATAATATGTATGTAATTTTAATATTCATTCAAGAACTTTATTTGAATTTCATGCCCAAAATAAAAAAATTCCGCTGACCCAGAATTGCATAAGAATATAAAATAGAATAACAAAAATATTTACATAGGTTTTTCGTCACTTCAAAGTAAAAATCATTTTTGCTGCTTATGAACAAAAAACAACTTCTACAAAGAAATTGTGAGAATGAATAATGGTGATTATTCTTGTTATATGTACAAAAATGAAGAGATGGCTTCTCTGACTTAATTAAAAGATCCATGACCGTGAGAATTTCTTCACATCCTTGTGTTTTTGATGCGCAAATAAACACATTCCAGTACACACGTACTTGATCCTACTTTGGGACAAGCAAGCAAAAAAAAAAACAAATATAAGTTCACTAACCTCTGGCAAAAGCTCAACTGCACCGCTTGAAGCTGCAACTGCTGCACCACCTCCAACTGCTCCGGACGTAGATGCACCATTGCTATTACCAGCACCACTGGCCGCTGTTCCAACAATCTCCCACACGGGATTCTTAACCCGTTTTGACATATCGTTTTTTTTCTTTAACTGAAGACGTTGCTCCTTTCGAAGATGCTGCCACAAAGAAAAACTAGATTTGTTGGCTCTTGGGCCTGATGGTGCTGCTTCCCCGGTTTTTATGGTTAATACAATTGTATCTTCCTTTTACTTTGCAAAAAGAAGCTATTATCATCCTCAACTTTGTCCAACATCTATTGAGTCTCAGGAGAAATACATATGTATACGGAGCGCTCAATAAATAAACAAAAAAAAAAACCAAATCTGTATAAACAAACGAAATAGTAACAAGAAAACAAAAAAAAAACTTTTAATAAGAATATTTTATTGATTTATTAATCGATTTTTTGATGAAATGAGATTATTCAATTTACCACCAATCGATAAAAAATAAACTTGAAATAATTTATTGTTTCTTGTCGAATTTGAATTGTTAATTTTATTTATTTAAACAAACAAAATTTTAAACATTGACACGAAGGAATAAAGAAAAAACTTTTTCAAATGAAAATTTTTCCAATGACATACAAGATTTTTATGGGTTTTGTGTAAACTTACTTAAGTGAAGAGAAGTATTTGGTCTTCAATAAAAAAAAAACTTAATTATACACTTTCTTAATTGAATATACAAAGATATTGTTAAATAAAGTGTTAAACTGTTAAAAACAATAAGTTTCTTAATTCGGCACACACTCAAGGCGAATAGAGCGCGACACTTGCACTTCAGACACCACCCTCACTTAACTGTGAACTTTTTATGACTGGAAAGAAAGAATGGGCAAACTAGATAGTTGATGAGAAATAGTTTCTTTTTTTTCTTTTGTTTTATTTTGTGGCATGTCTTTGTGTGTGCAAAAAGGACAAATGGACTTGCAGCTGCTTGACAAACAAAAAATTTGCAAAACATGATTTTGACAAGTGGAATCTGGAAAGTGCGAAATTTTTAGACAGGTGAGTTTGTTTGAAAATTAAAAAAAGACGGAATACAAAGATGTGTTTGATTTGGAAATTCACGTAACACAGAGAATAAAAGAATTCGACACTATTTATCTACGTCGTTGCTAATCTTATACTACGTTTTCACCAAGAGGTAATCCGGGATTTAAGTTAGGAGATTTAAAATTAATCTTGAAGTGTTTTCACCACAAAAAAGGAGATTAATTTGACGTTTTCAGTCTGAATTGCCATTCAATTGTCAACTCAATTTGACAAGAGTAAAACAAATATAATCGGCAAACGTATAGCAAACGGAAAAAAAAAACAATTTTTGAGCAATAAAACAATTAATTTTGAATAAACTATTTATTAAAAATGAGCCTAGTAACCTAAATCTATTGTTATCACATCATTTTATTCTTCAAAATAACATAAGAGTGGGTAAATTCAATAGGAGAATCCATAATTACAGAAAAAAAACATAATTTTTCGGCCCACTCTTCAATGAAAAGCTCCCCATCCTCCAGTGTCTAGGTTGTCCGTTGTTTTTTGTTTGTTTTGGTTGTTGCATTATCTAGAATTTGTATTGTTTACCAAAATATTATTATAAATATATGAAATACATTGTAAATACTTGCATTTTTATTCCTTCAGCCAACGCGCAAAAATTTTTTATAATTTTTTTTTATTTCTATGGAAAAACTGACGTTTAAAAGGGTGCGTTCTACAAAATTAGGATTGTTTGATTTGACAATCTCCTTCTTGCAAGAAGATTTCAATGAGATTTATTTTAAATCTTCATTTGAGGAGATTTAAATTTGTATGGTAGATCTTCTAGATTTGAAGGGGATTTATGCTAAATCCTCTTAAATCGCGATTTAGTGCTCAGTGAAAACGTAGTATTATTGATTATATTATTTTCACACAAGAAGATATACATTAGAACATTGCAAGAAAATATTGGGAAGTGGAAAATGGAAGCTTTTAGAGTGCTAATTTTCCGAAGGAAAACGACGATGGGCGCATTCACTAATGTAGTTTAATGCATGGATGAAGTTGGTCGAGAAACGATGGAAAATGAAGCAAAACTCATACGATTTGTTTGAATTTCAATCGTTTCCCGACCGTTTTTATCGATGCGAGAGTAACAGAACGTAGGCTAAACACAACTAAAAAAACTAGTTGAAATTACCCCTTCGACGTAGTGTAAAAATTTCGGATACAAAGTAAGTGGATAAAGGCTTAACTACATAAGCCAAAAAGTAATTTTGTACAAAAGTAAAAATATTTTTTTCCCGCTAGCGCAGTTGTTTTGTGAAAAAGAATATACACATTTTTTTTAACCAAAATTTAATCTTTCTGCATCATTTTTAAAAGTTTTCCAGCCAGAAAAACTATTCCAAAATGAGTTTGAATATTTTCACTTTTGTACTTTTTCACTTTTTGGGCTTATGTAGTTAAGCCTTAATGATTTTGATATTTCACAATCAGCTGTTTGATGAAAATACATATTTTCAAAATGAAATTAATGGTGCAATAAGAAAATATACATTTTGTTTAATTTAAACTGTACAAAAAGTTTATTAAAAGTTCTCAAAACACAAACGTTTCTTATTTAACATCTGTCATTAATATGACAGTTTAGGATTGACAAGCTTTGTAGTGCAATTTTGCATTCACAAAGCTAGTTGAATTTGGACTACGTAGAAACTACATTAGTGAATGGGCCCAATAAATTCAAATTTGTACATATACCTACAGATACTCTATAGATACATTCTCCAATGAAGATACCAAAATCTCCGAAAATCATGGAAATGGTTGCCTTACAAAGCCTTTAGCTTGAGTTCTGATAATCAGATGTGCGTGAAAGTGAAATGTCAGGCTACTACATTGCATGCAAGTTATGGGTGGTGTAAAAAAGTTTCGTGTGAGTAAAAAATTGACGAAATTTCAGAACTTTACTGCTCCAACCAGAGATGTAACTTTGAACTGTAGTATCACAAAATGTTCAAAAATATATCCAAATGTTGGATATCTTTTCCTTACAATTTTTATCCTAGAAAAAATTTACGTAAACTTCTTAAGAAACGAGAAAAAATGCGAAAAAGTGAAAGATTAAAGGCTTAACTACATAAGCCAAAAAAGTGAAAAAGTACAGAAGTGAAAATTTTCAAACTCATTTTGGAATAGTTTTTCTGACTGTAAAACTTATACAAATGATGCAGAAAGATTAACTTTTGGTTTAAAAAAATAATTGTCTATTCTTTTTCACAAAACAACTGCGCTAGAGGGAAAATAAATATTTTTACATTTGTACAAAAGTACTTTTTGGCTTATGTAGTTAAGCCTTAAAGATCGAAACGACATAACCTCAAAAATGTAAGGAAAGATAAAACTACCCCAGCGTTTTCTTCGTTACCATATTTAATTTTTTTTTTGACGAAACTGAGCTTTGAACATTTTGTGGTAGACTCATACAATCTTGAGGACGCCTTAATTAACCAAAAAAGAATGGAAGTTATGCAAAACGTTTTTTAATAAAATATATGTAAACTTTCGTAGTAACGGTAACAATACAAAAATAATTAAAAAAAAAAAAATACTGCTCTTTCTAGATATTTCTTAGCTCCATCACTTTTTCAATCAAAACCGCTTTCGTCAAGGATTTCGTAACTTTGACATTGTTTGCCTTCAAAAAGTTGAACAACTGATCCTTGTTTAATGTATCCAACTTGCTGGTCGCAATGAGATTATCAATAAATCCAATACTCAAATCGTGGTCAGATATTTTCGGAATCTTCGCTGTACCAGCTTTGCTCAGAGTACTGGGTGCTTTTCGTTTCTCCGTTACTTCTTCCGCACCGAACAAACTAAAAAACTCCTTGAAGTACTGTTCGATGCGTTCGTCTTGTTTTTGTGTGTCAGGCATATGCATATCACCCCCATCTTTAGTTTTAATATCGAACGCTAGAGCTAGTAATCTCGATTGTATTTCCTCTAGAGCCGGATCTTTTATTTTACTTGGATTGTACTTGACTTTCAGTTTTTTCATGATCTTCTTGAGAACTTCTTGACCGTCCTCAGAGGGCGTGACATCAACGTCCCACTCTTTGAAATCGTATTTGTGAAGTTCCTCAGCAAATGGCAGAAATACAACCTTGAAGCCATCGCCATTCATATAAGTACCGGTACTAACACCATCGCTTGCTGATGTGACCGGCACAAGGGCAACATATGAGGGTTTAGATTTTCGCCTTGAAATGAAGACGCAAACTGGAATCTTATCATTCTCTAGGCACCGCATCCAAAGGGCAGTGAATAACTTGGCAGAACCAGCAATGCGTTCATCGTCGGGGTAGATGAATGAACATTGCCGAATAAAATGATCTTTCTTAAGCGCAGACTTATCTTTAAAGCCCAGTAACTGCAGTATCGGCTGATGGGGGTACTTTATTTTTGTCATTTCAGCTTCCTGCACCCGAACCGCTTCGGCACCACATACTATCTCGTACTCTACGTCTTCGCTGCGTAATTCTCGCCTGGTTGTTATTTCAGTTTCAGAATCCTTCTTGTCAATAAAGTTTTCTATTTTCGTTGTGATAATAGAGTTATCATCACGCTTCAGGGAGACTTTCTTTGGGTAAACCGATTTCTGGAAATAATTATAAAATTTCACAGACAACTCTAGGTCAGTACCCAAATTCCAATTGACATGACCCATACAGCGTTTAGTGATGTCCAGCTTAAGTTTTCGATCCGATATCATCTCACGAGCCAACTTTGGGTCTGTTGGCTCGAAACTATCCATATCGATGTCTGAAATGAGAATTACTCGCATTAATGTATATTCCATATTACGTGGTCTTACCCTTGGAAAGAGAGATGAATTCCTTGTAGAAACGTTCATAGTTGAAGTCGTCTTTCATAGGAATCATTGTGAATTCGATGTTTTGTCCTTCAATGTCAGTCGCTCTTTGGATGGCCTTTTGGAATTCCTGTGTGCCTGGTTCGTGAGGTGTCTCGCGATCCGAGAAGTATACAATTGTCTGACTGGATAGCTTGACACCACATTGTTGGAACATATTGCAACACAGTCGTATCATGTTGGCGAACTTTCCCTCGGCAACGCCGAATTTAACTTCAAAGTCAAAGTAGTTTTCTTCGGTGAAACTGAGGAAGTATTCGACTATCTCTTTGTTCAATTGACGAAGTGGAAGGAACAATGCACAATTGGATGGAACCACGATATTCTTGAGAATATCAGCTTCTTTGGGCGCCGGTGACTCTTTTGTATTATCAAAGACGATGCCAATAAGATCTTTGTCATTGATTATGAGACCAGAAAAACAGGCATCGCGTATAAGTTGTGCAGCTTCTTGGAAACGTTCTGGTGTTTTGAAGAGGAATCCATCCAATACGAATATGATTGCCTCGCGGCCTCGTATTTCGAAGTTAGTTTCCTCATCTTCTGAATCTGAGGAATCTTCATTTGGGTGCCAAGCAGACATGATTTATTTTGTATTTTCTATTTTAAGAAGTTTGTTTGAAATGGGCTGGTTTTATAAGAAATGAGGACCGGCGTTATGGGTACACTTCGAAGTTTTACTCCTTATAACATCACAACTGGGAAGAGATTTTTAATTTGAGCTATATTCGTAGTTAACAAAGGTGATTATTAATTAAATAAAATTTGGCGGAAGTTCGGAATGATTTGTGTTGTTTTATTTTTTTTTGTATTTTTTGCGGCTGGTGAAATTCGAAACGTCAGTTGGTTTTCCATTCCAAATTCGATGTGTTTGATTTGTTATCTTTTTTTGGTACGTTCGATTTTATCTAATGGGCAGAAGTAAACTTTGCAACTTTTGTAAACCAAAATTGGTAGCCGGTGTTTGGAAGAATATCAGAAATCGCCTATTATTATCCAATTAAAATTTCAATCACTCCACTTTAATAAGCCACCTCCACTAGGCATAAACGAAGCTCTGAAACTGAAATAACTCTGAGTCCCAAAAATCCATGTTGGTGCCATATTCATAAAAATAAGATGTCCGGAGGAGGTATATGTAACAGAAGTAATTATTCCTTCGCAATTGGCATGTGGAATTTGATCCATGGTTGAACTCACCGATTTTGGCGGATTAACAAGTATGTAATTGGTTATCACCACATCGTTGAACCTCAATTAGATCCCTTTCACACGAAGAAATTTTTGCAATTAGAAGGAAACCAAAGGAGAAACAAATATTAAAAATCTCTGTAGTTTTAAAGCAGTCTAGGCAAATTAATCTTGTGCGTTCCATTGAAAATGGCTATCAAAGTACTCGTGAGTGCTTCGTCACCTCCAAAGGAAAATGGCTACAGTAGCTGGAAATGCTATGAATGTGGTGAAAGCAATTTTTGTATGTTTTCTTTTTCTCTGACATTCATTATACAAAATAAAACGATATGACATTATTTGAACAGCAGAAGAAATTAGATGATTGTTGATTGGATTGTTATGTTAGTCCCCTTTCACACGAGGAAACAAGTTGCTGGAGATTTTTTTGACGTTTTCTTTTAATTTCCTTAAAAATCTCCTGTACCTTTCACACGAAGAAACAAGATCGTGGAAACTATCTGTATTTTCCTTTTAAAATAGCTTGGTTGAACACACTCTACTGTGTGTGTGTGAAGAGGAATGTCAAAAAAATCTCCTCGAATCGTTAAGGCTGTCCCAAACCAACGCGAAACATTCGCGCGAATATGCGACGACTGAATTATGTTCGATGATTCGCATCGCGCCAGTGTGGGTGCTCCCATTAATCTCCATGTAAATAAATTAAGACAGGCGGAAGTTTCGTTGTCACGCCGAATGTTTCGCGTTGGTTTGGGAGAGGCTTTAACCGGGGAGATTTCATTTTCCCCTCTTACTTCTTGCCCTTCTCACCAACAAACTGATTGTTGCTGGCAACTCAGTTTCCTCGTGTGAAAGGGGACTTAGGCATCTGTATGCTTTGTGGAGTCGGGTGTTATTCTTCTTGCTTTGTGTCTGTGTCCCCTTTCACACGAGGAAACAAATTGCTGTAGATTTTTTTGACTTTTCTTTTAATTTCCTTAAAAATCTCCTGTACCTTTCACACGAAGAAACAAAATCGTGGAAAATTTCTGTAGTTTCCTTTTAAAATAGCTTGGTTGAACACACTCTACTGTGTGTGTGAAGAGGAATGTCAAAAAAATCTCCTGGAATCGTTGACCGGGGGGATTTTGTTCACCCCACTTACGTCGTGCCCTTCTTTCCCTTAAAATGAATGTTTCTGGAAACTCAGTTTCCTCGTGTGAAAGGGGTCTTTTTTTCCTACGAACACAAGTTGTCTAAAACAAAATCTGCTCGTATGGAAAGAGGCGAAATAAAATGATTATTGGCTTCACTTTTTCTGACATCTCTATTTTGAGTCACCCACTTTTTGGCACAGCTGAAGAAAATTTCAAACAAAAGAGAAACACAAAAAACACCATCATCCATCAAAATCAAAACGAACGTAAACACCGTACGAAATACAGCTACTTTTCGTCCGCGCTTTTTAAGAAAAGAATCAAAACAAAAAATAATCTCATACATAAGTCAATTATTTAATAAACATATCATAACAGTTTTATTCTATTTATTTTTATTAAAACATTTAACAACCCAAAGCAATGGCTTCAAATAATGAAGAAATCATTCAATATCATAGTTTTTTAAAAAACATCGTTAAATCTACAAATCCACCAGATTCCACAGAGTCTACATTAAAGACTACTCCTACAACAGCACCCCAATTGAGACATCGTTTAATATGCCCCGCCGATGCTGAAGGCGAAGTCATCTATTGGATTCTTAAGTTTTTAGATGAAAAGTAAGTGGTTGCATAGACCAGGGCTGATTCTAATTAGTCTCTATTATTTTGTAGTAAATGTCCCACCAAATTAATATCGCCGATTGTCCGTAACGTCCTGGATGAGATATTAAATGACACACGCTTCAAGGATCCAAGTAACAGCTTACTCTTATTCACATTCCCCCATAACAGATTCATTCGTCAATTTGCCTTTTTTTTTGTTTGCTTTAGATGGACTGAGAACACTAGCAACAACAATCGTCGAAGACTTTTGTGCTAGTTTACTGAATAACGTCGAGTTGAATAAAATCATTGACACAGCGACATCACCCGAGTTAAATGATGACCTCTTGTCCATTCCAATTAGAACCTCTGCAGCATTAACGAACGGTCGGCGCAAAATGGAAGACCGCACAATATGCATTGATGAATTCCATAAAGTCTACGATGTGACGGTAACTATTAAATACATAACTGAATTCACATAATTTAACTACATACACCCCCATTCCTCTCGTTAGTTTTTAATAATTTTTAACTTGTTATTCTGCTAGTGAGTAGCAACCACTTTGAATACAACAAGATTTCGATGAGTCACACAAGTTGGGTTGAATTGACATAGATTTAGAATTAGTTGCCTTTGCTTGTGATACTCCGGCTGCTTTTATCACTTTCTCACCAAACCTAACGAACACACAATGACTCAATTCTGTGAGGTTGTTGGGGCTTGTTGTTTTGTTATTCGCTTAAGGCATGCGACCTTGTGCTAGTGTTTAGTTTACATGACATGCATTCAACTTAAA
Organism: Leucozona laternaria; assembly: GCA_932273885.2. NCBI lineage: Eukaryota > Metazoa > Arthropoda > Insecta > Diptera > Syrphidae > Leucozona > Leucozona laternaria. The sequence goes on from OW026368.1 coordinate 4,225,332, forward strand.
AATTGTGTTTTGAGTGAAGTGGGAGAACTCACTTAATTTGAAAACAAGCAATTGATTTTTTATTTAGGAAACAGCTGACAATTACCCTTTTTTCTTGTATTGAATTTGTTCTTTTATAAGAACATTGCCGTGATAGCATTTGTTTCACTCATTAACTTGACCGGTTATTTATGAATCATTAAAGCTTTCATATAAGAATAATGGAGTTGTGATTAAATAAGAAAACCTGCCAGTAAAAATGAGGTAATCAATCTGACGAGATGTATTTCTTTGTCTCTCATCTCAGGTAGCTGTACCTTACTATGAAATCATATATATTTGCTTATTATTCATCTTCACTTCGGTCATAATGTGTCAATATTAAGATCTCATCAGCTCTTTTTATACAAAAATAAAACAGTTTGGCAATAATGTTAATGAAATGTAAACATTATTTTTAGTGAAAGATTTGATCATCTACGATAAATAAGGGGTACATGGGGAAAAGCGGCTTATACCCACTCAGGATGATTCCGAGAAAAACAAACATTTAAGGCTACTTAAATAACTAAATTTTAAATTTAAGCCAAAATTAATTAAAGAAAGAAACTAAAATTTTCATCAAGTTTCGCAAGAATAGGTTTTTTTTTCTATGGGTTTTGACAGTAAATCTTGAAAACTTGTGAAAATTTTGAAAATTTCGACTTCGTGCCAGTGAACAGCTGCAATTCAAACAATGGCAGTTATCACCCATATTGTTACATAATTCCAATAAGAAAGATAAGCAATGTCCGTTGAGTAGTGGCTGTGCAGGTTAAATAAGTAGCCAGAAACAGACAGATCATAACGAAGCACTTACTGTCTTTTTTTAACCAAACGAAACTTGTTACTCTACGCTTGAAATGTTGCCGCTTTTTGGAAGCATTCAACAGTTTTGCTGATTATTTTGTGAGAAACTTATTTCACATTTGATACTAACTATGTATGCGCAACGCTGGGTTTTTTGGACAATGTCCTTAGAAAATTAAAGCATACATAGTTTGAAATCGCTCCATTTTAGCGATCTAGCAATCTTTTGTATTTACTTACCCAATAATTACTAATAAAGAATTTTCGTAAAACGTTAGCGATTGTATTCGTCACCCCTTAACTCATAACTCATAAGGTATAGACAAAGTTTAACATTTTATTTTTGTTGCTTTTTGTATTTATTTCTTGGATGATTAAAAATAATTATTGATTTGTATGTTGACACTATCTTTCTTTCATTCACCGAAAAACACGGAATCAAATAAAAATTCCTCTTGGGTTTTGGGATTGCATAAGGTCTCTTTTCTTTACAATCATTCCCTATGAGTAGATGCAAGAGCTGATTCAATGTTTTTGGTGCTGTTTATTGTTGGTGAGTTCTGGGGGAATACTGAGTTTAACCAAGTTCTTAAAAGCTGCGTTTTTAAAGCCTTTTTATGACTTTAGATCTGATTTTTTACAAATAAATAAATAAATATTTAGATGTAACTCCAGACATGCCAATTACAACATTTTTGGTTTATAAAAAACTGTTTATGCGGCCCCGCAGGGCTAGGGCCCTCCGCCGGTAGGCATACTTCAGGCACCTAGAGTTTTTGTTTCAAGTCGCGCGAAGCGCGTTAACTCACACCCACTTTTAATGGCTAAAAACTGTTGTAAATTGGCGTGTTTCTACTCGTCCTAAAGAAATATGAAATTATATGTAATGTACGGTGTGAATTCGAGTAGTTTAGCGTAGTATGTTTCGCTGGTTCCTTTCGAAATCAGAAGAGAGTTGTCTTAATCCTTTAGTTACCTGATGTTGCTTGGAGATGTGTGCCATTACATTAATTTGCAGCCTCTTCTGCTTTTGTAGCCAGTAAGTTGATGTACTTGGGCTTAATAACGTCACACACTACAGTAACTTTCCCATACGTACAATCTAGCTCATTTCTTTCTGTTATTGGAGTACCTGTTAATAATTGGCCAAGTTTTTTTTCTGAAAGCCAAGCAATATTCACCCTTGTTACCAAGTTACTTGTGATTGTCTGTCGGCTACTTTCGTTTTTTTTTTTTTAAGCTTAGGAAATTATCTGCGGTTTCAATCTGATCTAAATGCCTTGTCAAATTTGTGCATACCCATGGTTTTAAGCTTCATTATAAAAAGCACTTCACTTCTACAGAAAAAATATCATTTAACTTTACAATCAAATCTAAGTTATAAGCTTCAGGTCTAACGGATAAGTAATTTAGTTATTGTGGAGAGTTTTTGAAACTTCCCAAGGCTTAATACTTCACAAAACTCTAACTTAAAAGCCAGTGGCATTGAAAATCTATGTATGTATATGGACCAAATGCCATCTCTGCCAATCCAGTATAATCTCTGCTATTGTATAATCTTAGTAGCTCACCAAGACCAGTTTTTCAGTGCGTGCTCATCTTAGTTTCAGAGTGAAACTTAAGTCAATGCATCAAAAAACAGGGCCGTTTGTTTGAAAATAATACTAAATAAACAATTTTGTTAGATTGTAAATTCAATTTTGAGTATTTTTAAAATGTTATAGAACTTTTTATGTTTTCAATAGACGTTGTTTGCAAGAGGTCGATTAATTTTTTTTTGAAAAATGAATTACAAAGATCATTTACTTTGAAAAGATCTGAAATAAGATGCCGAAGTGCTCAGATATGACTGGATTGACAGAGATGGCAGTTTGGGGGGTTTTCGTCTTTCTTTAAAAGATGACTTTGATTTATCTGGATGTGGCCGAGTCAAAGGCACAAAAAACCTTTGTTCATTTTAGTAGTTGTTTTTGTTTGATACATTTTTGACGCACCTATTGGGTAAATTGTAGAAAAGTGGTGAGTGTATTTACTTTTATGTTCCCAGTAAGTATAAATAACATTTAAAAAATCTCCTTTAGAGATTGCGCAAGAGAACTGATAAATTATTTATTCAGAAGGGTTTCTCGCTGCATTGTCTGCAGGATAGTGAGCCTTGAGAGATACCATTTGCTAAATTATATTGTTTTTTGAATAGAATTTATTTAATTTGACAGAATTTTCGGTTTGACGAAATGGATTTTATAAATATGAACATTTTTTGTCCAATTCTCGACTGTCTAAGTTTATTTATTAATTTATTCACTTACAGAACTCTTCAAAATCGAGTTTCTATGGTGTATTTGATGGACATAATGGTTATGCAGCAGCACACTATGTTGCATCTCAACTGCCGTACAATATTTCAAACACGTCCAATCAAACAAAAGACCCTGTAATTTTACTTCAGAAAGCATTCCAAATAACTGATTCGAATTTCATATCAAGGGGAGCCACAAGTTCTGGTACAACAGCCTTGTGTGCTTTCTACCGTCCCGAAGAGAAACGCCTGTTTGTGGCCTGGGCAGGTGATTCCAAGGCTATGTTAGCCAAACAATATGGACAAATAATGCAACTTGTAACGTCACACCGACCAGACCTAGAAGTAATTTGAATTCTAACTGATAAAGTGATCAATGGCTATGTATTTAAATTTTGTTTTTGTTTCTTTGCTCTTTTTTCAACAGAGAGAAAAAAATCGGATACTTTCAAGTAACGGTTTCATAAGTTCTATTGGCGGTGTTTTAAGAGTGAATGGAGCCTGCAATGTAACCCGATCGTTGGGTATGTTTTAAAAAATTAAAATTACATACTCCCCTCACGTAATAATTGTTATACCCTTTATTAAATTATTGTTTTAGGAGATTACAAATTTAAACCAGCATTGACGTGTCATCCGGATTGTGTCGTAGTGGATTTAGATGGAAAAGAAGAGTTTTTGGTTATGGGCAGTGATGGACTATGGGATCACGCACATGAAACAGAAGTTGCGAGAACAGTGTACGATTGTATCAAGGAAGACTGTGGTGAGTTTTATATTTTACAACTCGTTGTGATTGATAATTTACAACAATTGACTTTAAACATATATTTATTGCTTATTCCTATTCAAAATATAATAATGATGTATTTATATTAAAAATAGTTAATTTGTGTAGGTAAATAGTAATCATGCGCACTAAGCAAAATAAAATTGAGGGCAGGGTACAGACAAGAAAAAAAAAAAACAAAATTTGGAATCACTTCATGTCTTATATCCAATCTGTGGTCGTTTTCCATTTTATTTTCGGAAGGTTTGTTTCCTTTTTGATTCCAATTTGAACACACATTTTCCGTTTAAAGGATAGTACACAGATCTCGCTTAATTTTTAGCTTCCATACAAAATTCTCTCCAACATTTAGACGAGCCGAAATCCATCAAAGCATTTTAGCCGAACCAAATTCTTTTTACTTGCGAATATAGGTACTATATGGCAAGTTATGTATTCGTACAAAAAATCGAACTCGAGATTTTGATCAAACTTGACATTACGATGATAGCGAATACGAAGAAAGTGGGTCTCGCAAAAACGTCCGTCTGTCTGTCTGTCTTTCTGTCTGTCGGTTCGACTTCAGCCTAAACGGATGGATCGATTTTCTTTAAACTTGGTGCCTAGCGTTTTTTGGACATTCCCCCCACCCGTTTTTTTCTCTTTTTTTTAGGACCAAAACTACAAAATTTCTTGGCCAAAAAGGAAAAACTTATTTTTTTCAAATCCAGCGCTACCGAATTTGTTTTTAAGAACTCAATAAATTTAAATAGTTATAAAGTGCCGTTTAATAGGAAAAATGGTTCCGAAAAATGGTTATTAATGGTACCTCCCAAAGAAGCATTTTTTTGATTTTCGCTTTGATTCTGATCAATTTTTGTATGAAGAATTATTGACACATTCTTAATAATATTGTGTACCAAAATTTTTAAAAAACTATTTTTTAGATTTTTAAAAAAAGTTTTAATTTTTTTTTTGAAAACTCAATATGTCAAAAATGACTGTCGATTTTTATTAAACTTGGTAAATAGCAGTTTTTTTAACTTTATCTAGAAGATCAATATCTGATCAACCGAAAAAAAGTAGATTTTGTATGCAGAATCTTGTAACAAGTATAAATAAAAGTGCGTAGCAAAATTTTCTAAAAAATTATTTTTGGATGTTTAAAAAAAATTCAAAAATATTTTTTGAAAATTCGATATTTCGCAAACGGTAAGCAGATTTTTTTGTGAAGTTCAATTTTTAACTCGACATTAACAAATACTTAAAATTGGCGTACCAATTTTTTTTCTCAAAAATGTTAACGAAATTTTATATTGTATAAAAAATTAATTATTTTTAAAACCGCTCCTATGAGTATCAACATTTTTTTCTCATAAATTACGATTTATATAAGAAATCAGATGGTGTTAATCGTGTTGGGTTAAAACAGATTTAAAGTATTTTAATCAATTTCTTTCTAATTTTGTTGATTTAAAACAATTAACCAGATTAAATAATATAATTTCCTTTCATGCATATTGCATATGTACAACACTAGGCTATATTTTTAATTTTTGTATACTCACATAATATCACCTGCAACTAAACTAAGTTTTGGCAAATGGATAAAATATAGACTCCGATAGCTAATTTATTTCAGACTATAGAACCACAATGTGATCGCGCATAAGAGCAAGTTCGTGCGACCCAGTCGTGCATATTTTTTCTTACTAAAGACGACTTATCTGTCAAAATTTGGGGCACAATATAATTGATTGGTACCATAATTTAACATATTTTGTAATTCTTGAATTTGGTGTGAAGAATATTTGGGAGATGATTTACATCAGCCAAAGAAAAGAAACCATTTTATTTGATTAAATTCACTTGATATAGTGAGGAGAAATTCTCTGAAATGGTTGAATAAAATTTCTTCCGTCAAATTTTAGCTAGGGGCTTAGCTGATGTTTTTAGAGAAAAGAGGGAGCTGCGTACTAGTCGTAAGATGTTAACCAGAGATAATTTTCTCACCAGAAAGCACTTATTTTGAAAGATACCGTGTTATGGCAAATCATAGCTTACTTATGTATTATGTCACCTACCAAAAAATAAATATTTTCTTCAAGCTGTAATCATAAATTTTTGCAAGAAGGTAATTCGGTTATATAAAGGTGCTCTATTCGTTGATCTATTTGATTTTTAATTGTAGTTAAGTAAAACATGATTTTAGCAAACAACTATGAATACGCCCCAGTGGAAATTGGTTCGAGATTTTTAACAAAATTCACATGATGGAGGAATCCAATAAAGTAGTTTTCGTCATACCGTCCGTCGGTCGCGTCGGTTTGTACGTAACAGAAGATTTTATTTCAAAAGTATTTATTTATTTATTTATTTAAAGCTAAGCACAGCAGTGGAAGGCTAAATTAAACGCACCATTTATTGAGGATTTTGACTCAAATACAGAAAATAGACTACCTTATTCTATTTTAAATATTATTATTATAATAATTTTTATTTAATTTTGTTTTCTATATCTGTACTCAAATTATACATAAATAGGTTAATCTGCCCGTATTCACACTGTATTGATTTATTTAAATGAATTACGAGTTACAATAAGTAACTTCGTTTATAAAACTCTTCAATGGAAGTCAGTTTTTATGTTTTATAAAATAAACTAGAAAATAATAAATTTGATATTTTCAATAAATAAAACAACTTTTTTGGCCAATTTTGAAGTAAGTTAGCAGGATCTTAGGCCTTAATTATTTGTGGAACCATTACCATATGCATGCAAAATTTAGCTCCAACTTTTTGCAATCTTTGGAGGTAAACAAATATTTGAAAAAAAAACGTGCTCCCGAAGCTGGTCTTTAATTTTAAGACATATGTATGTAATAGATTAAGTGGCTTGTATTAAGCCTTATAATATTATTATTATTTCTAATTTTACTAAACAGTAAATAAATTACAATTCAATAAGTTATTAAATTCATAATGAGATTTAATGAATGTTTTCAAATAATTTTAAATTCTTAATTATTTGGTACACCAAATTAATATTATCGATATTGATGTTTTTTAAAAGGTAATCCATGTTGTGGTTGAATAGTTTTGTGCTGGTTGATGAGACTTTTTCGCAGGTTTGGAGATGAGCCGTATGGGTAGAACTGCTGTCTTCACAAAGGTGTCAGATATGTGGTAATTCTCTATTGAATAGATGTTTGTGGGTAAGGTATGAGTGGCCAAGCCTGAGCCTAATGTATATTTTAAGTTTTTTTTTAAAGGTGTATTGTTGGGATATATTGCTCTGTCACCGTTAGGATTTAGGTTTTTATACAGATAGTTGTAATTTCTCCAAGCGTTTTTTCGTTTGTTTTTCCAGTTTTCAAGTAGAAAATTCGAAGTATCTTTTTGTTGTTTTAGATGAATGCTTTTAGTGGTTCTTTTATAGCTGATTTGGCTTCCTCGTCTGCTGCCTCGTTGAAACTAATGCCAATGGGGTTGGGGATCCAAACAATTTTTAAGGTTAGATTTGAGTATGAGATGGTTGCGTATTGTTTCTACTATTTCAATAGAGTTTGAGATGTTTTGTAAGGCTTTATACTAACAATAATAATAGTAATAATTCTCGAAAGACTTAGGAATGAAAAATGTTGGCGCGTAAATCAAGTAGGATACCTTTCGTCGTCGCCATGATTATTTGGAAAATCCCCCTCTTCTACGCTATATTTTTTATTTAATTTTATTTAACCAAAAGAAATTTCGTAAACGTGGTTTAATGTGACCTTATTTAAATAATTTAGTTAACAGAAAATTAAAACATTTTAAGAATGAAATATGCAATGAGAGCAGCTTTTAAATGTCTACAGTTGTTGATTCTCCTCAAATCGGCAGGTAATGAGTTCCACAATAAGTACTGGAACAATAAGTACTCTGCTTCTTTGCGATTGAGGAAAGACGATTTTAACACCTCACTATCCAAATAGCTCTGAAAAGTCATGCCATAGAAACCATCTGCGTAATGGGAGAATTGGTCATATCGGCAAAGGCAATATACAAAACGAATGACGTTGTTGAAAGAAATTCAGAGTATTCTTTGGCTTTCGATATCAAGATAACATAAGATTAAACTTCCATACGTTGGAAGAACTAGAGTTTTTACGAGGGTTAATTTAACTCTGGCAGGCAGCCACCAAAAAAGTAGAATTTTGCCAATGGCAAGTGACACGTCATCTTTGCAGCTTAAAGTTTTATTGAACGTTACACATACATTTTTAACCACATATTCAAACGGAAGCGACCAAGCTTAATGCTTGAAAAACAGGAAGTACCAATTGCGGTTTTCCTTATGAAAAATGCTTGACATTTTTTAGGGTTAAGTCGAAAAAGATTTTTTCAATCCACTGAAAAGTCCAGATTAATGCGATAGATAGCGTCCTTAACCATGTCTAGTGGATAACTGATGTATAGTTGTACAACGTCCGCATACATCAATATCAAACAATATTTGAGAATCGCAAGAAGATTTTTAATAAATAATGAAAACCAGTAGTGGGCCGAGGATTGACCCTTGAGGAACACCAGCATTCATTCAAAGGAAATTTGGAATCTGGGATTTGCTAAACACTGTTTGAGTTCTCCCTGACAGATAAATCTGAATTAATGTCACCACAGCCCGACCGTTCTATCAAAGTGAAAATTATTTCTTAACTTATCCAATAAAATGCGATGTGGGACGGAATCAAATGCCTTTGAAAAATCCAGCAATACAAGGGTAGGACAAATATTCAAACAAATTCGACAAATATTCAAACAAAAAATTAAATTTTCGATTTTTTCAAAGACTTTTGGCATTTTGGACCACAGTGTGTCGCTAGTATCAATAAACTCTGTTTTTTTTTTCATTTCAATCGGATTAGATTAGAAGGAGTGAAGAAACGGCAAGCCTCTCTAGCATAATCTCAGTGGATCTGTATCTTTTGCCCTCCCCAGGATGTCGACAAGGTAGATGCAGGGAGGGGTGTGAATGGAAGTCTAAATATTTATATGGGATATCGGATTAAACATTATTTTGTTTGTAATAATAAGATACACAATTAATTTTAATTTATATCTTCTTTTCAAAAATCCGCTTCGCAATTGCTTAAATTCATATAGGTACAAATAAGAGGTGGTTAAATTTTAAGGGCAGATGTTGATTTTTAATAAAACACAAATTATGTAGGAAATTATTGTCATTTCTTTTTATTATGATAATATTGGTATGGTTCAATTATGTATGGAACAAAATATCGGCCAAATGGCCGCCGCGACCTCGCCGACACACCTCCATCCGATGGTCCAAATTTTCGATGACGCTTAGGCATAATTGAGGTTCTATGCCGTTAATGTGCCGAATTATCTCATCCTTTAGCTCTTAATTGTTGCTGGCTTATCGAATTACACCTTTTCTTTCAAATAACCCCAAAGAAAAAAGTCCAACGGTGTCAAATCACATGATCTTGGCGGCCAATTGACATCGCCACCACGTGAGATAACACGGCCATTGAATTTGTCGCCCAAAAGAGCCATTGTTTCGTTAGCTGTGTGGCAAGTGGCAACGTCCTGTTGAAACCACATATTTTCCACATCCATATATTCCAATTCGGGCCATAAAAAGTTCGTTATCATCTCACGATAGCGAACACCATTCACAGTAACTGTCTGACCGGCCTCATTTTGGAAAAAATACGGCCCGATGAACAGCAGCAATATTTTCTGCTGTACGAGGATGCACTGGTGTTTTCACATCTCCTACGATTTTTCCGATTGTAGTCACATTTGGGCGATTAAATTGACCGAAAACATCACGAATTGCACGATATGCATTTTGATTTGAACGCCCATTTTCATAATAAGCCTGAATAACTTTAACGCGTTGCTCGATTGTGTATCTTTCCATGGTTCAAATTGAGTTAGTCTGAAATTGAGAAATGTCAAATGAAATGCCGAAAAAAACTTGACGTTTAGGTGTGGTTCACATTCAAAATCGGCCCTTAAACTTTAACCAACCTTTACATATATGTAAATGCGCTCTATTGAGAACAACTGTGCTGTATTTTTAAACTGTGTTTACTAAAAATTAAAACCCTCACTACACCAAGTGCAATACAAATGCAGAAAAAAATTCAAATACACATGTTTAGTTTATTCATTATTAAATTCGTATATATATGTGTTCTAAAAAGTGTCTGAAATGAGGTTATTATTTTGAACCCACTTTTAATTTTTGATATTTCTGTTACCCTTTCTCGATGACAAATATAATTTCCGACAACCCTCACGTCTTTTAAAATAATTTGTACCTATAACCATCAGTAATAACTATAAATACACCATTCTGATGACCTAATCAGCACGAAAAAGCTGTTGCTTTATGCCTAATGAAAGGCTATCCAATAATAATCTTTTTTAATATTCATGCAAAAGTTGTTATCCTTAAGCTTCTTCATA